>CM021103.1:307839990-308523569 GCA_007115665.2 Sequoiadendron giganteum
TCTCTCTCTCTCTCTCTCTCTCTCTCTCTCTCTCTCTCTCTCTCTCTCTCTCTCTCTCTCTCTCTCTCTCTCTCTCTCTCTCTCTCTCTCTCTCTCTCTCTCTCCTTCTCTAACTCTCCCTCTCACTCTCCCACTCCCCCTCTCTCTCCCTGTCTCCTCCTCCCTCTCCTGTCTCTCTCTCTCTCTCTCTCTCTCTCTCCTCTCTCTCTCTCCTGCATCCCTCTCCCTCTCCTATCTCTCTCCTCTCTCTCTCCCACTCTCCCTCTCTCCCTCTCCATCTTCCTTTCTCCCTCTCCCTCTCCCTCTCCCTCTCCCACTATCCCACTCCCTCTCCCTTTGGTCTATGTGTGTACAAATCGAATATTTGATTATATCGGATATCGGATTTGTGGGCCATAGAAAAACCCCATGTGGGTCGTTTTTGTGCATTCCAACGGACCCTACATTCTATTTGTAGCACTTTGCAGGTGACAAACGCATGGTTTCATATAGGAAGAGACAAAGATAAACTTTTTGGAGCATCTTGGACTCAAATTTGTCATACATAATGACTTTTTAGCATCTTTTATTCGGTATAATGGGGAGCAACATTCATCGGAAGAAAAAACGTAAGAGAAAGCTGACAAAAGAAGAAATTGAAGGATATAGACAAAGAGATAAATAAGGTCATAGGAAGAAAAGAAAAGGTATGTTAAATATTGGTGAACTTGAGCCCTATGGTCTTTCAAGTGAAGAGGAAATTGAATATGTTCAAGGTGAAAATGTAGAACATGATATTGAAATTGGGAATGAAAATGTTCAAATTGATATTGAAAATTTTCAAGGTGAAAATGTTGGAATTGAAGATGTTGAACATGATATTGAAATTTGGAATGAAAATATTGAAATTGATAATGAAAATGTTGGAATTGAAGATGTTGAACATGATATTGAAATTGGGAATGAAATTGTTCAAATTGATATTGAAAATGTTCAAGGTGAAAATATTGGAAATGAAGATGTTGAACATAATATTGAAACAAGTGTAAATTATGTTTCACCAGATTACACGAGAAATGAAGAACCTTGTGTGGAAGAAAGACGTATTCCAAATTCAAGACCTTCAAGGACCCCTAAATGGCTAGTTGAAATTGATGATAACATTATAAACAATTTTGAAGGCAAGAGGTCAACATGAACTATTCGGTTGTGGGCTAGAATACTTTTCAACCAATATTTTAGTGATAAGACATTGACCGAACAATGCCAACACTTTGTACAATTGCTAAAGATGCAAAAGATGAGACCTTTGCTAGCCAAATTGAAGATTCGTCTGAACAAGAGGACCCAAAAAAATTCGATTATTGTCAAAAATATTTTTAATGCTCTCAAGTCTATTGGAAAAAATAACAAGGAAAAAGATAAGAGAGCTGCTCGGAGAGTCATTACCACTGCCCTAGTAAGCCATCAATTGAAAAAGGCTCACTTTATGAGACAAACTTGTATTGATTTTGACTTAAATCGTAAAAATTTGGATAGAGCACTTGCAAGAAGAGAAAGAATAGACGATCCTCTTCAAAATGATACATGGGATTTTGCCGAAAGGCTTACACGTGTTGATAAGAAGCTAACCGATAATGTAAAGCAGGAAATTCAAAAATTTTGGCATGATAACTCTAGAGTATCACCCAATGCAAAGGATGTTTTAAAGTTAAGAATTGGCAGTCGAGACCATACACCGCATCCTAAACATTTCTTGGAATCAAGCCAAACAATGTTGTTCAACAAATTTATTCAAACACATCCAAATATGGAAATATCATAAAGAAATTTTGAAGGTTTGAAGCCATTTTATTGTGTGCCTCTTAAGATTTATAATACTTGTTGTTGCAAATACCATGTGGAGTTTTCAATGTACCATGAACTATTATGATATATCCGTTCTACTTTGCATACTAATGAAATGTTGGAGGAGTGTGGTGCAATGCATCTTCTGAAATCATCAAGGGACTTGCTAGATCTATTTTTATGTTCTAGGGATGATGGTTCCTTTTCCTATAGAAATGATTATTTAAATGCGAAGTGCTCACAATGTGGTGGCTTGTTAAAGTTTGTTCAATGTTTTCATGAGGGTTTTGAACATGAATTTGGAAAGAATCTTGTTGAGAAAAAGAGATATGAGACAGTCAAATATACTTTGCAGAGTGGAGGTGAAGGTTCTAGATGTGAGTTGGTTACAAAAGAATGCAGTGTTGCTGATTTTATTTCAGATTTTAAGGACAATATTTTCTACAAATATGCAAGGCATATTCATAGGTCTCAGTGGTTGGATCAACAATTCAGGATATGTAAGGACTCTTTTCCGATTGGCACTATTATATCAGTGGTTGATTTTGCAGAAAACTACACATTGCAACCACAAAACGAGGTACAATCTCAGTATTACAATTCCATTCAGATTGCTATTTTTGTCCACATAACGTTTAGACATGCACCTGATAGTATAGAGGAGGATCAAAAGATAATCAGAGAATATCATTTTTATATGAGTGATGATAGATCTCATGCGTCCAAGTATGTCCAACATTGTTTCAAAATTTTTTTTGAGTTCTTGCATGAGCATGATATAGCACTGGGCCAACATCTCATTTGGTCAGATAACTGTACAGGTCAATTCAAGAATGCTCGTATGTTTTATTGGTTGAGTAGAATGCATGTAGAGAGGGGTGTACCTAATATTTGGAGTTTATTTGAAGCTGGGCATGGGAAAGGGGAGCATGATGGAGTAGGTGCATGTGTAAAGAGAGCTCTAGTTAAGGAGTAATTGAAGATTTCAAGAGAAAAATTCATTCATGCATGTTCTATTGTTGATTGGTGTAGTTCAACATTGTCACAGGGAGGGACACTTGATTCAATAGTGCACAGATTCTTTTGGTTGTTGAGGAGGGTACAATGGGAGGCAGATTGGATTGTCATACAATCAAAGATTCTTCAAAGATTCATTCATTTCAAAGCTCAGATGCAAGCACGTGGACCATTTGGAAACGACAGTTGACTTTGTTTTGTCAGAGTTGTATTCAATGCAAGTGGGATCAATGCGAATCAAGTGAGTGGGTGGATACATGGTTTCCATAGTATCTAACTCCTTTATCTCAAACTATATCCATGATAAATTACACAATGGAAAATTCACTTGATTACGACCAGCTTTCAGATCTACTACATCTAGGAGATGTTTTTGTAGTTGTTGCACCATAGGGGAATGAAGAGAGATCAGAATATTGGTTGGCTCGATGTGTGCATGTAAAGAACAAGCTAACACAATCGATGGAAGATGATGATGGGTTCGTGTATCCTACAGGTTCAGTTGTGGTTACAGGAACTTGGTTACGAACATACATGATTAGAAAGAATGGCATACCTGCATTTGAAGACTACGAGAAACACAAAACCACTCATGTATTCACACCTTGTTATAGCAACAAATGTTAAGTTGTTGAAGCATCGTGCCAAACCAAAGACAAAACAACTATGGACACTTAGTAATGTTGATCATGAAGCAATATTGGATACTCTTAATCAAAGAGATGACCCTTCAGGCCCACTTGAATAGCATATTCAAGAATGGAAAGTACAATGCTTAAGCCTCTTTTTTTGTTGTGATAATATAGATATATCATTTGACAAATTTTACGATATTCTTGGCATGATTGATCATGGACCTACTACAACAATAGCCAACTCTGATCCTTTCAAACAGGTATGCGACATATTACAATAATATAGATTGGTTATTCAAAGCATCTTTTATAGTTTGCATTACCAATTCATCATCATTCAGGTTGTTTAGATTAATATAGATTTGTTAGTCTAAGAATATTTTTTGTTGTTACAATATAGATTTATCATTTGACAAATTTTGTGATATTCCTGGCACAATTGATCATGGACTTGCTGCAACAATAGGCAATTCTGATCCTTTCAGAGAGGTATGTGACAAATTACAATAGTATTGATTGGTTATTTTAAGCATATTTTCTATTGTATGTAGTTTAACTGCTACCTTGATGGTTTGTACAAGTGTTTGTCACTCCAAAACGCCAACATACTACTCTTGTGGAAGACTGTGCCTTGAATGCCTCAAATAGGAAAATTTTGTAAAAATTGAATTTTGAAATGTGAAACAATGTAAAAAGGTCATAACTGTGTATAGGCATAATCTATATCTAGTGATGTTTTTTGAAATACGGTTCAAATGCCTGCCATTGTATAAAGGGTATGTTTAAAATGTAAAAATATTTTTGTACTTAATCGAGCTACAACTAGAGGTTTTCTTCCTAGTTCTTTCCTGTCGGTATGCTCGTTTGAACCAGGTTTTGTAATATCTCCTATTTATATATAACAAATTACAGTGGCTTGCCACTTTTTTGAAAAACAAAAAAGTAAAAATTTCATTATGAATTTCATTTTCCATGTAATTGATTCAAGTTGATTAGGTAAGAGTTTTCTGATGCAAGAGCTAGGACTTGCAGAATCTTGATCCAACCTTAAATATTTCTACCCCCACATTTCATTGACATTAGCACTTTGGACTCTTAAGGGAAAACGCCACTTCAATGCAGCTTGAAGCGATTCGGTGTATTTGGGTGCAAAAGAGAACCATACCTAGTGTAAATGTACCCATTCAGACGTTTTGGAATAGTCCATTGGTTTGTATGAGTTCAAGAATGAAAGTTGCACCACTTTGCAACTTTACACTACTTGCATCTGACAACTTTTCCCTCAACTGAAAACTCATCACCACGGGAAAACGCCTTTGAGATAGCAAAAACCGAGAGAGGTTATTGTAGATGGTCTCAACACGATCCCATATCCTTAGACGAAGAGTCTATAAGAATCACGGTTTCTGAGAAATAGTCCGTCAAAGTTTGTTGTCTTTTAGCACTTTGGACTCTAAAGGGAAAACACCGCTCCAATGCAGCTCAGAGCGATTCGATGTATTTGGGTGCGAGAGAGAACCATACATAGTATAAAATTACCCATCCAGATGTGTTGGAATAGTCCATTGGATCGTATGAGTTCGAGAATGAAAGTTGCACCACTTTGCAACTTTACACTGCTTGCATTTGGCAACTTTTTTCTCAGCTGAAAACTCATCACCACGGGAAAACACCTTCGAGATAGTAGAAAATGAGAGAGGTTATTGTAGATGGTCTCAACACGATCCCATATCCTCAGATGAAGGGTTTGTAAGAATCACGGTTTCTGAGAAATATTCCGTCAAAGTTTGCTGCCTTTTAGCACTTTGGACTCTTAAGGGAAAGCATCGCTCCAATGCAGCTCAGAGTGATTCGGCGTATTTGGGTGCAAGAGAGAACCTTACCTAGCATAAACATACCCATCTGAATGTGTTGGAACAGTCCATTGGGTTGTATGAGTTCGAGAATGAAAGTTGCACCACTTTGCAACTTTACACTACTTGTATTTGGCAATTTTTTCCTCAACTGAAAACTCATCACCACGGGAAAACGCCTTCAAGATAGAAAAAACTGAGAGAGGTTATTGTAGATGGTCTCAACACAATCCCAGATCCTTAGATGAAGAGTCTGTAAGCATCATGGTTTTCAAGAAATAGTTCATCAAAGTTTGCTACCTTTTAGCACTTTGGACTCTTAAGGGAAAATGCCACTCTAATGCAGCTCGAAGCGATTCGGCATATTTGGTGCAAGAGAGAACCATACCTAGCATAAATGTACCCATCTAGATGTGTTGGAACAGTCCGTTGGATCATACGAGTTCAAGAATGAAAGTTGCACCACTTTGCAACTTTACACTGCTTGCATTTGGCAACTTTTCCCTCAACTGAAAACTCATCACCACGGGAAAACGCCTTTGAGATAGAAAAAAAGGAGAGAGGTTATTGTAGATGGTCTCAAAATGATCCCATATCCTCAGATGAAGATTTTGTAAGCATCACGATTTCCGAGAAATAATCTGTCAAACTTTGCTGCCTTTTAGCACTTTGGACTCTTAAGGGAAAACACCGCTCCAATGCAGCTCATAGCAATTCGGCGTATTTGGGTGCAAGAGAGAACCACAACTATCGTAAATGTGCCCATCTAGATGTGTTGGAAGAGTCCGTTGGGTCGTACGAGTTCGAGAATGAAAGTTGCACCACTTTGCAACTTTACACTGCTTGCATCTGGCAATTTTTCCCTCAACTGAAAAGTCATCACCACAGAAAAACGCCTTCGAGATAGAAAAAACCGAGAGAGGTTATTGTAGATGGTCTCAAAACAATCCGATATCCTCATAAGAAGATTTTGTAATCATCACGGTTTCCGAGAAATAGTTCATCAAAGTTTGCTGCCTTTTAGCACTTTGGACTCTTAAGGGAAAACAGAGCTCCAATGTAGCTCAGAGCGATTCAGCATATTTGGGTGCAAGAGAGAACCATACCTAGCGTAAACATACCCATCCAGATGTGTTGGAATAGTCTGTTGGGTCGTACGAGTTTGAGAATGAAAGTTGCACCACTTTGCAACTTTACACCTCTGTAGAGATTTAGGGATGTCCTCTTTAGATTACTCTATTCTGAATAGGTTTGCGGAACTACCAATGTTAAGTCCAAGTTGACTAACTTTGAGAAAATCGTATCCCAGTAAACATGATAGAGGTCCCACTTCTTCTTGAATGCAGGAGCACCATCTGACCCTTTATCTCCATTCCTCTTAAAGCATCTTTTCTTTCCTCCTTTTCCTTCCTTCTTCGAGGATTGAGCGGAAAGAACATGAATGTCTTCATTTGTAGGGTTTCATCCAATACCCCTCACAACCAACCTTGACTCTTCTTGAATACAGTCAGTCCTCAACCGATCAAACTTGGGAATTTTTGATCTCACACCGATTTCTTGAATGTAAGACTCCCAAGATGAAGGAAGACCATTAAGAGCCAACATGGTCAAATCTTTGTCATCAACAATATGACCATTTCTCTCGTTGTCTTCAACTTAGAGATCAGATAATACAACTGAAAGCACTCAAAAAATGAAACACATAAGACAATAAACACAACAAGAAATTTTCTTACAACTCAGGCCCAGCTCATGGCTGAATTTGATACAATCAATAATAGCACCTCTCGTAGATGTAAAGATACAATTGAATATGCTTCTCCTTGAAATCGGCCTGCTGCTCAAGTGAAAACTTTTGCTTGGATTATAAATTATGCTGAATGAACTTGATTGAGGAAATGAACAAACATCACCTCGTATTTATACAAAATAAGGTGACTCTTCGAGGAGGTCAGCCTCTCTTGAAAATAATAAATTACAAAATAATATCAAGGAAGGTCGGCTTCATCCATTTAAATAAAATGAGTATAAATTAAATGGCCATAGGCTATCATTTAATTTATTTCAACTTAATGTGATCACTATCATGTATGAAAAATGTGGTAGCGTAGACAAGGCAGTGGAGTATTTGAAAAAAAGCTTCAAAGAAATGCAGTCTCATAGAATTCAATGACAAACAAATGCAATTGACAACTGCTCATAGTTTTTAGTTATGCAATGTGAAGTAATTACATAACTGCTTAGGTTGACTTTGTAAGAACTATATTGTAATTAAAAAAATTTCATCTATGAACATCTAGTTGTTAGTTATGCAATGTGAATTAATGATTTGAGTTTGAAAGATGTGTAATGCAATGTAATCAGCAATATAAATATAAAATACATAATATAACCATTTAGTTTTAAGCTATTGTACATTGATATTTAACCATTGCCCAAGATAAAAATTTCAAAGAGTTTAATCATGCACATGAGGAACAAATTAAATTTCGATTGTCAACTTCTATATATCAAATTATCCAATAATCAAGTGTATGTCCATATACAAAAATGGCATTGATGCCAACTCAAACAAAGTTTTACAAAATGTGGCATATGCCATCTCAATATGTATTCAAAATTTACATGCCAAAATGTCTATCTCATCCTAAACTACTGGTGGATCATCAAAATGGAGCCTCTTTGAAGCACTCATTGGCTCTGAAGGTAGCTGCACAAGAAAAATTCAAACCACAATTGAGATTAGTTATACTATATAATTTAAAATCGAATAATTAACATCAAAATCAATATACATTGAATTTTAATTGAACTCTAAAATTGAAATCTTGATTACCTGAAATATACGTCTCTTCAAAGGGTCAGGAGTCCTAGAATATACCAAATCAACTTTTGAAATTCCAATCTATATATGTGAACAAAAACATAAAATTGATCCAAGTTAGCATACGATTATTGGTAATAGGAACTTATTTACCAAACACAAAATAAAATAAGCACATACCTCTTTAGGTTGATATTTTTCTTTATCTCCTTCAGGTGTTTCGACACCTCCTCCTTGAGGTGTTTCAACACCTACTCTTTGAGGTGTTCCAATAACTACTCCTTTAGGCGGTGTGTCCCTTGTCATCATATCTATATAGCTCATAATTGCCTGTACATAAAATTGACAAGTACATATGAAACTACCAATCTATGTCGACGTATGTATAATCAATATAAGATCTTAAAAATCTTAATTCAATCGAATTTGAGTTCAATTACCTTCCACTTATCTAGATTTGTGCCTCCATAGTCTGGACGATGCTACACCTCACTCGCACTAGGTATTTCCTATAGGAGGAAAACAAGATAAACATATAAGTTATTATATAATTTCATTAATGACAATTCAAATGACAAGCAAGTATATACTATAAAATGTAAACGAGTGAGTGCGAAAATATATACTGCATGTGTGTCCAAGCCAAATGAAATGGCCCTAAGGGTGCTATCAGTCACCCATGTGAGATCCTCCTCAGACATCAACTGTTAAATAGACCATGTAAATAAATATTAGTACTTGATACTATCTCTTATTAATATTCATTTAAAAACAAATGCAAGTTATGAAATTACAACTTAAATCTTACTTGTGTCACTATTCTAGCATCTCCCTCTCTAGCAGGAGAGGACTCTGTAGGGTGCGCTCCACTCCCTTGCGACTGATCTATAATGTCCACATTATGGAGGTCATAATCAGAAGTGTCCAAGGGATGCTCAACGGGCTGTACAAGAGGACCCAAGCATATCTGGCGGCACATAGTGCAAGTATGTGGCACACAAATATGTGGACCTGAGGAGGATGATGCACTTGAGCCTTCGCCAACATCACCAAAATGTGGTTGAGCTACTGTAGAAGCATGTGAAACCAAATGACCACTCAAAGAGTGAATAGTCTGAATAGTCTGTGTGGATGCATCCTGGATAATCTTTGGATGATATATTGGAGGTGGCGGAGGAAGGGGAACATTTGGGTGCGGGACTACTCTAACTTCCCCTGGTCTATCCTGGGGCATACCTCCACTGATGCCCTGGAAGGGTTTAATGTCAAAGTAATTGACATGATGCCCTAACACAAACTCAACATATAATTTTTTAATAAAATAAAATGGTATGTCAAAATTATTGTTCGGTGGTTTATCAAAAACTATACACCAATGATCCCAAAAGTTAGCTACAATGTCCCTATGCATGCACCATTTTATGGAAAGTTTTGTTTTATTAACATTCACTGGCAAACCGGTGCGGGGGTCAATGAATAAAGAGGCTATTTGGGCTTTGGTTATTTGGAGATCTTTCACATCATCGTAAGACAATCCACATCGATAATATTCCCTCATGTCTTCTCGCCATGAATAAAAGGAATTATGTTGGGTGGAGAGGGTTTCTATATTTTTAATTATTTCTTTCAATGTGTTTGTCATATCTCTCAATCGAGGCATTGTCTGATAAATTTCACAAATGCCCTCAATTGCCCCAATTTTTCACCAATTAAGTCTTCAATTGGTGGTTGCGGAGGTGGTGGAGCATTTCGCATTTGTGGATTTTCATTCACAGCCATAATACCTGATTAAAGTTAAAAACTAATTAAATTAATTGAAATTACACAACATAAATGAAATTATTGTAAAAAAACCCTAGTTTTTAATAAAAATTATAAAAAAAACAATACTTTTTCACAAAAATCAATAACAAACTCTTATTTTTGATAAAAATACATCAACACTACTAATTTTTAATCAAGATCCATTTAATTTTTAATAAAAAATCAATGTAAACTCTAGTTTTTTTTTTAAATCAATAGAAAACCCTATATTGAATTTTTTTTAATAAAACCTACTTAAACTTAAGAGAATCTACTTGAAAAATCGATTACAAGATTGAAAAAACCAAATACATACCTTTGAAATCGGATATCTGATCAAAGCGGATATCGGATTTGGGTTTTTCCTCTTGCACCCGCGTCAAACTGTGAGAAATGAAGTTAAACAGTCGGCTGTTTTTTTATATACAGTTTCTAGAAATCGGATATCCGATTTTCTGATTTGTGGAAACTAGGTTTGGTTTTTGGTTCGGGTAAATGTACTAACACCCAAACCTAGAAAATTCAACTCGGCATTTCCGCGTTTTTGAGCCGATCCAAAACGCGATTTTTTCTCATTGCCACTTTTTGGCCCATCATGATCCTGCACATACCCGATACATAATTCTAAAATAATAGTGAGGTTATTTTCCTACAAATTAAAACAATTAATCATGGTTTTAAATTTAAAAATTTCTCTCATTTGAAAAAAATTAAAAATTAAAAATCTCCAAATCCACCATTAGTGGTTTTGGATGAAACATTGAATTTTTAACTTCCAAAAAACATTAAATTCTCAAATTTTGAGCATTTCCTTAGATGCCTAAAATACACAACAATAAGCATTCCAACACTCAAAAGGATTCTAAGATTTTTTTTCCTATAATCTTAGCTCTTTTCTTGCATCATTCAAGATTAAAATCATACAAATATGTATGAAAAATCATTTGAAACAATCCTATAATAAGGAAGCCATATATCTCCACACATTATGATCATAGAAAATGACAAATCTCCCTTTCAAACATAAAATAACAAGAGAAATACCTTTCAAATTCAAGTTTGAAAAATAATAGAGAAGAGAGTTTCTTTGAATCACAAACCTTTGACAATCTTTATCACCCACAAGCAATCCAAGTCCAAAGCCAATCCACTTCCAAAACAAAATCTGATTTCAAGCTTTCCAATCTTAAAAAAGATCTTTTGAAAGAGGAACGAGAGGGTTTTCAAACCAAGAAAAAACAAACCTTCTCTTTTCCTTCTAATTATTCCCTAAACCCCTATTTAAATTTTCCCCCATTTCCCACTTGAAGAATATTTCAAATAGGATCTTTTTCAATAATGAAATATTTTCCCACTTAAAGCATTTTCATTTTTTATTTTCTTTCAAATATTTAACAAATTACATTTGCACCAAATATAAACTAAGCTAACGCATTGTGATTAATTTATAATTAAATTTTCTCAAGCTAATAATTCAATAAGGCAATACACTACAATTCATTTAAATTTGATATTTTTCTAGTGATTATATGAGATTGGAACAAATTAAATTAAAATTTCAATTATAGCAATTTGATTTCCCACAAGTAAATATTTTATTTTCTAAAGAATAATTAAGTATAGTTTAATTTCTTTCACTAGAAGTAAAATACATGGTAGAGATATTCCATTAAGGTGTACAACATGTATTATCTTTCTATTTGAAGCATTAAATATTTCATAAATATGACACACATATTTTGAATAACTTAAAGTGCAACAGGAGAAGGAAAACAACCACATGTAAAGGGCCCACTCACTTTACAAGTTGAAACAAAACATATAGATGCTAGAATCACCATTGATTTAGATCTATATTTACATAGGGATTTAAAGAATAGTCCAAGTAAGTGCAACAAACACCCAACATGGTATAATATCTAGATGAATCCATAAATCATCACATTTAAACTAGAAATCATCTATGATAAATATGACTTAGACATAAAGATGTAGAAATCACTTGTAATCTAGAACGTTGAATCAAATATAATGAACACATCTATATCATAAATAGTGAAAATAGAGAAGTGAAACTAGTTCAAGGCACAACGAGTACATCTCATAATATATAGTTTGAGATCTAAATACTAATACAAAATCTCATCCAAAAACACATTAATAGTAATACAAAACATTACCATTGAAAAAATAGTAGAATAATACCAAAATTCAATGATAGTATAAAAGAAAACACCCTGATGTAGAAATTTGGGAAAATACAAATAGAAGCTTGCAAAATGTTATTCAAGAATAATAGGCTTTAATGTTTCCATACAACATTATATGAATGACATCCATATATATAGGATTCTCATATTCTACTTTTTAGGTAACTCACCAAACAAATTCCCTTATTATGTTGAGTTGTTAACACAACTCAACATTCGTACCACTAAAATAATAGGCTACTAAAAAAATTTAACAAACCTAATAAACAATGATGCAATATTTCTAACACCCCCCCATATTGCATCATTCTCCAAATGGGGATAGTGAACAAACAATACTTGATGACCACGTTCAGTAGTTCATCATAAGGTATGAGTAGGGACATACACATCTACTCATGACAAGCAATGGTAGAACTAGCCTCACCATGCTTACTGTACTTTCATCCAAGGATAGGGACAAACACATCTACCCATGGAACCGAGGATAGAGACTAACACATCTATCCAAGGTATTACATCAAGTTTGGATAGGGACAAACACATCTATCCAACATCAAGGTTATGAACAGGGACACACACATTTTCTCACAACAATTACGATTGGGGACACACACATCCAATCATAATCACCAACTTATGTGACTGGGGACAAACACTTCCAATCATTTACACCATCTTGTGAATGGGGACAAACACAACCATTCACACACAACCAAGAGTTGTGATTGGGGACATACACATCCAATCACAAATACAAAGTTTAAGAACACACAGCCCTTGTTGTCGCGTATGCAACCACCATTATAGATCATTGCCACTCTGATCACAAATGATATGAGGCGGTTGTTTTTGCCACCTAGAAACCGATTTTGGCTTTAGTCATTTTGGCACAAATAATTGTCACTAAAGCAATTTTGTGGCCTTGTCGCTAGTGACTAATGAGAGGTCGCTAATTATCCTCCAGCCTCCGTTGCCTCCTACTCCAATTTGGTTTGCTACTTTCTTAGCAAAAAAAATTTTGAGACTCAATATGAACATCACGTACAAGCAATAATATGTCCATTTACAAATGAAGAATTTTTTATTAATTATAATATTTTGACACTTTTGAATTTTGACACGCATACTTTTAATGACATGACAATTTACGACTCATAAAAATGAACCCTACTAATCCAACTTGACACCTATTCTAAGCAAATTGATATACTTTGATAATTATACAATATTCTAATTTCACTTTTGTGCTCACAGTCTAGATTTTAGACATATAGTCCATTGAATTTTTCTAGATTTTCAAAAAAAAAAAAAATGGGCAAGCAGATCTAATGAAAATGCTAGACAACTTTCAGGAAACAACATAATTAACTTATTTTAACTCTTTTCTCTTCTACTGTGCCGCTTCACTGCTCCACGTTGTGTGCTTCCCTCAATTTGCTGAAATAACCAAACTGATACTTTTAGAAGAGGATGCAGTAGTGGCGCAGGCTGCTGAAATTTACAATACTTCCTAGATGCTTTCCGTGCTTGCCAATATACCTGTCTCATGTAGCTCACAATAGCTCACAATAATTAGACAATAAATAACAACTGACTATTACAAAAACATTAAAAAAAATTATTTATATAGAAGCTATCGCCCAACTTGCACTTCACTACATTTTCTTCCATCCACGTCTTGCATTAACCATCATGCCAAAACTTGCATCTTCCAAGAATCCAAACTTGAAATGATGATGACTTCTTTCTTGCTCAGTACGGTCGATGAAAATATACAAAGCCAATCTGTGAGGCTTCACGACCTGCCAGTGGGTCAACGGGTCTGCAAACTCCGGTTTCCCCTGCATCACCTCACAGAACATGGCGAACGTGGTCTCAGCCAAGAGGCAAAGCACATCGGCGTCAAAGCAGACAATAGAAGCAAGGGTGACCCCAACGGACGTCCCATTGACAATGGCGAGGCCTTCCTTGGGCAGGAGCTCAAATGGATTCTCCAACCCGATCCGATTGAGCGCCTTAAGTGCTGTAAGATCTTTACTGTTCCGGGTCATGGCTCTGGAATTGAGGCGACCGGTCACCAGGCCAGCAATGTAAGACAATGGAACGAGATCACCAGAGGCCGTGATGGTGCCCCTCAAGGGCAACTTGGGCGTAATCCCCACATTGAGAAAGTCTTGAATGGCCACCAGAATCTCCCATCGGATACCTGAGTACGCCGTGCACGCCATGTTTAGAGGGGCCACTATGCCTTTGGCTCGTATGATGGCCATGAACAATATGATAAACTCGATGGAATTCAAATAAGTGAATGCAATGACATTGTCGAGCTGAATACCAACTTTTTTATGCATTGCGCATTCATCGACGATCCTTTGAAACTCTGAATGAAGCAACGTTTTTACCCAACACGATAACCGCTTTAGTAAGAAAACCTGTTAAAGTAAATGCCTCATGCATGCTCACCATCTCCAAACAAACACAATAGACGGAAAACAGAGGCAACAAATCTAACGATCCTTGACCAAAAATATTCTACAGTCACTATCTTATAGCCTATAGCAATGCACATTTATTGGGATTTCCACATAACTGGAGAATAATCTCACCAACCCAATACCATGTAGAGATTTTGGGCAAATATAAATAGAATCTTGCAAAGTGTTATTCAAGAATAATAGACTTTAATTTTTCCATACAGCATTATACAAATTACATCCATATATACAATTTTCATATCCTACTTTTTAGATAACTCCCCAGACAACTTCCCTTATTATATTGAGTTGTTAAATTCATACCACTAAAATAATAGACTACTAAACAAACTTTAACAATCTTAATAAACAATGATGCAATATTTCTAACACCTGAGGCATTACAAAAAGTTTCATAAAGAAAATAATGAAGAATTACATGGTCCTACTCCTTATGAACATTAATTTGAATTTGATCAGAATTACATAGTTTTTCTTATCACCCAACAAAAGTGCTTGCTATTCACTTGCAAGTTGCAAGTGACCAAACTCCAAAACTGACGCCACTTTTTCCAGCTCTATCAAGCTTATTTAAAAAATTAAAGAAAATATTTAATTGCTGAAGCACCCTGACACATTTTAGAGCTGAAGGCAACCAAAAATCAGCTTTGTGCGTTCAAGAGTTTGAAAATTGGTTACAAAACTTATCAGCATCAAGGTCGATAATCTTTATCATCCTGCTTGATGACAAACATTCATGACAATAAGTTAAGGGTACTCTATGACAGTGCAGCAATTGATTTTCCTACTATTTGATCAGCTTAGAAACATCGAAACATTTTGCTTTAGAAGCCTTTTTCATGTCTTTTATCTCACAGAATTTTTCATTTTTAATTAATTAGGAATTTCCTTAAAATCAACCTTCTCTTAAAAGCAGAATGAAAAGTACATACCTTTATTATATCATCAGTAACTATGGGCAATGATGATGAATATACTCTGTCTCTTGCATTTTTAGCCTACCCACAAGACAACCAATGTTCATGTGAGCAAACAATGTAGTAGGTATATTTCTACATCCATGGATAATATTGAGCTAGATTCAAAGCATGCACTCTTTTTTATGGCCAAATCAGCACACTGTAAGGAGGAAGAAGGTAGATAAACTTCAACCTCAAATGAAATTTGAAATTAGTCTGATATAAATAAGATTCATTACAGGCTGCTATGTGTCATCGATATGCATTCTTCTGCCTCATATATAATTTAATTTCAAATAGAACCATCTCAATCCTATACACCATCATTGCGGGGAAAAAAATTGCTGTAATTTTTAGGTCAACTCTTTAGAATAAACAGCCTCATTAGAGCTACTTACTTCTTGTTCCCACCCTGTACATGTTGTCACTAGGAATAGTAAAATTGTTTGTACGAAAAGGCCACAGATAATTCCGAGCCAGAGTCCCTGAAATATCCATGAAAATTTGGCTTAAGCAACAAATTAAAATGTTAAAAAGTAATATTCTATTGCTTTATTTGTAAACACCACCATTTTCCCTGCAGCCTACAGAGAGCCGTGTACTTTCTCTACTATTGCTAAGAGGAAAGGAACTATGAAAATTATGAACAAATCCCCTCCATGTTGATTACTTTGGCAATTGCTTTATGGTTTTATATGTTAAAATACGACCAAGTCAAGCTTGTGATGGAAATCGGTTTGCATCTACGTAGCAGTTAGGATTCAGATGAAGCATAGTCTACAACTATGTAGCAAAGAAATCTAGACAATGAGATATAATGTGAAGTTAGCTTTATGCCTACACTGAGTTAATTCCTAGAAATGTATCATTAACAATTTCTAGTTTCTGGCATCCTATTCTGAATGAACAATTTTGAAATGAACAGAATACCAGTCTCACCTTTACATATGACTGATTCATAGCATGCCTTATGACAGGGAAAATAACTTATATTCTTAGACTGATGCTAGGAATGGTCTAGTCACAACTATAATTTCAATAACAGTTCTATTTTCAGAATTATCATTTGTCTTGTCAAAAACCTTACTATAACAGGTAAGATAAACTCTCTTTTTTCTTCTAAAGTTCTCAGCTATTTCTTAAGCATTGAAAACATAAATTTCGGAGCTTTGTAAATCAAATCAATGGGAAAGGGTAACTGACCCTGCCACCAACATGCAGTACAAAGGCCAAAAGGACAGCTATAGGAATGCCAACCATGTAGTATGCCCCAAGATTAACATAAGCACCCAACTTTTGCCACCCACATCCTCTGGCAATGCCTGAAACATTATTTTCAAAAACCCATTACATCGAAAGAAAGTGTTATGCTATCATGACTTCAAGATGAATATGTTTGTAGCTCCAAATATGACTATAAAGGGTAAATCTGAACCTGAAATAATGCATTGGAATGCATCCAAAAATGATGAGGCTGCTAGCAATGGGATCATGCTTGCAACATAATCAACGACCTCCTTTTCATTACTATAAGCATAGCCCCAAACATTTCGTATTGAGAATAAAAGGCATACTATCATGACTGCCTCCGTGATTGCTATAAAGAACACTACATACACTGCTAAGCGGGCAGCATGTGAGCGTCCAGCTCCTAGTTCATTGGAAACTCGTGTACTACAATGTGAACATTATGAAATTTTTTGATTGAAAATGATTTGGATTAAATCTTTGATGATCTAATATCCTTTATTTTTTTCCTTGAATAGGTTAGATGACTAACAGAAATAGTAGAAATTTACTAGATAGCTATAAAATGTACTTACCTTACAGCAGCACTAAAACCAAAGGGAATCATATATGCTAGAGAAGAAGTGTTAAGGCTGCAAAATATCAAAAGTAGCTTAGATAAACACGAAGAAGATACAATAAAATACACTAATTAAGATTCATTTATAATTAAACTTCTTATATCACACTTCAAAATTAAAATTTTCACATTACACATACATACCAGATTGAAAGAACTGATGTCTCAAGTTTTGGATTGGGCAACAGACCTGATAAGAGAATAAGTATTTCAAAGGACCACCACTGCAAGCTGTTGACACCCATAGAATAATGAACGAACAAAATAAGTTAAAAAAAACATTCTAATATAATCTACTGTACATCATTAACAACTTGTGGTATAGTATGATGAACAAAACTGGATCTGGTCTAGTTGACAAATTGTCCATCACGTGCTATGAAATTTGAATATTGGGAAGGGTTAAAAGGAAGTATATTGACCACAAAAATGCTATGAAGTACTATGTAGATAACTTGGACCAAATTTTGCAGCTAAAAGATTAAAGTAGTATACCAGATCATGAATGAAGATGGAATGGCAAGCTTGAGAAAATGTTTGATATTATGCAAAGCCTCCCTTGTAAAGGATGTCCATGTCCTCTTGCATGCAGGTGAAATTTTAATATATAGTAAAAGAAGTGTCACGTTAACCCAGTAGGAAATGCCGTTTGCCAAGGCAGCTCCTTTATTTCCTAATCCACTTTTAAATACCAGAACCCAACACATGGGAACATGGAAACACAAAGTAATTGCAGAGCATAACATCATGGGAAAGACAATGCTTTGTGCCTGGAGAAATCTTACAAGGGGTTGAAGGGCTGCATAACCAAACAGACTAGGAATCATCCATCTGGCATATTTCCCTGCTTCAAAGGATATAAAAGGGTCCTGCCCAAATGCAATTAGAATGTTGTCCATGTATGCCCACAACACAGCAAGCGGTAGGCTCACACAGAAAAGAGCAAAAAATGCTCTCTGCACGTGAATCCCAAGCTGATGGTATTGCTTTGCCCCATAGGCCTGTCCACATAGTGTTTCCAATGTACTCCCCATTCCCATCTGTACAGATAGAAGAGAAAAAGAGTTGGTCTTCCATGCAGCATTGCATTCATGACTTATAAACAAACTTAAATCTTCACTTTTCTCAATTTACTCACTGTAGACTTCAAAACTCTCTAAAAAGAAGTGAACCATAATAACTGCTGAAATTATCTTTAGGGTTAATTCATTGTGGCAGGTATGCAGACCGAATCAAGTTATTTTTATTAGATTTCTGCAAAAAGCTTCTCAAAAATTCATCAAATAAGGAAAAGGTTGACTGTTGTTCATTTCACAGGATAGCAGATATAAAATTAGTTTGGATTTATTCATTTTGCTTTATAAAAAGCAGATTACCAACCTCAAAATAACTTCTGTTCCGATACCAAGTGATTATCTAAGAAATCAAATTTGAATTTTGTTTTGTAAGACTTAGAGCTCAGGTTCAAAGGTCCAATACAGGATCAAAATTATTAACGATATTTGCATCTGCTGAGCAACTCTAGTTGAAAAGAAGGTTAATTTAATGAATCATCTAAGATGTATAGATGAATTTCTTAGTACCTGCAGCAAAAACTATTGAAAACAGAAATAGAATGTACATTTAGCAGCTCGGTGCAGCCTATCTACAAGAACATCAAAAACCTGCCATATGATTTGAGTCTGTACTTGGGATCTTATCAAATAAAATTTAAGCACATAATGTTTAAGTTTTCGAGAGTGCATCATTATCAAAATAATATTTTGGGGATCAAGTACAATCAATAATTCATATTTCATAAGTAGTAATTTGTGTTTTTCACCCATCTAACTGGAACTCAAATGGCCCACTTGCAATCATAGACTCAAACCAATAACCAGCATTTCCAAGCAGGTTGGTCACCCATTTTCCCAAATCCACTTAATCAAGTATTATGCCTCATCAACCGCTTATCATTAGAGCTATCTGCTTCAGCAGTGCATCATTATGAAATATATACTCAGTTGCAGGACCAAAAAAGTTATCAAATATAGGTTGCAGGGGATGGCTTATCTATAAAACAGGGCAACTTGATGTCTTGTGATTCTACCCTTTACAATGGCCATTTGCTAGTTCAAGATCTATAAAATCATGTACATTAGGACTCAGTGCAACTACGCATTTAAGGACACCAGTCACCCTGGAAGGAAAAGAGCCCAGATTCTGATATAATGGTTTAATTTTTCAACATTTCTAAAGCTTTTTCCTTTTTGGGAATTTTGAGAAGGAAAAGAATCTCAGGAAAGTAATCAAACTTTATACTCTTACAACAAAAGAAAACCAAAGCAAAACAAGGTTTTTGAATTATACCAGCACACTGAAGCCGGAGAAATTTGCAAAGGAAGTAGCAATAGATGCACTAGAGAGCGCAAGCTCCCCTAAATGCCCTACCAGCATAACAGATATCACCTGTAAGCTAAATTGTAACAAATTCACAAAAGCCATAGGCCCTGCTATCCAACATTGTTTCTTAATTTCCTCCCATACTACAGCGACATTACACTTCACTTCATCCTGCTCATCTCCAAATATAACTGTTTCCTCCTTGGCTAAAAGTGGCTCCAGCACATCACTCTCATGTCCATGGCTCTGAATTGAATCACCTCTCTCCATGGTTGATCGAATGGAAGATCTACATTCAACCAACTTATGAGCCGGTTTGTATGTTTATAACATAAGAATATTGAACCACCTCTGCAGAAGAGATGATAAAAACAAAACAAAAATTAATCGTCCACTTTATCACAGAGTTTTTAAATTCTGTATTGGTAAGGGAATCAAAATCTAAGTTGATCGCCACCACAGCCATTTGTCTGCTTTTCTGCCACACAATACAATACAATTTCCAACGGGCCACCACGTAAATTCTGATAACGAAACGACAGTTGGAGACTTGCGTATGCACTAAAATATACCAGTTTGAGGTGCCTTTTTTTGTCTCTTCTAATTCATCAGTCAATTTAATCATTAAATATCTCATATTTCTCCTTAACTTTCCACATCTAATAAGTTTTAAATAGAATAAATTAGCAGATGTATGTTTATAAATAATATAATAATTGAATAAATTAATTGTATGTATGGTGAACATTGCAATGTGGATCCAAAAATAATCATAATGACAAAAAAATATAATATAATACAAAATGAATGTCACATGAATAGTAATTTTGTTTTGATTCAATTTTTTAGTAAAGCAAGTTGAACTTGAAAGCTTTGTAGAAGTGACTAGAACTTTTTAACAAAACAAAACATGAATTAAATAGAGTCAAGGAAAACATGAATTAGATAAATTCAAGCATAAAAACTCAATAAATGATTAAAACAATTGTAAACAATAATTTTGCACAATATTAATGTTATAAAACTTACATATCATTCTTAATATTGCAAAAATCTTTAATAATTTTGTATTAAAGTTAAAATAATACAAATTATCAAAGGTCAATAACATCACAATACCTAATATCATTAATTGTCTCCAAAGGGTCTCTATTTAACATGAATTAAATAGAGTCAAGCAAAACATGAATTAGATAAATTCAAGCATAAAAACTCAATAAATGAATAAAACAATTGTAAACAATAATTTTGCACAATATTAATGTTATAAAACATACATAACATTCTTAATATTGCAAAAGTCTTTAATAATTTTGTATTAAAGTTAAAATAATACAAATTATCAAAGGTCAATAACATTACAATACCTAATATCATTAACTGTCTCCAAAGGGTCTCTACCCCTAACTAGTTTATAGAAAACCTCATCCTTGATTCCTTCACCCTAACTTCTCATCTTGCCTATGTGGAGATACAACACATATATAAATAATGCAATAGTTTGATAGATATCTTTGCAAACAAAGGTGTAATGATTGAAAGGTAAATGCTATCATGTCAATTTATTTCCTTATGAGGGGGCAATGATCACACAACTTGGTCCAATGTTGATTCCCTATGACATTAGGATATCCCCTTCTGAAGCCCACACCCTTTGTAATGACTCAATTTAGTTAGGTCCCCGCCATAAATCCCTCAAAAGAAAAGTTTTTAACCCCTTCCCCTCCCTCTTCTCCCTCTCCTAACCATGTATCATTTTCCTTTAATTTTTTTGTTGTTTCTTATAGCCATAAGGAAGATGAGGATGATGGGGTTATTATTATGGTTTAAAACCCAAAGAAAGCTAAAGGTAACCCTAAAGTTGAAGCCAATAATGGTGGCTTTCCATTTGATGATACCATGGAGATTGGGAAGGTGTGTGATCAAGAGGGTATAAATGTTTAAAAAATAGTGTGCCAAAATACATCCATGAACAAGAAAATGATCTAACACTACAAAAAAATCCTAGAAAATACTAGTTTGATTGCTATAAAATGGGGATTTTACAAAATATGTATAGGTAACTACCATACGAAATTCCATACAATGCAAGTGCAAATAAAGAGATAAATTTTATTATATCAAAATATGATGAAATGATATGTAATTTTAGTTTTCTCATGTCTTCCAAACTCAATAGTGGTATTTGTTTAGCTTTATAATGCATAGATGATAAGGCCAAGTGAAGGATTCAATGAAAATTGGGAAGGAATTTGTTGTTCAAGAATCTAATACTATGTTGGATCAAAAATAAAATTAATTTACAATCTAACAACTTCCACAAATAAACTTTCAAAATGAAAATTCAAAAACTATCATAAAATTAAATCAATAATAAAAATGCAATTAGCTCTTGTGTATTTAGGACAAGGAGGAAGGTAGGACCAAAAAATTGACTAACCTTAAAAAATGTGTGACACATGTGGAACACTTGGGACAAGTGTGAGGACATGCATAACCTCCCTATAAGGTGAGACAAGATATTAAAAACCTCTAAGATAGTTTTAAGTGTAGTGTGAATAGGTCTAGATAAAAGTAAACTAGATAGGTAAAACTAATTTTCACAATTACAATAGAGAGATAGAGAGGGGGAGGGGGATGTAGAGATGGAGATAGGTAGGGATATAGAGAAATAAAGAGGGATATAGAAAAATATAGAGAGATATATGGAGATAGAAATGGTGAGGGAGAGAGAGGGATAGAGAGAAAAATAGATATAGGGAGAGAGGGAGAGAAGATAAATGGAGAGAGGAGGAGAGATGGAGCGGGAGGGAGATACAACAGGAGAGAGAAGGGGGGAGAAATATGGAGGGAGAGAAATATAGAGAGTAAGAGGGGGAGATATAGATATAGAGGGATATATAGAGGGAATGAGGGAGGGAAAGGGAGGGAGTAAATAATAAATAGATAGGGATGGATAGTGGTAGAGAGAAGAGAAGAGGAAGAGTGGGGGATATAAATAGATGGAGATAGAGGAAGTGATATATAGTGGGACTCAAGATAGAGGTAGAGGGGAAGATAAATAGAGGGAGAGAAATGGAGAGGGAAAGATATAGAGAGGGAGAGGGTGAAGGAGAGATAAAGTGATAGAGGGAGAGAGATAAAAATGGTTAGAGATAGAGATATATATAGATGTAGAGGAAGAGAGAGATATAGAGGGAGAGAGTTAGAGAGGGAGAAGGAGGGATCTAAATAAAGAGACTAAGAGAGATATCTATAGAGAGAGATAAAGAGGCAGAGGGAAATGGGAGATTGGGATAGGGGAGAGACAGAGATAGAAGGAGAGAGGGAGAAAGATAAAGTGTTATGCCCTTAATATTGGTGTACATAGGGTTATGAATAGTCAGTTTGTGATTATCTTAACTCCTAATTAAGTCATGTTATCATTATTATATTATTATTTAGCTGGTTAGGTTGGCCTAGGGCTTATATAGGGGTGTCTAAGTCAGTCTAGGTGATATCCTAGGCATAAATAGGTATATATAAGAGGTTGTGAGTCTTATTTCATGATCATATTGTGAATTGTGTTCTCATTGGAGATATTTGGAGGTTTCCCCCTTGAAGTGGCTCATTATTCTCAGTTATTATCAGTTATTTGAAGAATATTTCATATCACACTCTTCTATTGTGCAATCTATTTCATTACAAGTGGCTTCAGAGCATGATCTTGGCACTGTAGAGGCAATGTTTTTTCTCAATATTGAAGGCGATTTTGGGAAGAGTATATCTTTCAAATTTTAGTGATTTTTTTTCTTATTTTTAAAGGGTTTTTAAAATAACATATTAAAGAATCTATAGTCCATATTTTAGAGGAATTAGAGTAGAATTGAGTGAATTATTATATAATTAGGGTTTCTACACAATTTATTTGGAATTTGCATATCTCTCACATCCTACCAAATTGGAGCCTGAATTTTAGTGGGTTTTCAGAGACATACTATAGGAGCCTCTAGTCTAAAATTTGGATAAATTGGATCATAAATAAAATATTTATTGAAAATTTAGGGTTTCCACAAATAACACTCTCAAGGCTGCAAATCTACTTTTTTCTTGGAGATATTTCTAGGTGAGAGGTATTTTGGCCCTAGTAAGTTACAATAATGTTTTTAGAAAATTTAAATTTCATTTGTGTGATTTATTTCAAAATTATTGGCTCCCATCATGATGAGGCCTGCAACAAGGGGCAAAAAGAATGTTGTCACACCGGGGAAGACTCCTGATAAGGATGGGGTAACAATAGAGGATATTAATCCTGATGAGGAAATTAGTAAGGTCAAGGAAGAAATTACCTCAATGAAAATGGATATGTGTGACCTAAGAGGAGATATATCAAAAATACGAAGCATGTTAAGTGCCTTTATGAATGAACCAGGAAAGAATTTCTCAAGCAACCAGGTGAAACTTCTAGGTCAACTAATATTTACACGAATTTTAATACTCCTATGGGATCTAGGAATTTGTTTCCAAAGGTGGATATGCTCAAGTCTGATGGCAAGGATCCTCTAACATGGATAAACCAAATGGATTTATTTTTGAAGTACATCAAATCCCAAATGGACAAAGGTCACGATGGCTTCCCCATATCTAGAACCAAATCAATTCATTTGGTATCATTGGCTTTGTACTCATCGAAGGAAACATGGTCTCACCATCTCATGGTCAATTTTTACGAAGGAACTCCAAGCACAATATAGCAATAGTGTGATAGACAACTTCTTCAGCCAACTTGCTAAACTTCAACAAACAGGATCAATTAAGGATTAGATTCATCAATTCTAAAATATATACTTAAGAGTGGATACAATTACATAGGAGAACTTGAATTATTTATTATTGGGTGGTCTCAAGGATCTCATTCAACATGAGGTACACATGTTTAGTCTTAGCTCTATAAATGAGTCTTTTATCTTAGAGCACATGGTAGAGGAGAAGTATTAGATTCCTATGAAGCAAGGGGCTAATGTGACAAGAGAGAAAGTATATTCAACACCTTCTCTTCCTCAACCTACTAGGTTGACTCCACAAAAAAATGAGGAGAAAAGAGAAAAAGGGTTGTCTTTCAATTGTGATAGAAAATACAGTTAAGGACATAAATGTAGTGAAAAGAAATTGCTCTATATTGAAGGTCCAAGTGGAGAAGAAGAGGAGGAACCCATATTAGAGGATGAAATGGAGTCAAATGAGGAATCACATGATTCTCAACCAATAATTTCTTGTCATGCACTCTTAGGTTTAAGTGCTCCACATACTATCAAGGTAGTGGGGTTCTTAAAGAAGCAGAAACTAATAGTGTTGATTGACTCAGGTGGTACTCATAATTTCATCAGCAAAAAGTTGGCTACTCGTCTAAATTATTTTATATATCCAACTCGAGAGTTTTAGGTTTTTATTGTAGATGGTGGTACAATTAATTATTTTGGGAAGTGCCATAGCATTAAAGTATCCATGGGATATTATCAAGTTGATACCCCAATGTATGTGATATTCATGGGTGTAATAGATATTGTTTTGGGAGTACAATGGCTTACTACACTGGGAACAATTGAGATGAACTTCCAAGAACTATTCATGAGATTTGAATCAGAAGGAAAGGTAGTAGAGCTAAGGGGTTGAAGGAAAAGTCCCCACAAATGGTTAGCTCTCATCAAATGCAAAAGTTACTTAAGAAAGGAGTGGATGGATTTGTGGCCCAACTATGTTCATTATAATTCTCTCAATCTAATGCTCCTACTCATCCAAATTTACAAGAAATGATTGATCATCACTCAATTGTTCTTGGATATATGACTAAAGGACTTCCTCCTAAGAGGGAACATGATCATTCCATACAACTAGTTCTAGGGAGCCAACCACTGAACATCAAACCTTACAGGTACCACACGTACAAAAAAGTGCGATAGAAAAAATTGTTGAGAAGATGCTAGAGGCAGGAATTATCAAGCATAGACAAAGTGCTTACTCCTCATCCGTGGTGATGGTACGTAAGAAGGATGAAATTTGGTGCATGTGTCTAGATAATAGAGTTCTCAACATGTACACCATTAAAGATAATTTTCCTATTCCAATCATTGATGATTTGCTAGATAAATTGAATGGAGCTATGTATTTTACCAAGTTAGATCTTAGATCTTGTTATCACCGAATTCAGATTAAGGGGGAAGATATTTGTAAGATAGAATTTTGGACTCATGAGGGTCATTATGAATTTTCGGTGATACCATTCAGTCTTACCAATGCACCATCTACATTCCAAATTTTTATGAATTCCATTTTTAAGTTCTTGAGAAAGCTTGTATTAGTGTTTTTTGATGATATGTTGATTTATAGCAAGACTTGGGAAGAACATTTTCAGTGTGTAGATCAAGCATTAAAAATACTCAAAGATCATCAACTCCATGCTAAGCCATCCAAGTGTGATTTTGGTCTTAAGGAGGTGGAATATTTGGGACATATAGTTTCACATGAAGGAGTAAAGGTGGGCCCTAACAAAATTAAGGCTATCATGGAATGGCCTATTCCAAAAAATATTAAGAAACTGAGGGGTTTCTTGGGATTGACAAAGTACTACAGAATATTTGTGAAGAATTATGGTCATATAATAGCACCCCTCACCACTCTATTGAAGAAGGATTGTTTTCATTGGAATGAGTATGCTAATGCAACATTTGAGAGATAGAAGGAGGCTATGTGTACAACTCCATTGCTTGCCAGTCCTGACTTCACCAAGGAATTCATTGTGGAATGTGATTATTTTGGAATTGGGATAGGAGAAGTTCTCATGCAAGAAGGTTGACCAATTACTTTTGAGAGTCATCAATTAAATGGTAGGGTATGTGTAGGATCATGATGGGCCAAAAAGTGGCGATATGTAAGTGATATGATGGCCCATGTGGCTGACGATCTTTTTTTACCCAAACTTGATGAAACGAAAAGGGTATTTAAAGGAGATTCTCATATTTCCACCAACATAAATTATGCTTTACTTTGAATTTAATAAATAATTATTATTCATTTTTTATTTGAATTACAACTAAAGTCTAGATTGATAGGCTAATTGAAAAACATCTATAACTTTTAAACGTTATCACATTTTTTGAATCCAAAACATGCACCACATTCTATGCTTCACATACTATAGGATTAAAAGAAAAATAAATTTCATGAATTTTTGACCAAGTTAAGGTGGTTAGACATACGATTTTTTATATTTTTAAAAATTTGTAATAAAAAAATCATAATTAATTATTTACTTGGAAAAAATTACAAAAAAATATGTATCACATTGAGACATGAGTTCTCTACTCATGCCTAAAATATTATAAAAAAAATTATCATTTTATTGTGGTTAGGGTGGTCAAACAGACACCTACTTCTTATGTTTTCCCTGAAATTTAAGTGCTATTGCATTGCAATTTCAAATTTTCACCAAATAGATTTTTTTTATTTTTAAATAAACCTAGTAGTTTAGAAACTAAATTCAATTTTATACAAATTCTATTCTTACATATTTTTGAAATAATATAGATAACTTATTCAAATTTTTATGTCAAGTTGCCTAATTCTGATTTTCTGAATTTTATTGCCACTTAAGGGCCTATTTTTCAATGATGATCCTGCACATACATGGTAAGAATCAACTAAAAACTATTTATGAGAAGGAAATTCTAGCAATCCTTCATGCAGTTAAAAAATTGAAGCCTTATCTAATGGGTAGACACTTCAAGGTTAAGACAGATCATGATAACCTAAAATATTTTTTGGAACAAAGATTATCTTCTGAAGAGCAACAAAAATGGGTCACTAAGATGTTAGGATATGACTTTTAGATTGTATATAAGAAAGGGAAGGAAAATATTGTGGTAGATGCACTTTCTAGGAAGGATGAGAAAGATAAATCCTTGTTGTGTTCCCTTTCAATATTACAAGCAAATTGGGTGGACAAAGATAAATCAGAGTGGCAAAATGATGTTGTGACAAGTAATCTCATCCAACAATTAAAAAGTGATCCTAGTAGTTCAAAAATGTTTTGTTGGAAGGGAGATACTCTTTGGTATAAATATTGTTTGTATCTTTGCAAGAATTCCACTCTTAAACACAAGATTCTCACATAAATACATGAGTCTCTAGTTGGTGGTCATTTAGGATTTCTGAAGACATATCATCAAGTCAAGCAAGATTTTTTTTGGGAAGGGCTAAAAGGTGATGCTCAAAAATTTGTGGTTGAATGTTTGGTTTGTCAAAGGAATAAAGAGGAGACAATTAAGACACCAAGTCTCTTGCAACCTTTATCTATTCCTAGCCAGCCTTGGGAAGATGTATCCATGGACTTCATCACATGGGCTTACCAAATATAAAGGTCATAATGTCATCATGGTAGTATTTGATCACCTCACTAAATATGCACATTTCATTGCATTATCACATCCTTTTACAAAAAGTGCAGCGGAATTTTTTTTTTGGAGAATATTCAAAAGCTACATGGTACACCTAAGGTTATTATCGGTGATCATGATCCTATCTTCACTAGTAACTTTTGGAAAGATTTATTTAATTGAACATTGGGTACTCAATTGGCTCATATCTCTTCATACCACCCTCAATCAGATGGGAAAACTAAGGTTGTTAATAAGTGTTTGGAAGGATATCTATGTTGTTTCACTTTAGATAAAGTCTCCATGGGTAGATTGTCTACCACTTGCAAAATGGTGGTATACCACTTCTTTTCATAGCTCATCAAAAATGTCTTTGTTTTTGGCTCTTTATGGATATCATCCTTCTTCCATCACATCAACATTAAAGGTATCACCAAGAGTTCAAGCAATAGAGTACCACTTGCTTCATCAACAAAAGGTACTTTCAGGATTCAAGGAGAATTTAGCCATGGCACAAAATCAAATGAAACAACAGGTGGACCAACATCGTAGTGAAAGAAGTTTTGAAGTTGGGGATTGGGTCTTCTTGAGATTACAGCCTTATAAGCAAATCTCACTGAATCAACTAAAAAAGAATAATAAGTTGTCACCAAGGTATTATGAGCCATGCCAAATCATGCAAAAGATCAATAGTGTTTCCTACAAGCTAGAGTTGCCACCAATAACAAAGATACATCCAGTTTTTCATGTCTCTTGTTTGAAGAAGGTAATTGGGCATAATATTCAAAATCAAACAACACTTCTAGAGCTCAATGAAGAAGGCAGAATCATTTTGGAACCAAAGTGTATTCGTCAAATACACACAAATAAGTTGAGGAATAGAACTCTCACTGAGTATCTCATCCAATGGAAGAATTTACCAGTTAAAGATGCCATATGGGACGATGAGGAGTTCATTCAAAATAATCCACACTTGATTAGCATTGAAGACAATGTTTCTTTGAAGAGGGGGCAATTCTACACCCTTAATATTGGTGTACATAGGGTTATGAATAGTCATATTGTGTCTATCTTAACTCCTAATTAAGTCATGTTATCATTATTATATTATTATTTAGTTGGTTAGGTTGGCCTAGGGCTTATACAAGGCTGTCTAAGTCGGCCAAGGTGATATCCTGGGCATAAATAGGTATATATAGGAGGTTGTGAGCCTTATTTTATGATTATATTGTGAATTGTGTTCTCATTGGAGATATTTTGAGGTTTTCACCCTTGAAATGGCTTGTTATTCTCAGTTATTATTAAGCATTTTTAGAATATTTCATAAAAAATTATACTATTGTGCAAGTTATTTCATTACATAAAGAGAGGTAGAGATAGAGGGAAAGGAGGAGATTGAAAGAGGGAGAGAGATAGAGATAGAGGGAGAGGGAGAGAGGGATACATAGAGAGGGAGGAAGATAAATAGAGAGGCAGCAAGAGAGAGGGAGGGAGAGATAGTGAAAGAGGGTTAGATAGAGGGAGAGATAAAGATAGAGATAGAGAGATATACTTATATATGGGTAAAACTATAAATTTGTGTTACACTTAAATTATAAAGGCAATGACCTATAGTAAGCCAATTTTTTAACTTGAATCACTAGAAAGAGGCATGTATTTTTGAATTTGAAATGATGTAACTAATTAAATTTTTACTTTTTTAGTTTATTTTATGTTTGTAATTTTTTAGATAACTAAAAATTTATTCAAACATAGTTTTTATTTTAAATAAACGCTATAATTTAGGTATTGATAAAATGCTAAAAATGAATTCAAATGGGATGTTTCTCTTTATATAGTAAATTTTATTTTTCCTTCAATTATATTTGTATTATTAACTTGAAACTTTAGTGCATGGGGTTTTTGCCCATTTGTATAATATGTATTTTTAAATAAATCTTAAAATTTGCATGCACTAAAACACAACTATTTCCATGGGATGCCACCTTTTTTCTTAACTTATTATCAAAAATATAAAATACTATATCTTGACATATAATCTTTTCTTTAGTGCATCATTTTTTTCCAAAAAATTAAATAAATTTTAGTTGTTCTTCTTGAAAAGATATTCAACCTTATATTTCAGTGCTAATGACCTATTTTTAGTAAAAATAAAAAATAAAATATTAAAAATATATAAACTATTTAAAAAATATATTTTTGAAAACTACACTTATAGATCTTCAAAAGGGTATTTTTATATAATTTTTAAAACGTTATTTATATAAGAGTAGAAATTATTGAAACATTGATTTTTAAATAATTTTATTCTTTTTGGTAAATTGGCCCTAAAGTGCAAATATACATTTAGAGGACATTTCTAGTTGGAAAAATTGTGACATGTATCTAACTTAACTATAATTAATCTAGCTAGACCATATTTTTAATCAAAAAATATTTTTGTAGTTGAAAATTTGCTCACATTCACTTGTGCTAATAAGTTGGTTGAAAGCATGCCACAATTTTATACTTTTACCCATATATACACATAGATAGAGAGGGGGGGAGAAGATAGAGATAGAGAGGGATATATATATATATATTAGAGAGAGAAACAAAGAGATAGAGATAGAGAAGGAGAGATAAAGATATACATATAGGGGGAGGGAGAGATGCAAAGGGAGAGAGGGAGGTGTAGTTAGATAGATGGATAGATAGAGAGGGAGAGGGAGTGTTAGTGTGAATGGGGTTATTTCTTAACTATTTATTAGTGAGGACCTATTCACATTATTATAATTTTACTTAGGAGTTAATTTTCTTAGTTTTCATTTCTAGAAGTTAGTTATAATAGGGCCATGTCCCATTATTTACTTTTAGTTATCTAGGCATTTAATAATTCTCTCATGTATTTAATGTTTTGCATTGAGAATTTAATGCTTGTGTCCTAGGTTGTTATGACTTAGTTGTCTCATGTGATAGGATTAAGACACTTGTCATGATATTGTCTATTATTATATCACTCCTTTCTTATATAAGCAAGCTTCATATGTACATTTGCATCAATCAATCTTGGAAGCTCTTAATGCATTCTGTCATATTGACATTGCATAATCTCTCAAAGTTTTGGTGTGCATTCTTTATGCTTTTCCAGTTTATGTAGCTTTAATTTTCTCTTAAAAAGTTCCTTGGGTTATTCAATTCATTTCAGATTTCTAACATGGTATTAGAGCTTTTGTTTTGATAAATCTAAGTTCTTAGATTCCTGATTGAGAGATTGAGTTTCTTGTAAAAATCTTGTAAATTATTGTATGCTCTTCTCTTGCATTCTTGAACGATCTAGAGAATCAGAAATGGTTTGCAAATATTTAATTACCTCTTTATTTTGCATATTTTTTTGTGAGATTCAGGTGATTGCAACATTTTTTGTTATACTAGTAGCATTTTTTACTGTTCCAATGCATCCAAAAGGCTCAAGAAAGTCAAATTTGGCTTTTGTTCCATCCAAATTGGAGGTCATCTGACATAGCTATAGGTGGGGGTTTAAAGAAAACTCTTTTTCATTGGAGGCATTTTCTTTTTTGCTTCAGAATTCCAGCTTCCACTCATTTGTAAGAAAAATGATTTTTGTATTTTGTAGCCAAGGTTGAAATCTCATTTGGGTATCTTTTACATTTTTTGTATCTTGAGCATATTTGAACAAAATTGCTATCCAAAAAGTGTCACATGTCATTTTTCTACAGGTTGAAGGTAAAAAACAAATTTATTTTTCTAGATCTGATTTTTTTTTTGGGTTTTGTTCTTAGCATCAAAATATTTATGCTTTTTGTCATTGTCTACATACAGTAAGTAGATTATTTAGAAATCAAATCACAAGTAAACCTTTTTCTAGACAACCTATTTCCTATAGGTTAAATTCAACCAAAATTTCAAAAAATCATAACTTTTGCTCTAGTCGTTGGATTTCAGCAAATAAGATATCGTTGAAAATTTGGAGATGAGCACTTTCTATCCACAAAATTATTGAGGAGATTTTTTCCATTTTGTACCAGATATTTCAGGTTGAAGTTGTCTTGTGCTAATTTCTTCAATAGACCATAACTTTCAACCTAGTGCTCCTTTTTTTCAAAAACAAATAGGCATTGGAAAGGTCTTGAAGAGCACTATATAGCCATAAGGATATTTTTTCTAGATTTTTTCTCAAGTTCATTTTGTATTAGAATTTATATTTTTTTCTAGTTTGAGCCTATTGAGCATTGTATCTTGGAAAAGGATTTGTAAATGCACTAAATTATAAAGTGCCAACCTTATAATATTTGGGGGGGTAATCTTTGATACTAGTGAAAAGGGTGGGAGTGTATTGATGTTCTCTTTTGGTGTTCTTTTGTAATCATTTGAGGATTGTATCTTGGGTTTTTCTACTCATCCTTCTATGATAGTTTTGGATAAGGCTAATTATGAGTCTTGGAAAAAAGTCATTTTAACCCATCTCAAATGGCTAATATTTTTTCCTTACCTTTATGGGCGCATGCCTAAACCAGACACATCTAATAAGAAGAATGTTTGGGGTAATAGAATTGATCATGCAATAGGAATAATTGGTTGTCATGTTGATTATGAAAATCTATTGTCTATAGTGAGCATTGAATGTCCCCACACAATGTGGACCAAGATTTGAGAGATTTTTGGAGACCCTCATGTTTCTCCATTCCTAGATGATCCTGTTGCAAATTATCTCATTCCACTTGATGATGTAGATAATATACCCTATGATGATCTGATACTTTAGAGGAGCTTAAGTATTATGCACGTCTTGAATGTTCAGATGACATAAAGACTTCTCCTCTTGCTTCTCATCCTCAAGCTGAGATTAAATCGACATCAACTATTGTAGATTCAGATTCTAGAGATACTTCTTTGAGATCCTCTAGTGATTCATTGCAACATGATCATGTATGTATTTTCAATTCAATTCATTGGGACCAATTTCTACCAAATACTTCTTTCTTGTTTGTAGAGTCCCTCATCTTGGATCTAGATGATACTATTGAGGACACACATCTTCTCTTTGAGGACCACTCTTTTGTCCTTGCATCTACTATTGTTAATTCAAAATTTAGATTTTATTCTTCAAAAGATTCCATGAATTCTTACAGTAGGATATCTATAGTCTTACCAATTCAGCTTGGAGTGATCTCTTGATAGGTATTTCAAACTTGTTTATGGAGACACATATTGCAGATTTGGGAGACACTATTGAGTGTATTCATCTTCTCTTTGATGAAGATGATTCTTCTTCAATTGTTGTGAGGGGGCACTTTGAACCTCCCATTCATGGTCTTTCATTTTAATTTGAAATGAGTGTGTCCATACTTTGAATCAACATTTGGAGGAGACTTCTTTAGAAGAGTTATTTGAGTCTTTAGCTTATTCTCTACATTAGTCTCTAGGAGATTTTGATTTTTCATCTTTAGAAATGTAGCCTAGAACACCTGATTTGATTGTGATAGCTTTCAACATCAACATGGGGATACTTGAGTTGAATTCAGATATTTCATACATTATGCACTTTCTTCCTACATATTACTTTTAGGACTTGAAAGATAGCTTACGTACACCTTTGGTTATGTTTCTTCCTAAGGGGGGAAACTTTGTTCGATGATCATAGACCATCATCTCCATATAGTTTTGAATACCTACCATTGGATATCTTCAGGGGGACTACTTAGTCCTTCTCATCTTCTTCTCTCTATTTGGAGGGGTGTTATCTATTTATTTTTGGGAAGGAGTTTAGTCCCAATAGGTTTTCTTCTTTTCTCTATTTTTGAGAGATTTCGTTTGCATCTGTACATGGGTACCTAACATGGCCTCATTGCCACGACCCATCTTTATGTCATTTTCATAATAATCTATTCCCTAAGTTACACTTATGGGGGGGTATTAGTGTGAATGGGGTTATTCCCTAACTAGTTATTAGTGAGGACCTATTCACATCATTTTAAGTTTACTTAGGAGTTAAGTTTCCTAGTTGTCATTTCTAGAAGTTAGTTATAATGGGGCCATGTTCAATTATTTAATTTTAGTAATCTAGGCACTTAATAATTCTCTCCTACATTTTTTTTTTTGTATTTATAATTTAATGCTTGTGTCCTAGGTTGTTATGACTTAGTTGTCTCATGCAATAGGATTAAGACACTTGTAATGATCCTGTCTAATCCTATCTCACTCCTTGTCTATATAAGAAAGGCTTCATATGTACATTTTCATCAAGCAATATTGGAAGCTCTTAATGCATTCTATCATATTAACATTGCATAATATCTTGGTGTTTTGATGTGCATTCTTTATTCTTTTCTAGTTTATGTACCTTTAATTTTCTCTTAAAAAGTTCCTTAGATTATTCAATCTATTTCAAATTTCTAACAAGGAGATATAAAGAGAGAGATAGATAAATGAAGAGTGAGAGAGGAAGAGATGGAGAGAGATAGATAAATGGAGAGAGGGGCCAAATCATGGTTTACCAAAGCCTATACAAAACTATAAGTGGGACCATATCATAAGTTACCATATTTTCCTCATTTATCTTAATTGAAGGTGACACGTATAACATAAGTACATTATTTATTGAAAGTTTGGTCACTTCCTTTTGGGCTTGGATAACCAAGCCTAAGGGTTAGAACTTTATGATACATGACAAAGTCATGTTTCTCATATTCAATAATGGTTTTAAACTTCAATTTCATCAATTTTACTTATATTATAACCAAAATTGAAAAAATCACCACCAAAATGATGAGCTATATCCTAACTTTCTAGCCATATAAATTTTATATATTTTGAATAAGTTAATGTATTTATTTTTATTTTCTTTGAATAGTTTCTTCATTGTCGTCAAATATATATGTATTTTTTTTTTTATAACTTTTGATGTGCCTATTTATTTATTTTTTAAAATCATATAGGGTTTGTTCTACACTTCATTATACACACATTAAAAAATTACTTTTTCAATTTTTGTATGCAAGTTATGTGATATTCACACTCAATGATGTATTTTACAAGATGGATACCCTTCAAAAAATAATTAAAAATATAAAAATTGTAGTACTCACTCTTAGCTATGTTTTTTCCAACCAAATATTAAAAATTCCTAACCTAACAAAAAAATTAAGGAAGCACATTCAAACACTATGCTATATTTTAGTGATGTAATTAGAAACACGTGTATGTGTGCTTAGCATTTCACCCTCTTAACCTTAATTTTTTTTTAAGAAATTTAATAATTAAGAAATTAAATTCAAAGTATCACAATTCTTGTTCTTATCAAATTTATAAAATTTGAGTGTACACATCTCAAATTACTTGTTCATGTTTAGGTTTAGGTGATTTTAGAAAAAAAAAAAAAAGTGTCCACTTTTGACCCCATTTTTGTCCACCATTTCCATGAACTTACCCCTATCTGTACATGTATTATGGATTTAGGAGCCTTCCACCACATGGCTCATGGCGGTTCATTGTCTTGACAAAAGCCACACAATTTAAATTTATGTGGGAAAATCTAATCATCTCACTATCAAGGGAGAAGGTTGTATTTAGATGAAGAATGGTGTTTTCAAAAAAATTATGCATGTTTAATAATTTTCTATAAACCTCCAATCTATATATTATATCACATAATTAGTTGAAGGAAAAATTATTTACACCGACAAATGTTGTAATAAGTAATATCAAAGACTAGTTTGTTGTTCTAGCCATTGACAATGTTGATCACCATGAAAGTATGTATAAATTTGATAGCGTTGTGTTAAGCCATCATTCACATGTTATAATATCATATGAAAATTCTTTGATTAAACTTTTACATGAATGATTTGTTCATCTCAATCATCGTAGGATCTTAGTGAGCATAACATGGTCATTAGTTTGTAGAAAGTTTCTTTCACATATGTAATTTGTTTAGGCTGTGCACTTGAAAAGAAACATATATATCCATTTCCCAAAGCTAAATCTAAATATGCAACTAAAATTTTACAATTGGTAAATACTGATCTTATGCCCTTCTCAAATGTTTATTTCACTAAGATAAATATTTGTTGGTATTTATTGATGATTTCTCTCATAGAACTTGGGTTTACTTTTTCAAAATAGAAGAAGTTTTTGAGAACTTAAAAGTTTCAAATCCCTAGTTGGAAACTATTAGATACATATTCAATGATTTATAATAAATAATGGATGTTAATTTGTTAGTAATTATATGCTTTCCTTATATGAATAGGAAATAATTCAAATTTTGCATATTATACCCTAGACTCCTTAATAAAATGGTGTAGTTGAGCATAAAAGTCACACACTCAAAGAAATGGAAAATGGTATGGTGCAATCAAAAGAATTTCCTTAATTTTAACTAGAGTAAATTAAGTGTACAAATTGTATTCAAAATCACACTCCCACTCAATAGTGCAATATTTTACTCATGAAGATATATGTTCTACTGTTAAGCCTAATTGTTTTAAATTTGTAAAATTTTGGATGTAATGCTTTCATGTGTATCCCTAATGATATACACAAAGTAATGGAAAGGAAAGTTCTACCTTGCATCTTTTTTGGTTACTACGAAGATGTGAAGGCATATTATCTTCTTATTCTAGACACCACAATAGTAATTTATAGGTGGGATGTATTTTTTGATGACCAATTACAAACTTATGAGCCAACATCACCTCCTCCTCTATTATCTTTGACCAAACTAGAAAGAACCTTAAATGTTTCCCTTGAATAATAGGTAAGTTTAGATGTATTAAAGTAGTTGCTAAAATCCATATGATAAACCATAAAGGGAATAAGAAACTCCACCCCCAATGCTAGAATTTTTTTAAAATGCACCTACTCAACCACTCCAATAGTACAACCTCAACCTTAATGGGCCCATATAATATGAAAATAGGTTGGTGTGTTGGTAATGGACAATATTGAAATAAGCACACTAAGATCACATTTTTAGTACGATGCTGCATAATTGATATATTTTGCATTAACATAAGATATTAATACTTATCATCAAGCTTCTAAGCATATTGAATGGCATGTAGCTATAGCAGAAGATCTTATTTTTTTAAAGAAGAACACCATAGGGTACTTGGTTCCACTTGAAAAAGGAAGAAAAATAGTAAGGTGCAAGTTGGTGTACCAAAGTAAATATGTAATAAATGGGTCCATTGATAAGTAAAAATCCTAACTTTTAGTAAAAAATACACAAGTTGAAGGTTTTGATTACTATGATTTTTTATCTAGCAGCCAAGATGAATTTCATAAATATTGTACTCTCCTTAGTTGCAATAAAAGGATGGTAAATCCATTAAATGGATGTCAAACGTTCCTTCTTGTGCATGGATACTTACAAGAATAAATCTGCATACCCTAACATCTAGGATTTATCGATAATAAAAATATAGCTATGCGTGTAGATTGAAACAAGATCCTCAATCTTGGTATGAAAATATTGAACTGTTTCTCATCAATTATATTTTTATATATTCTTTATAAAAAAAATTGTGGATATTATTTTTATTAATTTGTGAATATTCATTATAATAATTCATGGATAATCAATTAATCAATTCTTACTTATCTATAAATTGTTTGTATTAATAGAAATTTTTTATCTTAATAAAATATGTTTTATTAATTAACTACTCTTAAGGAGTCAAGTTATACTAGTTAACTATCTCTTCAATAGACTCATTCTTTTAGATAACTATTATCATTTCATGCCTCATTTGAACCATTATTTATAACTAATCTAAAATATCTTAAATATCCCCTTATGTTTAAAGGATGCATCTTTCTATTGTGTTATTTTACCCTTATACTTTAGTCAACCGTCTTTAAGTTATTAAAATCTAGAATTGGAAAAGTATAAGTGTTTTCATTTTGTGCCAAAATTGTAAAAATCACAAAGTTCACAATTTTCATGAACTTTGTGAAAGTTAAATGAAGAGAGAAGAAATCAATTCTAAGTGGTAGAAATTTCATTAGTTCACAAACTTTCTAAATGGACAACATAGTTATTAAGTTTGCAAAAAGTGAAAAAGTTTGAATAATTGAAGAAGGAAAAATAAACATCACAAATTTCATGAGTTTACAAACTTTGTGAATGTGTAATGAAGGTAGAAGAAAGGCCAAAATTTAAAAGTTCATAAGTTTCTCAAAAATTAAAAAACAGACAAAGAAATAGCTAAGGTTTATTGGAGACATCTCATCCATCTTGAAATCATATTATCTTCATATTTTACCTCTTAATAATGTTTTAATAGAAGTTGTGTTAAACATTGTTAGCTCTGAAGATTGTCTTATGATTTTAAGGAAAGTTAGAGGTCAATTAAGTCTTGTTGCATCATCACCTTTCCTTTGTTGTTATATTTAATTCTCCCCTTTTCCTATGATTCATTAGAGTAGGAGTAGGTTCTATTTTTAATATGTTTAGAGTTGGATCGAGATCTACACTTAGACTTATAAGAGAAATAACATTATTTAGAGGTTTGATCTCAAGTTAGCAAGATACCATGTCTTGAGAGATCATTCCTATTGTGTCTCTAAAATATTAGGCCAAGTTCAATAATAGTGCATTTCAAGTGAAAAATATTAACCCTAATCCTTGACTTATATTATTTATATATATTTAAGAGCATATCTAGCTAGTGGCTGAGGAATCACTATAGAAAAGAGTTGTAATTCTAGAAAATTTGATGTCAAAGCCTTTGAATAAAAAGTGGTATTCATGTCACCCATGATCTAAATCCATGTAATTTTATTTATTTACCTTTTATAAAATTATTCTATTGCTATATGTAAGTGGGTGAATGTGTTATGATAGCTAGAATAGTTTTGGGGAAGAATAAACTTCAATACAATTTGATTGCAAACAAATTTCTTTACTATTTTTTGATGTAGAATTAATTTCCAAATGAATTTATTTAGATACCAAGACATAATAAATATTTTTACTAAGTTAGCTCCAAAGTTAAGAGGAAAGGGAAAGAATCAACAATTTGAATTCTAAAAATTGAGTTATGGGTCAAATCCACATCATGCGAGATCACTCTTCCATGTTATAAGATTGACCTAGGATAGATAATACAAAGTATTGGAATTAAAAAAAAAAATGTGGAGTATGGGATAATAATAAGGTGAATGAGTGGGATAATTACAAATAGTATTAAGATAAGGTTGAATTTATGAAAATGTTGCACAAACGGTTGTTGTTACACCAAAAGATCGACTTGTTAATGCTTGATACAACCACCAGAGTTAATGAATCTGTCAAAGGTAGTTAAGTTGTGTCACAAGCCCGAGTGATATGCTAAAAAAAATAAGGAGACCAAGGGTGTATACTTTGTAACAATCCCCCTAGCACAAGTGAGGGGTTCAAAGCTGTGACCTAGGCTCTGATACCAATTGTTGCATAGACAGTTGTCATTGCACTAAAATATTGACCTATTAATGCTCGATACAACCAATAGAGTTAATGAATACACAAAATTTGGTTAAGACATGTCACAAACCCAAGCGCTACACTACATAGGACAAAGAGACCAAGGTTACACACCTTGCAACAAAAAGTGCATGCAAGTGAAATACATGATGGATAAGAATTGGGGAGGGACCAAAAAAGTGTCACATATTTAGTGGGCTAATAATAAGGTGAATGAGTGGGAATAGATAGAAAAAATATTAAGATAAGGTTGAATTTATGGAGATACATGTAGGTGAGAATAAAATGATGGCTAGGAATCAAGAAAGGAACCAAGCTTAGAACACAAGTTTTTCACACATCATATGGGTTGATAATAAGGTGAATGAGTGGGAACAAATCCAAATAGGATAGAGATAAGGTTGAATACATATAAAAATGAAAGTAAGGGAGTACATGGAAAATGATATGCAAAAATTGTCAACGCATAAGGAATATACCCAAGATTTAAGTTACATCTCTTATTGAGTGGAAAATACTATTGGCTCTCGATATCATTTAATTAAAGGTAATCTGATTATTCACACATCTTAAGAATAGGAATATTGATTGTGTTAGGCCAATGTTACATGAACTATCAAATTTAAGTGCATATATGGCTCAATTAATATGAAAGGAGAAGTGTAGACATGGAAAATGTACAATTCAATCCAACACACTTGATCCTAATTTACTAGCACCATTTCATCCTGAATCATCTCCTTTGCTAGTCATTTAATCGAATAATCTATATTTGATTAAATTCATCGCTCTTCATATCTTAATTAAATAAACCAACTTTATCTAATTAAATCATCATCTCTTGTTAATTAAATAAATCTATTTTATTTAATTAATTATGTAAAACTCCTCTTAGTTAAATAATTCATTTTATTTGATTAAATCCCTAAAGTCTTCTTATTAAATTGAATAAATTAAACATTATTTGATTTAATCTAACATTATCCCCTCTAGTTAAATAAATCAAAATCATTTATTTAATTAAACCCTTCCTCTCAATTTGATTTAAATCAATTCATAAATTTAAGTCTAAATTGTCACATTTCCTAATTCTTCATTAAATTAATTAATCTTTGATTAATTTAATCTTAATCTATGTCACATTCTCTAGAGAATGCAACTTGCACAATAAATAAATTACTTTGATTTATTAATTCATCTATTTTCCCTCACATGGCATAAAAAGGGAATATTCCCTCAAATTTGAATTCAAATTCAAATGGACTTGTCCTTCCAACAAGGCATTTAAGACCTCTTACATGTCCTTTGCATTGAGCCAAGTGACATTAACTCCATTTCTTTCATCCCCCCTAAACATGTCACTTCATCAAATTCAAAATTTAAACTTGCACATTGATCAAAATGTGCTTAATCTTCAACCATTCACATCTTGACAAGTGGCACTTAACCATTGGATGTTGAATGATCCCACATTGCTCAATTTCACTCATTCTTCCAATTTGAAATCTATAAATGGGAGACTCTTCCTCTCATTCTATCATCTAAAATTACATTCAAAGTTACTCTCTTCACATTGAGAGCTATTTTTTCCCATTTCCACTCAACCATTCACCATTTCCATAATTCATCCAAAGAGATTTGAACAACCTACAATATTCACATTGAAACTTAGGAGTTGGGAAAGGGCCAATTTCAACATTAAATTGGCACCAATTCCCCCATGGGATCACTATTTTACTTGCTTAATTAGGATTAACTCTCATTTATTTAAGTTTTTGTTCTTCATTTCTTCCTAGTTTAAGTTTAGTAGATGGATTTCATGGGGAATCTCTCATGCTTGTTTGCATTTGATCTAACACCTTGATTGTTTGTTGTTCTTGTGCATTTGTAGGTTTAAGTGTTCACATTTTGGTGCTAGAAGGAGGGCGAATCTCGAGTTCAAATCACGTTTTTTTTTAAATTTTTGTGTTTTTCTCATTTATTTTTTGCAGGTTACAGGTTCGTGACCCTATATTGTGCCACATTTGTAGGCGCGACCCTATATTGCACTGCATACAGAGATGTGATGTTGTATTGCACCGCACCCATTCTAAACTGCGGATCTGTATTGCACCGCACCTTCTCGAAACTTCGCCGCACTTGTTTCCCGCTCAAAAAAATTCAAATTTTGGCCATCTCTGCTACGGATTTTTGTTACAAATTGCGTCGTGTGCCAAACTCCGTTGCACCCGCGGTCTCTGTTTCTGCAAAGCATCGCATCCAGTCAAACATGCAACGCTATATAGCACCGCATCTATTCCAAACTGGGCTGCATTTGCTAACTGCACCGCACCTGTAGATTTTTGGTTTTTTTAACTTTTTGTTTGTGATGGAGGAACTTCCCGAGGTCATAACTTTTGACTCGGATGTGGGTTTTGGTTGAAATTTTATAGGTGGTTTCTTTATGAGGTGGCATGTGGATTCCCTATTACCAAAGATAGATTGGTGGCGATTTTGACACATTTTTGGGCCTAGAAACTTTCATCTTGGCCCTCAAAATGATATTTTACTGTTTTTTCCTAATTTTTTTAAAGTTGTTTTTATTAATAACTGAAAACCCATGTTTCCAATTTCATATGTTAGTTGGCAATTCATCCTATTTTAGTTTTATGAAGTTTTTGGAAAAAAATAGGACTGCCAAAGTTATGCATGCAAAACTACCAAAAATGGAAAAATCTAATAATTGTTGAAATTTTCCTAAAAAAGAGATTTTTTGATCAAAAGTGAAGGAAGGAAAATGAAGGCCAAGGGTTCTTGATGATGTTATCATATCATTGTATCAAGTGTTTTTAAACACTTTTGGGAGAACTTATAATCCCTTTCTAAGGATTTGTTTACTTTCATGCTCTTAAGAAACACTAAATTTCATTTAGGTCCTAAAAAGAACAAACAAATTCTCTTTCAAATTTTGCAACAAAGGGCTTAAACGAAACTTTAGAACAACTTAATAGATTTGGTTTGAGGATAAAAAATTGAATAGGGGAAATCTCACATTTCCTTTGGTGCTTAAAAAGAACTCATTATTGTTTTGAGGGATTTAAAATGAACAAGTGTTATTTTGTCTTGTAATTATTTATTTAAGTTAATATCATCAAAAGGGCGTATGCGCTTCTCTCGCGCCTCATGACGATCTTGAGAATAAAAAACTTATTTTGGTGATCTTAAGTTGAATAAAATAATTGCCTCCACATTTCATTTTTGGAATTAAAATTGAACCAAACATGTGAGTCTGAGCACGGTATATTGTGAGTGTTCTCCCTTTGTTTTTCAACAAAGGTTGATTGAACTATGGGATATGCTAGCTTGCTATTGTTTATCTTAGCAGACCTGCCTTGTGGGAAAAGGTACTCAACTAAGGGAATGGCCCAACCAGGAACACGCTAAAGCCAAGCAACTTCCAACCGGTATATAAGTGTGGATTTTTGAAGAAAGTTCAAGAATCATGAGGATTATTCTGATGAGAAGGGAAAAACTGGTCTCTCGCCACATGGATAGTCCCCCACAAATGAAATGCTTAAATTAAAACCTCTTCTTTAGAAAAGGCCAAATCCTATCTATTTGTTGGTGCAAAAGGTCATGTCTTTTGAAGCCACCCCACGTTATACATGCGGTTTTGTTGTAGAGATGAAAAGTATGCCATGGGAGATTCATGGGTATTGGTGCTTGGCTGACCCGAGAAGTGTGTGTCATGGAGGGGAGCCAGTGTGGTCAAGCATCTAGTCATCCACATAGAATATGCACATCTAGATTTATCCAAGTGGGAACCCAACAAATACTTTTTTTTCAGCCTAGGGTTGTGCATGCTATTGAGACACTTTGCTTGGTTCTAAAGCATAGAGAAAACAATTATTCACAAAAGCTTTGAAATTTCAAACACCTTAGGGGAAACAAATATCCTTTGATAAATCTAAGTACTCTTGCTTTCCCTAGGGATCATATCCTTAGAGGTTTCTAAGTGCTTGGATTCTATCATCATTTGTTTTCACCAAGGTTAAACACTAGGAAACCTTTGCCTTGATTTTCTTGATTTCCACATAATGCACTTTGTGGGATGAAAGAAAATTAAAACATTGGACATTCAATTTGAAAAGAATAATCAAAAAAGTGTTTGTGGTAAAAAGAATCAAACCTAAGCAAGATAAATAAACAACTGAACCACACATGTGCTTGTTCTCTTTTGAGTCTTATGGTTTTCATGCAAAAATTGGTCTTTTGGTTTGAACCACTTTTAAGGAAAATCATGTTCTTCATTAACTTGGTGTTGTAAGCAGGTCCTCATAGGGTCATCTAAGATCAAGTCAAACACTTCACCCCATCCAAACATCAATCAAATCCCATCTCACCAACAACTCTTGGAAACTTTGAAAACATCACTTATGCTAGACTTTTGGAAAATCGACATCACCTTATTTGAATTAACACACTTAGTCAAATTATCAATCCTCTTGAACAAATTTTCCTCTAGGATAACACAACTTCCTGAGGTCTACTAGTTCATGATCATTTTGATTAGCTCAAAACACTTTAGCCAATTCATTCTCTTATGCGAGTTTTCCCTAAGATAGCACAACTTCCTAGGGTTTACAAGTTTACCATCTTCTAGTTTGGCTTAACACACCTAGTCAAACTATCCTCAAAACAAAAATCAAACCAAGTCCTAAAGTATAGCATTGATCCAAAGTTCCTAAAAGTCCAAACACTCATATCATTTCATCCTCCATCTCATCATTGGTCCTAAATCCTCAAAGGTCAACAAAGTCAAAACACAAGAGGAACATGGAATATAAACTTGATTCCTACATCATGAGTAATCCAATTCAACAAAACTATCCAAGCCTTACAATACAAATTTATTTTCAAAACTTTCATTTGTACAACCCATACATGGGATTGTTATCTCCTCCAAACATCAATGGTACAAATGTGAGCATGACCAATCTAAATTTTGGAACATCTTTTCCTTTGGTAGATTTCAATCAAAGTCAAACATACAAATCTATCAACCAAACAATCAAGGCATGCGCCTTCTCCCTTTACCAACCATCAATCAATCAAATCTGAGAAACAATCCAATCATAAACCAAATCATCATATCAAATCCTCCCATTTTTCCATCGATATCATAACAAAAGATGGAAACCATCCAAGAAACCCCAACAATCAACACCATTCCCAATCCACCACCACCGCCAAAGCACAACATGAAAAATTCATTCTCCATCATGTTGTAAGCCACTCAAGAAGCTTCCCACCAAAAGGCACTCCAAAACCATCAAACTACACAATTAACCGCCCAACAAGCTGCACAAGAAGCACAAGCAACCCAAAAAGTACAAGCTCAAGCTCAAGCCCAACACCAAGTTCAATAGACGTAAGCACAATTTTGGGCACTATTGCAAGCAATCCATGAACAAGTCCATGAACAAGTAGCACAATAAGGAGCCCAACAAACAACTTTGTTTGCACAACAACAACTAGACCAACAACAACCTTTGTTGGTACAATAGCAACAAGACCAACAACAAGCTTTGTTGGAACAACAACAACACAACCAACAACAAGCATTGTTGGATCAACATCAAACAGATGAATTACTCCCTCAAAAAAGCTTGCAACAAAATCCCACCACAATTTTTGAAAACAATAATCAAGATCTATCCATCGAGGAACACCTTGAAGATGTTTCCACCTCATCTGATGATCAAATCAACATACATCAAGAGCCATTTTTTAGTCATAATCAAGACCCCTCCTACAAAGATCCATTTCAAGGAGTGTTGATGTTATTTGATCCTATTGACATAAACCAAGATCCCTCGACCAATGATCATGTTGAAAATTCCTCTACATCACCTAATGTGTTAGAGGACATATCTCAAGAATGTATTCCAAAGCATGATCAACATCTATCACCAAGGTCTAGCAATGGTCCTTCCCAAGACATATTTACATCCTTTGACCTCATGATTACAAATATTGAAGAAATCCTCAACTCAACATTTGATCCAAATCCACTAAAAGATCAAGAGGATATTGAGCCACTTCCCATACCTTATGACAATATCCAAGAACCCTTTGAAAACAATCCATCCTTTGAAATTGACCCATGTCAAGAACTTGATCCAAAGCATGTTGAAGGCAATTCTGACATTAACCAATATCAAGAATTTTTATATCCAAGATACTACAATGAGGTGATGACCACTCTCCTACAAGATATTGCAAATGATGATCATATCCATATAGCACATACTCATCCATCTACCCATAAGATGCTTTCTTTGAATGGACCTGTAGATGATCTTCATTCAAAACAAGAGTCTCATACTCTTGATATCATTACCAAGGAACAAGAGTATCATACCCTTAACATTTGTACACATAATCAAAGTATAGAAAAATATAAAGACATACCAAAAGAGGATCATGAAGAAGGATTCTATAGAAGTGGTGAATCAGAAACATCATGTGAAATCATATCAAGAATGGATCACGAGAAAGAATTTTGTGTGGACAGTGAAGCATCAACATTTATTGAAGAATCATTACAATCTGATATCTCACAAGATCAAGCTAAAGATATCAATTAGGCATTCATCCCACAAATGGAGGATCCTATCACTTATAAATTTGGATCACTTACTTTTCCTAGAGCAAGCTATCTCATCAATGAAAGAGCTATCACATTTGAAGATCCACCACAAAGAAGAGAAGGAGAAACACCTTATTTCCAAGGAAAATCATATCCTTTTGCAAATAAAATGTTTCAATGGATGAATTATCATGGTAGAGGATTAGGCCTACATGAACAGGGTATCCTGGAACCAGTGCAGATTATTGGCAATCCTAAGCATCAAGGCCTTGGTTATTCAAAAATCAAGGGATATAAACATATCAATGATACCTCTATGAAACTGGAGGCAACTTCGTCTCAAGAAAACATCAACATAGGGAACACGAAGAATCCTTATGATGAAACCAATGCCAATACTACAACCAGACATGTCATGAATCTCCATCTACCCATCACCCCATCCATAAATTGGGACCAACATTAAAAGAAAGATTTAAATCAAATCATGAAAAATTTTATCAAGGAAAAAGAAGCTAAGAAGCACAAAGGACAAATCAAATACATATTGATACCAAAAAATACAAAGAAAGATTATCCCTATCATACTCCATTAGTCAAAGAAACTATGGGGAAAAATAAAAAGGGGACAAGTATCCATCAAAGATGTCCACAAAAGAAAAAGAAGGCTTCTCAAGTGACATACAAAGTGTATCAGGCAATTGGTCCTAATTCCATGCGCACTTCCATATCCACCCATCATTGCTCATCTTCCCAAGTTTGGAGAGTCAAAGGTTCCAAACTATCAATCAATCCATCTTTTATTCCTAAACACACTCTGTCATCCACTCCTCCATGCATGATATCCAATTCTCACATTGACCTTGTATTGGCAGTGACCCTTCATCATAAGGATTTGGAAGGCACTCTATTGTGATGTGCGCACAAAGACAAAATTAACTCCGATATCAACAAAGTAGATTAAGAATTTCAAAAGTTGCATTCAAGTGCATGTATCTTGGTAAAGAAACTTCTTCAAGCAGGATATCGATGGTACATTATGAAAAAATCATCAATGTTAGCAGTACTAGGTGATTCAACATCAGCTTAAAATCTCTCAGAAAATACAAAAATCCAAAAAAATCAGAAAAAAAGATTGAAAATAGTAAAGATAAAAAATCGTCCTCTAGTGAAAACTGCTTCGGTGGCGCTTTGGGCAAGTACCATGATGAAAACCTAGAAAAAAGACATCATGTGTAGAATCAAGCATCTATGTGTGCCATTTTGGGAGAAAGCATCTTATCCCATCCATAATAAAGCCAACTTTCCTTCCATACCATTCGTTCATCCATGAACCATTTATCCAGCCCATTACCATCTATCTACCTTATCTTGATTTTGAACAAGTTTGGTACAAACTTCACATGTGTTTATGGTACATCTTGACACGGGTCATTTTAATTGATCCTATCCAACGTTATTTGAGCCTTGAAGCCTTATTCAAATGAGAATCCTCTATTCAAACAACTTATCACAAGATAAATCCTTGGCATCCGTTGCATGCTTACCATATCCATCCATCTATTCAAGAATACACCCATGGCCTTCCATACATTGCTAGACACTAGGGGTAGATATTTACATCTCGCTTCGAGAATAAATCTTGATCTATGTCTTCCAACTTATGAGGTGATACAAACATTGGAAAACTTGAAATCAGATTGGTCAAAGAATTTGTGAACCAAAAATCCAAATCACTACCCCATGGAATATTTTGACAAGATGATGTTCTTTATCAAGCTTTATCTTTCATTGAACATCAATCTAAACAATCAATATCAATCATATCTAATGTGTACATTTGTGTCACATCAAATCATCAAAACAATTTTGTTCCAAATCAAGCTTCATCAATCTTGATCAATCAAATCCAATCAATTATCACCTTGTTTGACTTAACAAACTTAGTCAAACCACCCTCTTGTGCACGAGTTTTCTCTAGGATAACACAACTTCCTAGAGTTTACAAGTGCATTATCATCTTATTTGACTTAACACACTTAGTCAAATTATACAATCCATCATCAACTTGTTTGACTTAACACACCTAGCCAAACTATCCTCTTGTGTATGAGTTTACTCTAGGATAACACAACTTCCTAGAATTTACAAGTACATTATCACTTTTGTTTGACTTAACACACTTAGTCAAACTATCAATTCATCAACCTGATCAATCGACATTAAGCTTGGTTTTCAACAAAATCCCAAAAAAAAGCACTGATATCATCATGTATTCATATCCAATTCGTCAAAATCATGCAAAAAATCCAAAAACATGGAAAAATTCAAAAAATTCAAAAACATTCAAAAAATTCATCAAAAAACTCCAAAAACATTTGGAAAAATCATTCAAAACCCAAAACATGTCAAAATAAAAAAAGTAGAGTCGTCTTGCCAAACTACATAGGCAAGGTTGATCTTTGATCATCCCTCAAGACATTTTAGGTCAGTCCTTTAGGTGCCCGTCACAATGGCAATCTGTTTTCCCATTTATTTGACATTTTAGGCCAGTCCTTTAGGCGTCCATTTCAATGGCAATCCATTTTCCCATCTCTCTCATCAGCAGTCAATTCAATTATTGTCTGAAGTACATCGTCTCTGAGCTAAACCGTAGGCAAGGCCATCCTCGATTGGCCCTCGAGACACAAAATACCAAAAACATTGAAAAATGTGAAAATACCAAACACATTGAAAAATGTAAAAATACCAAAAATATTTGTAAAACATCTTGAAAATACCAAAAATATTCTCAAAATATCGAAAAAATCCAAAATGGTGCATCCATCTCATTTCGCTTTCACCCACGATAATCATCACTCATAATAAAATCAATCATCACTCTCACCCATTGGTGAGTCAATCATAAGCAAGTCTAGTAGGTTCAGAAGTGAACACCCTAATTATCAGAAGTCTCAAGTCTAGGTCAGTAAGCAAGTAAGTTGGTCAACTCAAAGTATCAATAGCTTATCATCCAATTAGTCTCACCAAAACCTTAATCACAACATGTCCTAGGATGTATCCTTCCCATGATGGACATAAGCATCAGGTATCTCGCAGTAGTTTAGCTTTGGCTAGTGGTATGAAGAACATTAGCTTGCTTGTTTACTTTATCTTGGTATTTTTGACTTATCTTATTTTGTGCTCATTCCAAGGACCTCTAGATGATGCCTAAACAAAATAGGTTTAGAGAGAAAGGAATGGGGCAATGATCATTATCTTTTTTATCTACTGCGCTTGTGGGATACACTTGTAAAATAAGTTAGCCATATGTACTTTGTTGGTTTGTAGGGAGGATGTTTTAGGTATCTTGTTGACCACATAGGAAGGCTTGCTTTTCTATGTTTTGGTCTGAGATGTTTAGAATGTCTAAACTACATCCTGAATGAAGTATGCATGCTAAGTGTGAACAAGAATACTCCTATCTATTTGATGAGTCAAAGTCCATCACACTAGGTACAACGCCATCCTGGTCCTTTATACCTTGATGCATCGTACCTATGTGTGTTATCAAACATAAAGTAATTGGCCCTTTAAAAATCCCAACTTCTGGTAAGCAATACATCATTATCATCAGTAATAATGTGAACTTGTGTGGATCCTCCTTCCATCCATCTTATTCTTCTTATTCTTCTATCTTTACTAACATTTCTATCTAAAAAATTGGTGTGTTTTATCAAAATATACATGAGGCTACCCATGGCCGATGACTATCTATACATCATCAGAGTTGTCTACATCAAATATCTGATCTTTCTAAAGAATTATATTTCATCCTCTAATCAATAGAACCACTCCTCTCATATTTTATCGTGATCTCGATCGAAAAATTGAACGTTTCTGCTTGATCTCTCGAGGGGCAATATACTAGCATAATCCTTCTCGTTGGGGCAACAATGGGGCATCTGAAAAATCAAGAAATTTTAAAACTTTGATCACAATAGTTTATTCTTTGAATCAATGCAACAAGTACATTTCTTCAAAGAGGGGCAAAATGTAGACATGGAAAATGTACAATTCGATCCGACACACTGGATCCTGATTTACTAACACCATTTCATCCTGAATCATCTCCTTTGCTAGTCATTTAATCGAATAATCTATATTTGATTAAATTTATCACTCTTCATCTCTTAATTAAATAAATCAACTTTATCTAATTAAATCATCATCTCTTGTTAATTAAATAAATCTATTTTATTTAATTAATTCTATAAAACTCCTCTTAGTTAAATAATTCATTTTATTTAATTAAATCCCTAAAGTCTTCTTATTAAATTGAATAAATTAAACATTATTTGATTTAATCTAACATTATCCCCTTTAGTTAAATAAATCAAAATTATTTATTTAATTAAACTCTTCATCTCAATTTGATTTAAATCAATTCATAAATTTAAGTCTAAATTGTCACATCTCCTAATTCTTCATTAAATTAATTAATATTTGATTAATTTAATCTTAATCTATGTCACATTCTCTAGAGAATGCAACTTGCACAATAAATAAATTACTTTGATTTATTAATTCATCTATTTTCCCTCACATGTCATAAAAAGGGAATATTCCCTCAAATTTGAATTCAAATTCAAATGGACTTAGTCCTTCCAACAAGGAATTTAAGACCTCTTACATGTCCTTTGCATTGAGCCAAGTGACATTAACTCCATTTCTTTCATCCCCCCCTAAACATGTCACTTCATCAAATTCAAAATTTAAACTTGCACATTGATCAAAATGTGCTCAATCTTCAACCATTCACATCTTGACAAGTGGAATTTTGCCATTGGATGTTGAATGATCCCACATTGCTCAATTTCACTCATTCTTCCAATTTGAAATCTATAAATGGGAGACTCTTCCTCTCATTCTATCATCCACAATTACATGCAAAGTTACTCTCTTCACATTGAGAGCTAATTTTTTCCATTTCCACTCAACCATTCACCATTTCCATAATTCATAGCTAGGTTATGCTCATATCTCTTTGGAGAGATTTGAACAATCTACAATCTTCACATTGCAACTTAGGAGTTGGGAAAGGGCCAATTTCAACATTCAATTGGCACCAATTCCCCCATGGGATCACTATTTTAATTGCTTAATTAGGATTAACTCTCATTTATTTAAGTTTTGTTCTTCATTTCTTCCTAGTTTAGGTTTAGTAGATGGATTTCATGGGGAATCTCTCATGCTTGTTTGCATTTGATCTAACACCTTGATTTTTTGTTGTTCTTGTGCATTTGCAGGTTTAGGGGTTCACAAGAAGATCAAAATATTTTAGAGAGTGCACTATTGAATACCAATGTGTAACTTGGGAAGGTGGGGCCTCCTTGAAATAATAAAAATAAGAATTGTGACACTAAGATTATAAAGTGGGGGAATTTATAACTAAAATTGATTTACAATTTTAAAACTTTACACCAAAAAACTTTAGACATGCCCGTAAATATGGGTTTTGACCTAAATATCTATGAAGAAATTGTGTTGTGAGAAAAGAAAATGGTCACAAGGTAGAGGCTAGAAACATGTAATAAAGGGGTAACTTGAGAGGGATTTAGTGTGTGGGTAGCTACACATTTAATTTATTGGATGAGTGTAGGGCTTGAGGATGAACTTAGAGGTCAGATGTGGAAGGAGAAATAAGATTATAAAATCTAAAATGGACATAAATCAATAATAAACCCAATTCAATAATCAAATAACCCACCTCAAAAAATTGTGTGAAAAAACATTAAGTTAAATCAAATCAAATTAAACTACTTTACCTCCACTAGCGTGCCTAGTCTTACTCCAGTGTAGAATGTGATTATGGTAGTTCAACAATATGTGGATCACTCAATAACCTTAGCATAACCTTGTCAGCAAAAGAGCTGCAAAATGAGTATAGTTTGAATGCAAGTTTTTTAAAATTTGTGGAGAGATTGAATGGCTAAATGATGGGTGTTTTATAGATTTTACTGATATTTGATCAATGGTGTAGGGTGATTGGAAAATCAACATATTAGAATGGTTGAGAGATCACAAGGAATGTGCAAGTGACGTGTGTTAGGATGAAGGGATGAGATGACGAGTTAAGTCGCTACATGGAAGAGATGATTGGTTTCATGTGTGGATGAAGTGGAAGTGACCGAGAATGAATTGAGGTTGATTATCAGTCAACTCACTAAATTTAGAGATCGTCACTAAATTTAGAGATGGAATAATATATTTAGGAAATAAATAAAATGTTGATTTTATTTATTTTTAGGGAATGAAAAAATCAAATTAAATAATTTATTTAATTTCAAAGGAAATATTATCTATGTTGGATGAGAATAATGCATGATTTGATTAAATAATTAAAATATATTTAATTAATGTGAATGGAAGGTTAATTGGAAATTTAATTAAATAATTAAAATTATTTAATTAATGTGGATGGGAGAAAAATTGAAATAATTAAAGTGGTTGGAGAAAAATGATAAATTAATTAAATAATTTAAACTTATCTAATTAAAGAGGGAAATGTGTTAGCTTAATTAAATAATAAAAAATTATTTAATTAATAGTGATGAAGGAGTTTATAATGGATGATAATGAGAAACAATGATGCTTTGGAATAAATGTGTTAGTTGTTCTTAGGTGTTTATAATTTGCCTCTTTTTGAGACAATGTGGCATGTTGCATTGTTTCAAAGATATGTTGCTAGTGTTAAATTTTAGGTGGTAATGTGCCCCAATGGACCAAGGGATGAAGGTTGGATGATAGTTTTAGCACTTAAGAGATCAATTAAAAAATTGATATTTGGTTGAGCTCATGATAGGTAAACAAGGTAGGTTTAATAAAGAAGAGGGTGAAAAATGGGGTCAAGTTGGCTAGTGGACGGGGTTTGAGGGATATAGGTTATGAAGAAAATGGATTGGAGGATGGTAGGTGAAAGGAATTAGGGTTTGGATGCTTATATACAGGCATGGAGGGTTCATTTTCAAGTAATTTGTATCCTCCTAGTTCTTGAGTTTCAAAGCCTCCAGAGTGATCAAAGAACAAAGGAGCTATAGATATGACAAGGATTCCTAGAGCTCTTCATCGCACATAGAGAGTCTATCAACACTAGTGGCTAGCCAGAGCACTTTTGGTGGTATGTATTATTGTGCAGTTTTGCACGCACGCCCCACTTGGAGGTGGGGACCCTCTTTTCGGATGTCTTCTGAGGTTTGGTTTTATTGGATTTACCTTTTTGGGGTCTTGACATGGTGGTCTTGCTGGTTTTGATCTTTCCCTGAGGCTTAAGTTGTTTAAAGTGGGCTTTCAATGAAAATTCGGGTCTTGACTTGACTCCAGGATTTTCCGGCTCCGATGGATTTTCCTGGACTCTGGTTCGGTGTTCGGTCATCGCTGAATTTTCCGAATCCGGGTTTCTGCTTGACTCCGGGATTTTCCAGCTTTGGTGGATTTTCCCGGGCTGCATCAAAATCCTGAACTTTGTTGAAATCCCAGTTTCTGCTATTTCCGTGGAAGTCGTGTTCATTCGGATTTTCCGCGTATTTGGGGGTTTTTCAAAATTCCGTCCTGGGCTCGGGTTTCCAATTTTTTTGGATACGTCTTATCACTCATTAATGACCGAGGTACCTTTGCTCAGACGAGCATATGGGTGAGTTTAATGCATTTTGAGCATCATTCCCACTTCATTATTCACTTACTTGCTGCTCTGGTGATTTGGGAGTTTTCATTTGAGCTGTGAAGATTGATCTTGAGTTGCGTGCGTGTGGATTGTTTGGGTGACGGTGTCTGGATTTTCATTGCCTGGGCGTGTTCGTTTTGCAGTCGCTTCTTCGAGCTCGGGTATTACTAGTACCAATCCATGGTAGGTCGTCTCTGATCCTTCCTTTTGTTGCATCTTGATTAAATCTTTCCAGGTTGATTGGTAACTGTTCCGGGTCGACCTTTGCTTGATCATGAGTTTATATTTATCGAATTAGGGTTGGACTTAAATCCACACCAAGGCTTTGTCGCCCATGCGTGTGTTATCTATTCACTGGTGGATGCGTGAGTATGAACCCGTCTGAATAGGACTTTGCCTCTAGGCGTGCCATTCGCCATATTTTATGAAGGTTAGGGTTTCGGTTCATCTGCCTGAATTTGCCAAGGTTTTGTGGGGTTTTCGTTATTTCCTAATTCATGTCCAGCCCAACCTGCTCGTTCCTTCAGGGATCATTGCGCGCATTGGTTGATCGCCCAGGTGATTGTTTTCCTTGAAAATTTTAGCTTACCCGGATTCTAATGGCGGGGTCTGGTTATTGGACTTAGGGCATCATTATTTTGCCATGAAATTTAGTTATTCGGAGGTCCGGGTCTAAGTGCATTCTGAATTTTGTTGATTAACATCGATTTTGGAACCATTGGGGTCCAGGCAGAGGGGGTTACATGATCATGTGATTGATGGCTTGCATGTCGTCATTCGTCGGGTTTCTGAGGTGTCCGTGGAATTCTTATGCACCTGGATTTTCCCGGTTTCGGTTGATTCTGCGGAGTGTGGCGATTTCCAGAATTCTTTAGACTGTCCTTGGGAATCCGTTCCATCTGGACTTTTCCGATTTTCCTATCTGGTTACATTTTTTTGATTTTTCTAAGGATAGGATTAACAGAGTAAATGCTAAATGCTCGTTTCTTGTTGCTAACGAATGAATTACATGATTATCTCATAATCTTTTGTGCTAACGATTTATTTGATTGATGATGTCTTGGCAATAGGAATCCATCTGGGTCGGATTTCTCCGAAATTCCGCCCCAATTGGATTTTCCCGGTTTATGCTGTTTTCCCGGATTCCTTTATTTTTTCGGATTTTCAAGGATTGGCCATTTGTGATAACTTTTAATTGCATTCTGTGATTTTGTGCTAATCCTTTGGTTGGACTATGCGTAATAATGGGATACTGATGACGATCTTTTGTGAGTGCAGGTTGAATCAAGTAGGGTTGTTGCGGGAAAGTCCAAGGGTGACACGGAAGGCTCCTCCATCTTAGAGGCCGAAAGATTAAGATTGGACACTAAGAGTCAGCTTCCTGAAAGCAAGATATCTTCCGTATGGTCCGAAGTGTCTAATACTAATGTTGGAGCTTGGAGATACGAAGAGTTTAAACAGAGGACAGCTGGGAAGAATCTGTCGGTCCTAAGGAATGGAATGATGAAGTCCGGACTGGTGCATGTGGCCGGGTTTCCTCCTGCAATCCAATGCTATGAGTTGATTTTGGAGTGTGCTCGACAGTACGATTTTGATACACAAAGAGTTGTCAATACTAAAGGGAGGGTCTTGGCTAATTTCAGTCCTGTCTCTATTGCTCAAGCCTTTAACATGCCGGATCTGCCTTTTGTGTGTACTCTAAATATGGACTTGGCCAGAACATATTACGAAAATGAGCCCATCAAGGCTCAACAGATGATTAATGCTTGGTTGGAGAAGCCGAAATCACATCACTCTAAATTGCCCAAGCAATTGCATAGGATCAAATTCAGATCAGATATCTATGATGCAATAACATTTCTGAGCAGGGTGGTAGGTTTGAAAAGTGTTAGGGTATTGGAGAGTTGGATGGTCCATGTGGTGACCAAAATTGAATAGGGAACCAACTACTACTGGGCGGGACTTATCAGCACCATAATTGATAAGCAGCTAAGGGACATCTTAGAGACCAAGATATTCACCATGTTTTCCTATGTCATGTATGTGCTTGCCAGATTCTACCCATATAGGGGCTTGAATCCACAAGGAACATTTGGACAGGATGTTGTCCATGAAGTATACCCGGAGTTGCACCTAGGACACAAGGACTACAAAAGGGCTAATGATGCATTCACAATGCATATTACTAGGATGCTTCAGAATGCCGAGCATGTGAGGCTGTCGGATGGAGCGAAAGGGTTGATAAAGAATTATGGGGCTCGGTTCACTCAATTTCCCACGTTCACCTATATTAGAATTGATGGATGTCCGGCCGCTCCCTATAGGTTACCTCAGTATCCTACATATCACATTGTGTTATTGGAGTTGGTGAGGCAAATATGTGAATTTGATGCCATAGTAAAAAAGGAGAAGCATAAAATAGGCTTTGGTGGTGATTTCCCTCTCGGAATTGGCATGATAGAAGTATGCCCTTCCATCCAATTAGCATATGCCATAGGAGATGAATTGGAAGCATATGGTTTCTCTTTCCACTCCAAGTGAACAAACTTTGATATCACCGGGGAGGCACATAAGAAGGCTACCGAGGAATACTGTCATAAGGATGACCTAGAAGATTATTGGGTCAACATTAGGGATGATCTTGAAGCTAGAAAGAAGAGGTACTCTAGGCTTCCTGTTGATGTGATCAGACAGTACAATGTGAAGTTGATTCCCGACCAACTGCAGGATGATGGAAACCTAGTGCAAAATCATGCTTATGAAGCTATTAAGGATAGGCCAATCGGAGAAATCAACTGGAATGAGGATGAGGTCACGGAGTTGGAGGACCTAATGGCCTCGGGTATGAAATTCACCACTTCTTGGTTGAAGCAAAAGGTTTGGGAGCTTGAGAGCGAGAAGGTAGCCTGTACCTTCAATTTAATGGGAAATCTCAACCCAATGTCTACATCGGAAGAATCCGGGGATGATGACCCCAAAGGGAAAACCCAAAGGCGCTCCCTTTCAAAATAAAGATTAGAGGCCCTAAGGAAAGTGGGTTGGAACCAAAAAGGAAGCCTATAGGGAAGAAGAGAAGTCGGGTTTTAAAGATTGGCAGATCTTCTAATGAAGAAGAGTTGGAAAAGGTAGAGGAAGAAAGTGCTCCTCCACCACCAAAGAGGACAAGAACAACTAGGGTTTCAAAGATGAAGGATCAAGATACCTCCAAAGGTGAGATTCCAATTGTTGATTTGGAAAGTTCAGGGGAAAGGACAAAAGTTTATTTGAGAAGATCAAGGACCCCATCCCCTAGGGAGACTATGCAAAAGATGGATTTTCCTCCAAAGTCACCAGCTGTGGAGCCATCTAAGGCTGCTTCTCCTCCACCAAGCGTGCATGAGCAGGAAACTCTTGAGGAACATGAGACTAGCGAAGAAGCAAAGCCATTTAAGGAGGGAGCACTCTTTGGTGCGGCGGCTGAGCTCGAAGTAGAAGAGGTGGGAAAACATACTTCTCCCTTGGTGCAGTATGAGGATTCTCCGGAGGATAGCAAAAGAAACGGATCGCCTAAGAAGGAGGAGGACATCCTTGTTAGAACCCCATCACCGGTGCAGGAAATGGAGACTGAGGTAGATGATCAAAATAAGCAGCTCCCTGAAAAGGAAGAGGAGAAAATGCCAGAAGAACAATAGGGGGAGGGAAAAACAAAGGAAATCCGGGTAGAACCTGCTGTCTCGGATTGGCTTGAAAAGGAGATTACAAGGAAGAAACAGGTAGTTGTTGAGGATACTCCTTTGGATTGGGGTGAGATGCTGTCCAAAATTGGCAAAGGAAAGAAAAAGAAGACAGCTAAAGTGGTTTCAAAGATGGAGAGAGATGAATTAAACAACAGGGTCATTCATATTGCCACCCCTGCTGCGGATAAAACTAGAGAAGAGGTCACTATTAAGGATTACAATGTGCAGATCATTAACATTGGGCCAGCCTCCATGGAGCAGGACATTGATGAATATGAAGGCTCCAGTGTAGTAATAATTGGGAGGTTAAGAAAGGAGGCTTAGACCAAGCATGAGCTGAGAAAGGAGAATGAAAGACTTAGGAAATGTTTGGAGGAGGTGATGAAGCCTCTGCAGTCCCTTCACCCGTCTTCCTCTACTACTCCTGGTTTCTTGCCCAAGGAAACTATTTCTAAGATTGAGAATATGAAAGCCTCTGCTCAAACCACAATAGATTGGCTGAAGGATGTGCAGGTAAAAGGAGATAATACAATCAAGGAGATCCTGTCAGTTGGGAAAGATGCAGTCAGAGCTAAGGAACTGCTGGAATACGTGCTATCTCAGGATAAGGAAGATATTGATCTTCTATTGCATAAATCTAAGGTCATCATGGGATATGGTAGAGATCAATTGGCTACGGATGGGATTCTTCCTTCTTCTAGGTTAAATGAACCTTGGGAGTGGTTTGAGGCTCTGCAGATTCGGCATAAGGCCATGAGGAAGATTCAGAAACGGAAGAAACAAATAGATGGTGATCTTACTGGTGTGTATGAGGGGTGCATTGCATTCTTTGAAGTCATGACTGGAAGGAGAAAGATTGCTCCTAAATACCTAAATCTGGAACAGCTAAGAGAGTGGTGGCATGAAGTTTATACTCCGGATTCTGAGAATGTCATAACTGGCCACCAGTTAGATGATGGAGCCACATATTTGGCAGTAATAGATAAGTATCATGCCAACAAGGATGATTGGGATAGGATGGTTAAACAGTCAAAGGAGGAGATTGGCTCCATAGAATGTCGGCTTAAGATACTGCCTTTGCCACCTGTCACCGAGTTGGATGGAATATTTTTGAGGGTTCAAGGACTGTTGGCCCAGAGCGAAGATAGGGGAGGCGGCAGTTGATGCCTGTTTTGAGATTTGTGCTTCCCTATTATTATAGGGCATGTATTGATCCGGGTTGCATTGGGGAGTGTGTCTGGGCAGACTTTGATGATGTATCGCATTTAATGTGTGCCTTATTTTAAATTCCTGGGGCCGACCTATTTTGGCGGATGTTCTTGCTTTGTAAATGTTTGGCTGGGCTGACATGTCTTGAGAATTTGCTATAAAGGTATTCTTGCCTTATTGTAAGACATTAGATATTGGATATTAGAAAAGAGAGAAGAGATAATAGAATTGAGTTAGAAAGAGGAGTTAGAGCATTTTGTTAATTTCTTGAAGCAAGTATAGTAAACAAACAGTGGAATTGTTGCAGCATTTTGGTGATCTAATACAATTGAAGACATTGTGATTTTCCTGGTGCAATCTCTTGTGTTATTTCATCTTGCATGGTTTCTGTTGTTTTATTTTTCGGATTGCTTAAAGATTTAGGGTTTAGTGTTCAGGGTTAATTAGTTTTAGTTCGGTGCATGATGTTTATGATTTCATATTTGGAGTGTTTGTAGCAATCTCTGGTCTATACTCCCAGTAACTATCTGATTGTAGTAGGCTGGTGAAGTCAACCTGGACCATATATTTACAAGTGCTTAAGTTCGATTGTGGATGAATGCCTATGATTTGAAAATCTATATACCTTAGAAGATTGCACCGTTCTTGTGAAATTGCATTGTGGGTTAAGCAAGAATTGGTTATTCAAGATTGGTCCATTCCAGATATCTGTCATTTACATTATTCATTCTAGGAATAGTTTAGATTTTATCATATTCTTGCACCCTTATCTTTTGCTATTTCTTTATTATCTAGTTAGATTTAGGATTTGAGATCATTATATCGCACAATCTGATAATTGGAAAGGTACAGTTTGCTTGTAGTAAGGTCCGATTGTGATTACCAGTATTTCACATATTATCTGAGTTGTTTATGCATTGTCATGACCTGACACCCGAGAGACCTTGGGGTGATTTTCAGTATTTATTGTTGAGAATAACCTTTCAAGAGAGATAGAATATTGTATTCTGTCTGAGTTGTTGCTGTGCAGAAAACACCATCAACATGTATCTAACCCTTATTTCATTAGGTCTATGTTTAGGTGCAATAAATGATAGCTCAAACTAGGAAATAAAATGCACCAAAGTATAGAATGATGCATTTTAAACCTACTATGGCACTTTTGGTGGTATGTATCTAACCCTTATTTTATTAGATCTAGGCTTAGGTGCAATAAATGCTAGCTCAATCTAGGCAATAAAATGCACCAAATTATAGAATGATTCATTTTAAACCCACTATGGCACATTTGATAGAATTTTTGTGTAATTGATATCACTTTGGCACATATGAAAAAAGGTTCACATTTGAAATTTGAGTTCACAACTGATTAGCACATCTAATAGATAGATTAACATATTCAAAAAATTAGTTTTCAATTGATGTTAAAATGGTGCATTTGATAAAACGAGTTGCTTATGATTTTATTAGTTTGATGCTTTTTATTTCAAGGCTAGGTTACTTAGGATTTTTTAATTTTGAATATGATTGAAGTTGCATTTTTTGTTTTTGTAGGTTGTATTAGATCCCATCATGCCTAGAGATTGATATACTATTACTCTACACCTAAGTGAAGGATAGGATGAGATGGACTATGCATTCTTAGCAATTTTTGGTTTATGCCATGTCACTTATAGGTCAAATATTCACACTCATAAGTCCATGATGACAACCCTGGTTGAGAGGTAGCATAGTGAGAGGTTTTCTTTTACTCTACCTATAGGAGAGATCACCATTACTCTAGAGGGTACATGGAGGATCCATAGGATCCCCATTCATGGATAGAGGGTGATTTATAACATTGATTTAAGAGAGGGTGCCTTGCAGAGAGTCTTCCTAGATGATGGTCTTGGCATTGAGGATGGTGAGATGGACCTTCAGAGGGATATGGGGATATTTGATGCACTCCCATTAGTTTTGGATGGATTGATAGGAGTGTTAGTCCCCAATCATAAATTTAGGGGGTTCTTTATTGGCTAGGGTAGATTTTTGGAGAAGATGCTTATTGATAGTGTCATTTTTGCTTTGGGTTCCTATATTTTGGCCCATTCATTTCATGATACGAACCCGATTATATAGATACGGTGCAAGTTTTTCATGTGAGTTACACTACTTCACATTTGGGCATGAGAGAATATAATGGTTGCATTCCCCATGGCATGGAGATCATGAGGTAGAGGTACACCCTATGCATAGGTTTATGATGGTGCACTGACACACCAACGGTTGGGTGAACTCACTCATTGGATATGGGAGTTTGATGAGATAGATACTATTATTTTTAGGTTGTGATGATTATGAAAGGCCTAGATCAACAATGCTACACATTTTGGATTTTTATTGTCAACTCAAATTTTTGATTGGGTGTACAATGCATATCATTGAGAGGTATCTACCAAAGAATGTTGGATGATAGTTTGGATAGGTTTAGGGCCTACATAGTGAGGAGGCCATTTTTCCAGGCACAAAGGAGATTGGTAATTAGGGGACCATGATATCCCCTGATATGACTTTAATATATTTTGAGCCTTTGGAGTCCATTCAATGGGATGGGATGCAATAATTAGAGATGAAGGAATGACTTCCAATTTTGATAGATGGTGGGTAGTGCATCAACCAATTTGGATGACACATCTAGGAGGTGGAGAAGTGGGGATATGGGGATAAGAAACAAATTTAGTTAGGTCCTATAGGTAGAGGAAGAGAGTTGGGGAGGGGTGTTGTAAGTAGGGGATATGTGGGTGGTGGGTAAAAATATGGACCTTAGGGTGGATGTGGGGATAGAGGGCAAGAGAAAGTATATGGAGGAGATGGTGATCATGGATAATAGGGAGGTGGGGATGATAGTTGATGAGGAGAAGAGATGATGGGAGGGGGTTGGGGTGTGTAGGGAGGAGGAGATAGATGAAGTGGGGATTGAGGGGGAGATTTGGGAGGTGATGATGATGGTGATGGAGGAGGAGATGGGGAAGGTGGGGATGGTCATGGGTATATGCAATTGCAACTAGTAATGGGACTATCTAAACTATATCAAGATCACAAGGAGATAGATGGGTACCAAGCAAAGAGGGAAAAACTCTCAATATTACTTACAAAAAGGATATCAAAGAGGGATGTTGAGGTGGCTCGATGTTTGTAGATAGAGGTGAATAGAAAAATTCCCATGATGCAGGTGATAGGGGAGGTAAGGAGACTCACATAGGAGGCCACATATTATTGGACCCTCTATGAGAGACCTACATATAGGAGGGATCCTAGTTTATTGGATTGAAGTTGATCAGGGACCTCTCAATTGGCTAGATCAGAGGGTAGGTCAATTATGGGGGCACCTTTAGAACTATCACCATCATTTCGAACATAGCCTAGACAAGTTCCAACTGTATAGAGAGCCGAACAACCAACAACATACAATATTGGTCAGCCAAGGGAAGGTCTTCCTCTTCATCCACCCTCACCTAGACATTCAAAGGGTGGGAGCTCATTTTAGAGGAGCTTCTTGTATATTGTACTATATGATTTAATTTTTTTTTATTATTCCTATGGGTTCATGTATATATGTATATTCATGGCATTGTGTAGCCCTTTGTATATACATTGTATAGTTATGATGTATCATGACATGATTATTATATAAATGAGATGGGATTTTTGTGTAGTTGATGATGTTCATGATGTTTTGTCTTTCTATATGCATGTGATGGATATTTAAATGATTGATATCACATTTAATTATGATTCTTATTTGATTGTGCTATATGATGTATATGTATGCAATGATGATTATGACTACCATTTATTTTAATATCACAATTATGATGTGATGGATTATGATGGTGATGCAATAGATGATGATATAATGTGATACTATGATTTATTTTTTATTATGCTATGCTTTCATGTATGATGATTGTACCATGATTCTATAATATTGATGATATTATATACTAATGATGCTATGATTATGGATGCAGGATATATATGGTGTTATGATGATACTAATGATTGTGTATGCATGTATAATACGTATTTTTTAGTTTGTGTCACAATGCAAGGATATAATGGTTATTATGATTAGTAAGATATAAGAATTGATGTAGGATGATGATGGATAAATAAATTGTGTTGATAAAATATCAAAGTAAAATCTATAGTTATGATATTGGATGTTTCTTGGATAGTATGACAGGAAAATGATTTTTCTTTTGCTTTTGGTTATGCTAAAAAATATAAAGAGAAATTGTTATTTTGATATTGAAAATAAACACTAAGCACCAAGGTATGAATAAATAGGGTGACATCATATCTATTTCATGGACTCTGACTTTGCAACCAAATAGGATTATCCTTATTGATACCAAACATACAAAAACCCTTTTTTAATGTGTGAGAGAATAAGGCTTAGAGTGTGATAGTCCTAGTGCACAAAAGGTATGCATAACTTGATATGAAAATGATGTTTGCTATGCAAGATGATACCTCAACACATACAAGGAAAGTATTTGTCATGATTGTATTATAAGAACATCCCACAAACACAACACATAAAATAAATGATCATGCCCCATTTTGTGCTCCTCTAGACACACCAAGCTATTGAAAGTTTGAGGTGGCTTTGAGTAAGCATTGGAAGGAGAAAAAAGATAAATTAAAAAGAAAAGACCAAATATCAAAATATATCACAACCATCATATCTCTTGCCAAAGAGAGTGTAATTGTTATCCTAGATTGTCCCTATTTTAGGAAAGATATATCCATTAAGGCATATATTGGGATGATGAATTAAATGATTTAGACAATAGGTATGTAGATAGTGGGTTGTTTCAGTAGTGATCCTAGCTTGCAATTCATGAAAATTCTAGGTTTCAATTTATGCATCATTTAATTTTTCTTACTTTGTCAAAGGTGATTGTAATGATGATTTTACTATGAATGGGTGAATTTTTGTAGGAGTTGATATTTTTTATTTATTTTTGGCTAATGTTTTTGGAATATTAGATGTTTTTATATTTTTAGAATATTTAATATTTTTGGATTTTTGAAATATTTGATGTTTATAGATTTTTGGATTATTTAATGTTTTTGGATTTTTGGAATATTTTTATCTAGACTTTTGGAATCGTTCAGGTTTTTTTTATTTTTAGTTTTTATTTTTAATTTTTGGAATATTTAATGATTTTGGATCTTTTGAATATTTAATGTTTTTAGATTTTTCAATTTAAGGAAATAACAAGGATCTGATCCAATGACTAAGTTTAATAAAAAAATACCCCCAATCAGGTGTAGAATCATTTAGTATGGACTAAGTGGATTACTTTTATTATGATACTAGCTAAGATAGATAATGCTAGACATTGGTAAATTACCAAACCATGTTAGGTGTGTAAGAAAAAATATGATATGTAGGTGGATATGGATGGAATGTTGACTTTATTCTAAATAGAATGGATAAGGACCTGCTTACTAAACATGGTTCCTGTAAACAGGTTTTCACTATGATACTTGTCCAAAGTGCCACTAATGTGGTTTTCACTAGAGGTTTTATCTTTAATTTTTTTCCATTTTTTTATTTTGTTACACATGACACTTGTAAATAGGTTTTCACCATGGTACTTTACCAAGGTGACATGGAAGTGGTTTTCACCATTGGACACTTATTTCTCTCTACATTTTTTAATGTTATCTTAGGATACCTTGAGGATTAACGATGAAACTTCTTGAGGTGACTATTGTTGACGGGCTCTTGTAGGGGCTTACCTTCAGGTGTTGCAACTTGGTAAGCTCCTTTCCCATAACTTGTTGTGATGAAAAATGGTCCCAACTAGTTAGATTCAAATTTTCCCTTGTTGTATTGGTCTTGTTGCTTCTTTTAATTTTATTTGAGGACTAGATCACCTAATTCAAAATTTTGTGTCTTGTTGATTCTTTTACTTTTATACGAAGGTATACGTGTAAGTCTCTCTGCTTTGTGCACACTTATTTTTTTCATTTTTTTGATCTTTTGTAGCTTGATGAATTAGACTGGCAGGGACCCCATCATGGCTCCCCCACCTATGTACTCCGATCCTTCCTAGGATGAAATTCCTTCACCTTCTAGGGGAACTAAAATTATGCCTGGTGCTTCACATGCTCCTTCACCTAGGGATTTTTATGAGGTCATTTCTTCTCTTGGAGGTAAGGACATTTTGTTAACTAGTGAAAACTCTCCATCTTTTGTGTAAAATCTTGTTGGAGGAAGGGCTTCGATAAAGGAACCTTAGGACTCTTTTTCTGATTTTTATACTATTGTGGGGAATGAGGTGGATGTCCCAAATGTAATCTTGAATGATACTTTTGAAGGCCTGAAGTTGTCCTTGGTTGGAAATTTCTTTCCTGGTCATCCTAATATTTACTAGGTATGCAAGTGGGCCACTCACACTTGGAATGTCAAGGACAATGTTTCTATATGTGATACACCTAAAGGTATTTTTTTGTTTACCTTTGTAATCCCTGAGGATATGATAAAGGTTCTCATAGGTGGATCATGGGTATTTGATATAATTTTTAAGAATATTCTATCTTTGTGCAAGTGGAAACCAGGGTTTGATGCCTCTACTGACCTGGGGAAAGTCATCCCTACTTGGGTAAGGCTCCCTCGTTTTCCATTGCAATTTTGGCACCAAAATTTCTTTAAAGGGATTGATGATTCTTTCAAAACCTTGGTTACAGTGGATAAGATAACCCTTCTTAAGTTTCAATTGGTTTATGCTAGAATTTGTGTGAATGTTATTGTCAAAATAGTTCTACCCACCTCTGAGACTTTAAAATCAAAATTTGGAAGATGGGTTCAACCATTGGAGTATGAAAACGCTATGGTTTTATGCTAAGGATTTAATAAGTTTGGGCATCTACATGATGTTTGCAATAAATTCCATCTGGAACCTAAGAAGTTGCAAATTGAAACCCAAAAAAGTTCCCCTTTGAAAAATGTGGTTCCTATGAACCTGATAAAGGAGCCTGATACCCCTACTCCTAATAAGGCATTGATGCTATTAGATAAGGTAAGGAAACCTCTTCTAAAGGTGAAATACATGTAAGGTTTGACCTTGAATGAGGGTGTTTCAAATGAAAATGTGCTCGAGGCCTTTTCAAATGAGGATACTAATGGGCTTACTTCCTCGCCTTCCTTGGAAAAATATCTTGAATCATAGAATGATAAGGTAGAAAACAAGAAAAAATTATCTCAAGATATGGTGGGTGGTGATCAACATTGTGAACTCTTTGAGGAGGGTGAGATTTTTAGTCATATGGAAATATTTTTGACTTCCTCTCTTGAGATCCCAACAACAAACCTAAATTTGGGGTAAAATAACATGCTAGAAGATAAAAATGAGAAGGAAGGTAAATATGGAACCAATAAAAGTTGGATAAACTCTTGTTCTCCCCAAAAAGAGGGTTTGGTAGATGAATATTGGATAAACATAAAATCAAGGGAAAAGAAGAAACCATATGTTGGAAGAAATAGAAAAGTGGTCAAAACTCAATTAAAAGAGTCAAGGATTAAAGAAACAGTAAGAGATGTGGCTGTGAGTAAGAAGAGAACTCTTGACTCCCTAGTAGGGAGCAAATCTAGAAAGAAGTAAGGGGAGTTCTTCTCCCACCTTGAGTAGTATCAAGTGATACTTTTTTTCCTATTTTTCTCTCATGTGTTTGTTGTCTTGAAATGTAAGCGAAATTAATGGCCCTTATAAACAACATTTGTTAAAATCTTCTTTGGCTGATGTGAAACTAGATGTTTTACTGATTCAAGAAACTAAAATGAAAAAAAAAATATTTGAGAAAGTGCTAAAATGGCTTTGGCCTAGGGTTAGTTTTGAAGTCAGTGATGCTGAGGGAGCCTCAAGAAGGATTGAAACTTGATAGAACCATTTTAGGTTGCTAGAAGAGTGAATTTAAGCAATAAAAATAGTCTCTTAGTCAATATGGAAGATAGTGTTACCTCGGTAAAATCGAATATGGTCAATATTTACGATCCCAACTCAAGATTGGATAGGGTGGACTTATGGAACATGCTAGAAGGAATCATTTCCAATAGAAAAGATGAGTTTTGGATTCTTGGGAGATTTTAACTCCTTTTTATACCCCTAAAAATTTAGTGGATGTCTTATTGATTTTTTTGATAGTATGATGGACCTATCTAGTTTCCTTAACTTAGTGGGGCTAATGGAAATTCCTTTGAATGGATCTCTATTTACCTATTCCAATAGGTGACAAGGAAGTCATCTTATCCAGGTCAAAGTGGATAGATTTCTTGTTTCCTTGAATTGGAACATTCTACAGAATCTCTCTCTTACCACTTTCCCAATAACAGGTTTAGACCATAGTGCCCTCCTCTTGGAATGGGATGATAAAATTAATAAAAGGCCTTTCCTTTTTAGGTATGAAATAATTTGGTTGCTTCATCTAGACTTCAAATCTTTGGTTGAGGAGTGGTGGAATTTACGTTGTTATGCCACTCCCATGTATAGATTAGCTTGGAAATTGAAAAGATTCAAAGATAAGGTCAAGGGGTGGAACAAGTATTTGTTTGAGAACATTTTTGCCACTAAGAAAGATTTAAACTCAAAAATTAAAGAGATTCAATACCTAATGGATTGGGGAATTATGGATGATGAGACTCGTAATAAAGAAAGGGAGTTGAGATCTCAATGGTATAAAATAAACAAAACATAAGAAATTTTCTAGAAGCAGAAATCAAGAATCCAATGGTTAAGGGAAGGGGATAAAAATAATTTTTTTTTCCACCAATCCACCTTGAAAGTCAGAGGAAGATACAAGATCAAATTTTTAATTACTTATAATGGGATAAAAATTGATAAGGAAGAGGACATTGCAAGGGAGGATTTCTCCTTTTTTCTAACTTTCCTAAATTGCCCAAGGTTGATAATTGTGAATTGGATGATTTTTTGCAAGTCATTCCCCATGTTATCATGGAATAGGATTTAAATGAATTGTCTAAATTTTTTTCAATGGATGAGGTGAAAGAGGTTGTTTTCTCCTTTGGCACTTTTAAAGTGCATGGATCAGATAGATTTCCCATAAGTTTTTTCCAAGTCTATTGGGATATTATATCTCTTGACCTATTTAATGTGGTCAGGGATTTCTTTAGATCAAGAATAATTTTAAATTAGATGAATACCATGTTTATAGATCTAATTCCCAAGAATAATGATGTTTCTTCTATGAATGATTATAGACCTATCAATTTGTGCAACACCACCTATAAGATTTGTTCTAAATTTGTGGTTAATAGTTTGAAATTGGTCTTGAATAGAATGATTGTTGTCAATCAAAAGGGATTTGTCAAAGAAAAAAAAATATTGGATGAATCTATTTACATCCATGAGGTGTTACATTCTATGGATAAAAAAAAAAATAGGGTATGGAATTGAAACTAAATATCTTTAAAGCGTATGCTCAGGTCTCTTGGAATTTTCTATTTGTTCTTGAAAAAATTAACTTCAATGGTAAATTCATCAATCTTATCAAATCTTGTGTCACTACTTCGAAGTAATTTATCCTTATCAATGGGGTTCCTAATGGCTTCTTATCTTTAGGCCAAGGTTTGAGACAGGGGGAGCCATTGTCACCTTACTTGTTTGCCATTATTGTTGAAGCTTTGGGTTGTAATATCTAGAAATAACTTGTTAACAAAAATTTAAAATGTTTTTGTGCTGCTTCCTCCCTCCCCCCTACTTCACACCAACAATTCACTGACAACACTATCCTTATGGGGAAGGCATCTATTTTAGAAGAAAAACAATGGAACATAATCCTTGAACAATATTCTAGAATATCTAGCCAATTTGTCAATTATCACAAAAGTAATCTATTTTTTCAATATTAGCCAAATTTTTAAGGACACGGTTATAAATATTTTAGGATGTGAGGAGGCAAACTTTCCAACTACTTATTTGGGATTACCTTTAATTTATAGAAATCCCAACAATAACTACTGGAATTACATTGTGGAAAAGATTCAAAATAAATTAGCGAGGTGGAAAAGTAAATTGTTGAGGTTTGTTGGGAAGGTTCAAATTTTAAAGGCTTCCCTACAAAGTATACCTGTCTATTACCTATCTCTATTCAACATCCCTTCTTATATTGTTGAGAAAATTGAAATGATTCAAAAGAGATTCTTATGGTCAGGTGTGGAAGAAAGGAAAAGACTGACACTCATTAAATTGGAAATTGTTTGCACTCCAAAGAGGGAAGGAGGTCTAAGAATTAAAAGTGTTTAACAAAGATCTTGTGGAAAAAATGGGTTGGTTTCTTTCAGAAGGTAAAAAGGATTGGGTTCAGATTCTTAGGGATAAATACCTAAATAATAAGGATTCTTGTTGTTTTCTCAGGAGAAAGGAGCTTCCTTATGACTTTGTCTTTTGGAATAACTTGATTAAAGTTGGAGGAACCTTGTTTAAAAGAGAAAAAAAGAAGAATAGGAAATGGGCTTAGAAATGATTTTTTGGAGGATGTTTGGTCCACTGGTGTTCCTTTATCAGCTAGGGACAACCTTTAGCAAATAAGAGTCAGACTAAAAAGAAGCATTGGAAAGAAGGTTTATAATTATTTAAATTGGGATAGATTGTGACCAAAATGGATTGACTTCAAGAACTATTTGAATAATTTTATTCTCAGGGGTGGGAGATAGTCAAATTGGAATGCTTCTTTGGACTCTTTGCAATGGATATCCCTACCTTTTTTCAAGAAACAAAAAAGATGAATGGATATGGACAAAAAATGCTTCAAGGAGGTTCTCTATTAAATCTACCTATGAGACTATGGATTTGTAACCTCTTAACCTTGGAGTCTTTGAATGGATCATGGTGTGGAGCAAAAACTTAATCCCTAAGATTAATTTTTTTTGGTGGGATGTGATACATGGTAAGATTCTCACAATTGATAATCTTAAGAAAAGAGGTTGATGTTTAGTTAATAAATGGTATCTTTGCAATGAAGAAGAAGAAACTATTATGAATTTTCTCTTTCAATGCCCCTATCCTCAAGAAGTTTGGGCATTTTTTTCTAAAAAATATTATGGTGGAGTGGGTTTTCCTTGCTTTAGTCAAAATATTTGCTGAAGGGTGGAGATTATTTCCTTACTCTCATAAAATAATTCTGGACCTTTGGAGACAAGTTCCCACATTCCTCACTTGGGGATTATGGAAAGAGAAAAATTATAAGATCTTTCAGGATGTTGCTAAAACTAGTACGAAGCTAAGTATGGTTATAAGGAAAAAAATTCAAAAAAACATTGAAAGCTGCAAGTACATCTAGTCAAGGAAAGGTCCTTCTATTGTGCTTGTTGCACACATGCCCCGTTCGGAATGGGGAGCCTCTCTTCCCTCTTTTGATTATCGGGTCCGTTTTGGCTTTGCCTCATTTTGCATGTCCATTTTATGCCCTAATAAGTCAACTCAACCTACAAAGTCACATTTTAAGTCTGACCAAGCTTGGCCCCATTTGAAATGTTAAATCTTTGGCCTTTTAAGGTTTCCCTTCCCGGGTTTCCCCTCCCAGGTTTCCCTTTTTGGTTTTTTGTTCCAAATTGGCTATTGCAGACTACCATGGCTAGACGTCTTCCTGACCTATCTAGTCTGACTTGTCGGGTTTCTCTTCTCTGAATTCTGTTTTCAAATGGCAATGGCTAGACGTCTCTCCAGCCACTGGACCCTGGACCTCTCGCTGCCACCCACGAGATTGAACTCACCAAAATTTTTGACTGCCATACGAAGCATTAAATTGTGGTATTAATTGCGGTTTCGGCTATAAAATTGGATTTCAAGCTATCATTTTCACGCGACTGAAGTGATTGAGAAATTTGGAGAGCTCCCCAACATCTAGCATTTTTTCACCCTTGTGCCCGAGCTCTCATTCTGATGTTCTTCGCATGGTCAACATCATCCTTCTTCGGGATTTCGAGGTATGTCTGTCGTCCGCGCACCTCGTCTTCCTTTTCATGAAATTCTGGGTTAAAATGAAGTAAAAATGTAAAAATGGGTTAAAATCTGGTAGATTAGTACTCCCACTAAAAAACCTACCTTTTAAAATCCTGTAAAACCACATAAAATCATCAAAATTCAATGCTAGAGTTTAACCCCATCGTTGTTGTTCTTTAGAATAGTCACTGGCATCTTTCGGGCCCGAACCTCCTTGTGGCCATCCGCATGAAACACAAAACTTAGACTTAAAAAATAACAGCGACAAAGCTCGCCTTGGATCTCGACCTCTAGATTTTCCTTTGCAAGTTTCCATTGTGCCCCCGTTGTTGTGAACGGCCTCCCTCGGGCATCTTTCCAACCCTCAGACCCTGAGCTCATGAAGCCCATTTCAAACTTGCAAAAAATTGGAATTCGTCAAAGGAACAAACTATCCCTAGGATCTGACCCTCAGATTTTCGCTCCCGAAATTCCTTGTTAACTTCACCATTGTGAACGGCCTACCTTGAGAGTCCTTTTGGACCTTGGACCCCGGGCGCATAAATTCTGTTCAAATTTATGAGGAGGGAACCGAAGTCCTAATTCAATCCAGACCCAAACCTTTGGAATTCCATGTAACTTTCGCCGTTTTGAACGGTTGTCCCAGGACGACTTGCCAGCTCCCTGACCTCAATCTCCCTTTCACCGAGCGTAAGATCTGAATGAAGAACTAGCATCTAGATACCCTTCTAGACCCTAACCTCTGGCATTCCGTTCTACTCTCACCATTCCGAATGGCTGAACTTGAGCGAGTTTTCAGCCCCCAAGTTTCGACCCTTTGTTTGTCGCCAGGCTCTCCCAACTCCAAAATTTTCCTCTGGGGATTGCCTTATGGAATTCCACTCTCGGCTTTCTACCTACTTTTTTCTATTCTGAATGGCTAATCTGAAACTGCTTCTCGATAACGACAATTCGAGCTCCGGAATCCGGCGGTCAAAGTTTCATCTTCCCTACGCTATTTCAAGCGGCCTTCCTATAGATGATACTCGAATACCTAAATGAGGGCTCAAAGGACCTCAAAATCCAAAACAGACTTTGACCCACTTGCTAAAATTAGGTCTTCTTTTAGGCCAACCCTCAATTAAAAAAATCCAACACTGAGAAACACCTTTGGGAGTCCCATGCCACATTTTCCCTTCCAAACAACATTCTGCCAAGGGAACTCCGACCTTGGAAGCCTGGGTCACTTGCCTTGCTTTCTAATGATGTTTTATCATATGTTAGATGACTATCAATTATGAATAAATATTTTGGATCTAACCTCAATGTGCAGGGACTTGTTCGAGACTTCTTTCCCATAATAAGGTTGCTAATTCATGTCTTTTGTGTAGGATTTATGGAATCCGGCACAAAAACTTTTGGTGCATCCCAGGAAAAGGGGAAAGGAATAGCCAAGGCAATCTGAGGCAAATAGGATAAGGATTAGATGAGGTAAAAGTTTCAAGAGGTGCCCTTACAATCCAGAGTCACCACTCTTTAGAGAGATGTCACAGATACCAATATTGGTCAAGTCGTCATTGATGAGTTTACACAGAGAGTCAGGGTCAATCCCAAAATAGAAAATGCAAGATTCATAAGGAGCAGCAGACTTGCCAAAGCTGTAATATTTCCACCAGCCTTGGTGGCCCTAGAATTGGTAATGGCATGCGCAGAGGCATATCAACTTGAGACCAGAACTGTAGTGGACCTAGATGGGAATATCCTTGTAGAAATGTCTCCACCTCGTATAACAACAACTTTCCATATTCCTACCTTCAAGAGCATGGGGACCCCCACCATAGAAGAATGCAAGGCGTTATGGGAGCAAGATCCTTTAAAATGCAAGAAACTAATTAATCACTACTGGTTGAAGGATAAGTGAGGTAGTGCCGACAAGCACCATCATGAGCTTTTTCACAGTGATTTCCTCAAGGATTACCATGACCTCATGACTTTGCTAAGCCGAGTAATGGGTCTTCCTACTATGGCCTTCTTCCAAGAGTGGATGTTATACTTTGTAGAGAAAATTCTCTGCAGTGACGACACTACCTTTTATTGGGGGGAGATAATCAGTGATTGCTTCCACAAATAGTTTACAAGTGTGAAGAAGACCTCCAAGTTCTTCATGACATCCTACTTGGTGTACTCTATCGCCAATCAGTGACATTATCATGGATTGACTATAGTAACCAGTTAGGCATCAAGAGTAGAGCTTAAGCCTTATGATAAATACCATCAACTGTAGTACCAAAACTTCAAGAGGGATTATTGTAGGGTGAATGATGCATTCATCGCTTACATCCTTCGGTCTCTAGGAAGTGATTTCAAGAGAAGAGTTTCCCATAGTGTCAGGGCCCTCGTTAGGCAATACACCTTCCTATATATACAATTTCCAAAGTTTACTTACATCTATGCCCAAGGATTCACAGAAAGACCAAACAAGCTGCCCCGGTACCCCAATGATTGGATTATATGGTTGGAGCTAACTTGGAAGCTATGACACATTCATAATATCCTGAGCAACAAGCATCTAGTGGGTACACCTTAGCCCATCGGGCTTAGCCAAGGAATGTATAAAATTCATACCTCCCAGTGTGTGGGATACTCGGAGAGGGAGTTGGTCGAATACCATTTCCAGCAATATATAGCTTGGCCTCGAATTGACCCATATGGCAATATCAGAAAGGCATTGGGATGTGAGTATGTCCACCTCCACAATGTTGAGGATTTATGGGCTAATTGTAAAGATGATCTTGAAGTGCAACTGTGGCACTACATGTGCATGACTGCCTTCTACATATGAAGAATCAACTTGTGTCTAGTTCTAGACCAGATTGAAGAGGATGAAAGCACAGTACTCAATCTAGGGTACGATGTCATCACCAAATTTCCACTACCTATGATTGATTGGGATGAGTGAGAGGTTGATGACCTTGACATACTCACAAAACCCATCAAGGTCCAAAAAAAAGCGTGGATCGACTAATAGGTGGCTCGACTGAAGCAACAAGGAGTTGCCTTAACATTTAAGGGACTAGAAAGTGAACCAAGTGGCTCTGATGGTGGGGTGGTTTCCGCTACAACTGGGGAAACATCCAAAACCCCACCATTAGTCAAAACCAAAAAGAGAAAAGAAGCTAGTGAGTAGTTGCCCAAACCGAAGGTTTATGCCCACAAGGCATTAGAGGGCGAGCTACCGAGGAAACAAGGAAAAACAACCAAAGGCATGGAGACGTATGTGATACCCAAAGGTCCACCCTATGGCATCAAGGGAGAAGGATCTAACCCACCAAGGTCTCCATCTCCTACAATTGTTGCTGCTATTCCCACCACCCCGCATACTTTGCTTGCAGTTTTGACTTCCTCCCCGCCTGTGGTGGACATCTCTATCCACCTTGCTTCCACCTCTCCAATCATGCAGGTCATACTGGTGGATTCATCCTCCACCACAACCTCGCCAGTCTCTTCTTCCTCTATGTCTCCATACCTTCCCTCCGTTTCCACTGCTACGATGCATGTCCTCAGCCTCCCGAAATCCTTTCTAAACTACATGCAAAATGTGCCATCCGAGCTTTCAAGGATGCTTAATAGTCCAATGGTGCAAGCTGCAATAGCTCAGACTATGACCAACACTCCAGCTCTCCCTCCCCTTACTAAACCATCAAGAATGGAGACGACAATGCAGATATCAGATGAACTTGAGTGACGACAGCTAGAGGTTGCAAAGAGACCAGAAGATAAAGAATTTGAATACCACAAGCACCCTTTTCTTGAATGTTGGGGGATCGATGAGGTGGCCTATGAATATTCTAGTGAGGACAGCATAGAGCTTGACACTGAGTTAGTCCGAGAAACACATGATCTCGAGGTTGAGGCCAGGTGGAGCAAGCAACTTAAGGAGATTGAGGATAAGGAAGCTAAAGATTGGCTTGCTGTGGATGAATAAGTTACTGCTCTAGGGACTGAAGGCAGCGGGTCTCCAACTAAAAGGCATGGCCAAATCCTGAAACATGATAAGGAAGCATCCCTCCATAAAGATGAGCAAGAAGATAAGCCTAGGGAAGATGAACACAACCAAAGTGATGAAGAAAAGGGTGTTGAAAGGGAGGATCCCTCCAACAAGAAATTGCATACCAAGTCTCCCATTAAGTGTATAACGCTCGAACAAGACTCTGATGAGGAGAAGGAGGATGTAGGAAATGAGAAAGGGGCCCTTGTCATTAGAGCCACTAAACTCAAGACAAAGGAGAGTAGGAACCAAGGTGAGTCACCCAGGGAAAAGCCCCAAATGTCCGATTGGCTGGACAAGTAGTTGAAGCAAAAGACTCTTACCCTAAAAGATCGTAAGGCAAGGCTAGAAGTCATACTGGCCAAAACATAGATAAGCACCAAGAAAGAGAAAAGGCCAAAGATCATATCAAAGGTAACCATGGATGCCTCTGGATCTAGGGTGGTACAAATAGCGACAACGATGGTTGGAGAATAGGGAATAACCTATAATGTCTCCACCCTATATTTGGGAGTAGCCATGAGAGAGAAAAAGGTCAACCGCCTCTAGGAATCAGTCGCCATAGTGGTACACCTTATCCAACAGGATAAGGTTTTGAAGGAAGAACTAAAGGCACAAGTGGCCGATCTGATGACCTATATTCAACAGCGGTCGTCCCCGGATGAGCAGCCCACTACCTCATCAGCCCTGCCTCAGTTTTTATCTCAAGAGCAGATCAAAAAATTGGAAAAGAGAAGGAACTTGGATAAGACTATGGAAAACTAGTTCCGGCAGGTCTTAGACATGGGAAACATAGGTATCAACATGGTTGTTCGGACAACAAATAAGTTCTTGGAAGTGCAAAGAACTCTTGAGGGTACGAAGAAAGTTTGCATGGGGTTCCCAAGGAAGTAAAAAGTAGCCTACCCAAAAATTGAGGCCATACTCGCATTGCCAGACAAGGTTTGGGAGAAGGAACTTTCCCTCAAGGATGATGACCACTGGTTACTGGATGTATGGAAGCAATATTTTGATCATCGAAAGGGAAAGCTAGAGCAGATTCTGGAATGGGTAGTTTTGGATATCGAATGGGCCAAGGAGGCTAGAGAGGAGTGCACTCGGTACCTCAAGCTAATGACGGGGTATGAACTGCCCACTATTGAAATTAATCTAGAAAGCATAAAGCCATACTTCTTAAAGAACATGGAAGATGGGATGCCGATTGAAATCACCACGGATTTCATGCGTTTTGCTTCCCGAGCCTTCGCCTAGTCAGAAATTTTCAGAGATAATGCTGCCAAGTATGATGACGACTGGAAGAAGCTCATTAACAACTCCCAAGAATGGAGCTATCAGGTGCTACGATTAGATATTATGGAGGTGGACAAGCTTCAACCACTGATCTTGATTTTTGTGGAGTATGTTGCTTCGAGGAGGTGCGAAGGCAACCCTGTCATCAATGAAGAATTCCTTAAAGATTAGCTGCAGCAAAGGGCAAACAACAAAAGGATGAAATTTCTATAGTGCTTCCACTAGATGACAAAATAGGGAAAATACAAGAATTTTTTTATAAATGTAATATATCTGGGGGTAGGTGAAAGCCTAGTGTAAAGTGAATTGTAGCCACACAATAGAATCAAATCTTGGCCACTCATTTTTTTTTTTGAAAACTATAAATAGGGCTCTCCTCCTCTCATTTTAAGAGAGTTGAGTTGTTGTAATGGCATGCTGCAAAAATTATAATATAAAATATAGTCATTTCTTGGTGTATGTTTGGGTTTCTCCACATGTTTCATGATTCTTCTCACTTTAATTATAACTTTACTTCAAGTTACTTTGTTGTTCTAGTATCCTTTAGTTAGCTTTAGTGGATTTAGTATGTTGTCTTTAGTTATGAAGTTTTCTGCTATGTGTATGCTTTCCTTGTCCATAATTTTGGTCATTTGCTACTAGTAGGTGACTATGTAAAGTTAGCCTGAACTTTAATTTTATAGCTGCTCCTTAAACTTTGTCTGTATTCACATTTACATTGTGAATGTATGATGAATATTTGTAGTCCTTAGAAGATAGCATAGATTTCATGAAATTGTGAGAATTCAGATTAAGTAAAATCCTATTTAAGGAAACTATCCATAGTAGGAACCTTCGTGATCACTATTCATCAGTAGTTGTAGGTCTAGGAACCATCCTTCTTCTCTACCTCGTTTCCTTTTTTTTTAAGAAATGACCTGTGCTAAGATTCATTGCACATTGTAAATCCAAATCTGACAAAATAATGTAGTCCAAGACTGTTGTCTAAGCCTACAATAAAGTGCAGTAATTTCATATTCGAAGAACTCCATACATTGACCCAATTCTCCTACAAATTTAAATCATGTAAGACTACCTTGTGATTGCAGCAAATCACATCAAACAATTGGAATATTGCAAGTACTATCAAGACCCGACATCTGAGAGACCTTGAGATAGTGTTCTGGAATTTGATTGTGGAAGATTGTCTTTCAAGAGAGGTGATGCACCTATGCATCACCTGTGTTGTGAATTGGATAAAAACACCATCAACAAAACTAGTGCTAGAAGGAGGGTCGTAGGAGATAAATCTGGATCGAATTGGGTTATTCTTCCATGAAATATTTCATCGAGTTTTGAGGTCCACCCCAAACAAGGGAGAATTTTAGGAATTACAGTCCCCTATCTGAGCTGAGAGCTAAATGAAGGGAACCATCCATCACTGATTCGCTAGACCAACCCACTGCTCTTTGACCTTCATTTTTTTCACCTTCATTGGCAGTACCACTTTCCACTCATCTAATCCATACCACCTTCTAGGTTGCCAAACCATCTGGGCTGAACACTGCCTTTCAACCAAACACAATCACAGGCCCTGTTGCTACCTTGTTGGTTGTTGTTGACCATTTGTAGTTACGAGCCAATATAGCATAGCCACCTCCAGTACCCCATCCAATGGCATGGCAGGGTAATAACCAGTCTCCTCTCGCTTTCAACCTCTACCATGATATGCCAAATAATCCTGAGAATTTTTGCACGAAGTTTAACTCTTGGGGTCCACAAAGGACAACCGAGGAGCATGTCAAGATTTTCGAGATTGCCTTGAAGACTATGTAGATCATATACGAAGATGTGGCTTGCAGGTTCTTTCCCTACTCATTAGGGGAGGAGGCTTTCTACTGGTACATCAATTTTTCGAATGGAACTATCAGCACATGGGACCTTTTGAAGAATGCTTTTCTATAGAAGTTCAAGAACCCAGTCAGCCCCACAAATTCATATCAGCACTTCATGTCGGTTCAAAAGGAGATCAATGAACCGATCAGTTAATTCAATGACCATTTCCATAGAGTGTACACCCAGCTACAAGCCTTGTACATTTTCAATGATGCTATTGTTTTGCCTATTTACTATGTAGCATTGGACAACCTCACTTTAGCCTTGGTGAAAAGAATGAGACCACCACCCACTAGGTTGGTCGAAGCATATGCTAAAGCCATTATCAACAGCATAGATTTGGGGCAGAACATATCCGATTTGATGCCTTCTCTTGGGAAAACCGCATATCCAATGCAGATACAGGGGCTTACACAAGCCTTGCAACATCAAACACCCCTGTTGAATCAAGTACCACAGGTACCCATGGTTCCCCATCCTGGGCAGCCAATGAATCAGGTGTATCCATTCCCTCACTACCTATTGCCCCAACAACAACAGTCGCATCCTCAATCAACCCAGGTACCTATGTACCTTCAAGTAGCAGAATTCCCTCTCGCTCATCACAATCAGCCAGTTGCACAACTTGTGCTCCTTTAGAACTCTGCGCTGCAACCAAACAACACTGAAAATGATAGGATTGATGAGCTTATAAAGATGATCAAGAAAAATTCAACTAAAATGATGCACTTAAGGAATCAGAACAACCACCTGCAGGCAGCACAAAAGAGCATCGAGGACAACCTTAATAGGGAAAACTGAGATCAACGTGAAAATTGGGACAATCGAGATGCTGGCATTTTGTCGAGACAAAATTATGACAGAAATCAGAACTCGGGTCAGAACTTCGACACAAGGCCCTTCCAAAGGAAAAACCAGACATGGAATACACTCCCCAACAATGGTGGCATTCCCACACCTCTTGATCAACCCAACAACAATGAGAACCCCACAAGCGGAGTTTACTTGGAAAAGATTGCTCTATCTGGTTGCTGTCACATACACAAAATGAGCCGCCACTCCGAGCTCGATTGTCTGAAATTCCAAACTGCTATTGAGATTTTCCAAGTTGAAGTTTAGAATGCAGTGTACAATTTAGGGTGCAGAGACTTTGTCCCATCTGATACATATGATTCCTCGGTGTTGGTTTTGAACCAGGATCCTTTCCCAAGGGCAGAATGTAACACACCAGAACTGGAGGGTGCCAATTCAAACAACATCAACAAGGTGGAAGAGGTAAGTTCTGAATGTCCTTTAGCTCAGCTCTTTGATTCAATAGATAATGGTCCTAAGGATGATGAAGAAGAGCCTAGGGAAGATGAAGTCCAAAAATTTTCACCAATGGACTAACCCTTACAACCTTAGAAATAAACAAGCTGGTGGTCATGTTGGCAGTCCTTTTACGACCTCCACCTTGTTGAATAATTTCAGCACCCCTCTCGATCCAAATGCAAATAATAACCCGGGTTTTCCCCATACACCCACGTAGTACCTCAGCAGAAATAAACAAAAAATTAATAGCCAAAGCCAAGCCGCTAGCTCCTCCCAAAACATTTCCCATAATCAAGAAGTCAAGTAGATGGGGGAGTATATTGCTAAGGAATTAAAAAGGGTGAAGCTAAGCGTGTCAGAATTTGAACTTCTAAAGGTGCCTACTATCAGGAATTTATTTTTTAGAATGATAAATGGGACTCCATCACAAGGGTCAGCTCAAGAAACTCTAGTAAAAGGGGTTTACTTTGATGATCAACAAAGTGAGTTGGTTGTTAGGCAAATCCTCAACAATAAGGCTGATTCGCCAATAGGTCAACAAGAAAACAAGCAGCCAAACAAGGTAGGTAATCAGGTACAAACCCAAAGTAAGGGCAGTGAGAAAGGCAAAGGCCAAGTCGCTCAGGGGGATGTGTCTAGAGGATTGTTTCAAGGGAAGTTCAAGACTCCTCTATTTCTAACCACCATCCATGTTTTCCCTTGAGTGTGTGCAAGGCACTCAGAATAGCGCCAACTCCCTCCTGACGAAAATTGACACAACTTGACAAAACTGAAATCATCATAGTGGGGGAAATTAACAGAATACCTATGTAGGTTGTTGTAGACCCCTGGATCCAACAGACTATAGACATTCATGTGGCTAATATCCTAGATACGTATGGTATAATCCTAGGAAGGGATTTCTTGAGGGCATTGAATGGATACGCCGCAACTGATTACTTGCATATGTGGCTGCCATGGAAAGGAATGTTGAATCAGATCAGGATCGATCAAGAGCCAAGAATGAGATTTATGATCACTGAGTACAACAACACGAATGAAGTGTTGTATGCCAAAACAGGTTTGGGAAATCATTCCCTAGTCTCGTATCAGAACGAATAGGAATACCTGGAAGACCAAGGAATGAGCGAGGTTTTCCTCATATTATGCAAACCACCTGCTAACTCGACCAATGATTCTTAGAGCATAGAAGTGCTGATCGAATTCGATGATGAAGATCTAGGAGGGAATGACACTTGGGGATTGCTTGATGGTTTTTCAAGACTTCATTGAAAAGTGCATTCAGGACTAGTTTAGTCTGGGAACCCGAATGAACTTTCAGGAACTCTTGTTTTCTAACTGGTGAAGGGTACACAATGCTGTTCACTTAGAATTTGACTGCTGCTTGTGCCAAACAACAATCGATCGGGAGCCACAAATGAGATTTATGATCACTTCGTACAACAACATGGATGAGGTGTTGTATGCCAAAACAGGTTTGGGCAATTATTCCCTAGTGTCGTATCGGAACGAACAAGAATACCTAAAAGACCAAGGAATGAGCAAGGTTTTCCTCGTACTATGTAGCCCGCCTACTAATTTGACCAATGTTTCTTAGAGCACAGAAGTCTAGATCGAATTCGATGATGAAGAACTAGAAGAGAATGACACTCGGGGATTGCTCGATGGTTTCTAGGACTTCATGGAAAAGTGAGTTCAAGACTAGTTTAGTTTGGGAACCTGAATGAACTTTCAGGAACTCTTGCTCCCTAACTCGTGCAGGGTACACAATACTGCTCACTCAGAATTTGACTGCTGCTTGTGCCAAAAAACAATTGAACATGTTAAAAAATAAGCTACTTTGAAGGAGAGAGCAGGAGTAGCTCCGTGCAAACAAACATGTTCCATCCTTGCACCTCCTAAAGTAGTTACTAAAATGAAGGTCCCATCGAAGGTGGAAGTACAAGTTGTCTGTTCTATGCCCAAGTATTCTCCTCGATTCTGGACATTGCACTTTGACAGATCCAAATCCAAGCATGGAGCTAGGGTAGGTTTTGAATTGATCAGTCCCAAAGGTAAGTCATACTTTGTTGCTCATAGGCTTCATTTTTATTGTACCAATAATGTAGCAAAGTATGAGGCCTTGGTCTTGGGCCTCTTAATGGCATTAAAAAAAGGTGTCAAGATGCTCCAAGTGTATGGAGATTTAGAGTTAGTTGTAAAAAAAGTCAGAAAGCTTTATTCCTACTATGATCGAAGAATCACTAACTACCAACACCGCATATGGGATCTGCTAGAAGGGCTAGGTGCATTCAACATTCAATTGATTTCGCACGCTTAGAATCATACTGCCAATTCCCTGGCACAAGTGGCAAGCACGTTACAACCATTGTCCCTATTAGGCCTTAGAAGATTCACGGTGGAGCTCACCTTTGTCCTGTCACTGCCACATAATGTAGCTAATTTTCAGGTATTTAATGATGACAAATATAGCCTAGATTTTATCACCAGTTCGGATGTGTTTGCTACATAGATAATCGATGAGGTCGAACCTTAAGAGGTGGACCTAGATATAGATGGGATTATCAACCTAAAGACCAACACCATCCCTAGAGGAATGGTTCAATTGGAGCAAATATTTGACCTTGATCAGATCAGAGATCAGGATTAGTAGGCTAAGAAAGATACCATCAGCGGCCAGTGTGACACCTACAACCTAGGAATGGTTGGAAATTCCAAGAACGTGTTCATCGGTAAGGTATGCGCCCATGAAGAAAGAAAAGGGATAATTGAGGCTCTAAAAAGTATCATGATGTCATCACCTCAAGCTATGAGTTGTCTCCTTATCTCCTTGCAAGAGGATTCACAACTCAACATTTCATTCACTTGATAACTTTCATAAAACTAATCATCTCAAAGAATTATTAAGTGCATTCTAGATCACATTGAAAACATTCTCATAGCAACCCACAATTCAATGCAATGAACAATCATTAATAACTTCCACAAAAAAATCATAAATCCAATCAATGCGGTGAGATTTAAGATACCATAATTGTGGACCTCCCTTCCATTTTTTATGAAGATCCAATGGTGAAAAATAAATTTATTACATTTTTTTCCAAAACTGCAAACCCTAGGCAGTGTTGAAACCTGCCCTCACCAAAATATTCATATCTTCCACAAAACTCAATAAAATTCAATGCGACAAAAATAATTGGAAACTAGAAACAAATATATTTCCATCCATATATGATACTCCATTATTTGAATCCATATCAGGCCGTACAAATCACAACTTCAACCTGAAAACAATCTAAAAATCAGAAAAATGCATACAAAACTTGAGGTTGCCATTCTTCAAACTTCAAAAATAATGTCTCCAACCCCCCAATTCGAGTTTTAGAGGGTGTACTTATACATTTGCAACCAAAAATAACTATTTTCAACCACCTTGTAATTATTTTGTTGACAAAACACCTTAATGACACTTTTGACAAGTTGCTTGGCAACTTTCTTGAGCAACTTTTACAATTTTTACAATATGAAACAACTTTAAACATTATTTGACAAATGACTTCAAATATGACTTCCTAAGACTCAAAAAACTATAAAATGGTTTTATAAACTTTATTATAAGACCCAATACATAAATAGAACAACTATTTACAAATGGCCTCATGGAGGCTTGAAAGCAACTTGGTGCTCCTGCACCATACACCCCTTGAAGAAAAAACTCAAGTCCCTTGAGTTAGCATAAAATAAAGCACCTGCAAAAATAAATGAATCATCACTACCACCTGCAATCACAAACACTTGAATCTTCATCTTAACCCATGGTTTTTTCTTCCTCTTCTTCTTCTTATGCCTTCTTAGACTATCAATCATCTTTTCAACATCTAGGCTCCAAAACTCCATTTCTTGTGTATAAACTTTAGTAGTATTATCTATATCTTCATTCTCATCATTAGAGTACCATATATAACTTGAATCATACTCTTTCAAACCTTCATAAACATTATTGGCAAATAGATCTGCAACATCTTTATTAACAACTTTATCATCAACAACAACTTGATCATGAATATCAACATCAATGCTATCAACAACTTTATCATCATCAACTTGAGTATCAATACCAATTTTATCAATAACATCAACGACCTTCTCAACTTGTTCATCAACTAATTGAGTACCAACAACAACCACATCATTAATCTCAACATCAACATGTTCATTAACCAACAAAGAAGTTTGTTCATCTTCAAACACAATCGAAATATCATGCATCTCAACTTGTAACTTATCTTGCTCAACTTGAACAATAGATTCAAACTTTACCTTTGTCTCATTTGTTGCCTTATTTTGTTTTCTTTGCTTCTTCATAATGTTCTTTAGAGGCCATCTTAACCTCTTTGACATTGGTATATTCCAACTCCTTTGTGCTTCCTTAAGAAGTTGGTGTTCTTTGGCTAATATTTCGAACCTTTGGCTTATCTTTTCTACGGCTTCCTCAAAATCTATCTGTCTTTCCTTCTTTCTAATTTCCTTTTCCTCTCTTTCCTTCTTCCTTTGTGAATCCTCAGCCTGCCAACATCTCCTTAAAAATTCCATCTTCACAAGCAAGTCTCTCCTTGCTTCCACTTCACCTTGCCTCACCTAGGCAATCAGGTTCCTTCCTCAACCTGCAAACAACCACACACAAACCACAAAAAACTTTCCCAAAGCATCTTCAGGCTCTAATACCAATCTGATGCAGAGCAAGAGGATTCACAACTCAACATTCCATTCACTTGATAACTTTCATAAAATTAATCATCTCAAAGAATTATTAAGTGCATTCTAGATCACATTGAAAACATTCTCATGGCAACCCACAATTCAATGCAATGAATAGTCATTAATAAATTCCACAAAACAAATCATAAATCCAATCAATGCAGTGAGATTTAAGATACCATAATTATGGACCTCCCTTCCAATTTTTATGAAGATCCAACAGTGGAAAATAAAGTTATTACATTTTTTTCCAAAACTGCAAACCCTAGGCAATGTTGAAACCTGCCCTCACCAAAATATTCATATCTTCCACAAAACTCAATAAAATTCAATGAGACAAAAATAATTGGAAACTAGAAACAAATATCTTTCAATCCATATATGATAATCCATTATTTGAATCCACATCAGGCTGTAAAAATCACAACTTCAACCTGAAAACAATCTAAAAATCAGAAAAATGCATACAAAACTTGAGGTTGCCATTCTTCAAACTTCAAAAATAATGTCTCCAACCCCCCAATTCGAGTTTTGGAGGGTGTACTTATACATTTCCAACAAAAAATAACTATTTTCAGCCACCTTGTAATTAGTTTGTTGACAAAACACCTTAATGACACTTTTAACAAGTTGCTTGACAACTTTCTTGAGCAACTTTTATAATTTTTACAATATGAAACAACTTTAAACATTATTTGATAAATGACTTCAAATATGAATTCCTAAGACTCAAAAACCTATAAAATGGTTTTATAAACTTTATTATAAGACCCAATACATAAAATAGAACAACTATTTACAAATGGCCTCATGGAGGCTTGAAAGCAACTTTGTGCTCTTGCACCAGGTAGTCACGTCGTTGATCTATGGAAGGTCTTTGAAAGTTTTCGCGTGTTTGGGGTTTCCCTTAACCCGAGGATGTGCATCTTTAGGTTTACTGAGGGGAAGCTCCTTGGACACATCCTATCAGAGCAGGGAATTTCTATTGACCCCGAGCATGTCCATTCCATCTTGAAAATTCAGCTGCCTGGCAACAAAAAGGAACTCAAATATTTTTTTGGAAAGATTAACTTCGTCTGCAAGTTCATTACAGGCTTCGTGGAAATAGTGAAACTACTCAATGCCATGGTAAAACAAGATGCCAAGGTCGAGTGGACCCCAGAAGCAAAGCAGGATTTCAGGGAGATAAAAAAGTCAATTGCTAACACCCCTCTACTGGTCAGCCCCAATTACCTAAAGCCTTTCTACATATAGTCCTTTGCTTTGGATCATTCCTGTGCCAGCATCTTGACACAAAAGGATGACGAGGGAAGTGAACATTCGATCACCTTCATGAGTGCCCCCTGAAGGATGCTGAACTACACTATCATAACATTGAAAAATAGGCTTGTGCCCTTTTTAAGGGAGTTAAGAAGTTCAAGCATTATATCTTGCACAACAAGGTGTTTGCTATAGTTCTCGACACTGCAGTGAAAACGTTACTTTTGCAGAACGAGCTAGGGGAGCGAAGGGAAAAGTGGATCGTGTTGTTGCAGGAGTATGATATGGAAATCCAGCCAATGAAGCTTGTTAGAGGATAGACACTCACCAAAACAATGGAAAAAGTGGTTATTGATGCTGGACCTGAACTCATGGTACAATAGTACTAGCTGGAGGATGTCTGCCCAGGGGAGTGGTACAATGACATAGTGTACTACTTGTTGAATCATAAATGTCCACCTCATCTGCAAGGAGTCCAAAGGTGAGCCCTTCAGCTAAAAAGCATCAGCTATATGTTATAGGGTGCCATATTGTACAAGAAGAATCATGAAGACATCTATTTGAGATGCCTGGGTAAGGAAGAAGTTGATCGTGTTCTTAAGGAATTCCATGAAAAGTTTGAAACTGGTCATGGTTTTGGTCTATCAACCGCACACCAAATATTAAGAGCTAGGTATTATTGGCCCACCATTTTTAAGGATGCTCATAGTCATGTTCGTACTTTCCACGTGTGCCACACTGCTGCCGCTCAAGAGAGAAATGTTGTTATCCCATTGAAACCTATTCTAGAGGTAAGACCTTTAACGCAATAGGGTCTCAACTTCATTGGTCTGGTAAGCCCTCCATCATCTGCTGGACATAGGTATATTCTGACCACTTCTGATTACTACACTAGATGGAGAGAAGCAATAACTTGTAGGCAATGTACAACTAAAGTAGTAACTAATTTATTAGAAAGTTTAATTTTAAATCGCTTCGGCTTCCCATATGCTCTGGTATGCAATAATGGGCCTACGTTTACTTCATTGAAATTCATGAGTTGGGCCTCTAGCTATGGTATCACCCTCAGTTTTTCATCTAATTATTACCCTCAAGGCAATGGCCTTTCTAAGTCCACCAACCAGAACTTGATCACGGTGATCTAGAAGTTGTTAGGTAGGAATCCCAAGGATTGGCACACACAACTTTGTTTCGCCCTTTGGGTAGACCGCACCCATCACAACGCTGCCCTCGGAGATTCCCCATATCATCTCGTTTATGGCTTAGAGCCCATCTTTCCCATACACTTGAAAATCCCTACCCTCTAGTTTGTCAACGATTTTTATGAAGGAGGAGACTGTACAGAAGCTCGCCTCACCAAGTTGTTGCATCTTGAAGAAGTACAAGACCATGCAATAGAAAATTTTTCCAAACATCAGGGCGTAGTGAAAAGATGGTTTGACTGTTGAGCCAAGGTTAAGTTCTTCTGCATTTTTGATCTGATCCTCTACTGGGACAAGGCTCTTGAACAGAAAGGGGGACATAACAAATTTGAAAAGCTTTGGCTTGGCCCCTTTCAGATTGCTGAAATCCTAGGAGACAAAATTTTTTGCTTAAAGACTTTGACTGGTGAAGATATCCCATTGCCTATCAACGAGAAACACCTTAAGCATTACTTCTAGGCCTGAGCTCTTTCAGAGTTGTTCGTGTAAATACTTGTACATAGGTTAGAATAAGTTCCTTGATTTGTCCTTAGGTTTTGCTCCCTCTCCCGACTATTTTGTCCTGACCTTGGAAGAATCTTCTCATTCTGCTGTGGTGGTCGTGCTTCGCTCGATAAATAGTTGAACAAAAACAAAAGAGGAAAGCACTGAAAAAAATATCAAAATAAAAGGAATAAAGAAAGTGAAAATAATAATCGTATGGGTGTGCAAATATCTCTACCAGGGCTATGGATGCCTGGCTGGAAGTAGAGCTATGTTCGTGGCGTCACAGCGACAACTCCATTGGGGCTATGGATGCTTGACTGGCAGCAGAACAATGTCTAGGTTACTTTTAGGGTTAGGCGAACTACGTAGCTTATCTCTCCCAATCAACGGTTTCTCGTGCTATTTCTAAGGAAGGTAAATGAGCTCACCATGCATACAACTCCATGATGATTTCATAGTATGATTCAACCTTGCCTTCCCTAACCTGTTCTCATTTACGTTTTGAAAATTAGCTTTGGTCTGCGAAACTAGAGATCATGGGTTCAGAATATATATTTATCTCTAGAACACCGAGAGCGTTCTCCTAGTGGAGTCACCATTTTTTGTGTTTGTTGCACACATGTCCTATTTGGAACGGGGACCCTCACTTCCCTCTTTTGATTTTCAGGTCCCTTTTGGCTTTGCCTCATTTTGCATGTCCATTTTACGCCCTAGTAGGTCAACTCACCCTCCAAAGTCACATCTTAAGTCTGACCAAGCTTGGCCCCCTTTGAAAATGTTAAATCTTTAGCCTTTTCGGGTTTCCCTCCCTGGGTTTCCCTCCTTGGGTTTCCATTTTTGGGTTTCCCCTCCCGAGTTTCCCTTTTCAGTTTTCCATTCTAGATTGGTTGTTGTAGACTGCCATGGCCAGACGTCTTCTCAGCCTACCATGTCTGACCTGCCGAGTTTCCCTTCTCAAAATTTTGTCTTTGGAATTCCATTTTTAAATGGCAGTGGCTAGACGTCTCTTCGACCATTGGACCACAGACCTCCTACCATCGCCCACGAGTTCTAACTCACCAAACTTTTTGACCACCATACGAAGCATTAAATTGCGGTATTAATTATGGTTTTGGCTATAAAATTGGTTTTCAAACTGTCATTTTCACGCGACCGAAGTGATTGAGAAATTTGGAAAGCTCCCCAACATCTAGCATTTTCTGCCCCTACGCCCGAGTTCTCATTTTGATGTTCTTCACACTGTCAGCAACATCCTTCTTCGAGATTTCGAGGTATGTCCACCGTCTCCGCACCTGGTCTTCCTTTTCATGAAATTTCGGGTTAAAACGAATTAAAAATGTAAAAATGGGTTAAAATTTGGTATATTAGTACTCCCACTAAAAACCCAATGTTTTAAAATATAGGAAAACCACATAAAATCATCAAAATTAAACTTTGGAGTTTAACCCTATCGCTGCTTTTCTTTGGAACAGTCACTGGCGTCTTCTAGGCTCAGACCTCCCTGCAGCCGTTCGCACTAAGCGCAAAACTTAAACTTAAAAATTGACAACGGCCAAGCTCGCCCTAGATCCCGACCTCCGGATTTCCCTTCGCAGGTTTCTGCTGTGCCCCTGTCATTGTGAATGGCCTCCCTCGGGCATCTTTTTGATCCTCAGATCCTAGGCTCACAAAGCCCATTTCAAACTTGCAAAAAATCGAAAGTCGGCCAAAGAACAAACTGTCCCCGGGATCCGACCCTCGGAGTTCCGTTCCTGGAATTCCCTATTAACTTTGTTGTTGTGAACAACCTACCTTGAGTGTCCTTCCAGACCTTGGACCCTGACTGCATAAAGTCCATTCAAATTTATGGGGAGGGAACGGAAGTCCAAACTCAATCCAAACCCAAACCTCCAGAATTTCATGTAACTTTCATCGTTTCAAATGGCCATCCCAAGACAACTTACCGGCTCTTGGACCACGGTCTCCCTTTTTCCGAGCGTAAGATCCAAATGAAGAACTAGCATCTAGATACCCTTCTAGACCTTGACCTCTAGAATTCAACATTTGAGATTTCGTTATGCTCTCGTCATTCTGAACAACTGAACTTGAGTGACTTTTCAGCCCCCAAGTTCTGACCCTTTGTTCGCTGTCGAGCTTTCCCAACTCCTAAATTTGCCTCCAGGGATTGCCTTCTAGAATTCAACTCCCGGATTGCTGCCTACATTTCACCGTTCTAAACGACTATTCTAAAATTTCTTCCCGATAACAACAATCCGAGCTCCCGAATCTGGTGGCCGAAGTTCCATCTTCCCTATGTCATTTCAAGTGGCCTTTCTGTAGCTAATACCCAAATGCCTAAATGAAGGCTTAAATGACCTCAAAATCTAAAATGGACTTTGACCCACTTGCTAAAATTAGGTCTTCTTTCACGCCAACCCTCAATTAAACAAATCCAACATCGGGAAACACCTTTGGGAGTCCCATGTCCCATTTTCCCTTCTAAATGACATTCTACCAAGGGAACTCCAGCCCTGGAAGCCTGAGTCACCTGCCTTGCATTCTAATGATGTTTTATCAAATGTTAGATGGTTATCAAAGATGAATAAAGATTCTCTATCTAACCTCAATGTGCAGGGACTTGTCCAAGGATGTTTTCCCAGAATAAGGTTGCTAATTCATGTCTTTTGTGCAGGATTTATGGAATCCAGTGCAGAAGCTTCTGGTGCATCCTAGGAAATGGGGAAAGAAATAGCCAAGGCACCCCGAGGAAAAGAGGATAAGGATCAGATGAGGTACAAGTTTCAAGGGGTGCCCTTACAATCAAAAGTCACCACTCTTTGGAGAGATGTCACAAATACCAATATCAGTCAAGTCGACATTGATGAGTTTACACAGAGAGTCAGGGTGAATCCCAAAACAAAAAATACAAGATTGATAAGGAGCAACAGACTTGCCAATGCTGCAGGCTTCCCGCATGCCTTGGTGGCCCCAGAATTTGTAATGGCATGCATAGAGGCATATCAATCTGAGACCAAAACTATAGTGGACCGAGATGGGAATATCCTTGAAGACATGTCTCCACTTGGTATAATGGAAACTTTCCATATTCCTGTCTTCAAGAGCATGGAGACCCCCACCATAGAAGAATGCAAGTTGTTATAGGAGAAACATCCTTTGACATGCAAGAAACTAATCAATCAAGTATTGGTTGAATGACAAGTGGGGCAGTGCTGACAAGCTCCCTCATGAGATTTTTTGCAGTGATTTCCTCGAGGATTACCATGACCTCATGACCTTGATAGGTCAAGTAATGGGTCTTCCTGGTGTGGCCTTCTTCCAAGAGTGGATGTTATACTTCGAGGGGAAAATTCTCTGCAGTGATGACAATGCCTTTTATTGGGGGGAGATAATCAGTGATTGCTTCCACAAATAGTTTACAAGTGTGAAGAAGACCTCCAATTTCTTCATGACATCCTACTTGGTGTACTCCCTCACCAATTGGTAGCATTATCATGGATTGAATACAATAACCAATGAGGCATCGAGAGTAGAGCTTAAGCCTTATGATAAATACCATCAACTGCAGTACTGAAACTTCAAGAGGGATTATTGTAGGGTGAATGATGCATTCATTGCCTACATCATTTGGTCTCTAGGAGGTGATTTCGAGAGAAGAGTTTCTCATAGTGCTAGGGCCCTCCTCAAGAAATAGAACTTCCTATATATACAATTTCCAAATTTCACTTACATCCATGCCCAAGGATTCACAGAAAGATAGAACAAGCTGTCCCGGTACCCCAATGGCTATATTATTCAATTGGAGCTGACTTGGCAGCTGTGGCACATTCATAATATACTGAGCAGGAAGCGTCTGGTGGGTACTCCTTACCCAATCGGGCTCGGCCAAGGAATGTATAAAATTTATACCTTCCAGTGTGTGGGATACTCAGAGAGGGAGTTGGCCGAATACCACTTCTTGCAATATATAGCTCGGCCCCGAATTGACCCATATGACCATATCAAAAAGGCATTGGGAGGTGAGTATGCCCACCTCCACAATGTTAAGGATTTTTGTGCTAACTGTAAAGATTATCTTGAAGTGCAGTTGTGGAACTACATGCACATGACTTCCTTCTACATACGAAGAATCAATTTGTGTCCAGTTCTAGACTAGATTGAAGAGGATGAAAGCATGATGATCAATCTGGGATATGATGCCATCACCAATTTTTCACTGAATATGATTCATTGGGACTAGTGAGAGGTTGATGACCTCAACATACTCACCAAACCCATCAAGGTTTGAACAAAGGTGTGGATCGACCAATAGGTGGACTGACTGAAGCAAGAAGGAGTTGCCTTAATGTTTAAGGAACTAAAAAGTGAACCAAGTGGCTCCGATGGTGGGGTGGCTGCCACTACAAGTGGGAAAACATCCAAAATCCCACCATCAGTCAAAACCAAAAAGAGAAAAGAAGCTAGTGAGCAGTTTCCCAAATTGAAGGTTTATGCCTGCAAGGCATAAGAGGGTGAGCCACCAAGGAAACAAAGAGAAACAATCGAAGGCAAGGAGATGACTATGATACCCAAAGGTCCACCCCATGGGATCAGGGGAGAAGGATCTAACCCACCAAGGTCTCCATCTGCTGCAATTGCTGCTATTGTTGCCACCACCCCACATACTTCGCTTGCAGTTTCTGCTTCCTCCCCACCTGCGGTGGACATCTATGTCCACCTTGCTTCCACCTCTCCAATCATGTAGGTCATACCGGTGGATTCGTCCTCTGCCATGACCTCTCCAGTCACTTCTTCCTCTATGTCTCCTTCCCTTGCCTCCATTTCTGCTGCTATGATGCTCATCCTCAACCTCCCGAAATCCTTTGTAAATTAGATGCAAAACGTGTCATCCGAGCTTTTAGGGATGCTTACTAGTCAGATGGTGCAAGCTGCAATAGCTGAGGCTATGACCAACACTCCAGCTCTCCCTCCCCCTACCAAACCACCAATAATGGAGGTGACAATGCAGATATCAAATGAGCTTGAGCGATGATAGCTAGAGGCTGCAAAGAGACCAAAAGATGAAGAATTTGAATACCACGAGCACCCTTTGTTTGAACATCAAGAGATCAATGAGGTGTCCTACGAATCTTTGAGTGAGGATAGATAAAAGCTTTACATTGAGTTAGTCCAGGAAACACATGATCCCGAGCTTGAGGCCGGGTGGAGCAAGCAGGTTAAGGAGATTGAGGATAATAAAGCGGTGGATGAAGAAGTTACTACTCCAAGGATTGAAGGTAGCCGGTCTCCAACTGAAAGGCATGGCCAAACCCTGGAACATGATGAGGAAGCATCCCTCCATGAAGATTTGCAAGAACATAATCCCAAGGAAGATGAACAAAACTAAAGTGAAGAAGAAAAGGGTGTTGAAAGGGAGGATCTCTCAAATGAGCAATTGTGTACCAAATCTCCCACTAAGTGTATAACGCTTGAATAAGACTCCGATGAGGAGAAGGAGGATGCAAGAACTAAGAAAGGGGTCCTTGTCATCAAAGCCACTAAACTTGGGACAAAGGACAACAGGAACCAAGGTGAGTGACCCAGGGAAAAGCCCCAATGCTCGATTGGCTCAGGAAGCAGTTGAAGCAAAAGACTCCTACCCTAAAAGATCCTAAGGCAAGGCTAGAAGCAATATTGGCTAGAGCACAGATAAGCACCAAGAAAGAGAAGAGGCCAAAGATTAGATTGAAGGTAACCATGGATGCCTCAAAATCTAGGGTGGTACAAATAGCGATATCGATGGTTGGAGAATAAGGAATAACCTATAATATCTCCACCCTAGATTTGGGAGTAGCCACAAGAGAGAAAAAGGTCGACCACATCCAAGAATCAGTCACCATAGTGGTACACCTTATCCAGCAGGATAAGGTTTCAAAGGAAGAACTAAAGGCACAAGTGGAAAATCTAATAACCTATATTCATTTACTTTACTACCTGAGTCTTTGCCCAATTAGAACTTTTCAGAGATAATGCTTCCAAGTATGATGACGACTGGAAAAAGCTCATTAACAACTCCCAAGAATGGAGCTATCAGGTGCTATGATCAGATATTATGGAGGTGGACAAGCTTCAACCACTGATCTTGAGTTTCATGGAGTATACAGCTTTGAGGAGGTGCGAAGTCAACCCTATCATCAATGAATAATTCCTTAAAGAGTAGCTATAGCAAAGGGAAAATATCAAAAGGATGAAATTGCTACAGTGCTTCCACTAGATGATAAAATAGGGAAAAGACAAGAAATGTTTTATAAATGTAATATATCTGGGGGTAGGTTAAACCCTACTGTAAAGTGAATCTTGGCCACACAATAGAATCAAATCTTGGCCACTCATTTTTCTTTTTGAAAACTATAAATAGGGCTCTTCTCCTCTCATTTTAAGAGAGTTGACTTTTTGTAAAGGCATGCTGCAGAAATTATAATAGAAAATATAGTCATTTCTTGGTGTATTTTTGGGTTTCTCCACATGTTTCATGATTCTTCTCCTTTTAGTTAAAAATTTACTTCAAGTTACTTTGATGTTCTAGTATCCTTTAGTTAGTTTTAGTGGATTTAGTATGTTGTCTTTGGTTATGAAGTTTTTTGCTATGTGTATGCTTTCCTTGTCCATACTTTTTCTCATTTGCTGCTGGAAGGTGACTGTGTAAATTTAGCCTGGACTTTAATTTCATAGATACTCCTTAAAATTTTTCTTTATTCACATTTACATGGTGAATGAATGATAAATATTTGCAGTCCTTAGAAGATAGCATAGATTTCATGACATTGTGAGAATTCAGATTAAGTGAAATCCTATTTAAGGAAACTGTCCACAACAGGAACCTCCATGACCTCTATTCATCGGTAGTTGCAGGTCTAGGAACCATCCTTCTTCTCTGCCTCATTTCCTTTTTTTAAAGAAATGACCTGTGCTAAGGTTCATTGCACATTGTAAAGCCAAATATGACAAAACAATGGAGTCCAAGACTATTGTCTAAGCCTGCAGTAATTTCATATTCGAAGAACTCCATTCATTGAACCAATTCTCCTTCAACTTTAAATCATGTAAGACCACCTTGTGATTCTAGTAAATCACATCAAACAATTGAAATATTCCAAGCACTGTCAAGACCTAACATCTGAGAAACCTTGGGATACTGTTCTAGAATTTGATTGTGGAAGATTGTCTTTCAAGAGAGTGATGCACCTATGCATTGCTTGTGTTGTCAAGTGCATAAAAACACCATCAACAAAATTGGCACTAGAAGGAGGGCCATAGGAGATAATGCTGGATTAAATTAGGTCATTCTCCCCTAAAATATTTCATCGAGTTTTGAGGTCTACCCCGAACAAGGGAGAATTTCAGTAATTACCCCGCCTGTTCGTGCTAAGAGAGCTAAATGAAGGGAACCATCCATCACCGATTCGCTAGACTAGTCCACTACTCTTTCACCTCCATTTTATTCACCTTCATTGGTAGTACCACCTTCCACTCATCTAATCCATATCGCCTTCCAATTTTCCACTCCATCTAGGCTGAACACTGCCTTTCAACCAAACACAGTCACCATCCCTGGTGCTGCCTTGTCGGTTGTTGCTGACCATTTACAATTATGAGATAATTTGGCACAACCAACTCCACCACCCCTTCCAATGGCATGGCTGGGTAATAAATGATCTCCTCTGGCCTTCAACCTATACCATGATATGCCAAAGAATCCCAAGAATTTTTGCACAAAGTTTAACTAACAGGATCCACTAGGGACAACCGAGGAGCATGTCAAGATTTTCGAGATTGTGCTAAAGACTATGTAGATCATATACTAAGATGTGGCTTGCAGGGTATTTCTCTACTCATTAAGGGAGGATGCCTTCTATTGGTACATAAATTTTCTAGCTGGAACTATCAACACATGGGACCTTCTGAAGAATGCTTTTCTGTAGAAGTTCAAGACCCCAGTCAGTCTCGCAAATTCGTATCAGCACTTCATGTCAGTTCAAAGGGAGATCAATGACCTGATCAATTTGTTCAATGACCATTTCCATAGAGTGTATACCTGGCTGCAGGCCTCGTACATTTTCAATGATGTTGTTGTTCTACCTGTTTACTACGCAGCATTGGAAAACCTCACTTTAGCCCTTGTGAAAAGAATGAGACCACTGCATGCTAGGTTAGTTGAAGCATACACTAAAGCCATTATATCTAGCATAGATTTGGGGTAGAACATATCTGGTCCGCTGCCTTCTCTTGGAAAACCACGTATCCGATAGAGATATAGGGGCTCACACAAGCCTTGCAGCATCTGACACCCCTATTGAATCAAGTAATATAGCTACCCATGGTTCCACATCTTGGGCAACCAATGAATCAAGCGTATCAAGTCCTTCACTACCTGTTGCCCCAGTAATGACAGTCCCATCCTCAACTAGCCTAGATACCTATGTACCTTCATGCAGCATAATTCCCTCCTGCTCATCAGAATCAACCAGTTGGATAGCCCATGTTCCTTCATAACGCTGTGCTACAACCAAACAACACCGAAAAGGACAGGATTGATGAGCTTACGAAGATGATCAAGAAAATATCAACTGAAATGATGCACTTAAGGAATTAGAAAAAATAGCTACAGGCATCACAAAAGAGTATCCAGGCCAACCTTTATAGGGAAAACCGAGATCAGTGTGAAAATTAGGACAATCGAAATGCTGGCACATCGTCGGGGCAGAATTATGACAAAAATCAAAACTCGGGTCAAAACTTTGACAAAAGGCCCTTCCAAAGGCAAAATCATACATGGAATACATGCCCCAACAATGGTGGCATTCCCATGCCTCTTGATCATCCCAACAACAATGAGAACCCCACAAGTCGAGTTTACTTGGCAAAGGCTGCTCTATCTAGTTGGTGTCGCATACACAAAACGAGCCACCACTCCAAGCTCGATTGTCTGAAATTCCAAACTGCTGCTAAGATTTTCCAAGTTGAAGTTCATAATGCAGTGGACAATTCGGGGTGCAGAGACATTTTTTGTCCAATCCATATAATTCCTCAGTGTTGGTGTTGAGTTAGGCTCCCTTCCCAAGGGCGAAATGCAACACACTAGAATTGGAGGTTGCCAATTCGAACAAAAATGACAAGGCAGAAGAGGTAAGTTCTTAAAGTCCTTTAGCTGAGCTCTTTGATTCAATAGATAATGGTCCTAAGGATGATGAAGAAGAGCCTAGGGAAGATGAAGTCCAAATGTTTCACCAATGAACTACCCCTTACAACCTCTAAAATAGACAAGCCGGTGGTCATGCTAGAGGTCCTTTTACGACCTCCACCCCGCTGAATAATTTCAGCACCCTTCCCAATCCGAATGCAAATAATAACCCGGGTTTTCCCCATACACCCACTTGATACCTCAACGAAAATAAACAACAAAGTAACAGCCTAAGCTAAGCCGCTAGCTCCTCCCAAAATGTTTCCCATGATCAAGAAGTCGAGTAGATGGGGGAGTATATTGCTAAGGAATTAAAAAGGGTGAAGCTAAGCATGTCATAATTTGAACTTCTAAAGGTGCCTACCATCAGGACTGTCTTTTTCAAAATGATAAATGGGACTCCATCACAAGGGTCAGCTCAAGAAACTCCAATAAAGAGGGTTTCCTTTGATGATCAACAAAGTGAGTTGGTTGTTATGCAAATATTTAACAATAAGGTTGATTCACTAGCAGGTCAGCAAGCAAACAAGCAGCCTGACAGGGTAGCTAATCAGGTACAAACCTAAAGCAAGAATAGAGAGAAAGACAAAGGCCAAGTTGCTCAAGTTGATGAGTCTGGAGGATTATTTCAAGGGAAGTTTGAGACTCCTCCCTTTCTAACCACCATCTGTTTGTTCAGAAAAAACCTCAACAATTGCTTGCTAGATTCAGGCGCATCGACTAATGTCATGCCCTTGAGTGTGTGCAAGGAACTCAGAATAATGCCAACTCCCTCCCAACAAAAAGTGACACAACTTGACAAGACCGAAATCAACATAGTGGGGAAAATTAATAGAATACCTATGTAGGTTGCTGCAGACCCCTGGATCCAACAAACTATAGACATCTAGGTGGTTGATATCCCAGATACGTATGGTATAATCCTAGGAAGGGATTTTATGAGGACATTGAATGGATACGCCGCAACTGATTACTCGCTTATGTGGCTACCATGGAAAGGAATGCCAAATCAGATTAGGATCGATCAAGAGCCAAGAATGAGATTTATGATCACTGAGTACAACAACACGAAGAAAGTGTTGTACGCTGAAAGAGGTTTGGGAAATCATTCCCTAGTGTCATATCATAACGAATAGGAATACCTGGAAGACCAAGGAATGAGAGAGGTTTTCCTCGTACTATGCAACCCACTTGTTAATTCGACCAATGATTCTTAGAGCACAAAAGTGCTGATCGAATTCGATGATGAAGATTTAGGAGAGAATGACACTTGGGGATTGCTCGATGATTTTTCAGGACTTCATGGAAAAGTGCGTTCAGGGCTAGTTTAGTCTGGGAACCTAAATGAAATTTTAGGAACTCTTATTTTCTAACTGGTGAAGGGTACATAATGTTGTTCACTCATAATTTGACTGATGCTTGTGCCAAACAATAATTGAACACGTTAAAAAATAGGCTACTCCGAAGGAGAGAGCGAGAGCAGTGCCACACAAAAAAACATGTTCCGTCCTTGCACCTCCTAAAGCAGTTACTGAAATGAAGGTCCCACCAAAGGTGGAAGTACAAGTTGTCTATTCTACGTCCAAGGATTCTCCTTGATTCTGGACGTTGTGCTTTGACGGATCTAAATCCAAGCACGGAGCTGGGGAAAATTTTGAATTGATCAGTCCCAAAGGTAAGTCATACTTTGCTACTCATAGGCTTCATTTTTATTGTACGAATAATGTAGCAGAGTATGAGACCTTGGTCTTGGGCCTCTTAATGGCATTAAGAAAAGGTGTCAAGATGCTCCAAGTGTATGGAGATTCAGAGTTAGTTATAAAAAAGTTAGGAATCTTTATTCCTATAATGATCAAAGACTCACTAACTACTGGCACTGCGTATGGGATCTGCTAGAAGGGCTAGGTGTATTCAGCATTCAATTGATTCTACACACTCAAAATCATACTGCCAATGCCCTAGAATAGGCAGAAAGAATGTTACAACCATTGTCCCTATCAAGCCTCAGAAGATTCATGGTGGAGCTCACCTTCATCCCATCAGTGCCAGATAATGTAGCTAATTTCTAGGTATTCAACGATGACAAACATATCTTGGATATTATCACCAGTTCGGATGTGTTTGTTACATAGACAATCGACGAGGTCAAACCTCAAGAGGAAGACCTAGATATAGATGGTATTATCAACCAAAAGACCAACACCATCCCCAGATGAATGGTTCAATTGGATCGAATCTTTGACCTTGATCAGATCAGAGATCAGGATTAGCAGGCTAAGAAAGATACCATCAGTGACCAATGTGACACCTACAACCTAGGAATGACTTGAAATGCCAAGAACGTGTTCATCAGTAAGGTATGCACCAATGAAGAAAGAAAGGGGATAATCGAGGCTCTACAAAAGTATCATGATGTCATTGCCTAGAGATTTGATGATCTCAAGACATATGACACATCAATTATCACCCACACCATCCCTCTTCGACCGAATACGAAGCCATTTCGGTAGCGGCAACACCTTGTCAATGCTTTGTTGGAACTGATTATATACAAGGAAGTACAAATTTTTTTATCAACTTGGATCATTTTTCTGGTCAAATACTCCACATGGGTTGCGAATCTGGTTCTTGTCAGAAAGAAAAATGGGGAAATCAAATTGTGCGTTGACTTTCACAATCTAAACCGAGCCTTGAAGAAGGACAACTATCCTATACCCTCATTGGGTGAAGTGTTACAAATATTAAATAGCTCTCAGATGATGTCCTTCCTAGATGGATACTTAGGGTACACTCAGGTCATGGTACAGTACAAAGATCAATACAAGACAACATTCAACACCAAATGGGGAACTTTTTCTTATAGATGAATGTCGTTAAGATTAATCAACGTTGGCACCACCTTCCAACATGCCATGGGAATCACTTTCAAAGACCTAATCGGTAAGTGCATCATCATCTACATGGATGATTTAATAGTATTTTCAAAACAATAGGGTAGTCATGTCGCTGATCTATGCAAGGTCTTTGAAAGGTGTTGTGCATTCGAGGTTTCCCTTAACCTGAGGAAGTAAATCTTTGGGGTCACTGAGGGGAAGCTCCTTGGACACATCCTGTCAGAGCAGAGAACTTCTATTGACCCCGAGCATGCCAAGTCCATCATGAAAATCCAGCTACCAAGCAAAAAAAAGGAACTCAAATTTTTTTTTGGAAAGATTAACTTCGTCCGCAAGTTCAATACAGGCTTCACGGAATTAGTCAAATTGCTGAATACCATAGTAAAACAAGACGTCAAGGTCGAGTTGACCCTAGAAGTAAAGCATTCTTTTGGAGAAATAAAAAAAGTAATTGTTGACACCCCTGTGTTGGTCAACCCCAATTACCTGAAGCCCTTCTACATATACTCCTTTGCTTTAGATCATTCATGTTCCAACATCTTGACACAAAAGGATGATGAGGGGAGCGAACATCCGATCACCTTGATGAGCACCCCCCTAAAGGATGTTGAACTATGCTATCATAATGTTGAAAAATAGGCTTATTCCCTTTTTAAGGGAGTTAAGAAGTTCAGGAATTATATCTTGCGCAACAAGGTGTTTTCTATAGTTCTCGACCCCGTAGTGAAAACGTTACTTATGCAGAATGATTTAGGTGAGTGAAGGGAAAAGTGGATCACATTGCTATAGGAGTATGATATGGAAATCCAACCGATGAAGCTAGTAAGAGGATAGGCACTCGCCAAAACAATGGCATAAGTGGTTATTGATGTTGGACCCAAACTCACGATACAACAATATAGTTAGAGGATGTATCGCTAGGGGAGTGGTACGATGACATATTGTACTACTTGTTGAATCATAAATGCCCACCTCATCTGTAGGGAGTCTAAAGCTAAGCCCTTTAGTTGAAAAGTAGTAGCTATATGTTATAGGGCACCATATTAGACAAGAAAAATCTTGAAGGAATCTATTTGAGATGTCTAGGTAAGGAATAAGTTGATTGTGTTCTTAAGGAATTTCAGGACAAGTTCAAAACTGGTCATGGTTCCGGTATATCAACTACACACAGAATATTAAGAGTTGGGTATTATTGGCCCATCATTTTTAAGGATTCTCACAATCATGTTCGTACTTGCCACGTGTGCTAGACTATTGTCGCCCGAGAGAGAAATGTTGTTGTCCTGTTGCAACCTGTTCTGGAGGTAAGACCTTTCACGCAAGGGGGTCTCGACTTTATTAGTCCGGTAAGCCCTCCATCATCTGCTGGACATAGGTACATTCTAACTGCTTGAGATTACTATACTAGATGGATAGAAGCAATAACTTGCAGGCAATGTACAACTGAAGTATTAACTAATTTCTTAGAAGTTTAATTTTAAATCACTTCGGCTGCCCATATGCTCTGGTATGCAATAATGGCCTTGCGTTTGCTTCATTGAAATTCATGAGTTGGGCCTTTGGCTATGGTATCGCCTTCAAATTTTTATCTAATTATTTCCCTCAAAGAAATGGCCTTACTGAGTCCACCAACAAGAACTTGATCACGATGATCAAGAAGCTGCTAGGTAGGAATCCCAAGGATTGGCATACTCAACTCCATCACAAGGCTGCCCTCAGAGATTCCCCATATCATCTCATATATGGCTTAGAGCCCGTCTTTCCCATACACTTGAAAATCCCTACTGTCTAGTTTGTCAATGATTTTTATGAAGGAGGAGACTACAGAGAATCTCGCCTCGCCGAGTTGTTGCACCTTGACGAAGTACAAGACTGTGCAATAGAAATTTTTTCCAAACATCAGGGTGTAGTCAAAAGATGGTTTGACCACCGAGCCAAAGTTAAGGCCTTCTGCATTTCTGATTTAGTCCTCTACTGGAACAAGGCCCATGAAAATAAATGGGGACATAACAAATTCAACAAGCTTTGGCTTGGCCCCTTTCAGATTGCTGAAATCCTGGGAGACAACATTTTTCACTTAAATACTTTGACTGGTGAAGACATCCCATTGTCTGTCAACGGGCAACACCTTAAGCATTACTTCCAAGCCTGAGCTCTTTTAGAGTTGTTCGTGTAAATACTTGTACATAGGTTAGAATAGGTTCTCTGCTTTGTCCTTCGATTTTGCTCGTTGTCCCGGCTATTTTGTCCTAACCTTGGAAGAGTCTTCTCGTTCTACTGTGATGGCCATCCTTCACATGATAAACGGTTGGCCCCACTGCCCACTCTGGTGATGTTCTCTAGATAAGGCTTCATTCCCTACTACTAACCTCTGAAAGCCCCTAAGCATTGGTTTTCAACTTTCGAACTCTGAGCTAACCTAGCATGGCTATCTGCTTGAATCCCCTGCATTTATCATGGAACACACAAAAATAAATTTTAACATTTCCAAAGAATGGTATGGTGATTACTGGGAAGAAGGGATAAGTGAAAAATATAAAGTTTGCTCTAGTGACCACTGCAATTTCCAAGCCCATTGTGAGCTTCATTGCTTACACGGTTGAACAAAAAGAAAAGAGGAAAGTGCTGAAAAGAAATATCAAAATAAAAGGAATAAACAAAGTGAAAATAATAACCGTATGGGTGTGCGAATATCTCTACCAGGGCTATGGATGCCTAGCTAGCAGTAGAGCTATGTTTGTGGGGTCATAGTGACAACTCTGTCGGGGCTATGGATGCCTGACTAGTAGCGGAACAATGTCCAGGTTTCTTTTGGGGTCAGGAAAACTAAGTAGCTTATATCTCCAGATCAGTGGTCGCTCATGCTATTTATGAGGAAAGTAAATAAACTCACCATGCACACACCTCCATGACGATGTCGTAGTATGATTCAACCTTGTCTTCCCTAACCTTTTCTCAATTCAGCTTTGAAAATCAGCTTTGGTATGTGAAACCATAGATCATGGGTTCATAATGAATATTTATCTCTAGAACATTGGGAGCATTCTCCCAGTGGAGTCGCCATTTGTTGTGCTTGTTGCACACATGCCCCATTCAAAATGGGGACCCTCTCTTCCCTCCTTTTATTACCGGGTCCCTTTTGGCTTCGCCTTGTTTTGCATGTCCATTTTATGCCCTAATAGGTAAACTCACCCTCCAAAGTCACATTTTAAGTTTGACCAAGCTTGGCCCCCCTTTGAAAATGTTAAATCTTTAGCCTTTTCAAGTTTCCCTCCCCGAGTTTCCCTTTTTCAAGTTTCCCCTCCCAGGTTTCCCTTTTCGGTTTTTCATTCTAGATTGGCTGTTGTAGAATGCGGCGGCCAAACGTCTTCCTAGCCTGTCGAATCTGACCTGCAAGGTTTCCCTTCTCAGAATTTTGTCTTCAGAATTCTATTTTCAAATGATAGTGGCTGGACATCTCTCCGGCCACTAGACCTTGGACCTCCCGCCACTGCCCTCGAGTTTGAACTCACCAAACTTTCTGACCACCGTACGAAGCATTAAATTGGGGTATTAATTGTGGTTTTGGCTATAAAATTGGATTTCGAACTATCATTTTCACACTACCGAAGTGATTGAGAAATTTGGAGAGCTCCCCAGCATCTAGCATTTTATGCCCTTGCACCTGAGCTCTTGTTTGATGTTCTTCGCGTGGTCAACAACATCCTTATTCAAGATTTCAAGGTATGTCCACCGTCCACGCACTTTGTCTTCCTTTTCATGAATTTTTGGTTTAAAACAAAGTAAAAATGTAAAAATGGGTAAAAATCTGGTAGATTAGTACTCCCACTAAAAAACCCACCTTTTCAAATCCGGGAAAACCACATAAAATCATCAAAATTCAACATCGAAGTTTAACCCCATCACTATTGTTCTTTGGAACAGTTGCTGGCATCTTTCAGGCCCAGACCTCCCCGCGACTGTCCGCACTAAATGCAAAACTTAAACTTAAAAATTGACAGTGGCCAAGCTCGCCCTCAGATCCTGGCCTCAAGATTTCCCTTCATAGGTTTTCTTTGTGCCCCCACCATTATGAGCAGCCTCCCTTAGGTATCTTTCCGATCCTTTGATCTCGGGCTCATGAAGCCCATTTCAAGCTTACAAAAAATTGAAAGTTAGCCAAGGAACAAACTATCCCCAGGATCCAACCCTCAGTGTTTTGTTATGAGAATTCCCTGTTAACTTCATCATTGTGAACAACCTGCCTTGAGCATCCTTTTAGACCTCGGACCTTGAGCGCATAAATTTCATTCAAATTTATGGGGAGGGAACCGAAGTCCAAACTCAATCCATACCCAAACCTTCGGAGTTCCGCCTCCAAAATTCCATCTAACTTTTGTCGTTTCGAACGGCCATCCCAGGATGACTTCCTAGCTCCTGGAGCCCGGTCTCCCTTTCGCCGAGCGTAACAGCCGAATGAAGAACTAGAATCTAGATACCCTTCTGGACCTTGACCTCTAGAATTCTGCCTTCAGGATTCCTTTCTGCTCTAGCCATTCCAAACTGCTGAACCTGAGCGACTTTCTGGCCCTTGGGTTCGAACCCTTTGTTCACTGGCGGGCTTTCCCAACTCCTGAATTTGCCTCCGGGGATTGCCTTCCGGAATTCCACTCCTAGATTGCTGCCTACATTTCATCATTATAAATGGCTAATCTGAAACTGCTTCTCGATAATGGCAATCCGAGCTCTAGAATTCGGTAGCTAGAGTTCCATCTTCCCTATGCCATTTAAGGCGGCCTTCCTGTAGCTGATACCCGAATGCCTAAATGAGGGCTCAAATGACCTTAAAATCTAAAACGGACTTCGACCCACTTGCTAAACTTAGGTCTTCTTTTATGCCAACCCTCAATTAAACAAATCCAACACTGGGAAACACCTTTGGGAGTCCCATGCCCCATTTTCCCTTCCAAACAACATTCTGCAAAGGGAACTCCGGACTTAGAAGTTCGAGTCACCTGCCTTGCTTTCTAATGATATTTTATCAAATGTTAGACAGTTATCAAAAATGAATAAAGATTATGGATCTAACCTCCATGTGCGGGGACTTTTCCAAGGCTACTTTCCCATAATAAGGTTGCTAATTCATGTCATTTGTGCAAGATTATATAATTCAGCACATAAGCTTATGGTGCATCCTAGGAAAAGGGGAAAGGAATAGGCAGGGAACCCCGAGGCAAAGAGGATAAGGATCAAATGAGGTACAAGTTTCAAGGGGTTTCCTTACAATCTAGAGTCACCAATCTTTGGAGAGATGTCATGGATAACAATATCAATCAGGTCAACATTGATGAGTTTACATAGAGAGTTAGGGTGAATTCCAAAACAGAAAATGCAAGATTGATAAGGAGCAACGGACTTGTCAAAGCTGCAGGCTTCCCACCAGCCTTGGTGGCCCTGGAATTGGTAATGGCATGCATAGAGGCATATCAACCTGAGACCATAACTATAGTGGATCGAGATGGGAATATCCTTATAGATATGTCTCCACCTAGTATAATGAAAATTTTCCATATTCCTTCCTTCAAGAGCATGGAGAGCCCCACCATAGAAGAATGCAAGGCATTATGGGAGCAAGATCCTTTGAAATTCTAGAAACTAATTAGTCAGTAGTGGTTGAAGGACAAGCGGGGTAGTGCCAAAAAGCTCCCTCATGAGCTTTTTCACACTAATTTCTTCAAGAATTACTACGACCTCGTGACCTTGCTAATTCAAGTAATGGGTCTTCCTGCTGTGGCCTTCTTCCAGGAGTGGATGTTATACTTCATGGAGAAAATTCTCCACGATAACGACACTACCTTTTATTGGGGGGAGATAATCAGTGATTGATTCCATGAACAGTTTAAAAGTGTGAAGAAGACCTCCAAGTTCTTCATGACATCCTACTTGATGTACTCCCTCACCAATCAATGACATTATCATGGATTGAATGCAGTACCTAATAAGGCATCAGGAGTAGAGCTTAAGCCTTATGATAAATACCCTCAATTATAGTACCGAAACTTCGAGAGGGATTATTGTAGGGTGAATGATGCATTCATCGCCTACATCATTCGGTCTCTAGGAGGCGATTTTGAGAGAAGAGTTTCCCACAGTGTCAGGGCACTCCTTAGGAAATACACATTCCTATATATACAATTTCCAAAGTTCACTTACATCCATGCCCAAGGATTCATAGAAAGACCAAACAAGCTACCCCGGTACTCCAATGACCAGATTATACTATTGGAGTTGACTTGGTAGCTGCAGCACATTCATAATATCCCGAGTAGCAAGCATCTGGTGGGTGCACCTTACCCCATCAGGCTTGACCAAGGAATGTATAAAATTCATACCTCCCAGTGTGCAGGATACTCAGAGAGGGAGTTGGCCGAATACAACTTCCGGCAATATACAACTTGACCCCGAATTGACCCATATGGATATACTAGAAAGGCATTGGGATGTGAGTATGCCCAACTCCACAATGTTGAGGATTTTTGGGCTAATTTTAAAGATGAACTTGAAGTGCGGCTGCGGCACTACATGCGCATGACTGCCTTGTACGTACAAAGAATCAACTTGTGTCCAGTTCCAGACCAGATTGAAGAGGATGAAAGCATGGTGATCAATCTGGGATATGATGTCGTCGCCAATTTTCCACTGCCTATGATTGATTGGGATGAGCAAGAGTTTGATGATCTCGACATACTCACCAAACCCGTCGAGGTCCAAACAAAGGCGTGGATCGACCAACAGGTGGCCTAACTGAAGCAACCAAGAGTTTCCTTAATGTTTAAGGGACTAGAAAGTGAACCAAGTGGCTTTGATGGTGGGGTGGTTGCCACTACAACTGGGGAAACATCCAAAACCCCATCATCAGTCAAAACCAAAAAGAGAAAAGAAGCTAGTGATTAGTTGCCCAAACCAAAGGTTTATTCCCACAAGGCATCAGAGGGTGAGCCATCGAGGAAACAAAGAAAAACAAACGAAGGCACAGAGATGTCTGTGATACCCAAAGTTCCACCCCATGGGATTAGGGGAGAAGGATCTAACCCGCAAAGGTCTCGATCTGCTGCAATTTTTGATGTTATTGCCACCGCCCTGCATACTTTGCTTGCAGTTTTTGCTTCCTCCTTGCCTGTGGTGGACATCTCTGTCCACCTTGCTTACACCTCTTCAATCATATAGGTCATACCAATGGATTTGTCCTCTGCCATGACCTCTCCAGTCTCTTCTTCCTTTTTGTTTCCTTCCCTTCCCTCCGTTTCCACTGCTATGATGTCTATCCTCAGCCTCCCAAAATATTTTGTAAAGTACATGCAAAACATGCCATTCGAGCTTTCAGGGATGCTTACTAGTCCAATGGTGTAAGCTGAAATAGCTCAGGCTATGGCCAGTACTCCAACTCTCCCTCCCCCTACCAAACCACCAAGAATGGAGGAGACAATGCATATATCAAATGAGCTTGAGCAATGACAGCTAGAGGTTGCAAAGAGACCAGAAGATGAAGAATTTGAATACCATGAGCACCCTTTGTTCTAACATCGAGAGATTGATGAGGTGGCCTACAAATCTTCTTGTGAGGAAAGCAGAGAAATTCACACTAATTTAGTCTGGGAAATGCATGATCTCGAGCTTGAGGCCAAGTGGAGCAAGCAGCTTAAGGAGATTGAGGATAAGGAAACTGAAGATCGGCTTGAAATGGATGAAGAAGTTACTACTCTGGGGACTGAAGGTAGCAAGTCTCCAACTGAAAGGCATGGCCAAACCCCAGAACATGATGAGGAAGCATCCCTCCATGAAGATGAACAAGAAGATAAGCCCGGGGAACATGAACACAACCAAAGTGAAGAAGAAAAGGGTGCTAAAAGGGAGGATCCCTCCAATGAGAAATTGCATACCAAGTCTCCCACTAAGTGTATAATGCTCAAATAGGACTCCGATGAGGAGAAGGAGGATGCAGGAACTGAGAAAGGGGCCCTTGTCATCAGATCCACTAAAATTAGGATAGAGGACAGCCGGAACCAAGGTGAGTCAGCTAGGGAAAAGCCCCAAATGCCTGATTGGCTGGAGAAGCAGTTGAAGCAAAAGAATCCTACCCTAAAATATCCTAAGGCAAGGCTAGAAGCCATACTAGCCAGAGCACAAATAAGCACCAAGAAGGAGAAAAGGCCAAAGATTAGATCGAAGGTAACCATGGATGCCTCCGGATCTAGGGCGGTACAAATAGAAAAACCAATGGTTGGAGAACAAGAAATAATCAATAACGTCTCCACCCTAGATTTAGGAGTAGCCATGAGAGAGCAGAAGGTTGACCACCTCCAGGAATCGGTCACCATGGTGGTACACCTTATCTAGCAAGATAAGGTTTTGAAGTAAAAAATAAAGGCACAAGTGGCCGATTTGATGACCTATATTCAGTAGTGGTCATCCCTGGATGAGCAACCCACTATGTCATCAACCCCACCTTAGTTGTTATCTCAAGAGAAGATAAACAAATTGGAAAAGAGAAGGAACTTGGATAAGACTATGGAAAACTGGTTCCAGTAGGTCTTAGACATGGGAAACATAGGTATCAACTTAGATGTTTAGACAACAAATAAGTTCTTGGAAGTGCAGAGAACTCTTGAGGGTACAAAGCATGTCTGCAAGGGGTTCCCAAGGAAGTACAAAGCAGCCTACCCAAAAATTGAGGCCATACTCGCATTGCTAGGTGAGGTTTGGGAGAAGGACCTTTCCCTCAAGGATGATGACCACTGGTTAGTGGATGTATGGAAGTGAGATTTTGACCATCAAAAGGGAAAGTTGGAGCAGATTCTAGAATGGGTAGTTTCAGATATCGAATGGGCCAAGGAGGCCAGAGAGGAGTGTGCTCGGTACCTCAAGATAATGATGGGGTACGAGCTGCCCACTGTCAAAATTAATCCAAAAAGCATAAAGCCACACTTCTTAAAGAACATGGAAGATGGGATTTCGGTTGAAATCACCATGAATTTTATGAGTTTTGCTGCCTGAGCCTTTGCCCAGTCAGAAATTTTCAGAGATAATGTTGCCAAGTATGATGATGACTGGAAGAGCCTCATTAACAAATCCCAATAATGGAACTATCAGGTGCTGCGATCAAATATTATGGAGGTGGACAAGCTTCAGCCACTGATCTTGAGTTTCATGGAGTATGAAGCTTCGAGGAGGTGCGAAGGCAACCCTATCATCAATGAAGAATTCCTCAAAGAGTAGTTGTAGCAAAGAGAAAACATGAAAAGGACAAAATTGCTATAGTGCTTCCACTAGATGATAAAATAGGGAAAAGACAAGAATTTTTTTATAAATGTAATATATCTGGGGGTAGGTGAAGCCCTATTGTAAAGTGAATCCTGGCCACACAATAGAATTGAATCTTGGCCACTCATTTTTATTTTTGAAAACTATAAATAGGGCTCTCCTCCCCTCATTTTAAGAGAGTTGAGTTGTTTTAAAGGCATGTTGCAAAAATTATAATAGAAAATACAGTCATTTCTTGGTGTATTTGTGGGTTTCTCCACATGTTTCATGACTCTTCTCCCTTTATTTAAAACTTTACTTCAAGTTACTTTGATGTTCTAGTATCCTTTATTGAGCTTTAGTGGATTTAGTATGTTGTCTTTGGTTATGAAGTTTTTTGTTGTGTGTATGCTTTCCTTGTCCATACTTTTGGTCATTTGCTGCAGGTAGGTGACTGTGTAAAGTTATCCTAGACTTTAATTTCATAGTTTCTACTTAAAATTTTTCTTTATTCACATTTACATGGAGAATGAATGATGAATATTTGTAGTCCTTAGAAGATAACATAGATTTCATGACATTGTGAGAATTCAGATTAAGTGAAATCCTGTTTAAGGAAACTGTCCACAGCAGGAACCTCCATGATCATTGTTCATCGGTAGTTGTAGGTCTAGGAACCATCCTTCTTCTCTACCTCCTTTCCTTTTTTTAAGAAATGACCTATGCTAAGGTTCATTACACATTGTAAAGCCAAATATGACAAAACAATGGAGTCCAAAACTATTGTCTAAGCCTGCAGAAAAGTGCAGTAATTTCATATTCAAAGAACTCCATTCATTGAACCAATTATCCTACCACTTTAAATCACTTAAGACCACCTTGTGATTCCAGTAAATCACATCAAACAACTGAAATATTCCAAGCACTATCAAGACCTGATATCTGAGAGACCTTGGGATAGTGTTCTGCAATTTGATTGTGGAAGATTGTCTTTCAAGAGAGGTGATGCACCTATGCATCGCCTATGTTGTGAAGTGCATAAAAACACCATCAACACCTTGCTATCAAGAATTATGAATTAATAAATAGTTGGGGATTTTCCATGACCTTAATAATGTGAATTGGGCTAAACAGATTATCTAAAATAACAGTGTCTGGATTCCCCCAGATCCAGGATGGGTCAAATGCAATTTTGATGGATGTTCAAAAGGAAATATGGGACTGGTGGGCATAGGTGGTGTGGTTAGAGATGATTTTGGTATCTATGTGGTTGGATACATCAAGAGCCTAGGAAAAATAACTAATAATTTTACTAAAGCTTTTGTTATTTGGGCAAGAATAGGTTATCTCAAAGATAAAGGGTACATGAAGGTTATTGTGGAAAGCGAGTCCAAGATTATTATTGATTATTTAAAAAATTAGCTGAGGCACCTTGGGAAATAAAAGAACTATTGGATTACTATAAAAATATGCTACAACCTTTCCAAAACTACAAGATTTATCATACTTTTAGGGAGGGCAATAAAGCCGCAGATGCTATGGAAAACTTTGGCCTAAGATAAGAGGTATTAAAATACTAGGATTTCTCCAATATATCTAACCAAATAAAATAAATAATGTCTATGGATAGACTGGGAGTGAGGGATAGATTGGAATAAATGGATAGATTGGGAGTATGGATTAATCATGGACAAAATATAAATAATTAAAAGAAAAGGCTTGATTTTTCATCCAAGTGTCAAGTGGGTTTCTCCTAGGTGGCAACTGGATGAGCTAACATGATGGAATGGGTGGTATGTGAGTACATATTTTACAAATACCAAAGATATGAAAATAATGAGATGGAAAGGACATAATATTTGGGTAACCTCATGCTTCAAAAAGAAAGTTTTTAATGAGGATATTGAGAGCACTATTCGCACCACTAAAAATATTGAGTTTGATTTTGGAAATGACACTTTGACATGAATTAATATTGATGAGAAGGAGAGTAATAAAATAAGAATAATCATGACTAATAAAGGTGGTGGAGTTTTCAAATTTCATAATGACAGGGCTCGAAAAGGTGAAAATTGGCTTTCTTTTAAGAGTGATTATTTTAAACAACCTACTAGAAGATTTGAGTTGTTATCTTCTCAAATGAAAAACTACAAAGTCTCCATCAACACTAATATTTTTTAATTTCCAATCACCACACTCGTGAATGGAGAAGGACAACAAGATGAGTTTCTTCTCCTTCTTAAGAATTAATCTAGCAAGGATAACACCATGGGAGGCCCCAAAAAGAGGATAGAGTTGCGTCAATATGATTCTCTACAAAAGAATTTAGAGTTGTGGGGTCTATTTGAGAAGGTTGGCTTTACCCTGTAATTTGCAACCATGGAAGGATACAATGATCAGTTGAGCTACAAGTTTGTGAATGCTTGAAAGGACAAAGAAGTGGAGCTGGGTGGTCTTCATTTTATGGTGGATGATAAACTCATAGTTAAGGCAATGATACTAGCTTACGAAGGTATGAAGTTGGAAAAGGTAACTAATGGAAAGTACCAAGATTATATTGATAATTTTTTTGAGGATAAAGAAAAAGCTAAGAGATTCCAAAATGATTATTCTAGGGTTTTTCTTTGTCCCTCGTACCACAATGTATTCTTTTTTTATGAAATATTTTGTGCTAGAAGGTCAGTTTCAATCTATTTACATGGCTACCACTCCCCAATCCTAAATAATATCCAATACCTTGAGAAGATAAATATGTCTTTCTTCCACTTTTCATCCCTGAGCTAGACCATAACCAATGGTGCAAACCCATCGTTATACTAGGGGTTGATTTGTGATATTTGTAAATATGTTTTAGCTACTTCTCTACAAATAAATTTGTTCCTTAATTTGATTGAAAACACTACCCCAAGAGCTCTATGAAAATTGAGCTTATAGAAAGCCATCCCCACACCCCAACCAAAAAATCTACTAAGACTTCTCCCAACCCTGTTGACCCTTTGTGGTCGGACCTACTTAAAATTACTCTAGAAAAATGGAGTGCTATGCTTATTGTCAATGTTGTGAACAAAAAAAGAAAAAAAATGGTCTGTGAGTTGGGGGTTAATCCCAACACTATCAAGATTCTGGATGACATGGACAACAACCTTGAATGTTCTACTTCAATGGGTAGAAGGTCCACTAGGCTTATGTTGGTGACGCCAAAAGGATCTGATAGTAGAAAAAAGTCTAAAAGTTTGGAAGAAAAGTGTGCTACTAGGTCCTTGGATAGTAAGGGAAAGAAGGTGGTTAGGGAAGATAAAGCCTCCTCATTTAAGGAAATCTCGGATAGCCTTGGGGGTGAGTCTACTAAGGAGGAGAAGTTGGAGTCAAAAGATGATAAAGATGATAGAAATGCGGATGAGGATGGGGATTCACAACAAGAGGAGATGTAGGAGGATGAAGACAACAATGATAGGGCTGAGGAAAAAGAAGATGCTATCAATGACATGGATGTTATGGAGATCAATAAACTTTGTAAAGAGAACATGTCAGGTTCTAACATTTCTAGAATTCAAAGGGTGGAGGAAAGGATGGAGATGTTGGAAAATTTGACACAAGAGGAAGGTAAGGGCAATAGATTCTTGGCTCTTGAAAATGTTGTTAAGATCTTGCGTAGGGTGGTGGATATAGTAATGAAAAAAGCTGTGATGGCCACAATTTCGGGTCAAGGAAAAATTAAGAAGCAACAAAGAAAAAAGGTGATGGATTATGAAGCAAAATTGTTTGGAAATATGGAGCCCAAAGAGAAGTTTGAAGACCTTCTGAAGTCTTGGAATTTGATCAAGGATGCTTAATCCTTGGCCTCTGGTCCTCTTACTTTCTATTTTTTTCTAGTATGGTATTTTTTAAATCTTGGTTGTTATAATGTTGATATTGGCTATTGGTGCCTAGACTTTAATATCTCCAGTTGTATCTATGTTAGTAATTTTGGTTTTAGATTGGACACTATCTTAAGGTTATGGAGTTATAACCTACTTTTGTGGTGGGATTTTAAGTTGGACTGGTTATACTTTTTGTTATGACTAATAGGAATATAATGTTTGATGCGGAGGTCATAGGTTAGCCTTTGGTTGATTGGTGGGGGAAGTGTTTCTCTGGTCTGCTTCCTCATTGTGTTGTTTTTACTGGATGCTATTTTATAGTCTGTTGTACTAATTTGTATGGGTTGAGGACCTTTTCCCTACTTAATAAATCAAAAACAAGATATGGAAATGACATCATTAAAGAAGGGAATTCGAACTCAATTAGAAAAGATGATTAGTTCTCATAGAATAGTGAATATGGTATAGCACTCATAAGTGTTTGGATGCTAGTACATAACCCCATAATTTATGGTTGAGTTGGATATGCCAATCATGGCCAATGCCATTGACAATCTTCATTGGGATCTTGAGTATGGTTTTATAAGATGCCTCATCTTGACCATTGCATTGTGGGTATTATGGTGTGGAAAAGTGGTGTTGTAAATGGAATTGTGAGTAAAGACTATGTACATCCTGATTTTTTAAGGGTGTACCATTATCTATGATAATGAAATGGGGAACACCTTAAAAAAATTTATGTAGTTAAGGATGAACTTTTCTATCTTTTTATCAAGGATTTAGGTTAATGGGATGGCTTTTATCGACTTCATAAAGTACTTAGTGGAAATGATAATGAACTTATGGTTGTTAGATGAGGTGGAGGATTTTTTTTGAGGTTGAGTCCCCATTATGAAAAGGTCCAAGGTATGGTAATTGGTTGCAAATTTTGGGTTGGTGCATGAATGAGATCTCCATGTTGTTGACAGTGTAGATGTTTCTTCACAAAATCGTGTTCCTCTTGATCCATAGTAGGCTAATAATATCATGTTCTTAGTAGCTTTTTAGCAAGATTAGGGCCACTAGAATACGACCCACAAACACCTTTGTGTACCTATTATGGGGTATTTTTAGTCTCTTTTGAGTTTAGACATATAAGTAATGTACCACCAAGACTTTTTCAGTGTAATTTTTACCAAGAGTGGTGAAATGGGATGATTAGAGGATAAAGGTTTTCTTTTGGTTAGTGGTTAGGTTGGGTGGGATGGTATTATCATGAAGTTAGGTGTAAATATCATGGGTACTATGGGGAATTAGGACCAACAATTTTTCACATGAATTCCAACTCTAGGACATTGAAGGCAAAAACGAAAAAAAATTTCTACTAGAAATTAACATCTTTGAATATTGTGAGGCATATTTATGAGAGATCCAAGAGTTTCCATAATAATTGTAGCTTTATTGATCAATTTGGGTATTTTTTCAAAGGGGATAGTAGAAAAATATTGCTTGAAATTGTCAGCCATTCTCTTATATGGGAGAAAATTATCATCCTTTGTTTGGTAATCATCATTAACTTGCCTAATAACTAGCTATGAATCATGTTATACTTGTAAATATTTTATTTGCCACTAGATTTCCATTCTAAGTCCTTTAATAAGTGCTTCATATTCAACAATGCTATTAGTACATGGATGTTAAATGATATGATTTTATAATACAATCACCTTGAGGGTGATGAATAGGACTCCTGTCCCTAAAGCATGTTGTGTGTGTGATCCATTGAAGTAAAATTTCCACTAATTTATTATAGTGATGGAAAAAACTACTTAATTTGGAATGTCTAATATTAGAGGATTATATTCATATATAGGTGCTTCTGCTAATTCAACTATAATGACATATCCCTTTATTTCCTTCCAAGTCTACATACTCTATATCAATCTAGATTAATACATAAATTTTTGAGATGAGCTTAGTTTGGTGATTGAGTGTGTAGTGTCAAAATTTTTGTGATGTGAAGATAGCTAAACATGCTCACTCAATAGGAGTGTACTTAATATTGTATCCTAATAATGTACTAATCATGTAATAGACAAATTTATCTTTTCCAACATCATCATGTTGCTCCAAGAGAGCTCCTAGTGCTATTGATGTAGCTGAAATGTATAATATCAATGGCTTGCTTGGAATCAGAGGCATCAATACTAGTGGTGAAGATAGGTAGTCCTTTAGCTGCTGAAAATATTTTTGGATCTTATCATCCCATTTGAATGTGAAACCTTTATATAGGAGATGAAAGAATAGATGAAATTTATTGGCTAGCTAAGTTATGAACTGTCTGATTATAAATTATAATTTTCTTTGAAGACTATAAATTTTCTTGAGAGTGTTTGGTGGAGGCATCTAAATTATGGCTTTCAATTTTGTGGGATAAACTAAAAACCTCTAAAAGACACAATGTATCCAATAGCTTCCTGAAGTGACACCAAATACATATTTCTTAGGATTTAGACTCCCTTGATATTTTTCTAGTCTTTCAAAGATCTATCCAAGAAAATCTAAATGTCCTTTTATTGTTATTGAATTTTCTAGTAAATCATCTACATATTATTCCATTATGTTGTGGAAAATGTCATAAAAAATTATTGTCATCTCTCTTATAGGTTGCACAAGAATTTTTGAGACTAAAAGGCATTGCATTCCAACAATAGGTACCCAAAATACATGTCAAAGTTATCTTGTGTTGGTATTCTTGTGCTATATGGATCTAATTATATCCCAATAAATCATCATTGATGTAAAGCATACCATTTATTTCTATCAAATCCATGATGATGTCTATGTTAAATAAATAAAAGTCATCTTTTAGACAAGTCATTTTAAGATATCTGAAGTTAGTACAAATGTGGATTCCCCCAGTGGGTTTTGCAATAGGTACAAGGTTTGAAACCCACTCTAGATAATATATTTTTATAACATATTGATATATTGAGAGTGGGGGGGTGAATCATTATATCCATCAAATTAATCCAATTCAAACTTATCAATCAAGCTTATTATTGTCTTAACTAGATAAACCATTCAAAGCACAAGAATACAACCACACTACTAAATTTATGTGGAAAACCCTACAAGGGAAAATCTATAGTGAGAAATTTTCTTAGAGCTATTGTCCAAATCCATCCTCACAAAAATGAAACAAGATTTATAACTCAATTTATGGATTCAACCAAAGGAAGTTTAAAAATCCATGCCAATTACAATACTTATAGAAAGAGGCTACAACCTCAAAACACAATACTTGATGAATCAAATACATAATTGCCTCTGAAAAAACTCTATTGCATCTGGCTCACTACCTTCAGAACATCACTTACACTTCTCTTCTTTTAGCTTACTAACTCCAATAATCACAAATGCACTTATACCTTCGACTCACTACCTCCAACACTTACTCACACACTTCTATCAACTCACTACCTTCAACACTTCACTTATACTCTTCTATTCTTAGCTCACTTCCTTTAGCATACATTAAACTCTTCTCTAAACATTCACACATATTCATATACCTTTAGTACACTACTTTTGAAATTTACATTGAACACACAACACATAACTCAACTTATTTGATCACACACTTGATCCTTCATTTATACCTTCCATAAGCTTCAAAAATTTTCTCCTTGTCAGCCAAACTAAAAACATATAAACATGAAACATGCAATGATCATAATGATTTGGCTATAAAAAATCTGTGGGAAAGGGAAAATCAATGTATTCAAAGATAGGAGATAATCAAGGTCTATTTTACCTCTAAACACAATCCCATACTAGCACACACCACAAAAAATTGGCACAAAAAAATACTTAACCCACAAAATATTAACTCTAGACCACAAGTGGTACTAGAGATACCAGATAACATCACATGGATTACATCAGAAAAATCAAACATGAAACATGCAACTAAAAACGTATAAACACAAAATATGCAATGAACATAATGAGTTGGCTCCAAAACATTCTTGGGAAAGGGAAAATCAATTTGGTCAAAGATAGGAGATAATGTATGGAGTTAATTAAAATAAATTCTACAATGGAAATTAATTCTAAAATAGCTCACACAATACTGAGAAACTCTCTTCACAAAAGAAAAATAAATTATTTGCAACAATATGCAACTCTAGTTTGCAACTTGCAACCAACAACTCCAATTTCAATTTAATCTCTTCAAATTAAATTACAATCAGACTAAAATTTCTATGGCTGTAACAAGCCCTTACAATACCCCAAGAAAATACAAAAAAAAAAGGATTTGCAACAACAAATCAAATTATTGCAACACAAAATACTCTCTAGCACCCGCAACAATAAAACTTCTCACAACCAATCCAATACAAGCATCTGCAACAAATGGTGATGTTCAAAACTCTGTAATCAATCCCCAATCTGCAAAAAAACAAATCATCTTCCTAGAGGTATGCCTTGTCTTTCTTGTGTCTTCTCTATATTCTAGAGAAAAATTTCTCTCAAAAATGAATAAATTTTTATTAAACAACTCTAACCCAAACGAAATAAAATTAAATGTGAATACATCTCAATTATATTTCCATTCATTCCAATCCAATCTTCAAAAAAATAAATACCCCAACTCTAGGAATAGCTAATTTAATTTAAATTTATCATTTAAAATAAATAAAATAATATTTCATATCCCCAAACCTATTGTGAATGGCTGAAAAAGATTTAATTGTTTTCTTGCGTTCTTGAATAAAGCAAAAATCAGTTTTCTCCAATCTTGGTGTCCACCTTCAGGTTCCCTATTTTTTATGATCCTTTAAATTCAAAATTTGGAGTTATAAAGCTCATTGGTAACCTCCAATAACCCACACCTTCCTCTTTCTTTTTTCAGGATTTTCACTTTTAAATTAGATTCTCCACTATCTTTCCTTATCTTGTTTTGACCAAATTTTCTCCAAATTGAAATTTCAAAATCCAACATGAAATCAATTTTCTCCAATCTTGGTGTCCACCTTTAGGCTCCCTATTTTTTATGATCCTTGTAATTCAAAATTTGGAGTTATAAAGCTCATTAGTAACCTCAAATAACCCACACCTTCCTCTTGCTTTTTCAGGATTTTCACTTTTAAATTAGATTATTGACTATCTTTCCTTATCTTGTTTTGACCAAATTTTCTCCAAATTGAAATTTCAAAATCCAACATGACATGACACTCAAATGCACTCCAAAATTTTAATTTCACATGACAAAATATGGAAATAAACTCACAACAAAAAAAATAAAACAAAATCAAACTTCATTTGTTGACACGAGATAGCAATAATGTCATGGATTCTCCTACACCAGGAGATAAGCATGACCTATTTTACCTCTGCACATAATCCCATGCTAGCACACACCACAAAAAAATAGTACAAATAAATTAATGTACCAAGTTGGTCCAACAAACACTTAACCCAAAAAATATTAACTCTAGATCACGAGTGGTACCAGAGAGATTATATAGCATCATGTGGATTACATCACAAGTATCAAACATGAAACATGCAACTAAAAACATATAAACATGAAACATGCAATGACCATAATGATTTGGCTCTAAAACATTTGTGGGAAAGGGAAAATCAATGTGGTCAAAGATAGGAGATAAGCAAGACCTCTTTTACCTCTGCACATAATCCCATGCTAGCACACAACAAAAAACTTGGCACAAATAGATTAATGTACCAAGTTGGCCTAACAAACACTTAACCCACAAAAAATTAACTCTAGACCACAAGAAACACTAGAGAGACCATATAAAATCACATGTATTACATCACAAGTATCAAATAATATTAAAAAAACATTTCCTTTCCCTCCTTTCATAACTTCATGCAACATTATGATGGAGCAAGCAAATAGACACAGAACCAGTATCTCTTTCAAACCCAAAAAACATAAACTTGAGATAGAACATTGAAAAATTTATTGGCGGTACATCTCAACACCTAAAAATTGAAGAGAGAAGACATATAGGTGTATACACCTAAAATTGGTCTGGAGCATCCGATTAATTAAATACACATTATTTGATTAATTATTCTATTTCTTCTACTGTTTAAATAAATAGAAATATTTATTTAATATAGTTCACATTCAAATTCATCTTAATTAAATAAACAAAATTAAATACTTTGTTCGATTTAATTATCAAATCCCTATTTCAATCTATCACATCATTCTCAAAATAATCAAATAAAGACAAAACAATTTATTTATTAATTACCATATTCCTCTGATTAATTTAATAAACAACTATCCTATAGTTTGTTTTATTAAATTATTTATCTCCCTTTCCTAATTTAAATAAATCAAAATATTTGAATTAAGCATAAAGGAATATTCCAATCTACATTCTCTCAAAAATGAATTAGATTTCCTATGTCTAATCTATGTCTAAATTTGTCACAATTAATGCTTTGAAACTTCAGGGGAAGTTTTGGAGACAAATTGGAGACAAATTTGGAATTTGATCTCTCAATCCTCTTCCATCAATCCTTCCTCTTCTCTTGCCTGGTGTTTTCATGGGTAGAGACAATCTCCATATTTCTCTCAATCTCCTTCATCTCTCACCATTCAATCCTCCAGATTGAATCCAAGCCTCTCAAAGCTTTCCCTATGCATTTCTACAGCCAGGAAATCTATAAATACAAGCCTCATTGAACCAAGAAAAGGATCCAGATAATCAAGCTTTTGCACTATTACTCTGTAGGAATCTAGACATCAAGTATCAAGTACCAACATTCAAGCAATTCAACAATCAAGCTTCACAACAATGGCTGGCTCTTGGAGCTACATTTATCTGTTTCACATCAATATCATGCTAGTTTAATTGATTTATCATTTAGCATTATATTATCATCATCTCGTTCTTCAGATAGTCATTTTAACAGTCTTATATGCTTACACAATTTGAGAGAAAAGTAGGATTTAATAAATCTTTGAGGATAGAGAGAAATAGGATGCTTTCAATTGATTACTTTGTCGAATTGATTCAATTTGTTTAATCATTGATATAATGTCGTATTAAGAAGTGTATTTATTTTATTTACCTCATTCCACACTTACAACAGGCATTTCAAATTCATCCTCCAAACTACAAGACTACAACAACAACAATGGATAAATGAAGAGTATTTCTCTAAACCTTCTATGACTACAAAAACATAGTCTTCACTCTACCAACTTAGAAAAATTCTATGGTGACTTCTATATTTTGAAAATAGGGCACACATGCTTCACACTTGATTCTATCCATCATTGAAACCAAAAGACCATATCTTTAAATCCGAAGGAATGTGGAGCATTCTTCAGAGCTTTTCAATATAAATTCTTGAGCCACTGTCTACAAGAAAATATTTATACATTTTACACCAATAGATAGTGAATACAAAATTTACAAATATCATTCACCTATTCATTAGAAATAGGAAATATAGGACAACTTGTATAGTAATCTCATGACATCCACCATAAAAAATTTGATCAACATTCTTATTGTAGCATATGTAACCATCCACACACTACCACTCTATTGACAATAATGCAAATATCATCAACAAACTCCATATTGTTGAAATTAATGACAACACCTAAAACATACTTTCAACATCTATTATCTCGATGAATCCAACATCTAGGAGTTTTTTCAATTCCACCTTGATTGGTATTGTAATCTAAGGATGCATCTTATGTAGTTTTTGTTTTACTAGTTTAGCCTCTAGGTAGACCATCAAATGATGGACTGCAATTATTATATGTAGTCTTGACATGTCTATATATGACCAAGAAAATTTTACTTTTATATCTTAAAAAATGTAAAATTATTCTTCTCCTTAGGTGTTAATGATGCAACAAAGATTGTGATTTTAGGATTTTTGATTGTTCCAACATTTATTTCATCTATTTCTTCTACTAAAACCGATGATCTATGTTGATGTTTAGTGATACCTTGGAGGTTATATCCTTCATCTAAATTTACCTCAAAGAGTTTTTCACCCTTGGATACATCCTTTATTTTTAATTTTTCTTTATCTGAAAGCACCACATTATGGTTTTCACTAGGAGATCATTTTATCATTTTTATATTTTCTCTTTCATAAAAAAATGCTTTTATTTCTCCCCAAAGTATACTAGTGCATAAATATATATGTAAAATATTTATTTGTGATATCCAAGTGGTATTCCATCTCTAGAATCTAAGTACCATAAAATCAATGATAACATCATTGTTTTGAAATGTTTCTAGAATCAATGGTCCTTGTTGGGCCCAATCGATAAGTTGGGGGTAAAAAAAGAGGAAGTTCATTGGTTTGAAAAGGATATGATATGGATTTTAATGTGTTAATGGACAAATTTTAAAATAGGATAGTGATTTACATTTAAGATTCATCAATGTTATCATCATTATAAGTTTCAACCACGGGAAAAAAATTATCTACCTTACTAAGAACATACTCAATGTTAGGAGGAACATTCATACCCAAGCCCCTAATATTTATCTCTTTTCTAGAATTATGGCTTATCTTATTCCTTATTGATTAATTCCAAGGCCATCTTGACCTATAAATCCCATGTTCTTGATAATCAAGAAACCCTTACTATAATGCTTGACTAGTAGAGTTGGTTGTTCTTTATCTTCTTGGTATAACCATTTTGAGATATCTTTTTCTATGACCTCTTTTTTTATCTCTCCCTAGTTTGAGAATATTGTGGGTTCATACTTGATAATTCAAGTGGTATTATGCATATGTCAAGGATTACCGTATGCCTTAGGAGAAGACAAAAAAAATTCTACATAGAAGGATCCTTTCAGATCATAGTCTCCAAAAACTTTGTTATGTATTTGGACCTTGATTTTGGGAAGGGGCTCATGTGTTTTAGATGATGAGTCCAATTTGAATGAGTCAATCTCGAATGATGATGAGGAGGAGATGTTGTCATTTGGTACTCGGTGGAATTTTTGGTATTTTTCCACTATTTTTTGGCAATAATAGAAAGGGAAAGGGTCCTTATAAATGGCTACCTTAGTTTTTTAATAGGGAAACTTTATGCATTGGTGGTAAATGGATGGGAGAACCTGCATGGAAGGTATCCATGGGTGGCCTAGGAAAATTTTGTATGGGAGATCAAGGTCCAATATTTGACATGTAGTTTCCATGATTGTAGGACCCACTTGGATATGTAGTTTGACTATCCCTTCTGACTCATGGTCAACATCATCATATGCTAGATAGTAATGATCTTCTATTTTTTATGAATCCATTAAAGTATATCAATTGTTTTTCCAGTTTTAGAGTGAATATGTTTAAGCATACTCCACCATCTATCATGACACTTTTGATTTTGTACTTATGGACAAAGAATTCTAATTATAATTCTTGGCTATGATATGATGTAGTAGGATTTTTTTTTTGTGAATATGAGGTGGTGGGTGGATACAATGTGTCCTATGATTCCTTGGAATTTTTCAATGTCTATGTTGGTAGGTATAAATTATGCTTGAAGTGCCTTGTGTAGGACCTCTTTATGTGCAGGAGATATACAAGACATTCTAATATGGAAATTTGGGTTGGAATTTTCTTCAAATGATCTATAAGGTTGTATGTAAGTGGTAATATCATAGTCAATATTTTCATTTGGAGTAGGGATCCTTGGAGAGGGACTTTTTCATATTATGAAATAACTACACATTCAAGAGTCTTACTTGGAATGGTGAAAATGACAATGTGGTTATGGATTTCTTCAATATGTCCTACTACAAAGTCATATGAATGATTGACCTTATTATAATCCTTTCCTTTACCCAAGTAATTATTCTTTCCATGATTAGGGATTAGATCCATGTAGATACCTAGATAATTATTGGTAAAAGTTTAGGATGTTTATCAATGTTTATATCCCCTTGATAAATAAGATCTTGGATGGTATTTTTCAATTTCATGAAATTAGGTGTTTTATGAACTTTTATTCTATGATACTCAAAATAGTAGTTATCATTTTACCATGATGGTTTGAATTTTAGTTCATCATACTATCTTAATTTTGGAAGCTTTATGAGATTGATTTGATTAGTTTCTAAAATATAGTTTCAATTAGCTCCCCTAAGGGAGTGTATTTTCATCTAGTATTGTTGTTTTGTCTTGGTGCTCCCTTTGGAAAATTAACGTTTTTTTTATTTTTTTGCATGTTAATTGGTGGTATATTTTGCATAAATATAGAATCCACTAAACCATCATTAGTAACATTCTTATTCTTGGTCTATAGGTGGGGTTTTTCATTAGAGTGTGATGCATGGTCTTTGCTTTCTTTGAAATTTTTCATAAATCCTTTTGTCAATGAGAGCCTTTTCAATTGTGACTCCTTTCTCTATAATCCCATCAAAGGTGTTATAACATTGCACTTGTAGGTGGAAATCAATTTCTTGATTGATGTTTCAAACAAAAATGCTTAGGAGCTATATTTTTGGTATATGCCATGGGAGTTTATTGCCCATGTTTCTCTTTCATTATAGTAATGAAGTGAATGATTCTTGATTTTGTTGTTGGGTGTTACATAAAGCAACCATAGATATCTCATGTTCAATATTGTAAGATAAGTGATTAATGAGTTTTTTAAATAGTTGATGGAAGGTCTTGATACCATGTTGTAAATGAGAGAACCACTATATTGCTTTTCCTCCTAAAATTTGGGAAAAAATGCACATCGAATATGTGTCATATAATCCACTTCTATGCAAGCTATGTGGAATTCCCATATATGTTCTCGTGGATCATTTATTCCCTTGTACTTTTCAAACTTTGACATTTCAAATTTTTGGGGGAAGGGAATCATAGGTATTGTTCTATCAACTGGCTAAGGACATATTTTCAAGGGTGTAGCTTTTATTTGTATGTCCTAATTGCATGTCATATATCTTCTGATACAAGATTTTTATTTGTGATGCCAAGTCATTTTTTATGTCAATTGGTGTTTGATTGGAGGGAATACACTTTTGATATTGTGGGATGGTGGATGAATTAAATGAATGATTTTGATTTTATGGAATTATTTTTTGTTGTGGGATATTGTATGTGTAGTTATGAGTCTAAAGTACATGTATATTTGTGGGGATGGTGAACGAAATGGATTGAGATTGAAATTGTGATAGATTTGGAATTTTGGTATTCTTAGGTATGTTAGATGTAGAAGAGTGATTTTGGATGTTGAATAATGAAATTTGTGAATGATTTGGAATAAAATATTGATGGGAATGATTTGGGTTGTATGTGCTCAGAGATATATTGGATGTTTATGGGAATACAAGATATGATAGTTTGTAAAGAAAATGGGTTATTTGTATAATTTAATGTGATGGGTTATGAACCAAGGGAAGTATTAGTGTTTTGAGGTATAGATGAAGAAATTTTTGGATTTGGGATAGATGTGGTCATGTTATTAGACACGAGAAAGGAGTTTGATAGAGTAGATTAACATATTGTTTAGAAATTGATATGGAATTAGTGTCACAAGGAAGCATCGATGGTTAACTTGGCATATTTGACATAGAATATTGACACAAATATATCAATAGATTGAGGTATAGGTATGTTTGCATTAGATAGGATGTGTGATGACAAGATATTTGTAAGGGTTTATTCTCCCAGTGTGGCAATGTTAAAATCTAAAGATAGTTGAGCACTTTTTTGTGTGAGTGTAAGAAAATATGTGTTTGGGTCCAAAACAAGGATACCATCCATTAATATTATTATTTTAGGTCTTGTTTCATCTCTAATAATTTATCTTGTTTCAATTCATCATACTCATGCATGATATATTCTATTAGGATTTTTGGAGGTAGAGGTTAGGGGGTTTGATACTCATCAAGGTTGTACACAAGAGAAGACATGCCAAACTCAAGTTGTGTACCACCCATGGTTGTGGTAATGCTTAAATCACTTTTATTAGACTCCATGAGTTTCTTATTGATAGGCTAACACTGAGGTAAAGAATAAGAAATATTTAACACTTTATAATGAGTTTCAGTTTGGTCTATATGTGTCAATCTGGGGGCATAAAATTATGAGAGGTGTCGTGGCTATATTCCAATCAAAGGGGTGAAATTCATGAGATGAGTGGGGATGAAATGAAGCTAGAACAAACATAAATTTCCTAAGTGAAGATTTGGTTTAACTTTCAAAAACTCACTAGGAACCATGACAAGAATTGTTATAAAAATAGCAGTGATAGGAATTGTCACGAATTGCAAAATAATAGCAACAAACTCTCATAAATCCATAATATAATATGTGTTGTATTATTCAAATACACACACCAACATTGGAAAAATATTAATAGCTAAAATGATTGTCTAATGAATTTTTTTTAAAAACTAGATTGTAAATAAAACACTGCACAAGATTAAATCACATGGAAAGAAATAATTGCAGAAAATTAAATCACACATTACTAAAACAATAAATTATAGAAATCACTGGCATTTTGAGTAGTGAGCCCTGCCTCATTAATCTGCCAAATGATGAAACAAATAGCACTGCTCTTACATGGTTTTGTTCATGCAAAGGATTGTATTTATTTATAAAAATGGTACATTGTTCTCTCATTGCTGCCTTGCACTACTTATATATGCACAACTTATAATAACATACAAAGATTTGTTTGTTTTGGCCTACGACCAACAAGCTAAAATAAAAATATATAGGGATCACTAACCTATAGATTAAAACCGTGTTGCTATAATTATAGATGAAAATAGAAGACATGCTTTTGTTTTACTCCTCCACATAGCTAGAAAGCACAACTATTATAATAGATTCTTCTCTTTATATGGAAAATAGCAATGACGTGAAGGTTTGCAGATTTTTCTCCAGCTATCTAAGAACAAATCTCTAGCATGGGTTTCATCCCTTATTCCACAAGAATAGTACATGTGGATCCTTGATTGAGTGCATCTGCTCCATCTTTTATAGACCACGAATTGTCTTGTTACAATAAATAGTGAAGGTTTTCGGTTTCCTCTTCATAACTGGCTATTGCATCTCCATGATTTCTTGTGCTTATTCGAATTTGGAACTAAAGTGGCAACCAATGCAACCTTGGAGACTGACATCATCTTTGAAAAGATAATAGAAATAAATTTATGGTCACAAAGTAATACACATAAGTTCCTGACTAGAAAGTGATAGGAAGATATTCTACATAAAAGGTGACACGAAGTTCTTCTGATCTGCATGCTGCAAGACTTATTTCCCAAATCTGAAAATAACAATGCTTATTAGTAAAGACAGCCAATCATTAATTTTCATATTTTATCTTAAACTCTATTAAATACCACTTATACATATTTAATCATATGCGACATAAAATGGGGAAATAGTATGATATGGAATGGAAAGGGAATGTGGAAGTGGGTATGAAGGTATATGAAATAAGCTAAAATATGGCATAAAATGGGACATAAATGGATCACATCACTTATGTTGAGACATTTTTATGGGAATACATATTTGAAGACCTTATGAGATGAGGATGCAAGATGGAAATTAGGCGATTTGAAATGAATGTTGTATCTAATGAACTCTACTAAAGATACATTTATAGGTTTGGACAAAAGGATGTGATAATTTTGGATAAGTGTTTTGATGTTTTTTTTAATTTATTTATGTAGGATAAAACCTCAATAAGTTAAAGTAAATTTAGATCTTTGTGTGGACAAGTGCTAAGATTTGGACATTTCTTTTAGTTTTACTAGACTAATGAATCAAAGAAAAAGGATGATAGTGGGCTTACTAACTTAGAAGCAATCAAGACTCCTAAGTAAATTTTCCTATAAATGGTGGATGCTAACTTAAATATCTTCTTGAATAGGAAAATTATCAAGTAAAAAAATAAATTAATGATGAAGGATGAAAGATCTAGACGTGATTATGACTATTGGATGTTTGGATGATTGATTATGATGATGATAAAGATGTTTTTCCAATCCTAGGATAGTAAATATGAATTCCAAAAAAGGATGATATGAAATAGATATTAATTTTGATTTATTGATGGATAATGAATGGTGAGTATAGGTCAAGTGTGCTACAAGTCTCAAATTTTAGGTCTAATTAGTCAATAGTTTTCAAAAATGACTTTTGGAGAATTTTAGAAATTTTAACATAGGTCAAAAGAATCACTCTATGAATCAAATATGTAACTATTGATATTAGATGTACCAAAATTATTGTCAAAAGAGCCATAGTAAGTATCAAAAGTGAAAAATTAGGTTCATAAGTGATATAGTATGTTTCAAATGCATAAATCTACCAAAAAAGTGTTACAAGTTATTAGAACAAGTTAAATTAAGATTAAATCAAAAGCACCAATATATTGTCAAATACGTAATTTTGAATATCAAATGTACCAAAGTATGGTCAAAAGTGCCATAAGATAATTAAATTCTCCACATGATAGTTAGATGCACCAAAATATAATCAAATGCATAAAAGGATAGTAAAAAGCACCACTTTAGCTACCAAATGTACCACTGTAGGAATCAGATGTACAATTCTATTTGAGAGATGCACAAAAAAATATCAAGGATTTTAGAAGTGCAACATGAGGTCTCAAGTGCATAATTTTAGACTCAGAAGTGTGGTTTTTAAGGGATAGTTGAAGATTGATTCTTCTATTCAATATCTTGACACTTTTGTATTTGTAAAATGTGTTTCTATTTGGGGACACTTTTGTTCAACAAATCAACACATTTGATCTTCTATTTGGCACATCTAATCCACACATTGAAACATCCAACCTTTTTCTACAATATTTTTGCATCGTTGATTAAATTTAGCTTACAAATTTTTATTTTCAGGTAAGTGCACCAAGATGTGATACAAAAATGGGGTCTTAAGATGCCATTTTTTTTTAAAGCCAACAAAGTCTAGTATTCAACGAGAAAATGAAGATAGTTACACTCAAAATTTGAAGATGCAATAAGAACACGAGTTATAGTGTTTTGAATATACTTTCTATACTACTATTTTTTTAAATGGTGAAGATTAAGAGTTTCAAAAAGGGGGAGCACACAAAGTGGTCCTAATATTTTCAAAAAAACATAACATACCATCTAGTGTGCTCCCCCTAAAGTGTTAATTTTTTTTTTAGAATTTCAAAAATCACTTCGATGAGAAATTAGCTAACACCATATAGTTTATGTTAGATTTTTTGGCTAAATTTTTAATGAATATATTTTTTACTAATTTTCAAAGTACATACATCCTGAAAAACATAAATTTGACTATTCCCCCCTAAACTTTTTGAAAATTAATCAAAAAACAATTTTATTTTCCACATATGTGGAATGGATCCTAGTTTCTAAAAGTGTTTTTTTTTCAAAATTTGATGATTACATAAAAAACAATACCCAAAATACCACAGGTTGGTTTTTGACAAAAAATGGACATACTAACAAAAGAAATTAAAGATGAAAACCTTAACATAATAAAAAAAATAAAAATTATATGGTTAGATAGCTAAGAGAGAGCTTAATGTCATTGTTGTATTTTTATAAATTTTTATTGAAACACGTGTAAACTTGATAAAGAGAATGACCAAAAATGTGTGAATTTTTACATTTAAGAAAAACATGTCTTTGGCATGAAATGGTCATCCAACCCTTTGGGTTCGATGGTCAAGGTAAATCCAACCCAAAGGGTTGGTATTTCCCAATGTAAACCATTTGGCACTCTCCAAATTGCATTTTAATTTGGTGAGCACCAAATTTGGTGCTAGACAAATTAAAATGCACTTTTAGAATGCAAGAGCCAAATTCTCTTTCTCTATCTCTCTCCACCACTTTTATTAAGGCTTATATTTTAGGATTTACAATTTATGATGGATGGTTGAGGCTTTACCTTTCACTCCCTCTCTTCCTCCTTCCCTCTCTACTGATACTTCCCTTTCTCTCCCATCTCTAGATCTCTCCCACCTTCTCTCCCTCTCTACCTTGCCTTCCCTCCTTACCCCATCTCTATCTCTACCTTCCTACCTATCTATTATTCTCTCTCCCTTTATTATTATTTCTTTCCCATCTCTCTCCATTCTCTTTATCACTACCTCTCCCTCACACCCTCTCTCTCTACCCATCTCTAGGTCTCTCCCTCTTTCCCTCTTTACCTCTCTAACTCTCCCTCTTTATATCATCACCCACCTTTCTCCCCCCTCTATCTCTCTCACCTCTATCTCCCCCCTATGTCTCTCACCCCTCTTTCCCTAGGTTGCAGGTCTCTCAACTCTATATATCTCCCCTCTCTATTTATTTCCCCCCCTCTCCACATTTCTCCCTCCCTCCTTACCTCTCTTTCCATCTCTAGTTATTACTCCTCTCACCTCTCTACATCTCCCCTCTCTAGGTCTCTTAGTCACTCCTTGTCTACCTCTCCATCCATCACTTTCTCTCTTTTTTCTCTCCCTCCCCTCTCTAGGTCATCATATCTCTATCTCCTCATTCTCTAGGTCTCTCATTTCTTCCATGTTTATAGGATTAGGGTTGAGGGATAGTGTTTAGGGTTGAGGTAATATGGTTAAGTGTATATGGTATAAGTATTAGGGTTGAGGATATTAGGTATAGGTTCAAGGGTATTGGGATTTTTGTTGAGGGTATAAGGTATCTATTTAGGGTTGAGGGTTTAGGGTATAATTTTGGGGTTATAAGGTTTAGGGTATAGGGTTGAGGGTACATAGGGTATAGGGTTTATGGTATAATGTATATGGTTGAGAGTTGATGGTGTATGGTTTAAGGTTTAAGTATAGGGTTGAGGATTGAGGGATAGTGTTCAAGGTTGAGGGTACAAGGTTAAGTGTCTAGGGTATATGGCTTAGGGCTGAGGATATTGGGTAAAGTTTCATGGGAGTAAAATGGATTTCTAAAGTGGAATCTTGGTGGAGTGTTATAGCAATCAAACTAGTTATGAAGGTGCATGGTTTAAGAGTGTAGCCATTGATGTTGGGCCTCTCAAATTATGTGATGGTTGTATAATTATTAGTGTCCAATATGAGGCATTTGAGATAGAATAAAATAAACCCTTAAGATAAATCTTGTGTCATAATCATTTGAGGCTAATACCACCTCCAATTCTATTACTCAATAATTTAGCTATTGGTGATGCTATGAAATAATTTCACAATGATTTTGGGTGGCATGCTATTATCTTTGGTTTCCAATCAACTTCTAATGCTCCCCAATAGAGTTACTTTCACTATTTTCTAGACACCATAACTTGAGTAAACTATTAAACTAAGGACCTCCACCTCTATCAAGAATGGTTCATGGGTAGATGGATCTTTCCATAGGTGGTACTTTTAAGGTCCTCATAAATGGATATAAATTTTCTTTAACTTAAAATTATTATAATGTATCAAATTCTTTGAAGTATTTACATTTTCACTTGTCTTATTATTATCCCAAAATTTTCTTTCAACATCAAATAATCCATTGCTTATATGCTTCTATCACTTACCCTTTCCCCAAGAAGAAGCAATGATTTTTTTCTCCCTAATTTTTAAAATTATAACACAAAGATCTTTTGATTCCTCTGCAAGAATAAACTATATGATCATCAGAAATCACACTCCCTTTATTTTTTATATATGTAGTCAAGAAAGTAAAATTACTGGAAATTTCATTTTTAATAGCATTTAATTCACTATTTCCAGTCTATAGGGTATCATGCAATATTTTTATTCAATCCAACCACTATGGAAAAGGCTATGATTTTTAGGATTTCCAACATTTTTGATAATACCTAAAACCCATTATCATTTCCATTGGTATTATAAGTGTCGCTATGAAAACCAACTCTAGTTGTAGGAATGCCAATCTTTTTTTTCTTCAATTCAACTTTTGAGTTAAGATCCAAGCTAAATTTTTTTCCCTTTCTTTCCTCTCACTGAATATAAGTGTTCTTATTTTTGTTTGATAAGACATGCCTCACTGCGAGGAGATTCATTAATATTTTCAATACTTGTGCAAAGAGGAGCTTAAATAGTAGTATTTAGAAATTTTATTTGTTCTTTTTTCCATGTGAGGACCTAGCTATATTATTTTACAAGCCCATAACCTCAAAAATAGAAACATGATCTTGAAGTAATACCTCAAAATCATTGACAAAATTATCTACAATTTTTAACCTATTATCAGTTAGTTCCTCCATCTTACGATATTGTGATGATATAGGTGGCATATGAGGAGTGCTAGCAACTACCTCATTCATGCCAAAGAAGACTGACTCAAGATTCAAACTTCATTAGGACTATATATTTACCACTCTATCTATCTCACCCCTCTCTCTCCCATCTAGGTATAGGATATAGGTTTTAGGGTATCGATATAGGGTTTAGTGTATAATATTGATGGTAAAAGGTTTAGGGTACATAGAGTATAGGGTTTGGGGTTTAGGGTACAAGGTTTAGGGTATAAGGTTTATGATTTAGGGTACTAGTATAGGATACATGATTAATGGTACAAGGTTTAGGGTATATTATATGGTTTAGGGTTTAGGGTACAAGATTATGGTATAAGGTATAGAGTATATTATAGGGTATAGGGTTCAAGGTTTAGGGTTTGGGGTATCAAATTTATGTTTGATGTTATATAAGGTATAAGGTATAGGGTTGAGGTTTTAGCATATAGGGTTATAGGGTTGATGGTATTAGTATAGGGTGTAGGGTTTAGGGTATAGGGTGTATAATTTTGGGTTAAGGATATTGATTGTAGGGTTGAGTGTATTGGAACTACAGTTAAGAGTATAATTCAAGGGTGTAGGGTTTAGGATTGATGGTATAAAGTATCTACGAATGAGGTGTATGATTTAGGGTATTTAATTTACATTTGAGGGTATCTATATAGAGTTTAGGGTTTATGATTGAGGGTAAAGGGTTTACAAGTGAGGATCTTTATGTGTGTGTCTCTCTCACTCATTCCATTTCCTTCCATCTTTCTATTTTCATCTTTTATCTCTCACTCTCTTCTTCCCCAATATTTTAAGGGTTCAAAAATATCAATAAAGATTATTTGGCACTCACCAAATTTGGCTAGAACCAAATATCCTACACTAAAAATGATAAAAAGATGCATGTGAACCATGTTTTAGGCCAACATTCTCTAATTTTATTTGGTTTCCCTCCATTATCTGACAAAGAAATGATTTTTCATGGTGTTAACATCTTGCACAAGCATATTTTGCATATTCCATCACCTTTCCACCACCTTTTTGTTCATTTTACAACATAGAAGATAAAAGTTTAAATTTGATTATATGAGGTAATATTTTCATGTTTCTAGAATTCAAATGTTTATTATTAGTTTTTAATTTAAATTTGAGAATAAAGACCTATTATTTTCATAATTTTTACTAATCCTATTATATTTACATAGAATTCAATATTGAATATGAAGGAAGTTATGTAAAAAGTAAAAACAAAAAAGGATTTTGAAGCAAAAAATGAAAGAACATGACATAATTTGCAAATTGCAATATTGAATCTCAAATTTTAAGGTGCATTCTATTTATCTTTATGCGTTTTTTTCTCTTAACCTTCTCACATAGTTCAATTGTAATCATTCTCATTTAATTTTGTTTTTTCTAATTTGTTTACTTGACTTTATGATTAGGTTAGCATGTTCCTAGTTAATATGTGGAAACCTTAAGTGGTTCATGTTGACACAAACACAAACATTAATTAGATTTTGGAAACCTTTCTTAATGGTGCACACAAGTAGAATTCATCATCATGGAAAGGAAATGACCAAAGAGTCTAACACTAGATAAGTTTGAGGTTGAGAATGCAAAGAAAGGAGAAAGAATGAGGCAACTTCATGAAGTAAGTAAATTGAAAACCATAGAAGAAGAAATTCCTATTCAAGAGGAACATGAAACATCCATGCAATGTAAGAGAGGTGTGGAATTGGAATAAAAAAGGCAACAAATCTAAAACCTTTGTACAATGATATAATTGAATCTCAAAGTTGGAGGTACATCATCTACCATAAGTCAAGTTGAAGGCATACCATATATGAAATTCCATTTTGAAATAACATCAACATTCACATCTCATGTTGGAGACACTGCATATTCCACATCTCAATTTGGAGGTACACCATCTTTTACATCTCAATTTCAAGGTCCATAATCATTTTCATCTTCGATTGAAGGAAAACCATCTATCCCCAATTTTTTTGACAACCCTAATGTTGAGGAAACTCTACCTTTGAGAAGACCTCCTAGATTTTTGCATAGAAATCCTAAGTATTTGATTGATATTGATGCTAATATTTTGAAACCAATGGTTGATAAGGTTCCAAAGCATACTTGTCAAAGATATACTAAGAGGATACAAAGATTATTTTTTGAGAAGTTAAATAAGGCCAGAAGATGTCAACTATTTGTTGAAATGGTGAGGAAACTAAAAATTAGGCCCATCATGAAGATTCTTTGGCTAAGAACATCAATTTATTCAATTGAGAAATCTATTATAAAGAATCTAATGAGTACATATGAGATTTTGGTTTCTACCTCATGCATGAAAGATAATAATGTTACCTAACATGTCATGACATACAATGGTAAGGAATCAAACCAAGAAATATTACCTCATTACAAAGACAAGTTAATCATTAAAAATAAGTAGATAATCTCTAATGTGAGCCATGAGAAGGTGTCAAAGAGTGGAGGATCCAAATAACAATGAATTATGGGAATTCTCTAGTAGACTACCATGGAAAGATAAAGCAATTGTTGAAGCCTTGATATCCCTAATTGAAGAATTTTGGAAGAATAAAACAAGGTTCTCTAGAATAAGCAAAGATATGTTTTAAAGAGGATTAGTAGTCAAATACGTGATCCACATTTAAATCATTTTTCAGATATGAATCAAACATATTTTTTTGCAAAATTTCAAGAGATGTACCCTCAAATTAAAATTAGTCAAAATAAATCACACACACAACTTTTTGTTGTAGAGTACATATTGAATTTTATAATCATTATGATTTTTATCGACATATATGTGTAGATGTGCATACTAAATTTTTTTTTTCTTGAATGTAACATAAGGGCTCCACCTAGATCTTCAAGGGACTTCATATCTAGTATTTTATGTGAAAGAGTGGATGGTCAAATATTTTACAAGAACTTATGCTTGTATGGCACATGTGTTCATTATGGTGGCTTGCAATGTTTTTCAATTTGTGAACATATGGATAGTACACATGCAATTATAAATTAACTAGTGGAATTTGGAAAATAAAAGACATTGGCATATAGTCTAAAAGATGGAAAAGAAGTAAAAAAGTGTGAATTGGTCAATGACAAGATTCTAGCGTATTATTTTATGGGATTTTTTTGTGAGAATATAGTGTACGAGTATGCAAGGTATACCCATAGAGCTCAATGGTTGGACTCGTAATTAACGTTATGCAAGGAAAAGTTTCCACTTCATACCATCATTTTAGTTATCATTTTTTTAGAAAACTATAGAATACATCCACAAATTGAGGTGCAATCACAATATTACAAATCCAAAAAGGTTGCTATATTTTTGCATATAAAATTCATTCATGTAGGTGGTAGTATAGAGGATTATAGGAAGATATTGAGGGAGTATCATTTTTACATTAGTGATGATCACACACATTCTACAAAGTTTTTGCAAGGTTTGTTTTAGATGTTCTATCATGATTTGGCTAGCATGTGCATATCATCTTGTGAGAATATCATATGGTCAGATGATTGCACATCACAATTTAAGAAATCTCAAGTGTTTTATTGGTTGAGAAAGATGCATAATATCAATGGTGTTAAACATATGTGGAATTTCTCTAAGGCTGAGCATGGAAAGGGGGAGCATGATGGTGCATGAGCATGTATTAAAAGAGCCTTAGGATGAGAAGAATTAAAGTACAAATAAAATGAAAAGTTGATAGATGTGAAATCTATCACCAAGTGGTGTAATGTTAAAATGGGTCCAAGTAATGAAAATAAGTCTTCAACTCATAATGTTTTGTTGGTAGATGATACTAACATTAAAAAATATGAGGATTATTGTACATTGATAGGATAGAGTGAGCTACACTCTTTTAGAAGCTCTAATGCAGGTTCATGGAGTATCCATAAGTGGAATATGGTATAATTTTGTTCATGTATAAATCAAGCTTGGAATGAGTGTGAGTCAAATGAGTGGGTTGATGAATGATTCTTAAGAAGTCTTAAGTCCACTTGAGATGTATTGACTCCTGACGATACTAAAAATCATAGAGATGGAATCATCATTTGACTTTGATCATGTATCGGATGTAGTTCAAACAAGAAATATATCTACTTGCATAGTTTAATAAATTCATAATTTTATCTTACTTTGTAGTATTTTTGTAATTTTGACTAAATTCATCTAATTAAATGAACATATCAATGTAGGGAATGTTTATGCAATTATTTAAGATGAAGAAAATGAAGAGGGGAGAAATTATTACTTGTGGCATTGTGTTGAGGCCAAAAATAAATTTGAGACCCTTTTTATATATGTAGAAAACATCAAATATCCTACAAGGTCAATGCTTGTTACTATAACATGGCTTAGAAGGTACCTAATTAAGAAGTCTGATGTTTGGTTGCTTAAGGACTTTGACACACACTGAAAGATTATTTATTAATCAAACCTTGTTGTGGTATACAATATTAATTTAATTAAATATGGGGGTAGACCATTGAACAATAACTTGTGGAAGGTTCATGATTCTGACCATGATGAAATACTTGACACAATAAAGATTGGAGTAGACCTACATGGTTCCTTGGATTGATTGTAAATGAAAAAAATTGTTAGTCAAGCTGATTTATAAATATGTACATTGGATTTGTAAATTCATGCTATTGATCACTATATTTTTTTAATTAAAATATGAATCATGTAAAACTAACTTTGATTATAAAATACAAATATAATAACTCTATTGCTATGTGTAAACCTTAGTATGATGTGTATAAGAAGTTGGAAGATCATATAATGTTAATTTACATTCCATTATGATATTGTAATTTAATTAGATATAAAATCTATATTTATTTCCTTAAATGGTTCATATGGGATTAAATTTGTCTTGATTCCACTATGAAAATAGTTGTGCATACTTATAGTATAAATCATTTTGTTAGCAAATATTATTGTATAGGAGGTGCATATAGGGAATTTTTCCTTATATTTTGTATCAATATGGTTTGGTAATTTGTATATCACATACATGTCCTTGGATGTTGTATATGAGTTTCATGTGCTAGATCCATTGTGTTTTGGTTCTTTGTATTCCTTGATTTGTGATTTCTTAGCATGTGAATCTTGAGAGAATTTATAGGAAGTAATTGGTTGATTATTAATCCTTGTATTAGGGTAAGTATTACATATTTGATTATTTGGTTGGGAATTCAGTTGCATATGTATGGTGTTGACTTGGAGATCCCATTTGATAGTATGGAATAACCCTATTGTATAGTGGCTAAGTATTCTCATTTTATGGTCATGTACAATAGAGTTCTTATGTTGGGTTCCTAGATTTGGCTCTTTAGATACATGGGAGAGAATTCATTTTATAGACTAAAATTGGTGTACTTATTTTAGATTATTTATTTTATCCATTTCTATTAGAAACCAATATTTAATTAGCCTCAAATTCATGTAGGTTATGAAGTTTGTAATTTGGTGATCACTGATCTAGAAGCTCGTAGAACATCCTAATTCCTTTGTACACACATACATAATGGTGGTTATGGATTTGGAAGATTTTGTGGGTTATAATTCCTAAACAACATCTTTTTGGATGGTATTACTTGCATGATTTAAACTTATGTTGACTAGATATGTGGGTTTTATAAAATTTTAATTAAAAATCTATGGTTATGCTTATCTATAATTTTCAATAATTTTATTTTATTTATTTATATATTTTTTAGACATGTGGGTATTCTATATGGAAAATTGATTCAAATTTACATAAATTTATTTGACATGGATGTTTTGTAGGTTTTGCATGTTTCATTAAAATTTATGTTTTTGTAGATTTTTATAAATATTTTTTTTAGAGAATGAATCCAATGGGGGTGTTTCTAAATGTTAAATAATTGGAAATTTTCATGTATAGGTTGAGGAGGTTATTTTTATCCTTCTCAATCTATAGGTGTTAATATATGTTTGTTCTCTTAACACTTTCATAGTTTTTCTTGATGGTTTCCTAAATATTAGTTACTCTATTGGGGGTTTGCAACAAATTGAATATAGGTTTACTCATATTTTTGAGTTATAGATAATCTACATTAATTTTTCTTATCATCTCAATTTATTTATTGCTAAATTGGTGTTTATTTTTATTGATTTTGGGTGTACATTAATTTGTGTTTCTATGTTGTCTTACTTTAATATCTACGCTTTATAGTTTTATGGATCATCAATGCCCTTAGGTTACATTGGCAAATAAGATGGTGGATATACATACTAATAGATATTTATAATTCTAATGGTTTCCTATTGTAGCATTATTTTGTAACTCATTGTGATCCATGTGCAGTAATAAGACATGATATTTATTTAACCATTTTTACCTATTTGAATTATTCATGATTCAAGATCCCTATCTATGAAAATCAATAAGTGAATATTTTTGTGTGTTCTTGTAATTAGTTTGTATGATGAATTTATGTTTTCTATAGGTTTTAAACACATTAATGCCTAAGGGAATGATAAAAATTAACTTCAAATATCAAGTGTGCCATTTAGATTTAGTTTTGTGAGCTTTAGCATGATATAAATATTGTTTTTACTTTATTTATGCAAAAAAGGGTTTATGTGCATATAGGAGTTGGGGGTAATTTTTGAATTATTAAAAAGAACAAATGAATTTTTTTAGCAATTTATAAGGTCTTTAGGATAGTCATAGGTTCATTAGGACAACCATAGGTTCATTAGAGAAATCATAAATCCATTAGGACTCATAAATTCATTAGGGTAGTCATAACTTGGAATTATGATTGTTATAGGTTGATTAGGACTATACTAACTTCATTAGAATGGTCTAAGGTTAATTAGGATAGTCTTAAATTCATTAGGGAAGTCATAACTTTATATTGTGACAATTATAGGTTCATTAGGACTGCTATAACTTCATTAGAATGGTCTAAGGTTCATTAGGATAGTCATAGATTTATTAGAATTGTCATAAATTCATTAGCAATATCATGAATTTATTAGACAGTCATAACTTTGCATATAGTGCATCATGGGGCCAAACTCGCAATGCCAACACATCTAGATGGGAGGGTTTATGGTACACAAGGTCCTATTTCACAACCCACCTCGTCTGAACATTGCAAGCTACATTGTGTCGACACTTTCTCTAAGAGCCCTAAATGCCAAAAAGTGGAAAAATTTAGCAAAATATTTCTTAGAAACCATGGCACCTATAAACAAATTTTTTGAAGGTATAGGGTCATGTAGGTTCCCTCCAAAATAATCTTTCTTAGTTTTTGAAATCTCCAATCCACTTGACCCTAGAAACAATTTTTCAAGTATTACAAAAAGTGTTAGATGTGTTTAGTAAATTTTTTTTGATAGCCATACTTTTTGTTTTGTTTATCATGGGGACAAACTGATAGTGCCAACATGTCTGAATGGGTTGTTTTATGCTAGGAAAGGTCCCATTTCATACCCAACATGCCCAATTGTTCTAGACTAAATTGTGTTGGCACTTTCTCTTAAGAGCCCTAAGTGCCAAAAATAGTGAACTTTGATGAATTATTTATCCAAAACCTTGGTACATAGAAATATTTCATCTAAATTGATATGGTCATATTGGGACCCTCTACAATAAAATATCTCACTTTTTTATATCTCCAAGCCATTTAGCCATGGTGATAAGTTTTTGCACATTGCAAAAAATTGTTGAAGAGAAAGTTGCAAGGTAGCATAATTTTTTTTTGTTTATCATCGGTACAAATTGATAGTGCCAACATATTTGGGTGGGTGGGTTTATACTAGGCAAGGTCCTATTTCACATCCCAACATGCCCAATTGTTCCAAACTATATTGTGTTGACGCTTTCTCTTAAGATCCCTAAATGTAAAAATATAGAAAATTTTGACATGTTTTTTCTCTCAAACTATGGTACTTAGAATTTATTTTTTTAAGGTACAAGGTCATGTAGGGTCCCTCTACAATAACCTCTCTCAATTTTTCATATTTCCAAGCTATTTGGTTGTGGTGACAAATTTTCACATGTTGAAAAAACTTCAAATACATTGAAGAGAAAGTTGCAAGGTAGCATAATTTTTGTTTTATTTGTCATTGGGCCAAGCTGAAAATGCCAACACATAAAATTGGGTGGGTTTATGCTACGAAAGGTCATATTTCATACTCCAACATGCCTAATCATTCTAGACTACATCATGTTAGTGTTTTCTCTTAAGATACCTAAATGCCAAAAATTGGAAAACTTTGACAAGATGTTTCTCTAAAATCATGGAGCTTAGATTAAGGGCACACAATCTAATAAGAGGGGGAGTGAGTCAATAGATCTAATTAATTCAAAATTCTCAACTTCAACACTACTCACCAAATCATGCAACTTAAACTTTTTATACTATTATATATATTTTCAACATGAAGAGCACTTAACCATACAAGAAAAAATCACACGATAACACTAGATATACGTGGAAACCCAAGATGGGAAAAGACACAATGAGAATAGCTTCTTGGATCTATTTCCCAACTCCAACCTCACAATGAAAGAATATAATAGGTGAATTTCAACTTGAAGTAGGAAACAACCTACCAAGGACACCAATTCCCTTTATAGTTTGTAGGCACAAACCTATTGGAGACAACAATCCCCACCAAAAAGAGATACCAATCCCTACCAAAACAATACAACAACTAGAACACCAATCCTACAAGAATACATAAATAATGGTGGATTTAAAATTGAACTCTGATATGTACCAAAGTAACAACTGGCATTCTTCCACACTAATAATGATCTTCTGATACTATTGCTCCCTCTTTTCTTCATAGTTTTGTACTCAAAATTACCTTTCTTGATCACAACCAATACAACTAATGCATTATACAACACACAATCTCACTTGATGCATCAAAACATTTGAAATATATATGACATTACAATAACACTCTTCCATGTTGGCCAGGGATCCACACAAAACTAGGATGACATAAGGTGGACCTAAATTCAAATTACATGAAATGTGTAATACAACTATCCAAGAACAAATTTATTTCCACCACAAGAACCTTAACCAAGTCCTATCCTCACTCTACATGTAAGATTTAAATTTTGCATGCTACTAGCTATTACCACACATGCCTTGAACTTTGAAAAGGAATAAAGAACCTTCTAACACTTAAAACTTGTTGCATACTGAACATATCCACTGAAAAACCAAAAAAAAGATAAAATAAGTGTAGGCATAGTCTCCTTCCAAACCTAGAGAAAACATGCATTTCTAAAAGAAATGTCAACCATATTTAGAAATCTCTCTACCCAAAAGATATCCTTGAATTGAATTCCAAACCACCACACTCATACTGAATACATATCCAACATGGTATAATAAATACACCAACTATTTGAAGGCATTCACATCAAAATGAAATTCCATATATGTTACTTGATATAGGATATAATTGATTAGAAAAACTACACACTAATAACCAACATGCTTCCAGAACTTTAAGTCAAATGAAAATTCTAGTACTCCTACAATCTCTTTCATCTTTTACAGCCCTAGCACCCTTTGATAAAAATTGTTAGAAACATTTGACATCAATGACAACTTATGTTAAAAAATCTCCCCCTTTTCATTGATGGAAAAAAAAATTAGGCCCACCAAACAATTCTGAATGATTTCTTTGTTGTAGAATTTTCTGCCCCTATAAAAGATATGACATTCTAAGATCATTATCCTTTTTGAGAAATTTGACATTTTGAGCCCACTTTCTCAGATGATTCTTTCTCAGTAATTCAGCATTTTGAGCCCACCTTCTCCCCCTTTGACATCAATGGAAAAGGATCAACAATACCTATAATGACATCCCTTAGCTCCCCATATGAGGAGGCACCATTTTTGCAACCTTTTCCACATTTATCAATACATGACACTATTCAGAAACCTATTCCCCAAATAGACTCCCCCGAGTCAATGTTTCACTACTTATGAATCTATTTTGCAAGAGCACCAACCTTTCTTGAAATAGGAATACCAAGCTCCCCCTCACCCTATGCTTCCTCTTGAATCAAGATGAGAGATAAATAACTCCTAACTTCTAGAGAAACTAAAATATCTCCTTAGTAAGTAGATTCATGAATATATCTGCAAATTTCTCCTTTGTATCCACATATTCCAATATTAATTTATTCTCTATAACCCTTTCCCTCAAGAAATGATACTTGATTATAATGTGTTTTTTTCTTGAGTGCATCACTAGATTCTTTGAAATATTTATTGCACTAGTGTTATCAAAAAGAATAGTTATAGGGTCTTCAAACTCAACCTTCATTTCCTTTAAATTCTTCTTCATTCAAAGCACTTGAGTGCAACATGATTCTGCAACAATGCATTCTAATTTTGTTATAGATAGAGAAACTAATTATTTTTTCTTACTCAACCAGGACACCAAAATATCACCAAGGAATAATGCACCACCACTTGTGCTCTTCTCGTCATCAACACATCCTACCCAATCTACATCTGTGTATTTAATTAGAGTGAAATTATCATTATTTGGATACCATAGTCCAAATTATTCAATGGCCTTCAAATACCTGAATATCCTTTTTATATCTTTAACATGAGTCTCTTTAGGCATTTCCTAAAATCTAGAAACCATTCCAATTGCCTACATAATATCTGGTCTAGATGTTGTCACATACAACAAAATTCCAACCATAGACCTATACAAAGTTTGATCTACTAGGGTAGATTCATCATTTTTTCTTAACTTGAACCTAGTAACCATAGGTGTTACAATAGTTTTTCATTCTTTTATCTTGAACTTAATTATCATTTAATTTATGTACTTGTGTTGTGAAATGAAAATGCCTTTGTCTAATTGTATAATATGCAACCTAGAAATGAAAGACAATTATCCTAACATAAATATTTCAAATTTATTTTGCATTAATTTTTAAAATTTATTACACACTTTTTTACTACTACCTCCAAAAATGATATCATCTACATAAACCACAACTATCAAAATTTGTTCTCCTTCTATTTTTATGTACAAATTATTATCTGCACTTCATCTCTGGAATCCTTGATGTTGCAAGTATCCATCCAACCTTTAATACCAAGCTCTAGGATCTTATTTGAGTCCATACAAAGCCATCTTCAATATACAAACATAATCCAGATTGTTGGAACATTGAAATACTTCCAATTGTTCAATATAAACCTCTTCTTAAATATTTCCATTCAAGAATGTTGACTTCACATCCATTTGGTACAAAGAAAATGACCATGGGATGGGGAAAGCCTCCAATTCAGGTACAAATACTAATGACCAAACCAATTATATGTGTGTCACCCATGAATATATCATAAATAATATTTGAGCCTTAGATAATAATATCAATACCATTACAATCAAGAAACTGCCAGAATGTGCAATCACAACATGATGAACCAAGGTAAAATTACAAGGAGTTCCTCCTAAATAGTAGCCAAAATCCAAATATAATATGCTAGACCATTTGGGGAAGACACCCGCCCATATATCTATGCTTGAGTTACTTCACATATCCCCTGAGCACAAAGCTATTCTAGATAATGCCTTGTAAGACACTTTCATTCCCATTGAACTTGATGTCAATTAGTTCCAAGAAATGGTGGGATACCTATCTAACACCCACCATGTCACCTTTTTTTACCATGACTTATCCTCACAAAATTCCAACCATAATGACCCTCTACACCTTGAAGTCCATGTCAATAGACATAAAATTAGATGAGTCTTGGTAGATGGTGGAGTGGGATTGAAAATTCACTCTTTAAAATTGGTTATGAGATTAGGTTTCTTTGAGGCTTGTATGGATTCATCAAATAGTATTATCATAAAGTCTTATGAAAATGCAAAACACTTTTGTAAGGGTGTCATTTCATTACTTATCAGAGTTGGGCCTGCTATATTAAGTACAACATTCCAAGTCTTGGATTTGGATCTTCTTTACAACATCCTCCTTGTCTGTCCATGTATTAATTCCATGAAGGTTGTCCCATCCACATACCAAAAATTCTTGAAATTTCCCTATAATGGCATTGAAATCATAATTTGCAGTGATCTCGATCCCTTTCAATATCGTAGCAATTTAAGAGGGGCACCCAAAGAATAAGTGCCAATTAATCAAGAAGGTTCATCATCCACTTCATCCCATTAAATTGATCCCTCTACTTTGACCAAAGCATTGACATCCACCATTCCATATTCCAACTCCAAGATCTATATCCAAGACAATGGGTGTGGAGAGTACCACATGAAGACATCTTATTGTGTCAACAAGCTACCTGCATCCCCAAAATCCTATGGAAAGCCTTCGACTATTAAAAAGGAAGCCAAAGTCATTATTTGAGCATCTCCCACCACAACTTTAAAAAAATGGGGAGAATTGAGAAAATAATCTATTAATGATGAAGAATTTTCCACATGGTTATACAAGGAGGAAGAAGACATCAAACCTAAATGGTTTCTAATTGAGAAATATGGAAAAGTCTTTGAAATGATGAAACACAAGGGTTATGATGGACACAGTGGACTTGTTTTACACAAAAATTGAATGAAAAAACCCTTGATGCCTCTAAAGCAAAAAAATAATATAGGGCTAGGGTATGAACCATTTAAAGTGAGCGCTCCTAGTACTAAGGTGCTTTTAAGTGAAGAGGTTAGTTCTTCAAAATATATTGAGATGTATAAGGATTATCATGTTGAGACTAAATCTAATGAATGGGAGTGGGAAACCTACACATCCAGTGACTACAACCTAAGTAAGACCTTCCATGAACTTGACCTATTTGGTCCCCCAACCAAAGGAAACTCTTAGATTGAGTCTTTTTGGGATCCCAATAATACTTCCATTTTCACCCTATCTACCCATTCATTGAACCTTGATAATACTGATGATCAAATAACTCTAGTATACCCACAATTGATAAACTAGGACCAACAAGGACCAATCAACTTGGATATGTTTGAAAAAAATGAAGCAATAGTTGATTTTATGGTACTATATGAAGGAATACCTAATGGGGATCATAAAGTTGGCTTTACTATAGATCTTGATAACATGACCTAATTTGGGGAGTCTATCTCACCCCAAGTCGCAAAAGTGAAAATAATAAAACAAAAAAATAAAGGTCTTTAGGTGAAAATCAAAAGGTGCCTCTAGACCTAGAAAAAGTAAAAAGGATGCATCCAAGAGTGAAAACCTCTGTGAGGCACCCAAGGATGAAGTGTTGGACTTACTTCCTATAATTCAAGAGAAGTCACTAATTCTAGTCAATAATTTTATGGAAGTCAACACGAGCACTGATGAAAATCCTAAGATTTTCCATTTTGTAGCATCTTTGATAGAAATAGAGCAACTAGAGTTTTGTGCCTTCTTTATAGAGATGTATATTAACTTGACTTGGTCTTATGCCATTATTCCCTACTTGGATCGTGAGTTGGTATTACACCACTTTCCACTATTTCCTGATGCCAAACCAGTCAAATAGAAGCTAAGAAAAATGCATCCTCAATTTGCCTTATTGGTAAAATTGGAGCTGAAGAAGTTACTTGGCATTGACTTCATTTGACCCATTGACTACATAGAATGGATTTCCTATTTAGTACTAGTAACAAAGCCAATAGGAGAGATTTGAATTTGTACTGATTTTTGAGATTTAAACAAGGCATGCCCCAAGTATGACTTCCCATTTACCAAACATTGGCATCATAGTGGACTTAACAATAAGGTATGAGATGCTATCTCTTATAGATGGTTTCTTAGGATACAATCAGATTAGGATCACTCTTGAGGACTAACATAAGACAAGATTTACATTTCCTTGGAGAACATATTGTTGGAACATTATGCTATTTGAACTGAAAATGTCGGGGCTACATATCAGCAAGCCATGACTATGGTCTTTCATGATCTCATGCACACCCTCATGGAAGACTATGTGGATGAACTATTATCCAAATCACTATCGTGAGGTGATTATTTATGAGTGGTAGACAAGATTTTCAAGAGATTAGAAGAGTAAAAAGTATGATTGAACCCAAAGAAATGTGTTTTTGGGGTAACATCGGGAAAATATTAGGATACATTATCTCTCAAAGGGGTATTGAAGTCAATCCTCCCAAAGTGAAGGCTATCATAGACATGCCAACACCAACCAACATAAGCCAGTTGCGAACACTACAAGGAAACATAAAATCCATCCAAAGGCTCATTGCTCAATTGGTAGATAAGTGTCAACCATTTCAACATTTTTTAAGAAAATGAGTACCATTTATGTGGACTAACCAATGTCAAGAGGCCTTTCTGTAGATAAAATATTATCTATTAACACCACATGTTCTAATGCCTCCTATTGATGGTAAACACCTCATAGTTTACATACCAACAACTACATCAACACTCGGGGTATTACTAGTGCAAAATGATAATGATGGAAGGAAAAGATAAATTTACTATATTATCCACAGGTTAGTGCAGTATCATGGGGGTCCAAACTAGGCCTCTAAGTGGTGATGCAAATTCAAAAAATCAGAGTTAGGAAACTTGAAATAAAAATTTAAATAGGTTATTAACATAATTTTAAAAATATGTAAGAACAAAAGTTGTAGAAAATTGAATATAGTTTCTAGGCTACTAGTCCTTTTTTGGAAAAAAGGTAATTTTTTTTGAGAAAATTTGAAATTTCAATGCAGTGGTACTAAATTTTCAGGAAAAAGATAAGAAGCAGGTGTATGTCTAACCACCCTAAGTACAAGAAAAAATAATAATAATTTTTTTGAATCTTTCAATATAAGTAGAGGACACATGCTCAGATGTGCCAAAAAAAAATTGTAATTTTTTCCATGTAAATAATTAGTTATGAATTTTTTATTAGAAATTTTTAGAATTATTAAAAAGTTTATGTTTGGCCATGTAACTTGGTAAAAAATTTATGAAATTCAATTTTTTTATCCTATATTATGTGAAGCATAGAATGTGGTGAATCTTGTAGATTCAAAAAATGTTAAGTAGTTTTAAAGTTATAGAAGGTTTTCAACCAACTTATCAATCAAGACTTTAGACATAATGTATGTAGAAAATCAATAATAATTATTTATTAAATTCAAAATAAGGAAAAAATTATATTGGTGGAAAGATGATAATTTTTTCTATAAACCCTTTTCATTTCATGAAATTCGGATAAAAAAAGTCATCAGCCACAAGGGAAAACTTTGGAAAACTAAGGAAACTTGAATAACATGTTTTTTTGGTTGACTTTCCAGGTTAGGAAATCCCAAGCCAAAAACTAAGGCAAACCCGAGGGAAATCCCAAGGCTACAAATTTTTTCAGACAAAATGGATATCCGTTTTGAAAAGCGAGAACCCATTTTTTTTAAAAAACAAAATGGATATCCTTTTGAACCCATTTTTTCTATAAACCCTTTCCATTTCATGAAATTTGGATTAAAACAAATTCGTCAGCCACAAGGGTGAACTTTGGAAAATAAAGGAAATTTTGTTAACATGTTTTTTTGGTTGACTTTCCAAGTTAAGCAATCCCAAGCCAAAAACCAAGGGAAACCTGAGGGAAATCCCAAGGCTGCAAATTTTGTCAGACAAAATGGATGTCTATTTTGGAAAGCGGGAACCCATTTTTTTGAAAAACAAAATGGATATCTGTTTGAAATGGATATCTATTTTGAAGACCTAAAAACCCTCTTTAGTAAAATGACATAAATTTTGCATTTCTTATCAAAATTTCAACTTTTTACAAGTGTTGGAAAGGTGACAGAGAGCTCTACACAATGGACTAGGTAGTGTTTCTATATATTGTACACAAAAAATAATTATAATCATTCAAACTTCATATTTTATTTTTGAAAAATCTACTTTTGCATGCAAAGTCTCTTTTTCATGATTTTTTTGTAACACTCATCTCAAAATACTTGAAACTTTAGAAAAAGTAATGAATAATGAAATATTTATATTTTTGTAGTAAAGAGATGAAAAAATCTTCATAAATCATCATATATCTCCGTCCCTTTCTCTACCTCTCTATATATCACTATGTCTCCCCTAAAACTCTAGACTTATCAATCCCTCCTTTATTCTCATACCCCTCTCTCTCTCTCTTTCTCTCTCTCTCTCTCTCTCTCACACACACACACACACACACACACAGGTCCCTCCCACTCCCTCTCCATATCCCTCTCCCCCTCCATCTCCCTCTAACTCTCCATCTCCCCTCTCCCTCTCTCTCTCTCCCTCCCTTTGAAGTCTCTCTCCCTCTTAAGTATCTCTCCCTCTTAGGTCTCCCTCTCAAGTATCTTTGACACCCTCTATACCTCTTAGGTCTCTCCCACTCCTCTCTCTTTGTTCTCTCTCACTCCCTCTCTCTCAATATCTCACTCACAATCACACTCTCTCCCTCCCTCCCTCCCAAGTCTCTCTCCCTCTCCCTCCCTCTATCTCCCTCTCAAGTCTCTCTCTCTCTCTCTCTCTCTCTCTCTCTCTCTCTCTCTCTCTCTCTCTCTCTCTCTCTCTCTCTATCTCTTAGGTCTCTCCCACTCCATCTCTCCCTTCTCTCATGTCTCTCTCTTACTCACACTCTCCATCTCCCTCTCAGGTCTCTCTCTCCCACACTGACTGCCATGTCTCCAATTTTGGTGATGCTTACTTTTACTTTATGTGGTTTCCACTTCATGTTTTCATGTTTGAGTATGGTAGATTTAATGAAAATAAATGTGGTGTTTTATTTTGTGGAAAGTGTAAATGAATGAAATAATATTTTATTCTGGAAATAATGAAAAATGGAAAGTGTTACTTAGAATTAATATATGTTTATGCTATGAGTTAAATTGTTTTTATTTGACCTAGATACTAATTCTATGTTTGTTTCTTGAGTGTGTGTGAGTGGTAGGTCTTCGAAGAACAAGGGTGTGGTTAAGGAGGGGATATTAGCCTCTTGGTAGGGTAAAGAAGGAACAATGCCCTCAATCACACACAACACTTAGAGTCATATAAATGCATCTAGCAAGTGTTTTGAGTGATTGTCCTAATTTCAGTAATTTTAATTGGTTAATTAATTTTATATTTATATGTGCACACAATTAAAGAAAGAAAAGAAATAAAAATTTAGAATAAATAAATATTCGCATGTGCAATTAAATGTTGAGTGAAGTTGATCAAATAATTATTTATTTTCAAATTGTTGTGAATACCATGTTCAAATATTAACATTAGAAAGAAAATAAATAATTATTTATATTTTTTTTCTTAGAAAGCCAATTAAATTGAAATAAATATTAATTTAGAAATAAAAATTAGGAAATCAATTTAATTCTGTCATTTATTTTCGCAATTTCAAGATTAGGTTTAGGGAGGTGGAAAAACCTTTTTAAAAATAAGAATTATATGCTCACGACAAGAACCAACCATTTCTTTTATGGATCTTTTCTGGTTGCTCTGCAACAAAAAAATGGGAAAAAGGGGGTTCAAGATAAGTGCTTTTGTTGGAAATTAGAAGGAAGATACAGGTAGAAGTAAGGAGCAAGGGGGATTCCTCGGGTGGAGAATTATGAAAACAACTCAAGGAAAGCGTACATCAGGTTTTTATTCTATTCCAGAGCATTTAAATTATCTTCATGAGAAAGAATAAAAGAATTTTCTGAAATATCTATTTTATTGTCTAGGATTTGAGGGTCTACTACTTGAAATTATTTGTTCAATTGTGCAAGTGGTTCTTTTTCCCCTTTTGGCTGTATAAAATTCCATATATTTTTATACTTCACCAATATAAATAATATATCCAAAATATTATCTAAGTGTATCTATGATTTCTAAATTGTTGTTCTAAAAATAAAAACCTAGTTTCCTTATGAGATTAATTTATTTAGGTATATATATATATATATCCTAATATATACATATACATATATTTAATACCATATATATATATACATATATTTAATACCATATATATATACATATATATTGCTTGTATTTTTGCGTTTGCAAGTTATAACTATTAGAGGAAACCCAAAATTAAGTTAACAAGCACTCTTTATATGCTAAGACTATTGTTTTGTGTGGTAGAGGAAGAGGAGACGACTGCCTCCAGCCGCACCTCCCTTGGGAGATAGCACTATGGAGGCAGTGCCTCCCACATAAGCTACGGCCTTTGTGGGGGTTGTTGCCCCCACAGGCTATGACCTAAGGGAAGGCTATAGGCTGGTACCAGCCGACCCCTCTCCCGAATTTCCCATGCATTGAAAGAAATTATAATTTTTGTGTAATTCATTTTCCTCATGCGCAACCATAAGTCCATCAGCCATTAATTTATTTAATTTGTATATATATATACATACATATATATACATATATGATTGTGATTATATTCCTGTGTAAATATACTTGCAAAGATATGGATATATATATGCTCTAATAAAAATATAATTATGTGTATTTATTTTCCTACTGTGGTAAATATTTTATTGAATATATGTAGGTATATATGTATTTACATAAATATGTATAATGTATACATTCATATATAAACCAATATTGAATCAATACTCTTATAATACAAGAATTTATCAATATTTCTGAAATAGAAGTATATTTCCATCTGTACTCTCTTGTTGTTAATTGTGATTGGCTTATTCTGAAATAGACAACCATTACTTAAATTTTCTCATTTGGAAACTAAGAATACAACCAGCCTAAGTCTAGTATTGATTGAGCATAGAAAATGTGTTGAGTGTGAAATATTAGTTGAGTTGTATGTTACTTTTTCTATCTTTTCTAAAATAAACCAATGCAATCATTTTTTATTTTTTTATATATATGAGAAAGTATGTTTTAAGAAAAAAGATGTTGAATCTGAATTAAGGGAACAAATCCTTTGCTTTAAATGATATGACCACATATTCGGTTTTTATTTTCTTTAAATAATTAAACAAATGTGCCACCATTAATCTTCTCTTTACCGTTATTTTTCTACTTGGCTGAAAACCATACAATGTTGTGAACATGATAGCATGAAACTATTTAAATATAGAAGTGCTTTAATGATGCTATTTAAAAATTAGTCAAAGAATGCATTAAATTTAAATACTGCCTTTCCAAAGCAATGAGATTAGAATGGATAGAGGTAGACAATGCGAAATGGATGTGGAAAAACTTACTTGTAAGAAACTATCATGAATTTTGACTTTATCCTGAATTGTTCCTATGGAAAGTATAAAACTATGTTATTCACTCAATATGTTATACATGTGAAACTATGCTGTTTTTACTCATATTGTGAGAAAATTCTAGGACAGGATGCTGAATGTGGATTCACAGAGATAGTAGTTTAGTCGTTTTTCTAAACTACCATTATGTTTACTTTATGCTTGGCCAAGCAATGTACCATTGAAATAGATGGATTAAAAGCCTAGATTATTATGTATTTTGTCTCTTCCACATCTTGATTGCAAGAAATATGTTTTTCTAGTTTAGGAATGCATATAAGAAAACAAGCATGCATTGAGAGTTTCCTTCTTTCTTTTTTGTTCTAGGTTGCTAGGCTCCTCATGCAGGGTTGAGGATTTCTTCGAGTTAGGAAGAAAACCAGGGACGTCATGTGCTTTGTGGTTTGGTGGAAAAGGCGCCTTAATCACACTCTTGGCCTCAATGCGAGAAGACTGATGGTGTCCAGATAGATGAGGTTCAAATATTCTATTGATTGGATAAACTTCTTATTTTTTACATTGTATAGCTTGAAAGCCAATTTGTAAATTGTAATATCATGATGTAACTATAGATGTTCATTTGACTTGGTATCATTGAAATAGATGATTCGTGACATCCTAAGAGGTGTACATAAACTCAAATTTCTAACTTAGTTGAATGAATATCATTTTAGAACACATGTGGTTTGTTCAATTTTATTCATGATATCTCTAAATCTCTTTTGTAATGTCCATTGAATATGGGAATGGTCATCTTGGAATGTGTTCAATTTTTGTGCTTTACATTTTGGTATCAGAGCCTCTAGGTTAAACTCTTAGACCTATGCCTAATTGCACTTGGTGTTGTGTGTGTGTTCTAGAATAAATTCATGGATTTTAGAACCTATCAACATGAGAATCATGGGGGTGGGTCCCATGGTGATGTAAATGATAGGTTGGATTTGATTCTAGCCCTATTGAGTAGATAGGAGGTCAAGCTTGATAGCCTTAAGAAAGATAGACATAGGGGTCTACATGGATCAAACTCTGGTGGGAATGAGGAGAATAAAAATTTTGAGCAGCCCAAGATTGAAGGAAACCCCAATAGATTAAGCAAGGTGGCTCAGGAGCTAGGTAAGGACCTTAAGAAGTTCACTCCACCGAAATTTTATGGTAAAAAAATTGGAGATGGAGAAAAAACCTAGATAATTGAAATGGATAAGTACTTTGCTCTACGGGATTTGTCTAATGAAACTAAGGCTAAATGGGGTTCCTACCAACTCACCAATGAAGTTACCACCTAGTGGGAGAATGAAAAAGAAGAAGAAAAATTCTTCCATGGTAAGGTGACCTGGGAGAAATTACTATAATTGTTCAGGAAAAGGTGGCTATCGTAGTCCTATTTTGATAAAAATATGATGAAATTATAGACTCTCACTCAAGGAGGAATGAGAGTGACATAGTACTGGGAAAGGTTTTCACATTTTCTCAAATATATACCCTAGTACCAGCCAGATGAGTGATTCCAGGTTCATAAGTTTATTCTGGGGCTTAGGCCACAAATAGGGGTGGAGGTGGATATACATAACCCTTCCACCATGGATGAGGCTTTTGAGAAAGCGACCAAACAGGAGCAAAAGCTTTAGTAGGTTGCAAAATATAGGAAAAATAGGGATGCTAAGAGGAATTCATAGGGGAACTATTATAATGACAATAATCATAATCAATATAGCCAAGGAAACAACAATAGGTAGATCAAGAATATGAAAAGGGGAAATAAATCTCAGGATCGCCATGATGGGAACCAAAATAATAACAAGAGAACCAATTACCATAATAACAATAACACTAGAAGAGATGGATCCGAAAAGCCTAGGGAACCTCGTGGAGGATTCTATACATGCGGTGGAGAGAATTATGCTAGTGTGTGCCCTCAATGGAGCAATAAAAAAAACAAGAACCAACATCATATTTCTGCAGTGGTGGAAAATCACCAAGCTGACTATCAAGCTATGCCTATCCAGTTGTCGGGTAAGATTTTTAGATGTCCAGTTTCTATATTGATTGATACAAGAGCTATTGATAGTTTTTTTGATCCTCATATCATTTCTAAATTATCTGTTAAACCAAGTTATATGGCTAATTCATGGAAATTTTAGTATGGTAAGTAGGTAGAGAAAAAGGTAGAGAAATTCCTAGCATGCAGTGAACTCAAACTTTCGTGTTTCATGATGCAAGTCAATCTTTATGTAGCACCTTTGGGGTTATATGATGTGATTTTGGGGATAAATTGGCTTGCAAAACATAAGGCCCTTATGGATTGTGAGGAGAAAATCATAACTTGTTTAGATGATCTAGGTAGACGAGTGGATATTTATGGTGTTAAAAGGCCATTGGAACTCAGGAAAATTTCAGCCATGCAGTTGAAGAGGGAGCATAGAAAAGGGGGTATCATCTATGAAATTAAGGCTATAGATCTAGATAGTCCTAAGGTGATAGCTAATGATCATGCTATACTGAAGGAATTTCAAGATGTATTCCCTAACGAGCTGACTGAATTTCCCCCTAAATGGGTGTTTGAATTTTCCATTGAATTACAACCAAGGATTGAGCCGCAATCTAAAGCCCCATACAGGATGAATATCACTGAATTGTATGAATTGAAGGCTCATTTATAGGAATTATGTAGTCAAGGTTTATAAGCTCGAGTGTGTCTCCATGGGGAGCACCGACCATATTCATGAAAAAGAAGGATGGGAATTTAAGGCTATGTATATCTTACAAAATTATAAACAAGGTAACCATAAAGAACATGTACCCACTCCCCAGGATAGAAGATCTATTTGATCAAATGAAGGGGGCAAACGTATTCTCAAAAATAGATCTGAGATCAGGTTACCACCAATTGAGGATTAAAGATGAGGATATTTCCAAAATTGCATTCAGGACCAGATACAAGCATTATGAATTCACAATGTTACCATTTGGGTTAACGAATGCCCCAACAAATTTCATCTGATGAATAGAATTTTCTGGGAATTCTTGGATGACTTTGTGTTGTTTTTCTTAGATGATATTTTAATCTACTCCAAGTCTGAAGAGGAGCATGACAAGAAATTAAGGATAGTATTGCAGCATCTGAGAGACCATAAGTTCTATGGAAAAATTTCCAAATGCACTTATTATCAAACCAAGGTGCACTATTTGCGGCATGTGATATCTAGTGATGGGATAGCTATGGATCCTAAAAAGATTAAGGCAATCATGGTGTTGCTAGCTCCATAGAATGTTTCTGAGGTCCACAACTTTATGGGGCTTGTAGGATATTATAGGAAGTTTGTTTAGAGATTCTCAACCATCATAGCAACCATCACTGCCCTCCAAAAGAAAGGAAAGAAATTTGAATGGAATGATAGGTGCGAGAAGGATTTTCAACTGTTGAAGGAAAAGCTTACTTCTGTACCCATCTTGATAGTGCCAGATCCAAATGGGCACTTCATAGTGATAACTGATGCATCAGGTGAGGGTGTGGGAGTAGTTTTCATGAAGGATGGCCAAGTGGTGGCATATGAATCTCGAAAGTTGAAACTACATGAACTAAATTATGCACCACATGATTTGGAATTGGCCACCATAGTACATGCTCTTTAGATGTGGAGGCATTATCTCCTTGGGAAGCCTTTTGAGTTGAAAATTGATCATGCAAGATTGCACTATATATTCACTCAACCCAACCTGAATGCTCGATAGAGGCAATGGTTGGAATTCTTGAGTGAGTATGATTTTGGAATTGAGTATATCAAGAGAAAATAAAACAGGGTGGAAGATGCCTTGAGCAGAAGAAGATATTTGGCTGCAATGGTTATAGTAAATTCAACCTTCAGGAAGGAAGTAATTCCAGCTTTGACAGGGGACGAGCATCATGAAAGGGTGAAACAATCCCTAGAGTATAACACATCATATCAAAGGTATGATGGTTATGTGTTTGAGTCTGATGTACTCCTGAGGTACCAAGGAAAATATATGTACCCAATTCAGTAGGTTTGAGGTAACTGGTAATGGAGGAATTCCATAATGCACCATATTCTGGGCACCCCGGTGTAACAAAAATGGTAGAGGGACTTAGACCCTTGTATTTTTGGCCAGGAGTTAAGAAAGATGTAATATCATTTGTAGCCTAATGTTTGGAATGCCAACAAGTTAAGGATGAGCATGTACATCTAATGGGACTGTTGTACCCACAAAGAGTTTTGGAATATAAATGACAAGTGATCACGGTGGAATTTATTAAGGGGTTTCCAATGACTAAGGCTAGGCATGGCATTATTTTGGTTGTGGTTGATAAATTAACAAAAGTGGCACATTTCATTCTTGGAAACCTGAGAGATGGTTCTTTGGTGTTAGCAAAGAAATTTGTGCAAGAAATCTTTAGGTTGCATGAAGTATGAGAGATGATCATATCCGATCGTGACACTCATATGACTTCCAGGTTTTGGACCACATTAAATTCTTCCTTGCGAACTAAACTAAACTTTAGCTCTACATATCACTTGCAGACCGACATATAAAATGAGAGAGTGAATCAGGTGGTAGAAGATCTTCTCAGAATGTATTGTATGGAGTAGCAACATAAATGGGAAGAATACTTGCCTCTAGTGGATTTTTCTTACAACAAATCCTATCAAGCCTCATTAGGCATGGCACCTTTTGAGGCATTGTATGGCTATAAATTCCACACACCTATCAACTGGGATACGGTGGAGGATAGGATTGTGATATAAATGGAAGATTAGATGAGATTGATCAAGGAAAAGTTGAAACAAGCTTTTGATCGTCAAAAGAGATTTTCCAATCGAAATAGGACCTTTAGAAAATTCTCAATGGGTGAAAAGGTGTTCTTGAGAGTTCACCCATAGAAGAGTTCAATTTATTTTGGCAAGAATTTGAAGCTTGCTCCTCATTTTGTTGGCCCTTTCGAAGTCTTGGAATTTTTTAACGCAGTGGCTTATAGGCTTGCTCTGCCACCAGCTTTGTCCTGCATTCATAATTTTTTCCATGTCTTAGTACTCAAGCCATATCACCTAGATGTTATTCACGTGCTTGATTGGAATGCATTGTAGGTTCTGAATACAGGGGTGATGCTAGTGGAACCTATCAAGATTCTAGAAAAGTGCAACGGTGAGTTGTGAAATAGAGATATACTATAGTACAAGATCTAGTGGGATCAATATTCTAAGGACAGTGCCACATGGTAGGATGCTGATGAGATTGACAGATCTTTTCCACATCTTGTATTTTAGCCTGATAATTTATTTTTGCACTTTATGAATTTTGATAAATAGATACTATAGACTATTCGGTGTGGATGTTTTCTTCTAGACATCGAAACGATGTCTCTTCCTAGTGGGGAAGGATGTCACGTCTCCAATTTTGGTGATGCTTACTTTTACTTTATGTGGTTTCCACTTCATGTTTTCATGTTTGGGTATGGTAGATTTAATGACAATAAATGTGGTGTTTTATTTTGTGGAAAGTTGCAATGAATGAAGTAATATTTTATTTTGGAAATAATGCAAAATGGAAAGTGTTACTTAGAATTAATATATGTTGATGCTATGAGTTAAATTGTTTTGATTTGACCTAGATACTAATTCTATGTTCGTTGCTTGAGTGTATGTGAGTGGTAGGTCATCAAAGACCAAGGGTGTGGTTAAGGAGGGGAGATTAACCTCTTGGAAGGGTAAAGCAAGAACGATGCTCTTGATCACACACAACACTTAGATTCATACAAGTTCATCTAGCAAGTGCTTTGAGTAATTATCCTAATTTCAATAATTTTAATTGGTTAATTAATTTTATATTTATATGTGCACACAATTAAAGAAAGAAAAAAAAATTAGAATAAATAAATATTCGCATGTAAAATTAAATGTTGAGTGAAGTCGATCAAATAATTGTCTATTTTCAAATTGTTGTGAATACCATGTTCAAATATTAATATTAGAAAGCAAATAAATAATTATTTATATTGGTTTTTTTAGAAATCCAATTAAATTGAAATAAATATTAATTTGGAAATCAATTTAATTCTTTTATTTATTTTCCTAATTTCAAGATTAGGTTTAGGGAAGTGGAAAAAACTTTATAAAAATAAGAATTGTGCTCATGGGAAGAACCAACCGTTTCTTTTATGAATCTTTTATGGTTGTTATGCAACAAAAAAATGAGAAAAAGGGGATTCACGATAAGTGCTTCTATTGGAAATTAGAAGGAAGATATAGGTAGAAGCAAGGAGCAAGGGGGATTCCTCAGCTAGAGAATTCTGAAAACAACTCAAGGAAAGAATATATCAAGTTTTTATTCTATTCCAAAGCATTTAAATTATCTCTATGAGAAAGAATAAAATAATTTTCTGAAATATCTATTTTATTGTCCAGGATTTGAGGGTCTATTGCTTAGAATTATTTGTTCAGTTGTGCAAGTGGTTCTTTTTCCCCTTTTGGCAATATAAAATTCACTATATTTTTATACTTCACCAATATAAAAATATATCCAAAATATTATCTAAGTGTATCTATGATTTCTAAATTGTTGTTCTGAAAATGAAAACTCAGTTTCCTTATGAAATTAATTTTTTTAGATATATATATATCCTAATATATACATATACATATATTTAATCCAATAAATATATATATACTTCTTGTATTGTTGCATTTTCAAGTTGTAACTGTTAGCAGAAACCCATAATTAAGTTAGCGAACACTCTTTATATGCTAAGACTATTGTTTTGTGTGGTAGATGTAAGGGGAGATGTCTGCCCCCAACTGCACCTCCCACACAAGCTATGGCCCAAGGGAAGGCCACGAGTTGGTACCGGCTAACCCCTCTCCCAAATTTCCCATGCATTGAAAGCAATTATAAATTGTTGTGTAATTTTTTTCCCCATGTGCAGCCATAAGTCCGCTAGCCATTAATTTATTTAATTCATATATATATACACACACATATATATATACACATATATATATACATATATATACATATATACATATATGATTGTGATTATATTCCTGTGTAAATATACCTACAGAGATATGGATACATATATAATATGATAAAAATATAATTATGTGTATTTATTTTACTACCATGGTAAATATTTTACTGAATATATGTAGGTATATATGTATTTACATAAATATGTATAATGTATACATTCATATATAAACTGATATTAAATCAGTACTCTTATAATACAAGAATTATAGAAGCATATTTTTGTGTGTACTCTCTTCCTATTAACTGTGATTGGCTTATTCTGAAATAAACAGCCATTAATTAAATCTGCTCATTTGGAAACTAAGAATACAACCAGCCTAAGTCTAGTATTTATTGAGCATAGAAAATGTGTTGAATGTGAAATATTAGTTGAGTGATATGTTAATTTTTCTATCTTTTCTAAAACAAACCAATGCAATCATTTTTTATTCTTTTTATATATATGAGAAAGTATGTTTTAAGATAAAAGAAAATGTTGAATATGAATTAAGGGATCAAATCCTCTGTTTTAAATGATATGACCACATATTCGGTTGTTATTTTCTTTAAATACTTAAAAAAAAATTCCACCATTAATCTTCTCTTTACCATTATTTTTCTACTTGGCTGAAAACCATACAATGTTGGGAACATGATAGCATGAAACTATTTAAATATAGAAGTTCTTTAATGATGCTATGTAAAAATTAGTCAAAGCATGCATTAGATTTAAATACTACCTTTCCAAAGCAATGAGATTAGAATGGATAGAGGTAGACAATGTGAAATGGATGTGGAAAACCTTTGTTCTAAGAAAATATCATGAATATTGACTTTATCCTGAATTGTTCCTATGGAAAGTATAAAACTGTGTTATTCACTCAAAATGTTATACATGTGAAACTATGTTCTTTTTACTTGTATTGTGAGAAAATTATGGGATAGGATGCTAAATATGGATTCACAAAGATAGTAGTTTAGCCTTTTTCCTAAACTACCATTATGTTTATTTTATGCTTGGCCAAGCAATGTACCATTGAAATAGATGGATTAAAAGCCTATATTATTATGTATTTTGTGTCTACCACATCTTGATTGCAAGAAATATGTTTTTCTAGTTTATGAATGCATATAGGAAAATAGGCATGCATCGAGAGTTTCCCTCCTTTATTGTTCCAGGTTGCTAGGCTCCTCATGCAGGGTCAAGGATTTCTTCGAGTTAGGAAGAAACTCGGGGAAGTCATGTGCTTCGTGTTTGGGTGGAAAATGTGCCTTAAACACACTCTTGGCCTTAACATGAGAAGACCAATGGTGACTAGGTGGATGAGGTTCAAAGATTCTATTGATTGGATAAACTTCTTATTGTATACATTGTATGGCTTGAAAGCCAATTTGTAAATTGTAATATCATGATGTAACTATAGATGTATATTTGACTGTGTATCATTCAAATAGATGATTATCCTAAGAGGTGTACGTAAACTCAAATTTGTAACTTAATTGAATTAAAATCACTTTAGAACACATGTGGATGGCTCAATTTTATTCATGATATCTCTAAATCTCTTTTGTAATGTCCATTGAATATGGGAATGGTCATCTTGGAATGTGTTAAATTTTCATGCATTACACTCTCTCTCAAGTGTCTCTCTCTCACACACACTATCTCTCTTTGTCTTCATCTCCCTCTAAGGTCTCTCTCTCCCACTCAATATCTCTCTCTCTCTCTCCCACTCCCACTCCCTCTACCAGTCCATATCCCTCTCCACCTCTCTCTCTCCATCTCTTTGAATTCTCTATTTCTCTCTTAGGTCTCTCCCACTCCCTATTAGGTCTCTCTTTCTCTCTTTGAGGTCTCTCTTTGTCTCTGTGTCTTAGTCTCAGTCTCAGTCTTAGTCTCAATCTCAGTCTCAGTCTTTGTCTTTGTCTTTGTATCTGTCTCTATCTCTATCTTTGTCTCTGTCTCTGTCTCTGTCTCTCTGTCTATGTCTTTGTCTCTACATCTACATCTACATCTGCCTCTACATTTGTATATGTATTTGTATCTATATCTGTATCTGTATCTGTATTTGTATCTATATCTATATTTGTATTTTTATCTGTATCTGTATCTATATTTGTATCTATATTTGTATCTGTATCTGTATTTGTATATGTATATGTATCTATATATGTATCTATATCTATATCTGTATCTGTATCTGTATCTGTATCTGTATCTGTATCTGTATCTATATTTGTATCTGTATCTATATCTGTATCTGTATCTGTATCTATATTTGTATCTATATCTGTATTTGTATCTATATCTGTATTTGTATCTGTATCTATATCTATATCTATATTGGTATCTCCATCTCCATCTCCATCTCCATCTCTTTGTCTCTGTCTCTATCTCTATCTCTGTCTCTATCTCTATCTCTGTCTCTATCTCTGTCTCTGTCTCTGTCTATGTCTCTATCTCTATCGCTATCTATGTCTCTGTCGCTATCTCTATCTCTATCTCTATCTCTGTCTCTATCTCTATCTTTGTCTCTGTATCTGTCTCTGTCTTTGTCTTTATCTATTTCTCTATCTTTGTCTTTGTCTCTGTCTCTGTCTCTATTTCTATCTCTGTCTCTATCTCTGTCTCTATCTCTGTCTCTATCTCTATCTCTATCTCTGTCTCTATCTCTATCTCTATCTCTATCTCTATCTCTGTCTCTGTCTCTATCTCTATCTCTATCTCTATCTTTGTCTCTGTCTCTATCTCTGTCGCTATCTCTATCTCTGTTGCTATCTCTATCTCTATCTCTGTCTCTATCTCTATCTCTGTCTCTGTCTCTATCTCTGTCTCTGTCTCTGTCTCTATCTGTCTCTGTATCTATCTCTGTCTTTGTCTCTATCTATTTCTTTATCTCTGTCTCTATCTCTATCTCTGTCTTTGTTTCTATCTCTGTCTCTGTCTCTATCATTGTCTCTGTCTCTGTCTCTATCTATGTCTCTGTCTTTTTCTTTGTCTTTGTCTCTATCTCTATCTTTGTCTCTATTGTTGTCTCTATCTCATCTCTGTCTCTATCTCTGTCTCTATCTCTATCTCTATATCTATCTTTGTCTCTATCTCTATCTCTATCTCTATTGTTGTCTCTATCTCATCTCTGTCTCTATCTCTGTCTCTATCTCTATCTCTATATCTATCTTTGTCTCTATCTCTATCTCTGTCTCTATCTCTGTCTCTGTCTCTATCTCTATCTCTATCTCTATCTCTATCTCTATCTCTATCTCTATATCTATCTATGTCTGTCTCTGTCTCTGTCTCTATCTCTATCTCTATCTCTATCTCTATCTCTATCTCTATCTCTATCTCTATCTCTATCTCTATCTATGTCTTTGTCTCTGTCTCTATCTCTGTCTTTGTCTCTGTCTCTATCTCTGTCTCTATATCTATATCTGTATCTGTATCTGTATCTGTATCTGTATCTATATCTGTATCTGTATCTATCTCTGTCTTTGTCTCTGTCTCTGTCTCTATCTCTGTCTTTGTCTCTGTCTCTGTCTTTATCTCTGTCTTTGTCTCTATCTCTATCTCTGTCTCTGTGTCTTTCTCTATCTCTGTCTCTATCTCTGTCTCTGTCTCTATCTCTATCTCTATCTCTATCTTTATCTCTATCTTTTTCTTTGTCTTTGTCTTTTTCTCTATCTCTATCTTTGTGAATCTCTCTCTCTTACTCACACTCACACTCTCCATCTCCCTTTCAAGTCTCTCTCTGACTTCCACTCTCTCAAGTCTCTCTCTCTCTCTCTCTCTCTCTCTCTCTCTCTCTCTCTCTCTCTTCATCTCCCTTTCAGGTCTCTCACTCCCACTCCTCTCTCTCCCTCTCTCATTCTATCTCTCCCTCCCTCCCTCTCTCTATCATCTCTCTCTCTCACTCACTCACTTTCCACCTATCTCTCAAATCTCTCTCTCCCACTCCCTCAATCTGTCTCCATTATCTCTCTCTCCCTCTCTCCCTCCCTCTCTCCCTCTCAAGTATTTCTCCCTACCTCTATCTCTCTCTCCCTATCTCCTTGTCTCCCTCTCAAGTCTCTCTCACCCTCCTTCCCTCTCTCTCTCTCTCCCTCTTCGCCCCTCTCTCTCTCCCTCCCTCTCTCCTTCTTCCTCTCTCTCTTAGGCCTCTCCCACTCCCTCTCTCTTTATCTCTCTTAGCTCTCTCCCACTCCCTCTCTCTCTTCTCTCATGTTTCTCTCTTACTCACACTCACACTCTCCATCTACCTCTCAGATCTATCTCTCCCAATCTCTCTCAATTTCCACCTACCTCTCAAGTATCTCTCTCACACTACCTCTCTCTCTCTCAATCTTATCCTTCCCACCTTAACTAGATAACTTTCTCTTCCCCCTCTTCCTCTCCCCCCTCTCAATTCTCTCTCTCTCCCTCTCTCCCTTTCTCTCTCCCTCTCAAGTCTCTCTCCCTTTACCTACCTCTATATCTCTCTCTCTCTGAAGTCCCCCCTCTCTCCCTCCCTCCCTCTCCCTCTCTCTCTCCCTCTTAATTATCTCTCTCTTAGGTCTCTCCCTCTCCCTCTCTCCCTCTTAGGTCTCCCTCTAAGGTTTCTCCCACTCCCTCTCTATGTCTCCCTCTCTCTCTCTCTTTCTCTCTTAGGTCTCTCTCGCTCCCTCTCTCTTCTCTCATCTCTCTCTCTCTCCCAATCTCTCTCACAAGTCTCTCTCTCCCACTCCTTCTCTCTCTCTCTCTCCCCCCTCCCTCTATCTATTTCTCTCTCTTAGTTCTCTCCCACTCCCTCTCTCTTATCTCATATATTTCTCTCTCTCTCTTACTCACACTCATACTCTCCATATACCTCTCAAGTATCTCTCTCCCACTCTCTCTCACAAGTCTCTCCCCCTCTCTCTCTCCCTCCCTCCCTCCCCCCCTCTCTCTAGTCCCTCCCACTCTCTCCCTCTCTCTCCCTCTCCCTATCCATATCCCTCTCACTCTTCCCCTCTCCCTCTTAGGTCTCTCTCTCAGGCCTCTCCCACTCCCCCTCTCTCTCTTTCTCTCTCATAGGTCTCTCCCACTCCCCCTCTCTCTTCTCTCATGTCTCTCTCTCTTGATCTCTATCTTACTCACACTCACACTCTCCATCTCCCTCTTAGGTATCTCTCTCCCACTCTCTCATAACTCTCTCTCTCTCCCACTCTCTCTCACAAGTCTATCTATCTCTCTCTATCTCTCTTTGTCTCCCTCTCTCTATCTCTCTCTATCTATCTATATGTTTTTCTCTCTTAGGTCTCTCCCACTCCCTCTCTCCCTCTTAGGTCTCCTAATCCCTCTCTCTCCCTCTCTTTCTCTCTCTTAGGTCTCTCCAACTCCCTATCTCTTCTCTCATGTTTCTCTCTCTTACTCACACTCACACTCTCCATCTCCCTTTCAAGTCTTTCTCTCACTCTCTCTCACAAGTCTCTCTCTCTCTCTCTCCCACTCTCTCTCACAAGTCTCTCTCTCTATCTCTCTATCTCTTTATGTCTCTCTCTATCTATCTATCTATCTTTTTGTCTCTCTCCCCCACTCCATCTCTCTTAGGTCTCACCCACTCCCTCACTCTCTTCTCTCATGTCTCTCTCTCTCGATATGTCTCTTAATCACACTCACACTCTCCCTCTCCCTCTTAGGTCTCTCTCCCCCACTCTCTCTCTCTTTATCTCTCCATCCCCTATCTCTCTAGTCCCTTACACTCCCTTTCCCTCTCCCTCTCCCTCTCCCTCTCCCTCTCTCTCTTAGGTCTCTCTCTCAGGTCTCTCCCACTTTGTCTCTCTCTCTCCCTCTCTCTCTCTTTCTCTCTCTTACACTCACACTCTCCATCTCCCTCTTGGGTATCTCTCTCCCACTCCCTCTCTCTCTTATCTAGCGTGTCTCTCTCTCACTCTATCTCTTACTCACACTCGCACTCCCCATCTCCCTCTTAGGTCTCTCTCTCTCCCACTCTCTCTCACAAATCTCTCTCTCTTTGTCTCTCTCTCTTTTTCTCCATCCATCCCTCCCCCTCTCTCTCTAGTCCCTGCCACTCCCTTTCCTTGTCTCTCTCTATCTCCATCTCCCTCTTCATCTCCCTCCCCCTCTCACTCTCACTCTCCATATCCCTCTCTCCCTCTCTCTCCCTCTTAGGTCTCCCACTACCCCTCTCTCTCACTCAATCAATTACTCACTTTCCACCTCCCTCTCAGGTCTCTCCTCCCAACCCCCCTCTCTCTTAGGTGTCTCCTTCTAACCCTAAATAGATATATCTCTCCCTCAGTTGTCTCCTTCCCACCCTAACTAGATAAATATCTCTCTCCCCTCTCCTTACTTCCCTCCCTCCCTCCCTCTCAAGTATATCTCCCTCTCCCTCACTCTATATATATCTCCCTCCCTCCCTCTATATCTCTCTCCCTCTCTCTCACTTAGAATTAACTTGAGATGGGGAGAGTGACTTGAGATGGAGAAAGGGAAGGAGAGAGGGAGAGAGAGACCTAAGAGGGATATGAAGAGATAGAGATAGAGTTTCTATATGAGAGAGAGTGGGAGAGAGAGACCCTAGAGGGAGATGGAGAGTGTGACTAAGAGAGAGAGAGTGAAGGAGTGGGAGAGACCTAAGAGAGAGAGGGAGAGGAAGAGAGAGAAGGAAGGATTGGGAGTGACTCGAGAGAGAGACCTAAGAGAGAGAGAATTAAGAATGAGAGAGAGGGAGAGAGGGAGATGGAGAGTGAGAGGGAGTGGGAGGGACCTGAGAGTGAGAGAGAGAGAGAGAGAGAGAGAGAGAGATACTTGAGAGGGAGAGGGAATTGAGATGGAGAGAGCTTGGAGGGAGAGATGAGATAAAGTGGGATAAAGATACCTAAGATGGATATGGAGAGAGAGAGATAGAAGGAGGGAGGGTGAGAGAGAATTGAGAGGGAGAGAGGAAAAGAGAGATAAGGAAGGTAGAGGGATAAATACTTGAGAGGGAGAGAGATAATTGAGAGGGAGAGAGGGGAGAGAGATACTTGAGAGGTAGGTGGAAAGTGAGAGAGAGAGAGGTAGAGAGATACTTGAGAAAGAGAGAGGGAGGGAGAGGGGGAGAGACTTGAGAGGGGGAGAGAGAGAGGAGATAATGTGAGTGTTAGTGAGATATTGAGAGAGAGAGAGGGAGTGGGAGAGAACAAATAGAGAGAGGGAGTAGGAGAGACTTGAGAGAGAGAGCTAAGAGGGAGAGAGGGAGTAGGAGAGAATTGAGTGAGATACATAAGAGGGAGAGAGACTTAAGAGGAGGAGAGACTTCAAAGGGAGGAGGAGAGAGAGAGGGGAGATAAAGAGTGAGAAAGGGAGGGAGAGAGGGAGGGAGAGGGAGAGGGAGAGGGAGAGGGAGAGGGAGAGAGAGAGGGAGAGGGAGTGGGAGAGACCTGAGAGAGAGGGAGTGAGAGAGAGAGAAGGAAGGATGGATGGAGAGAGAGGTAGAGAGATATGTCTAGAGCTCAAGGGGAGAGAGTGAGAAAGATATGTATAAAGAGGGACAAAGAGAGAAGAAAGGAGGGAGGGATAGGTCTAGAGCTTAAGGGGAGACATAGTGATATATAGAGAGATAGAGAAAGGGAAAAAGAGATATGATGATTTATGAATATTTTTTCATCTCCTTACTAAAAAAAATATAAATATTTCATTATTCATTACTTTTTCTAATGTTTCAAGTATTTTGAGATGATTGTTACAAAAAGATAATGAAAAAAACCTTTACATGTGAAAGTAGTGAGCATTTGTTTCAAAAATTAAATATGAAGTTAAACTATTATAATTATTTTTGTGTACCATATAGAAACACCACCTAGTCCATTGCGTAGAGCTCTCAGACACCTTTCCAATTCCTATAAAAAGTAAAAATTTTGATAAGAAACGCAAAATTTATGCCCATTTTACTAAGAGGGTTGTTTAGGTCTTCAAAACGAATATCCGTATTGATTTTCAAAATGGATATCCGTATTTATTTTTAAAATGGATATCCATTTCAAATGGATATCCGTAATGGATATCCGTTTTGTTTTTTAAAATGGACATCTATTTCAAATAGATAGCCATTTTTTTGAACAAAATGGCTTCCCACTTTCCAAAATGGATATCCATTTCACTATTGTATTACCAAACTAAAATGAATATTGTACCCAAGCCTATAAAAAGTTAAAGAGGAAATTTTCCATTTTTGGGCATGTTAAAAATGCCTTTTTTTTCAAATTGCCACTTGTTGGACCCCTATGATCTTGCACAAACCCCCACACTATAGAATATAAGCTCAAGTACAATCCTATCGAGCATGCATGCCTTGTGGTGGTTTTTCCACTCAAAAACTCATGTATTACATATTAAACCACAAAAAAAATCTCATATCCAAGATAGATCCCTTGAATTATCACCTCAACAAAGAAACCTTGACAAGTTGGTTAGCCAAATAGGCAATAATGTTAAGAAAAAATGACATTCAGTATGTTGAGCGAAAGGAAATAAAAGAACAAGTTATAGCTAGCCAACGCATAGATGGACCCATGAAAATAGATCAACCATTGGTATCAAATTTCCCTAATGAGTCTATATTCACACTAGAGGCTTCAGTCACATGGAAGTTATACTTTGATGGATCTCACACAAGTCACGGTTCAGGAGTATGAATACTTTTCATAACACCCCAAGGAGATACCATCCCAAGGTCATTGAGAATTAATTTTTCTTACATGAACAACATAGAAAAATATGAGGCACTACTCATAGGACTTTGTATGGCCATAAAATAGAAGATCAAGATCCTTCAAGTTGATGGTGACTCATAGTTGGTTATTCAAAAAGTCAACGATGACTATAAAACAAAGGATGAGAAACTCACTCCTTACAAATGAATTGTTGTTAGTTTTAAGCAATACTTTGATAAAATCATCTTTTGGAAGGTCTCTAGAATCCCAAATAAGGCAACTGATGCAATGGCCACAATACAATCTCTAGGACATTCTAAATAATGTACCATAGTACAAGTTCTCGGCATAACAACTACTGATCCCCACCTTTGATATCCTCAAATTTGAGATGGTGTGACAACTTGTTGGTCCCAATTTACCTTGGTTCAAATATGTCTAAAACTACTTACATGCCCAAGTTATCTCCCCTAGAATATCTACTAATCAACACAAATATTTTATCTGCAAGAGCGCTAGATATGTCATCATCAGTGACACCCTCTATCACCAAAGTTTGGACAATACCCTCCTTATATTTCTTGATACTAATGAATTAAAAACAACCTCATGACAGGTACACATGGGTATATGTGGATCTCACTCATGTGGTCCTACTTTAGCTATGAAGATGATGTGAGTTGGATAATATTGGCCCACAATGGAACACAATACATACCACTTTGTCAAGAAGTGTAGATAGTACCAAATACATGGAGATCTTATACATACACCAACACAAGAAATCCAACCAATCAAATCAACATGTCCCTTCACCCAATGGGAAATTGACCTCATAGGTAAAATCCATCCCACCTCATCTAATAGCCATAAGTTCATCATCACAACGATTAAGTATTTCATGAAATGGATAGAGGCTATCCCTATGAAATACATTACTAGAAAATAAATATCCAAATTCATCCTTAATTACATCATATGTTGGTATGGTGTGTTGGAATCCATAATTATTGATAACACTCATCCCTTCAAGAGCTAAGATTTCTATCAATTATGCAAAAAGTTTCACATCTAGCACCACTTCACCACTCCATATTATCCCCAAGTAATGGCCAAGTTGAGGCATCCAATAAGACCATCATCAAAATCGATGACACTGGTCATGATTGGCACCTCTAGCTCAATCCCACATTATGGGCCTATCGAACTAGCATCCAAACTCCCACAAGAGCCACACCATATTCCTTAGTATTTGTTTTTAAATCCATCCTTCCTATTGAGGTCGAGTTACCTTCCCAAAGGGTATCCATGCAAGGGCTTATTGATGATGAAGAATATTGTGTATCTAGATTAGATAAGCTGGATTTTTTAGATGAGAAAAGATAGAATGCATTGGTCCATATACAAACTTATCAAAACCTACTTCATCATAGCTACAATAAGAAGGTTTTGGTCAGATATTTCAATATTGGTGACTTGGTTTTAATGGAAAATCCTAAGAATCAAGTAGAAAGGGAGAAGCTTGGAAAATTTGAACCTAATTGGTTGGGTCCATACATCATAACAGTAGTATATGGGTTATGTAATTATAAGCTTTCAAATCCTGAAGGTGAACCATTATCGGAGCCTATCAATATCTTGCACTTGTGTAAATTCTACACCTAGCTTCAGAGAGGCTTGTCAAAAATCTAAAAAAAAAAAATGTCACCTTGATGAAAACCTGACAAATAGGCATCTTTTGTGACCACAAAAAAAATAAAGAAAACACTAAAGAGATAACTTGTCCAGTAGTGAAAACCACTTCAATGGTGCTTTGGATAATTACCATGGTGAAAACTAGGCAAATAGATGCCATGTGTAGTCAATCTTTGCTCCATCATCTACCATCATTATATTTTATTTTTAACCCTCACTCATAATAAATTTACCTCCACACTTCTTCACATCAATAATAATGCTTTGTTGTCCTTCCCATCACTTGAGAAAAATTGACCTTATGCATCTTTTTCCTTCCATATCCATCCACAATAAGGCTTATCCAATTCTATCCCTAATAATTGGTCCTATACTTGATTGGGGGAAATTAATTGACTCATGTCTTCAATGGATCCTAGACTTAGTATTGGAGGTCAATATATCAAAAATCCAAAAAAATAGAAAAATTCAAAAACCCAAAAAAATCAAAACATGCAAAACATCCAAAAACATCCAAATAACTTCAAAAAATCCCCAGAAAAGTAGTGTCAAGTCCTATCAATCTAAGTCAGTCGAACTACATTTCCTTTGTGATTTCACATAGGAAAGGCCATCTTTAATGAGCCCCCGAGGCACTAGGTCAGTCCTTTAGGGTTTTATCAAATAAAGTTAATCAATATTCATAATTATATTTTCCATGGTCATAGTTAGTCAAAATACAATATATTTATGCATGTTATGTAGGCAAGGCCATCTTTGATGAGTGCTTGAGGCACTAGGTCAGTCTCTTAGGGTTTGTCAAGTCGGTCACTATCCATATCCTAATAGCTTGTCACTTTTTGAAGCTAACACTTTGATCAGACACAAAAATTCATCTAAGTCTCAACCAAATAATGAATCAATACATGAACTATCCATCTAGTGTTCAATCCAAACTAACCAATTGGTTAATAAGTTAAACATCAAATCAACAATTACCTATCAATAAATGGTCTTATACAAGAGGTGGAATTTTTGTAACCTGACATGATGTCTTATAAAACTTCCCCCATTTCTTGAAACTAGACCCAATCCTATCATTTATCTTCTATAGGATGTGTTCTTCCTGAAACCAGGCATTATCATTATCAATTTTGTCATTTTCCTCATATAGGTGGCTGCATGATTGAAAACAAGCATTATCAATAAATCAACCGGCCAACCAATGAATAAAACTCATCAATCATATCAACAAACAATCAATGGAAAATGATCTATATGGCTATTGACTATGTTGGTCTAGTTTTTCTTATCTTTTTATTGATTTATCTATTGGTCATGTCACTAGCCACCTCGAGGATGTCCCAAGAAGGATTTAGAGGAGTGATGATGTCTCATGATATTCTTTTATCTTTGATTGTTTTTGTGGATTGTCTTGGAAAAAATATTGGAGCAACTTCGCTCCTAGTACGAGTCGTGACATTCCTTGTCTATTGAGTGTTTGTTTTGCAAACAAAACAAATTGCACACCTTGGTCTATTTCATACCATGGTTTTTATTGTCCATTTTCCATATTTTTAACACTCAATGATGATCAGCATACAATCCTATCATCTATCAAGAAAAATATCAATCCCTCTTCCTTTTGACTAGTTCCATGCTAACATCCATGTCCTTTGCGCTAAAATTTATTCTATCCCCTTCTTGATGGTGTTCTGTGACACACAAAAATATCTTGCATACACAATCATGTTAGAGTATCATATGCATCATCATAAATATATTAGGTCACCCATATTTTTATCAAAAAATATAAGAACTTAGATAGAATTTCATTATAGAGAATCATGCATGCATTCATACATGCATCAAATATCACAATCATATAGTACCATCCTGCATCCATAAATCATTAGCATTACATACATATCATTACATACACTTGACATAATCATCACATTTACATATCCACTGGAGATCATACATATCAAATGAGCATATTATTGCATTTACATCATGCATATCCACAATCTATAATTGAATCACATCATAATCATAATACATCCATAACATCATAAAATTAAATGCATTCATCCAAACACCATCATATACAAATCATATATAAGCAAGAATCGATATACATTAGACATCCATAATGCATCATAACATATATCATCATCTCATAATCATATAAGTACATAAGTGTCATAAAACACCATAATCCATCACATAAACATACATAGAACATAGGAACATAAATCATATAGTCATCACCAAAATCATGCATCTTGTATATATATCAAAAAAGTGTCATAATACAAAATCTTGATGTATCTCAAAATGGAGCTTGCATGCTCAAAATAAAAAATTTAAGCGTCTAATACATATCATAAATAAGCTCTAACTAGAGCTACCCATGTCTCCTAAGGGGCATGGTCTTGGGGAAGGTTGATGCTCCTACCTATTGTGCAGTGGATTTGATCCTAATGGCCTATGTCCTAGCCCTAATGGTCAATCATAAGGAGATGGTCTAGGTTTATTAACTCCTCCATTGCTCTGAGACCTGTATGAATGAGACTTGCTACAACTGTACATTTGTGTATAAGATGGTTCTCTCTCTACTGTTGGAGCTTGGTGCTCATATAAGTCTCCATAATATCTATCCTCCTATCTTACTTGAAATAAATAGTGGCCTAGTTCACCAATGAGCTAACTAACAGTCACAATAAATTCCAAACAAAACTAATCTACCCTATGTCTGCCAATCACGACCATGTCTTGCTCTATAGTGAGCCTATCCACTTTAGCTTGTAGAGTTTGAATCCTTTCATATGTAGCTTGAAGCTAAGAATATAGGTATGTGATCCTTTGATCCACAAACTTGTCACCCTCCACCTCCTCCATAACCCCCCAAATGGGAAAAACCTAGAACCCCTCACTAAGGCCCTCTACCATCACGATCTTTGCGCGCAACACTCTCTCCTCCTCTCCCATATCTTCCTCTCCCATCCTCTCCTCCTCTCCCATCTCCCACTTAGCCTCCCCATGGCTACCTCCTCCACTCTCGGTACCTCCTCCACCCATGGACCCTCCTAATCTTCCTCTACTCTCGGACCATCCTACTCGGGCTCCTCCCTAATTGGCGAGAGTGTTCTAACTAATATTTGTCCCTTGGACATCGTCTTCTTGACCCGCCCTTCGTGATATCCCCTACCTTCATTGCCACCATCATACCCTCTACTTCCATAACCTTATCCTCCATCCCCTCTCCCCTGTCCTCTGAACCAGACATATGGGTCCCTACCTCTCCACTCAACTAGTGTTGGTTGATCAAGGTCTGTCAAAGCATCCTTCCTATGTGTAGCCCACCATACATCATACTCAGGTGTAGTTCCCACATCTTCAACCTCAACTCCTGCATGCTACTGTACAAGGTGCAAAGAATCTATATCCTTCTTGATGATAACAATGTTAATCATCTAACCCCATTGACCAATCTCCTTAGATGACCATGCAAACTCCACTGTGCCCATAGGTAACCCCTAGCACTCTCCAAACTATCTGAGCAACCAATTTAGAAGGCAGCTCTCAATAATATTTTGTGACTAGACTATCTATCCAATCAAATATATAGCCTACTGATAGTATGGTAGGTGTTGTGCATCATCCTCCCATGGTTGAAAATCTCAAAAGGGTATCCAAAAAAAGGAGGAGAGAAAGTCTATTGCATGATGCTATTACCCAACATCGCTAACCTTGGTGTATGTGACCGCTCTATATAGGAAAACATACAACATCCTGGCTCCTAATTGTCTCCCCATAGGTGGTCAAAACACAAAAATCTTCTCCTAGGCCCAAATCATTAGTAATGTGGTGCTATAACTAATGAGTTATGATCCTCTATATTCAACATCTTGTAACTATGAATACAACATGTCTAGCAGGCATGACCCCCACACATGTACTATCCCTCTAGTCATCTTTCCTATTAGCATCTCTCCCTGTTCGATGGGAAATGTGTGCCCTTGATGATATGGAATGACAATCCCTTTGATCACTATGCAAAGGACTACCTCAAATCACTCATAATGGTCATCCAATACATCCCATCAGATCTCATATTCCTCAACTTTGAGCTCTATGATATCATCATGATTGTAAGCCCTCTTGAAGGCCCTAAATCTATTCTCTAGGTCATATGACATGTATGCTCCTTGGAATGGAAGCCTTAGAATACACTAAACATCCTTCAATGTCATTGTTGCCTCTCTTGCAGGTAGGTGAAAGGAGTTGGTCTTTGAGTGCCACCTCTCCATCAACACAGTCAATAGTCCCCTATTAGCCTTGATCATAGTCATGAAAGTCACATATACAATCCGAGGGAATGTAATTGCTCCCTCTCCTCATCCAATAACTGATCTCACAGTCTAGATGTCGACAACCAACTCTCACAAGTATAAATAGGGTCATATCTCACATGTGATCATAAAAAAGTGCATTATGTCAATTGAAAACCCTAAGAAAACCTATTTAACCTCCATTGTAGAATAAATTCTATCCAAAATTGGGGTAAAAGCTTAATCAGACAAATGTGTCACACTATCAAACCAAATGCAACTTACTAGTCAGCTGCATCACACATTTTGTATATGTGACTCACAAATTCAATTGTGTGGCAGACCCAAGAATATGCATTGCACACATCATTTACGACATAAAAACCATCAATTTTATTGCATAATTACACATGTGTCATATAATCATTCACTTGTGGCTCACTATCATGCTCGCAAAATTCTCGACTACACTTGTAGTGAAGGAATCACATGCATCACACTCTAGCCATTGTGTCAAATTGCATTTGACATAATATAACATAGCATTTGTGTCACAACACTACATCACACTAGGTGGATGTGGTGAACCATACCACATGCGGTGAATGTGATAGATGCGACAAATGGCATGCATCACATTTTTTGCTCACTTTTAAGCCCTAAAATCTAGTAAAAAATGACAAAATTACAAAGAAAGGAAGGCATACATACCACATCTCCAAAGCCCTCTAGTCATCTAATGGTCTTGAATCAGAATTCATAGTGTGAGGAGTGTGGTATTGGAGACATTTTGATAGAAGGTTCTCACTTAGAGCTCACTATTCACTCAGGGTAGAATGCACAAATGACCAAAATTACCACCCCCCTAGGATAGGGTTTTTACTATATTCACTCATTGTTGAGTCCCAAACCCTAATGTAACTATCTTGGAGGTCCTAAAATTAAATCCTTTTGCTATAAATGTCATATCTAATGTCAAATTTGCTTGTTAGAATAATTTTTCAATATTTTGAAACGTTTTCAAAATTTGCAAATTTTTTTTGAGGTGGCATAGGTCTATCACATCTACACTGGGGCTAATCTGGGATAAATTTCTTTGACATAATGTGATAAATTTCATTGTATCAAAGTGGGAAAAATTGTAAACACTGAAAAAATGTCCTAGGTCTACGACCATCATTTTCCACTTCTTCCCTTGCATAATTGAATAACTTTAATTATTTAATTATGGTCTAAGGTCATATTCCTCTATTAAATAAATAATTTTAATCTTTTAATAAATTCATTTCCCCTTTGCTATTCGTCCTCTGATTAATTAAATAAATTATATTTATTAATTACATCTCTAAATAATCCTTTCTCTCTATAATTAAATAAATTCTTATTTATTTAATTATTCATTTTCATTATCTTATTTTAATTACTTAATTATTCATTATCTTCTACATTATCCTATTTATAATAAATAATTATTTTAATTATTTACTAATTTGTCATTTTCCTCTACTATTAAATTAAATTGTTATTTAATTAAAAAAATCAACTTTTCACTCTTCTTTTATAATTAAATAATTGTTTTAATTATTTAATTATTCACTTTCCCTCCTAAATATAATTTTATAATTATTTAATTTACTCCAACAACCTCTTTTTGTTGCCAACCTCTTTATCTATGTCATTCTTATCTCTTCTCATCTCAATTAATCTCCACCATTAATTGAATTATTTTATAATTCGATCTCCACTGTCCATCCTTAACTAAATCCTATTTTTCCCCTAACCCTATTTCCTCTCTTCTCAAAGCAATCTCATCCATTGATCTTCATCATTTAATCTTGACCCTTCATTCAAATTTGGTTTTCTATAAAAGAGACCTATCACTTTTATTTCAAGACTAACTATTCTAGACAACCAACAACCATAATATTTGATATTTTTCTATCATTATCACTAGGATTATTCTTGCATACTATAAATATTAGGGAAGGCAAGCATATAAAGAAAAATGGAGAAGAAAAATGAAGATGATTCAACCATGGCATAGGATTTATGGTAATATTTATTTATTATTTTTTATGTTTCTATGTTCATTTGTGTTTCATTATTGGACTAGGGTCTTTAGGGCTTGAGTTTTATGTATTTGGTGGTTGCAACTATTGATTCATTCCTTTTCCCACAATTTTACCCTATTATATAGGAGAAAATGTGTCTTCAAAATATATTCCTTTAACTTGAGCAGACCCTTTACACACAAGCCTTTCCTTATTTTGGATCACTTCACCTTCTTCATTTAGCTTGTTTTTGAACACCCACTTTGTTCCAATCATAGTCTTGACTTTAGGTCCTAGGACAAGCTCCCAAGTTTCATTCTTCATTATCTAATTCAGTTCTTCCTCCATAGATTTTATCCATTCTTGTTCTTTTTTTTCTTCCTTTTATGACTTAGGTTCTATCTTTGATATTAAAGAAAAGTGTACTTTCTCACCTGATCTCCCAAGTCTCCTCTAGGTTTGATCCCCACTATCTTTATCACCTATGATTTTGTCTTCATAATGATTCCTCTGAACATATTTTTCTAGAGATTTTGTAGAAAATTCTTCTGAAACTTCAATATTACTGTGAATCTGTTCTTCGTAATCTTCTACTTCTAGAATGCTAGTGGACTAAATAGTCTCATCAACTCTCACATTTGAAATTTCATCTATCTTCTTCAATATTTTGCTATATCATCTGAAAGTTTTACTTCTTAAGGAATAACAAAGAAAAATGCCTTCATTTGATTTGGAATCAAACTTACCCAAATTTTCTTCATCTATCTTGATGTAGCACTTTCTCCCAAATATTTTGAGGTGTCTTACTGATGTCAGTCTTCCTTTCCATAACTCATATGGAATCTTTCAAGTCTTGCATTTGATATGAAATTTGTTTAAAATATACATAGCGGTCTATGTAGATTCTCTACAATATGTATACGGTAGACTTGCTTGACATAACATAGTTCTTTCCATATCTTTTATAGTTTGGTCCCTTCTATCTATAACTAAATTTTGTTGTGGAGTTCTAGGAGCAGAGAATTGTCTTTGTATCCCATACTCGTCACAAAATCTATCATACTTCTTAGCAGTAAATTCTCCACCTCTATCTAATTTGAAAACTTTGATTGTTCTTTTGATTTATTTTCTACCAATACCTTGAATGCGTTAAACTTCTCAAATGCTTCTTATAGACACTGAAAAATGTCCTAGACTCACTAATACCATTTTTCCTTGTCAATTCCATTGTCTAAACTCATAAGTCTTCTATTAATTAAATAATTTTAAATAATTTAATTAATTCATTTCTATTTTTCCTATTTTGATTAATTAAATAAATTTTATTTATTTAATTGCACCACTAATGTCCCTTTCTACTATAATTAAATAGTTATTTTAATTATTTAATTAGTCACTAGCCTTTTCCACCATTAAGTTTCATTGTTTACTAATTTATCATTTTCTTCCCACTTTTGAATTAAATTATTATTTAATGAAAAATTTAACCTGTCACATGTCCTTCATAATTAAATAATACTTTTATTATTTAATTATTCATTTGAATTCCTTCTATAACCTCTTTTATTTTGTTAATCTTATCTTCCACATCAAATCTTATCTCTTGAAATATCATTTAATTCTAGCCCTTGATTGAATTATCTTATAATTCAATCCTAGATATTCATTCTTATCATTTTTTGCTAATTTTGACCTAACCCTATTTCATGGTACAACTTTCATTGTTTGCCATTGATTGGCATATCTTATTGACACTCAATCTCAACCCTTCATTCAAATTTTTCTTTCCTATAAAAGACCCTTGTCCTTGTCATTTTGACATCTTAGATATCTCTAGTTCATATGCAAGTACATTCTGCTAGTGTGAGACAACAATCTTCAATATTTTTTCTAGTCATTGTCATATGCTTATTATTGCACACTCAAAATTTGAGGGTAATTATCATATTCAAGAAAATTGGAGAAGGGAAATGGAGGTGAATCAATGGTGGCATGAAGTCTCTATGGTGATATTGCTTTATATTTCATGTTTTCATGCTTATTTTAGCTCTATTGTTGGTTTAGGGTTAGTACTTATGTTGTTTTACATTAACCTAGAATTTTACCCTAGATTACACTTTTGACTTCTCTTTCAAGAATGTTATTCGAGTCATCCTAGTATAATCATCAATCAACATCATAAAATGCCTATCTCCTTATGGAATCTTAGTCCTCATTGGTCCACACAGATTTGTATGAACCGGATCTAATGGTTTTGATGTGGAATACTCCTTAGCAAGATATTTACTTCTTGTTTTCTTCCTTTCATTACATGACTTGCAATTGATTGATTGAGGCTTATTAATCTTTGACATATCCTACACCAACCCTCTTGAGCTAACCTTCACAATATCATCAAAATTCATATGTCATAATCTTATGTTTGAAAGACAACTTTCATATTTTTATGTAGTGAGAGAAATCTATCCATTCAAATCATTGAGATGATAAATTTCATTCACTCCTACTTCCTTCTGTAATCAATTCACTAGTAGTTGATTCCCTAATTTCATAACCTTCATCACTAAAAGATAAATATATCCTTTGTAACAAATATAGTTGAAACTTAACAAGTTGTTGTTTAAACCTTCAACATTCAAAAGATCACGTGTCTTGGTTTTACCACCATTAAGACTTAAAGTACCCTTACCAAAATTTTGGCAATTGAATTGTTTCCAAGGGTCACTGAACCACCTTCAAATTTCTTGAAATTAATGAACTTAATCTTATCCCAGTCATATGGCTAGAGAAACCATTATTAATAATCCACAGGCTCTCCTTTTGAGCATGTAGTGCAATTTGAAAAATTATTGATTTTTTAGACTTCTCTTCAGGAACCTTCTTCCAGACCTTTCCCGATTTATGACTTCTACCTTCTAATTCTTTTCTCGCACTTTTTGGAAAAGGGAGGAAAGATAAAATTTCTTATGTAGTTACTTGTAGTATGTCCAAAATTGTTGCATTTGAAACAAATGATACTAAAGTTATGCAAAGGTGCAAATGTATTATTAATAACAAAATTATTTCTCATTATCAAAGCTCTTCTATAGTCAACAACCTTATGAAAAAAATTATTGCAATTAAAAAAATAACCAAAGAAAGGAAAATTTGACTTGGTATTGTATCCTTGTCTATCAAATTTTCTTATTTTATTCTACACTTGAATAAAGCCATCATTGTATCTCATGCTTTCATCACTTTCCATGGTTCTTTCAAAGTTTGAACTTTTGGATCTTGTCACTTGTAGACTTTCCTTATAAGTATTCTCAAACTGTTGTGACACCTTGTTTTGATCATCAAAACCTAATCTAGTTTTGACATGTGAATCTCTTTGACTCTCCAAAATTTGATCTAGGGCCTCGGTACTTTGACCAAACTTCACCTTCAATTTTTGGCTCACCTTTTCAAGCTCTTTTCTTACTACCACATTTTTTTCTTCAAGCTTCTCACAATCTTTGTATCTTAATAGTAACTTTTCTATTAGAACCTCTTCAACTCTTTTTGCTTCTTTAGTCTAGATATTTAGTTCAACAATAATCTTAACTACATTTTTTAATTCCTTAAATACCTTTTCTTTAGCTCTCACTTATTCAACAATTCTATCCTTTAGTCTCTTGATTTATTTTCCAGCACACATCAATTCTTCCATAAGATCTACCTCTTCTAATTTGTTTCTAGAATCCAATTCAACATATCAATAAAATTTCTCAAAATCCATGAACACAACTTTTTAATTTTCATCTTCAAATGCATCTTTATCTTCTTCTTTAGTGGATTAGTCTTCTTCCTCATTAGTGTAGAAAATTTTATGTTTCCTCTAACCTTTGAACTTTCTCTAAAATTATTTTTTTCTATTTATTTTCTCAACATTGTTAGAATTCTTATGGTGAAAATTAGCCATAAAATTCCCTACTTCTCCACAATCAAAACACTTGAAAGGTAATTAGCCTTTTTAATTATTGAAACCTCTTTGTAGCTTCCTGACAAAATTGGCTTCTTTCAAATCTGATCCAAAATTATAATTTTAATCAACTTGCTTCTTAGGCACTTTGAAAGTAGTATCTTTCCTTATAGAATCTTCACTTTCAAGTCTCATTTCAAATGCAGTTAAAGTTCCATACAATTCAATCAACTTTAAAGCATTTAAATCCTTAGCTTCCTTAATAGTAGATATTTTAGGATCAAACCTTTTGGGGAGAGATTTGATTACCTTCTTCACAAAAGTATTCTCTTCCAAAATTTCACCAAGACCATGGATATCATTGAAAAATTCATCAACTTTGAGAATGAATGTAGCAATGTTCTCATCTTCTTTCATCTTCAATCCTTCAAACTAAGCTCTATAAGTCTGGAAATTTTCCTCTTTGACTTTGTCATCACCTTCATAGACTATTTCTAATTTGTCCCATATTGACAAAATAGAGCAACTATTTACAAATGGCCTCATGGAGGCAAGAAATCAAATAAGTGCTCCTGCACCACATATGTCCTTTGTTATTTTTCTCTTCATTAATTTCACAAATTCAAAATTAGTAAGCCCATATAAAATATCATTCTTTTCCTCAGCAGTGAGTTCAACATCCCTCTTTCCAACTTGATCCCTAAGATGAATTTTTTTAGGAAGCTCATATCCTTCTACAACTACCATCCAAATGTCTATTCATAAAGCTATCAAATAAGACTCCATCCTAACTTTCCAAAATGCATAATTAGATCCATCAAAGACTAGTACTTTATTTTTAGAAGAACTCTCTTGTTCCATCCTAGATCTACTTTAAGCTGGTAGAATTTTTCAAAGGAACTTAGCCCTGATACAAATTGAAGGGAACACAATCTACTGAGAGGGGTGGGTTGAATCAATAGATGTTAATTCAAAGTTCTCAACTTCAACATTAATCGCTATATCATGCAACTTAATTTTTTTCTATTGTTATATAGATTTTCAACATGAAGAGAAATTAACCATACAAAAAATACAACACAAGATAACACTAGATATATATGGAAACCAAAGATGGGAAAAACCATAGATTGAATAGTAGCTTGACTCTACTACCCAAATCCAACCTCACAATGCAAAAATATAATAAGTGAATTACAACATAAAGTAGGTAACAACCTACCAAAGACACCAATCCCCTTTAGAACCTATATTCACCAACCTACTGGAGACAACAATCTCCACCAAAAAGAGACACCAATACAACAAGTAGAACACCAATCCTATTGAAATATAAAAATAATGGTAGATTTTAAATTTAACTATAATATGTACCAGAGTCACAACTAACACTCTTCCACACTGAGAATGATCTTTTGATACTAGTGCTCTCTCTTTTCTTCATAGTTTTGTACTCAAAATTACCTTTCTTGATCAAAATCAATACAACTAATGTACTATACAACATACACTCTCACTTTATGCATTTGAAATTTTGAAATTTATACATAACATTACAATAACATTCTTCCATGTCGACCAAGGATCCACACAAAACTAGGATGACATAAGGTGGACCTAAATTCAAATTACATAAACATGTAATACAATGGTCCAAAAACAAATTTATTTCCACTAAAATAACTTGATGTAATACACCACCACATGAGACATAACCACATCCTATCCTCACTCTACACATAAGATTTGAATTCTTCAAACTACTAGTCATTATCCTACATGCCTTGAACTTCAAATAGGAATAGAAAACCTTCACACACTTCAAACTTATTGCACACTAAACATATCCTATGAAAACTTAGGAAATAGATAAAATAAGAGTAAGCATACTCTCCTTCCAAACCAAAAAGAAAAAATGCATTTCTAAAATAAATCCCAACCATATTCATAAATCTCTCTATCCAAAATATATCCTTGAACTGACTACGTACCTGACATGTATAATAAAAACACCAACTATTTGAAGTTAGTCACATCTCAATGAAGCTTCATGTATGATACGTGATATAAGATATAGTTGATTAGACAACCTACACACTGATAACCAAGATCCTTCCATAACTTTAAGTCAAATGAAAATTCTAGTGCTCCTACAATCTATTTCTTCTTTGATAACATTAACACCATTTGATAACAACTATCAACAACCATTAAAAAACCTTTGAAATCAATGAAATCCTATTTTAAACATTAAAAACATTCCATATAAAATAATAGGGTCATGTAGGCCCCCTCTACAATAACCTCTCTTAGTTTTTAATATCTACAAATTGTTTTGTCGTGGTGACAAGTTTTAGCATGTTAAAAAAAGTGTTAAATACATTGAAAAGAAAGTTGCAAGCTAGCTTAATTTTTTTGATGTTCATCATTGGAACAAACCAATAGTTCCAACAAGTCCACGTGGGTGGGTTTATGTTGCAAGGTCATATTTCACACACCATCATACCCGATCATTCCATACTACATTACGTCAATGCTTTCTCTTAAGAGCCCTAGATGCCAAAAACTAGTAAACTTTGATGAGATGTTTCTCTAAAATTGTAGTATTTAAAAATGTTCCATCTGAAGTTACAAAATCATGTAGGGTTCCTCTATAGTAACCTCTCTTATTTTTTCATATCTTCAAGTCGTTTTTCCGTGGTGAATATTTTTTTGTTGCCCCAAAAATTATCAAATACATGCAATATGAAGTTTCAAGGTGATGAGCCTAGAAATTAGTTAGCGTTTTTATGTTTTTATGTAAGTTTATAGACATTACCAAACATTTATCTCATACATATTCCTAAATTATTCCATCTTTAATAATTATTATGCAACCTTGAACCTACTTTAAAGTATATGGAAATATGGTTATAATGTGATGGTTAATGCATAATTTATGTGTGGATATGTATGAAATACGATTGATATATGTGATTATTTATGGTTTTTTGTATTTTTTGCAATTTTTTTGAGCTAATTCTTGAAACTAAAGGAGGTGGATTGTAGCCCTCAACAACTATAAGGTGCAACCAATAGCCAAAGTATTTCATAGACAATGAAACAAGGAAGGTTCTAGAATAAATGAAGGCTAACAAATACAACATGGAGGCGCTTAATGAAGATGGTTGTGCATCATTATGATGTCCAATAAAGACACTAGAGGAGAAGAGTCACGTTATGTTTGGAATTGTAACATAATTGATTTGAGAATTCAATGTTCCAATTTTGTTACAAGAAAATTAGAATCCTATTATGACTCTTCTTCCTTTTTAGTTGCAATTTAGATTACTAAGTCATTATCACACTTTGATATCTAGGAAGTAGTGATTAATGGTTTAAATTTAGAGTCCTATTTCAATAAAATTTGCAATGCCTATATGTATGGATCAATGGTTGAGGTTTTAGGGAGTTAGTCAGTTAGTTGGTTTTTATTCTAGAGAAAATATAGTTGTCAAATAATTTTTAATTATTTGTTATTCCTTATGCAAACAATGATTATTTTTCAAACATGGTTTCAATGAATAATATATCTTAGTAGAATCTTATGTGATATTTTGGATTTGTGCAATGAATGATTGATTTATTATGATTGCATTGATCTAAGAGGTTAGATTTGGTTTAGATTAGTGAAGATAGACACTTGACCAAGGGCCACTCAAGGTAACTTTTCTTCACTCCATTTCATGTTATTCCATTTTTGTTTTAGTATATTTTTCATAAATGAAAGCTATGTTAAATATATTATATATGGTATAGTCATTAATGGATGAATGAATAATTCTTGTTTCATAATCATACTATAATTGCTTAAGTTTTTTTACTCTAGAGTGTAGTGCAGATTTAGCATAAGTTCATCTATTTCTTGATAGTAATTAGTTATTGTCTTAAACTATAGGTATCCATAGCAATAGTGTCATCTTTACTCTCTTTACTATTTTGTAGTTTTATGATTTTCTAGAAAGTTTAGCATCTGTAATAAGATGAATTAGGTATTTTTTAGTCTTTAAAATCACATACAATGCTACCATTGCAAGTTTTACTAGCCCTAGTTGATAATTCAATGAAGGTTTTTCCAAAGGTTTAAGAAAACTGTTCAACTAGTTTTTCCTTTTGAATTGTGTGATTACCACCAAATTTACTAGACACTAGTAGGGACTCTACATTTTTGGCACCTTTACCGAGGATGGTGCTATTTTCAAAGTTTAGTTGTTGTAATTTCTAAGATTTCCTAATTTAGAATTTTCTTTCAATATTAGGACTATTAGGTTTAATCTTCTCAAAATACCAAATAATTTCACTAAAATTGTGTAGGACCTACTACTATAAAAATTCATACCTATTGTATGTGGAGGTAGAGAGACTCTTTGGGAAGATTTCTCCCCTCAAACCAACAAGCTAGAGTAAATATTGGCTACTAAATTGATCAGAGTGAGATTACTATTGAAGAATAATCTCCCCTTTGACCAACATCTACTGCAAACACATAGGGGACCTTCCAAATGATGGCTGATGCAATAGTGGATGACCCACCAAAACATGTGACTTTTGAATTTACAAGTAAAAACCAAGAGAGGGATATTGTGTTCAAGAATATTACTTCTTCAACATTACCCATCTTCTATGGTTTGGTAACTGAATATCCAGAAACAATCTTGTTCAAGTTTGATGTCCTATTTAGGAGCTATGACTAAACAACTGATACTCATAGGCTCAAGCTATTTCTTACAAATTTGAAGCATGTTTCCCTAAAATGGTTTATGGGACTAAGTAGAGATGTTGTTCCAAATTGGGACAACATGAAAACAATTTTTTGGATAAATATCAAGATTGTAGAGGATTTTATAAGAGAAGAGATTATATTTTTATAATGACTTAGAAAGAGGATGAACCATTGGAGGATTATGTAGAAAGTATCTATTTTTTCTTGAAGCAAAACCCATAGAAAAGACTCTCAAAATAATCCTTGAAGCTTATATTTTTAAGAGGATTAAATGATGATTTCATGGATGCCCTCAATCTTATTGGACAAGGGGATGTGTCTCAATTACCCTTTGAAGATATCTACAAGGTTTATAGAGTTATTCTAGGACATTTACCAAAAGGTCAAGGGAGGAAAGAACATCTACCATTAGCAAGACATCTAATGGGGTTTCAAGAGTGGAGTTAAGTAACCTACTATCCAACATGAAGGAGGATACCATAATTGATCTAGCCACTCAATTGGAAAATCTACATATAAAGAAATAGGAGGAGGCTGAAGCAATTATTACTAAATATTGCCCCAATTGTAGACAAAGAAAATAAAACTACAAGTACAAAAGGGTGGCAAGTATTATGGAAGACAAATAAGAGAAAATAGAATTTTAACTACTAGAATTAGAGAATGAACAATTGTTTTATATTGTACAAATAATTCCATGGAAACCAAGATAAGGTATGACATAAGACCCTCTAAATTTCAATACATATTTTCCAATTGGTAATTAGAATTTCTCTGGTTGGAATTCTTAGCCCTAGCCAAATAACCAAAACCAATGGAAAAGCCCTCAACAATGGTAAAATCCTCAAAAAAATTGGAACCAATAGCAAGAAAATGTATGGAAAATTTATTTTTCAAGGTGCCAATTATAATCCTCATTGGCTAGCACAAAAAAATGAGTGGAAACCATAATATAAAAAGGGCCAACAATGGAAACATCAAAATGTGAATTACCAATAGCCTTTGTTTCCTTCTTAGCCACAACAATAGGCCATCATTTCCACTCCATAAAATCCAACATCTCAACCACCAAGATCACCAAAATTACCTTCCCATCCTGTACCTAACCCCAATAAAAATCCTTTCCAATAGGCATATACTAGCAAGGCTATACAATACCCCAATTATGGGGTAGAGGTTAGTGGTGCCCACCTCAAGTTAGGGAAAATAGTACTTGGACCTTCATCCCCTCAAATCACTGAGATGGTGGATGAGGAACCCACAACTGAAGCTTTAGATAATCTACCTTTGGAGTCTAAGTCATATCAGGTGAACTAGAATATTTCAAGTCTAGGGCCTCCTTTCCTTGAGCATTTAACCATTCAAAAACATCATACCCAAGCTAAGATTGACTAATTAGGTTATCTTAAGGATGTCAATATCAAAATACCCCTCATGAAATATATCAAGGATATCATAATATATACCAAGATGGTAAGAGACCTATGTCTTAAGAAACCAGGAAGAAAGAGAAAGGACCATAAGATAGTTGATTCCATAGGGAACCTTGTTGATATTATGCTAGGGAATATAATTTTCCTTAAATACATAGACCTTATAAGTCTATTAGTGGATGTTAAGATTAATGGGACCCTTATCAATAACACCTTGATTGACTTAGGGGCATTAATTAATGTCATGCCTAAGGAGACAATGCAACTACTTTAGTTAGCGAACCTTAGACCTACACCAACTATTTTACAATTGAAAAATAGGTCAATAATGAAGCATAAGGGGATTATTGAGGACTTATTTATTGCATTAGATTCATTGGAGTATCCTATAGATTTTATATTCTTGCAACCAAAGTTCAACCTTGCAGGATATCCTCTTATTTTAGGAAAACCATGGTTAGCTACAAGTGATACATTCATAGATTGCAGGTTTGGGAACATGACAATATCAAATGGGAATATGAAGAATAAATTGGTTCTCTATCCACAAGCCCAACCTCATGGAAACCTAGAGCGGACTATATGGAATACCTTGGATGAATAAGACCACTATTCCCTACAAATTCTCATGATAATAGAACACAACCCCTTGTTAGAAATCCAAGATGAGGATGACTTAATTGACCATATCATACATAATAAATGTAGTAGGGACCTGTAGCAACATGATTATCTTTCATGTCTATAAGATCCACTGTAGAAAATTATACTTACAAATTCATCAAAAGAGGTATCCCAACTATTTCATTCTCTTTTTCCACAACAATGTGTTCCCAACATTATTGGACTTGATCTCTCACCTATACAATTAGAATCTAAAACATGGGAAATCATGCCAATAAAAGCATCGACATCAATAATGGATTAATTGAAGAACAAAAAAATTTCCTAAACATTGTGTTGCACACACACACAAAAAACTTTGCATGGGACTATCATGATATGAAAGGTATTGATATAGAACTTTTCATGTATAGGATCTACATAAATGATGATTTCAAGCCAATTAGATAGGAGAATGAACCCTTCCTTAAGAGAAATAGTTAATATTGTTGAAATGCACAAGACAATTGAGAGGCAGGGTGAATCAGTTGTACCAAATTACTTTTAATTTTGACCTTCACCAATTCCACTTTAACTTTAATCTATTATTAAGTATAAACATAAAATGTAGATAATAGAGCACAAAAATTAGAGACACCAAATTTACGTGGAAAACCCAATGAAGGAAAAAACATGGTGAGGATTAGCTCACAATAGAGTATTAATGTAATACCAAATACAAAGGCTCACTGCCAGAGGGCTCACTTCTTAGAAAGGACTCACTATCTAGAAACAAATGCTCACTGCCTACAGATAGGAAGCGCAATCCAAAAGGAGGCTCACTGCCTACAAAAAATAAATATAATAAAAAATCCACCACAATAGGTTCCACACATTCAAATACTAATGAAAGGATTGTAGACACCATTAGCTAACTAATTTCTGGAATCTAACACATCAAAGTATTGCTGCCTTGATTCAATTTCACATACTCTACTTTTTGCACTTGTTTCACACACTTCACACTTCATCATTGGTGCAGGAGCACCCATGGGTATAATGGACCTAGAATTATTTGCTATGTTTTGGTTTTTTTTTTTGATGGAATAATGCATTATGGACCATTCCAATGCTTTTCAATAGGTCTTCTAGGTGTTTTTTTAATTTTTGGTCTTGGTGACCAACTCTTCGTACAAACAAGGAATCCATCCTCCTTTAGTAAGTCTAGTACACCTTGGAAAATTAAGAAATAAGGATGCCTTGGTGTATCTTGACACTTTATGGGAGTCACCTTGATTAATTGAGTGGGTTTGGATGCCTTTAATCTATTTTGGAGGCCTCTTTGTAGGCAGATTGAGGAAAGTTGGTCAAATTGCCTTAATTAGGCATTTATGTGTTTAAATGAAGTCTATTTGTGTTTCCAATAGTCAACTAATTCAAATGGAAGTTGGAGGACATTGGAGGGAGTTAGAATGATTCAAATATGACTCTCTTGGTTGATTCAAGGTTGTTGAACAAGTTTTGGAGGAGTTTCTAATAAGAAGTTTGTTGTTTTATGTGTTTTCATAAAGAAATTGTTGATCCCATACGTTGTATTTCATGTACGTGTTGTGTCATGCTCCAAGACTATAATGGTTGGATAGATAATTGAATAAAATTTCTTTTGGAATTGGAGTGGTGAGATTTCATTGATAATCAAGGGAGATATCTACATTTTACTTCCGGGTGGTCTGAAAACCCTTGAAACTAGGGTTTTGAAGGAAAAATGTGAATATCTTCTATTCCCATGTTGTAGAACTGATAAATACTAGTGGTATGGAATATATATGCCTATAGTATATGTATTTAAGGTATTGGATAATGGAAGGATTTTTGGAGGAAGTATGGTGAGATTCTTGGCTTGACATCTCTATGTGGCAAGCCTATTTGGCAAGCAAAAAAGTGAGTTTTTCTTGATTTCTATAGAATCAATTTAAGAGGAACTTAGGAATGATGGTGATAGGTGTGGAGAACCTCTAGGATTCAATTTTTTGGTTGTGGGATGAATGGGAGAACCTATATATTCAAGAACTAGGTGTAGGTCTATTAATTAGGCCTCTTGGAGCAGCGATAGAAAGGGCCATTGTGAGTAACACCTTGACAGTCAAGGGGAAAGGATTTTGGAATTTGTAGGGGTCCATCTTGGGTGTCAAATTCCATAGGTTTGGTTCCTTGAAACCTTTCCTTCTGGATCTTGTATTGACTATCCTACTAGGTAAGGGCTACTAGCCTTAAGGGAGAAAAGGGTCCAATTCACCACAGTTATGGAAGTTTGTTGAAACCTAAGTGATAGAAGGTTTTTACACATTTTTATAACCTAGTAAGACATGATTCAAATTTTTCCAATCTCTGTGAGAGGTTTGAGTTGTGAACCCTAGGTGTTTGGGGGTTGATCTCTTAAAGAATAATGGAGTGTAAGGCTCCTTGTAAGAGTATTTGATAGAATCATTGAATTGGAGTATCTTTGCCATCATAGGAGTGTGTTACCTTTCGTGCTACTCTTCATCATAGTGGTATCAAAGTCTGATTGTGGGTATTTGTTGAAGGGAAGACATCATGCCTCCAAAAGCAGGAGTGGTGATTCCCAAGGAATTGAAGGCCTTGAGAGAAGAGATAGATGCCTTGAAAGAAAAGAAAAAAAGGAGAGGAGTGGTCATGGAGGAAGGGATTTACTCTAAAGAAGAGTCAGAGTGTAAAGAAGTTAAAGAGAACCCTCAGGGGGAAGAGATACCCCCTCAAGAGAGAAGAATCCTTAAATAATTGCAAGCATCTAGAGGAGAGTCCTCTAAAGTGAAGATGGATCTACCGGTGTATAGTGGAAAAATGGATGTGGAAGAAGTGTTAGAGTGGGTAAAGGAATTGAATAATTATTTTGAATATAAAGAAATGGTAGAGAGTAAGAAGGTAAAGTTTTCCAAATAAAAGTTGAAGGGATCTTCCTTGACATGGTGGAATTTCATCCCAAGGAGAAAGGATGAAGATGGGTAAGTCCATGATCAACTCATGGGATAGCACAGTGCATAGGTTGAAGGCACAATTCCTTCTTTCTAATCATGAGGTGTAAGAGTTCAAAAAGAGGCTGAATCTAAAATAAAAAGACATGGATGTTTCATCCTACACTGAACAATTCTTCAAGTTGAGTATGATCATGTGGAAAGTGAGAATGAAAGAGTGGCCAAGTATATCAATGGCCTAAGGCTTAATATCTAAGATTATATTAATTTGGTTTTCCCCAAGACCATGGAGGACTGCATACAAATTGCACATAAGGCTAAAGAGAAGATAATAAGGAAACAAGAGTAGAAAAGTAGAGGAAGAGGCAAGAATTTCAGAGGTAGAGGTAGCTTTGGGGGTAGAAATCAGTCCCAAAAAAATCAAGAGTAATCTAATCCTAATGAATCAAGTGGAGACTCAAGTAATAGAGGGGGATTCAGGGGTAGGATATACAATGGCAAAGACATATTTAATGGAGGGAGAGGTTCTAATCATTTTTCAGGGAGGCGTTATACTTGCAACCAACCCCAACATCCATCCTTCAAATGCCCTGAAAAGAAAGGATCAAACTCTCATAATGGAGAGAGGAGGAACCAATTGGTGCATTAAGATGAAGTGAGTGTAACCTCACCTACTATGAACCTCACATTAGAAGTTGGAGAGAAATTGATGATTAGGAGAAAATTGTTCAAGGTGCCAATTCCTAAAGAACCCCCACAAAGGAAAGCACTCTTCAGAATCAATTGCAAGGTAAAAGGTAAAGTGCGTAAGATAGTATTGGATTCAAGATCAATTGATAATCTTGCTTTAATTGAAATGGTAGAAAAATTGCATTTGAAAAGGATTTCTCACCCTAAACCATACAAAGTTTCATGGCTAAGTAAAGGACAACAGGTCTTGGTGAATGAGCAAGTATGGGTAGAATTCAACATTGGGTCATACAAGGAAAAGATACTATGTGACATCATCCCTATGGATATGTGCCATTTTCTGCTTGGGAGGCCTTGGCAGTTTGATAGGAAGGCCAAGCATGATGGGGAGAAGAATACTTAGTCCATTGTGAAAGATGGGGTAACTTACAACCTCACACCTCTCATAGAAGAAGACAAGGAAAAGCATGAAGGGCCTAGTTTTTTGATGGTGGGTGAGAAGGATTTCATGAAGACCTTAAAGGAAGGAGGAGGAAGAGGATTCTTCCTAATTATGAAGCCAAAGAGTGATGCAGACCTGCCCACAAAGAAGAAGGAGGACACACCTAGAGAGGTCCAAGAGTTGTTGGGAAGCTACAAGGACATAATGATGAATGAACTACCTAGTTCCCTACCTCCCATAAGGGATATAAGCCACCATATTGATCTAATTCCAAGGGCTACACTGCCTAATAAGGCTGCATATAAGATGACACTTTCTCATAATGAGGAGATTGCAAGACAAGTGCAAGATTTGATGGATAAGGGTCTAGTGAGAAAGCATTTGAGCCCATGTTCTGTTCCTACTATCCTAGCACCAAGGATTGATGGGAATTGGAGGCTTTGGATTGATTCAAGAGCCATTAATAGTATTACAATCAGATATAGGTTCCCAATGCCAAGGATAGAGGGCCTCATGGATTGTCTATCAGGGGCATCTTACTTTTCCAAGATTGATTTGAAGAGCAATTATCATCAGATAAGGATCAAAGAGTGTTATGAATGGAAGACAACTTTTAAGACTAATGAGGGCCTCTATGAATGGTTGGTGATGCCCTTTGGTTTGTTAAATTCACCTAGCACATTTATGCGCCTTATGAATGGGGTATTGAAACCTTTCATTGGAAAGGTTGTTGTGGTTTATATAGATGATAGTCTTGTGTTTAGCAGATCTAAAGAAGAACATTTAAGGCATATTGATATGGTATTGAAGAGGTTACAAGAGGAAACTTTTATGATCAACATGGATAAGTGTAAATTCATGAAGGAAGAAATAGTGTACCTTGGATTTGTCATCTCCAAGGGACGTTTGAAGATAGATCCTTCAAAGGTGGATTCTATTCTTACTTGGACAACACCAAAATCCATGGGAGATGTGAGAATTTTTCATGGAATTCCAAGTTTTTATAGATATTTCATCAAGAACTTCAGTCAAATATGTGCACCCATCTTGGACACCATCAAAGGAGGTAATAAGGGTAAGTTTTCTTAGACCAATGAGGTTGATAAAGGGTTTGAATATATGTAAAAGAGAGTAGAACAAAAACCTATACTTATGCTCCCTGATTTTGATAAAGTTCTTACCATTGAGAGTGATGCTTGTAACCAAGCCATAGGGGTTGTCTTGAGCCAAGAAGTTAGACCGGTTGCATTTTTTAGTGAGAGGCTGAATGAAGCAAAGAGGAAGTACTCTTCCTATGACTTGGAATTGTATTCCATGGTCCAAGACCTCAAAATGTGGAGGCACTATTTGTTACCTAAGAAATTTGTCATTTATACTAATAATCATGCTTTGAGTTTCTTGAATGCACAAGATAAAATCAATCATAGACACATGAAGTGGGTGGAATATTTACAAGCCTACACATTCAAAATAAAGCACAAGAAGGGCCAAGAAAATAAGGTGGAAGATTCTCTTAGTATAAGGGCACTTTTAGTGCAAGAGATCCAACTCCAAAGTATGGGGGTTGATGCATTGAAGGGCATGTATCATGAAGATGCAGATTTTAAGCAGGTATACAATGTTTGTGATCAACATTTGAATAATTTTCATGGTGAATAATCTAATTTTTTGTTGTAGAATGGCTTACTCTTTAAGGGAGGTCAATTATGTGTGCCTAAATTCTCAATGAAGGAGAAAATTATAAATGAGAAACATATTGGGAGTCTTGTAGGACATTTCAGTCTTGACAAGACCTTAGAACAAGTGAGGAGGTTATATTATTGGCGAAGGCTGCAAGTGGATGTGAGAAAGTATGTAGAGGGATGCACAATATGCCAAAGAGAAAAGGGAACTTCATCAAATGCAGGGATCTATCAACCACTTCCTATTACCAATAGGCCTTGGGAGAGTGTAAGTATGGATTTTGTATTGGGGCTGCCTAGGACCCAAAGAGGTTTTGATAGTGTTTTTGTGGTGGTTGGTAGGTGTAGACATGGAAAATGTACAATTTTGGTTGGACACACTTACTAATAACATTTCCTCTTAAATAACACTCTCAGCATTTCATCGTATTTTTATCCCTTAATCTAATGAATCACTATTTATCTAATTAAGTCTATCACCTCCTCTGATTAAATTAACCTAACATATCTGTTTAATTAAATAAATCATTTTATTTGATTAAATTCTCTAAAGTCCTCTCATTAAATTAAATAAATTAAACCTTATTTGATTTGATCTAACATGTTCCTTCTTGATTAAATAAATCAAATTATTTATTTAATAAATCATTTCCTCTCAATTCTTGATTTAAATTAATTCATCTATTTAAGTCTAAATTGTCACATCATCTAATTCTTCATTTAATTAATCAAACCCTTGATTAAGTTAATCCTTCTCATTAAAATATTCTAGAGAATGAAACTTGCACAATAAATCAATTACTCTGATTTATTTAATTCTCCATTTTCCCTCACATAGCATCAAAAGGGAATATTCCCTTGTTTGAATTCAAAAAGTCCAAGTAGACTTGTACATCCAACAAGGCATTCACTCCTCTTACATGTCCTTGTGCATTGAGCCAAGTGGCATTTATTTCATTCCTTTTTCCCTCTCACATGTCATTTCTCAAATTTGAAATTCCACCTAATGGCATTTATCATGCACATTGACCAAAATGTGCTCATTCCTCAGCCATTCACATCTTGATAAGTGGTACTTGGCCATTGGATGTTGAATGATCCCACATTGCTCTCTTTCATTCTCTCTTCAATTTTGGAAGTATATAAATTGGATACTCCTCTCCGCATTCAACAACACACAACTTTGAGTAAACTTACTATGCTCAAATTCACCTTCACTTCACAGATTTCAAGCAAGGTTATTCTCTTCATTTGAGAATTAATCTTACTCATAACATCATTCAGCTTGTTCAAGGATTGGGAAAGGGCTGCTTACTACACAACATGGTGGCACCAATCCACTATGAGATGGAGTTTAATTATATTTCTTATATGCTTTTGTTTAACCTATTTTCTACTCATTAGTTGCATATTTAGATATGATTAAACATTTCATACGGATGTATAAGTCTGCTAGTTTTAACTAATTTTCATGCTAACAACGTGAAATTATTTAAGCCTTATCTTGCAAGTTGTAGCATCCACAATAGGTTTAGTAATATGGCTCATTTATTCCTTGCAAATGCACCAATGATGCATCTAACATAGCAGGTCTCTTCTTTAAGGAGGTTTTTAGAATACATGGATTGCCTTTGAGTATTGTTTCTGATAGGGATTCTAAGTTCATAGGTCACTTTTGGAGGACCTTGTTGAAGAAATTTGGCACAAATCTATCTTTTAGCTTTGCATACCATCCAAAAATGGATGGAAAAACTAAAGTGGTGAATAGTTCATTGGGAAATCTATTGAGATGTCTTACCAAGAAGCATGGACAAGCTTGGGATCTGATTTTACCTCAGGCTAAATTTGCATACAATAACTCCATGAATAAGAGCATTGGTAGGAGCCCTTTCGAAGTAGTATATGGCATGCAACCTAGAGGGGTATATGAATTGAGAGATCTACAAGGAGTTTATAGGAGAATTACTCAAGGAGAGGACTTTGTTGTTATAATCCAGGATATTCATCAATAAGTGAGGGAAACTATACAAAGGAATGTTGAGAAGTACAAGGAAAGAGTAGATTTGAAGAAGAGGGATGTGCAATTCAAGGTTGGAGATTTGGTGATGGATCATTTGAAGAAGGAGAGACTTCCAAATGGAAAGTACACCAAACTCATGATGAAGAAGATAGGACCTTGCAAAGTGGTCCATAAGTTTGGCCAAATTTCTTATGAAATAGAGCTACCTCCTAGGGTGGCAATCTCTCCTAGCTTTAATGTTTTTGATTTATATCTTTTCAAGGTTTTTTTGAATGCAGGGGATGCAACAGGTCCAACCTATGACTCTTGAATGCATCCTAGACACCAAGGAGACAAAGAGGACTAGAAGGAAGTTATATAAGGAGTACCTGGTTAAGTGGAAAGTTTTACCTAAAGAGAATGCCACTTGGATGTCTGAAACAGACATTACAAAACATGGAACTATTGTAGAAGACCTGATCTCAAAGAGGGCTTGAGATCTTTTTCTGGCTTGGGAGTATGGTGTAAGAGCACCCATGGGTCTAATGGACCTAGAATGATTTTCTATATTTTGGTTTTGTTTTTTGTGATGGAATAAGGTCTTATGGACCATTTAAATGCTTTGTAATAGGTCTTCTAGGTGTTTGGTTTATTTTTCATCTTAGTGACCAACTCTTTGTACAAACAAGGACTCCATCCTCCTTTTGTAAGTCTAGTACACCTTGTAAAATTAAGAAATAAGGATGCCTTTGTGTATATTGAAACTTGAGGGGAGTCACCTTTCTTAATTGAGTGGGCTTGAATTCCTTTCATCTATTTTGGAGGCCTCTTTGTAGGCAAATTGAGGAAAGTTGGTCAAATTGCCTTAATTAGGCATTTATGTGTTTAAATGAAGTCTATTTGTGTTTCCAGTGACCAACTGATTCAAATGGAAGTTGGAGGACGTTGGAGGGAGTTAGAAGGCTTCAAATATGCCTCTCTTGGTCAAGGCAATTTTTTTGAATAAGTTTTGGAGGAGTTTCTAATAAGAAGTTTATTGTTTTCTATTTTCATAAAGAAATTATTGATCCCGTACGCTATACGACCTGTACATGTTGTTTCATGCTCCAAGAATATAATGGTTGGATAGATAATTGAATACAATTTATTTTGGAATTGGAGTGGTGATATTTCATTGAGAATCAAGGGAGATATTTGTATTTTACTCTTGGGTGGTCTGAAAACCCTTGAAACCAGGGTTTTAAAGGAAAAATATGAATATCTTCCATTCCCACATTGTAGAACTACTAAATCTTGGTAGGATGGAAGATATATGCCTATATTATTATGTCTTGAAGGTCTTGGAGAATGACAGGCTTGTTGGAGGAAGCATGGTGAGATTCTTGGCTTGATATCTCTGTGTGGCAAGCCTATTTGGCAAGCAAAAAAGTGAGTTTTTCTTGATTTCTGTAGAATTAGTTTAAGAGGAGCTTAGGAATGATGGTGATAGGTGTTGAGAACCTTTTGGAGTCAATATTTTGGCTTTGGGGTGAAAGGGAGAGCCTATATAGTCAAGACCTAGGTGTAGGTATGTGAATTAGGCATCTTGGAGCAACGATAGAAAGGGCCATTGTGAGTAACGCCTTGGCAGTCAAGGGAAAAGGCTTTGGGACTTTGTAGGTGTGAATATTGAGTTTCAAATTCCATAGGTTTGGTTCCTTTACAACTTTCCTTGTGGATATTTTATTGACTATCCTATCGAGTAAGGGCTATTAGCCTTAAGGGAGAAAAGGGTCTAATTCACCACAATTGTGGAATTTTTTTTGAAAGATAAGTGCTAGAGGTTGTTACACCTTGTTATGACCTAGTAATACATGATTAAAATGTTTACAAGCTATGTGAGAGGTCTGAGTTGTGAACACTAGGTGTGTGGGGGTTGATCTCTTAAAGAATAATGGAGTGTAAGGGTCCTTGTAAGAGTATTTGATAGAAGCATTGAATTGGAGTATCTTTGCCATCATAGGAGTGTGTTAACTTCCCTACCACTCTACATCAATCATCCAATTCACAAAATATTGAATTTTATTTATACCATCATCAATCTTGAAAACTTTCTCCAAGGTCTAGTACACATCCTTTAATTTACAAATTCGAATTAGGTCAGCGAATCGACATTCCCACAGTGGATAAGAATGAGATTGGAAGAATTAATTATTTAATTAGGACCCAAAAAATATCTTGGATCAATCAAACACTTCCTTAATCGATGCTTCTTCTCCATGTAACCTATAAACACCAGGTCGGCCAAACCTAATGAAAACACCAATGAAATTTGAAGTATGTGCATCCACAACAAGATGATGACATGTGGATCACAAAAAACACTTCACCAAATAATATAACACCTCTTAGAAACCTTTAGATACATCCACACCAACTACAACAATATTTATACATAGAAAAATCTTCAATAGTCCAATAGGACTGTGTAGGCACACATAGTAGCTCTAGAAAATGTCTTTTGGATCACCAAACCATGAGCACATTTTCTAGAACATAGAGAACATCAATGGTGAGTCTAGTTTGTGGTCTAATTATTGATAGGGTTGTTGTCCATTTCCTGTAGTCGTCATAAGAATTTTATACTTGGGAGTTGATCTTTTCATAATATTTCCTTAAGACTATAGACTTTGGACATGAACTTATTTTCATAACTTTCAAATGATATTGACATGCTATATGAACTGACTATGTTAATTTTGCATGTGATTAATGAATTCCATTTTAAGATTATTATGGATGTGAATTTTTTGTGCATGCTAACATTTTCATGCAGATAATTAAAGGCCTACAAATCAAGAAGATTCCACCACCTGGTCATGTTCCATACCGGTCAACAAGGTGGTCATTTAATGGAGAGAAGACTCTTGGAAGCTAGATATTCCTCATGCAAATTGGATTTTAACCACCTTGTAATGGTCTTAAATTATGTTGAGCAAGCATTGGAATTTTTGTTGTGCTAGACTAGCTTTAAGACAATCATTCCCGATAGATTTTGTGCATGCGTAGCTACCTTTGCTCTTTTTCGTGTTTTCCCTAATGTGGCATCCTCTGCATCTGCTGGAGTTGACCACCTTGCTAGGTGTTTAAATAAGGCCTTGATGTTCCTTCAAATCTCTCTTTCTCTCTCACTCTCTCTTTTTCCCAATGGAAGAATGTTAATTTGATGATGTAATCACACTCTTGAGTTTTTCAGTAATGCATTCATGTTGCTCATTTGTACTCATGTTTTCTAATAAAAGAAATGAAGTTATAATTTTTTGTATTTGAGTCTATCTTAGTTTTAGGGAATAATTATCCAAGGGTGCCCAATTGGTGAGTATTCCTTCACGTACCTTAGTTTAGTTTAGTTGTTATTTTATGTTCAGTAATTAGTTAAGAATCTAGCATTGACTATTCTTGTAGCCACTAGAATTCCATTTTGTGACTATTCCTACAATCAAAGCAGAATAGAGTAGTTTCTTATTTGCTCAGACAAATTTTCATTTCTATCATGTATTTTAGTTTATTCTAGTCATTGGTTGATGTTCAACATTTATCTTATTTCCTTCCAAGAAATTTAGTTTCAGTATTGTGTCTTTCTTAGTTATAAGATGAATGTGGCTACTTTGGTTCCAAGTACACATACATTGTTGACCCATTTCAAGTTTATGTCCTTGGGCTGAAAATTTAAATGCAGCTTCATGATGATTGAGATAGTTATTTATATTAGATTTCTAATCTCCGAATCATAGCTATAAAGGCTTAGTTGTTAAAAATTTATAGGAGGCTAACATTTTTGGTGTCATTGTTGGGGATGGTTTCAAAATAGGAAGTTATTTGGAGTCATTGATTTTATTTTATTTTGTAGTATTTCTAGGAGTTTTTTCTTAATATGTCCCTCTCATATAGAAGAGTTATGACCCCCTATTATTTTTCCAATTCTTTGTGTGAGCTTGTTGAGAGTGAGTTGATATCGTATGCATAGAGAAATGAGAAGAGATGCTAGTGGAAGATTTTTTCCTAACAATCCTGATCTATTCTAGATAGTTGAGTATCATAACCTACCAAGAATTGAAGAAGAAGATCCACACCTTTTTGCTGATTAATTTATAGATCTGATCAGTTTTGAAGTTTCCATTGAAGATCAAAATTTGATTGAAGACCCCTTTGCTTTGGAACTTCATCAAGCAAGCATGGGTGATGCAAATGGAAATATACCTAGCATAACAACTTTTCCTTCTTCTATTGCTCATCAGAATGAAGTAGACAACCTCAAAAATATCCCTAATTCAGTCCTTCCTAATTTCTATAGACTTGTCACATAATATCCTAATACATTCTTGTTTGAGTTTGATATAATATGAAGGAGTTATGACTATACCATTGATGCCTATAGGCTTAAGCTATTTCCTACCACTTTGAAAGAAGTTGCATTAAGATGGTTCATGATCCTAGTTAGAGATACTATGGAGACTTGGGAGGACATGAAGACAAATTTCATTGAGAAATACAAAGAGTATTGTAGAGGCAATGACATGAGAGGAGGTGACATTTTTAGAATGCAGAAAAAGGAGGATGAGAACTTGGAGGATTACATTTCAAGGTCTCTATTTTTCCTACATAAATCTCCACACCATACACTCAATGAAGAACTGTAGAATCTTCTTTTCTTGAGAGGAATTAATGAAAGCTACACAGATGCCTTGGATGTGATGGGAGGAGGAGATATCACCCAAGTTCCTTGGGAGGGTATCAAGAATATATGTTAGAACTATTCTAGGGAAACTTCAAAGAAGGGGAGAGTTTACCAATATTCTATAGGTAAGTCATCTATTAGTGGAGTTTCAAGGATGGAGATTGCTCACAAACTGGCAGACTTCAAGAAAGAAATCATAAACAATATGGCTACACAGTTGGATTCAAGATAGTAGAAAATGACTATTCCCAAGTATAATGACCCAAGGAGTCATGTGGTAGGATTTGTCATAAATGGGATACAAATAAATAATTCTCTCATTGATTTGGGAGAAAAAATAAATGTGATGACTAAGGACATCCTGCAACAACGAAATATTGTAAGCATGAGACCTACTCCTACTATTCTGCATCTTGTTGGCAGTTCTATTGTTATGCCTGATGGTATAGTGGAAGACCTAGTGGTAACTTTAGACTCTTGGGAGTACCCAATAGATTTTATGATTCTCTCTCCTAAAGCCACACTAGGTGAGTACTCCATTACTCTTGGAAGACCATGGTTAGCAACCAAAAATACTTATATTGGATGTAAAATAGGAGACACGGCCATTTATCATGGAAAGAGCACCAAAAATCTTGTTCTCTACCCTCCTGCTCAACCATCCCATGATAAGGATAATCTAGTATGGCCATATGCTGGTGAAGAGGCCAAGGAAGTTAACTCTCTGGCACAACTTATGATGTTAAACATAAGTCCTTTCCTACAGATTCAAGATGAAGATACAGTATTATCTCACATAATTCAAAATCATTATGAGGTAGAGGAAGCATCATCCTTTCATGTATATGATTCTGCTACTATAGTGAAAAAACTCATGCCTACTTTTCCTGCAATCGCTCATCCTACAATTGCTCTTCCTACAACCGCTCTTCCTACAGACACCTTTCCTGTAGCCAAATTTCTTGTAGCAATAGGTATGCTTCACAAATTACTACCACATGAACTCAAGGTACCAAGCATTAGTGAAGCAGTTATGGTAGAATTAACTATACAAGTGCAAGTATTCGAAGGGAAATATTTGAATATCAACAGTAAATTGAGTGAAGAACAGTAGTTTTCATTGGAAAACTTTATAAGAACCCACCAAAATATGTTTGAATGGGACTATCATGATATGAAGGGATTGGATCCTAAACTTTGCACCCATAGGATATACATAAGAAATGATTTTACACTACTAAGGCAACTGCAAAGAAGAATTAACCCTGCATTGAGAGAAATAGTAAAAGGGGAACTGCAAAAATTGCTAGATGCAGGATTTATCTGCCCCATTTCAGATAGCCAATGGGTGTCCCCATTAGTGATTGCATCCAAAAATTGAGGGAAGTGGTGAGTTTGTATTGATTACAGGGAAATTAACTCTACCACCAAAAAGGACCATTTCCCCTTACTGTTCATAGATCAAGTTCTAGTCTCACTTGCAGGAAATAAATACTTTTCTTTTCTTGATGGATTCAGTGGCTATAACCAGATCCAAATTACACTAGAGGACTAAGAGAAGACCACCTTTACCTATCCATGGGTAACCTATGCTTACTCAATATTTCCATTTGGCTTATACAATGCACCTGCAACTTTTCAGATGGCAGTCATTAGCTTTTTTTAAGATATCTCTCATGATTGCATGGAAATTTATATCGATGATTTCACTACTTATGGTGCTAATTTCAATGAAGCATTGGAAAATGTTAAGAGAGTCCTACAAAGATGTGAAGACCACAATCTATCTTTAAATAGTGATAAGTGCTTCATGATGATGCAGGAAGGTGTAGTTCTTGGCCACTACATCTCTCACAAAGGAATTCAAGTAGATCCTGCAAAGATTGAGGTGATTACCCATCTACCTATCCCTGCAAAAAAAAGATGTTAGGAGTTTATTAGGACATGAAGGTTATTACTATTGGTTCATCAAATACTTCAAAATGGTAGCACCATTTTATAATCTCCTAACTAAAGATGTTGAGTTTCAATGGACAACAAACTATGACAAGGTATTTTCTAGAGTGAAAGCAGCTTTAACTCATGCTCCTATGCTCCAGGGACCTAATTGGGAGTTTCCTTTTCACATCCATACAAATGAATCTGCTATAGGATCAGTCCTAGGACATAAACAAGAAGCTATTTTAAATGTAATTTACTTTGTCAACAAAAAATTGAAAGGAGCTGAATTCAACTATACAGTGAAAAAAAAAGAAATGTTAGCAGTGATCTATGATTTAAACAAATTCAGACATTACATAATAGGCTACCAAATATTTGTGAAAACCAATCATGCAACCATTAGATACCTCATGAATAAACCTCTAATTTCAGGAAGGCTAGCAAGATGGTTATTATTGATGCAAGAGTTTGATATAACCATTGTGGATAAACTAGGGAAGGCCAATTTTGTTGCAGATTTTATTTCAAGGCTAACCACCTTTGAGGACAATCAAGTCATAGATGATTCTTTCCCTGATGAGCATTTGTTTTCTATCAGTGTGCAAACACCTTGGTATGCTAACATAGCTAATTTTCTGGTCACAAGGAGAGTCCCTCCTCACTTCTATCCAAAAGAGAGGAGAGTGCTCATTGAAAAATATTTTCATTTCTCATGGATTGTTGGATTTTTTTTCTACACTGGACCTGACCAGGTCATGAGGAGATGTGTGAGGGAAGATGAGACATATGATATTATACATGCATTGCATAATGAACCCTATGGAGGAAACTTTATAGCCAAGAGGATAGTAATGAAGATTTTGAACATAGGATATTACTGGCCAAAACTCCACAAGGATACAGGGAGATATACAAGGAAGTGTGATAGATGCCAAAGAATGGGTTGGCCAACCAAATCTAATGAGATGCCACTTTGCCCCTAAGTAGTAATTAGTCCATTTGATAAGTGGGGACTAGATTTTGTAGGACCCATTGATCCTCCATCAAAAGGTAAATCTTATATTTTGGTATGCATTGATTATATGACTAAATGGGTAGAAGTTAAGACCATGATGAATGCAAGAGATAATAAGGTTGCAAAATTTAAATTTTCACATGCTATGGGGTTCCAAGAGACATAGTGACTAATCAAGGGACTCAATTCACTTTAACCCTTGTTACAACACTAGTCAATGAGTACAACATTAGGCATAGGAAGTCTAATCCTTATCACCCCCAAGCCAATGTCCAAGTTGAAGTGACCAATAGAGAAATTGAGGCCATTCTAACCAAAATAGTGGCTATCCATAAAAAAGATTGGGCAAGTAGGCTACTAGAAGTTGTTTGGGATTATAGAATCACCTAGAAAACAACTACATGATTCACTCCATTTGAGTTGTTGTATGAAGATAAAACCATGATGCCCATTGAATTTGAGCATAGGACTCTTAGGACTGCAGTAGAATTGGTAATGGATATTTTTGAAGCACAAAATATTGAATCATGTAGCTGAATGCTTTGGATGAGATGGGGAAGGAAACTTTGGATTGCACAGAGGTAGTGCAAAATCAATGAATAAAGTGGCATGATAAATTCATCAAGGATAAGAAATTTTAGCTTAGAGATTGGGCACTTCTTTATGAATCAAGATATTAGGATAATGCAGGAAAATTATAGACAAGGTGGCTAAGACCTTATGAGGTGGCTGAAGTATTTTCCAATGGAACTATTCAGCTTACTACCATTGAAACTATCAGGTTTAAGTTGCTGGTAAATGGTCATCACCTGAGATTGTATCACAAGCCAACTTCTAAGGAAGAGTTCTTGCAGAAATTCACTCAACATGTAGCACCTGAACTTCCTATAGCCAAAGGAAATGGACCTCGTATCCCTTCTTTCAGCTAATTAAGGTATGTAAATTCTCATAATAAAGATTCCCACTTTATGGAGGTCCACTTCTTCACCCATCTTCCCATTCATTCCACCATTCTCTCTTACACCTCGCCACCATCATTTCACTTCACTTCATTTAATTCCACCTCATTCTGATCTGCTTTCATTCATTACTTGGCTAATTTCTTGATAAGTGATCGATACTTTGTCCATGATCTTTGCAATAAATCTTCCATGAATTCAAGTACGTGCACACCAATTTTTATATCTTAATTTTCTTTTAGTGCATTTACTTAATTGTTGTGAATTAATACGAGATTTTTTCTATAGCATGCAATAATTCCTTATCCTTGTCAAATTGAAATTCCACCTCACATGTGAGGATACATGTGAAAATTTAGGTTGGGGTGGACGTGTCAATGTGATGTTTGTATATCTTTCCATACTAGTTCATGTCAGTAAAATTTAAGTTATTGAGCCAATTCGAATTCTGAGTGAGATGACGACTTGTATGTGCAAAATGCAAATCCTCTGCTGCCATTTTCCTTAATCATAGCTTGCATTTATTACTTTAATTTCTCTTGTCATAATCTTAAGCTAAAAAGGTAAAATTCAGATGACACTAGCATAAAAAAATTAGCAGAGCTGTAGGAAGGAGAAGTTTGGCATTTAGACAAGGATTACAGGAAGAAAAAAAATACATAGTGACTATTTGATTGCAGACAATGGGAGGTGGGTTGATTCAAAATGAACCCATGGTTCACAATGTATTACTATATGATGCGCCTTTCCTGGATGAGTTTATAAACTATGGATGACTAGATTATTTCTTCAAGTTGAATGGTTTTGATGAAGATGTATTAGAATTTTCCTAGACATTGTTTGAAGGAAAGGCCACAATAAAAGGGCTAGAAGTCACAACTATGGAGGAAATAATTGCAAAAGTTATAGGGTTTCCTATCGACGGTGAAAATTACTTTGCTTCCATAGATTCTAGATTGGCTAGGGCTTAATTTACAGAGCCTAGTGACCATTCGTTGAGCATGGACAAGCAAGGAGAAAAGAGGACTTCTCTACCTGAGCTATGGAAGAAAGTAGTAGTTTATTTTGTCAAGTATATCAATTACAAAGGTCACTAGTCAAATTTAAATTCGTGCATTTTAAGCTCTTGAACCACATGAGGCATGGAAGGAGAATGAATATGCCCAATGTGTTATAACACCTTTTTTTGATCATGGAAGCCGAGACCTAGAAAGGTAGGGACAATTCCATTTCCCACCATTATTTGATAAAATTATTAATTGAAAATTCTTTGGATGATGTGTCTGATATTTCTTGGGAAGAATTTTTAATTATAGATAAAATTAGAACAAAGAATTTTTGACCTAGGGTTTTTCCTCAACCTCATAGGGTTAGGAGGAGAAGGAGCAATGTTGGGGCCACTCCTGGTGCCTCAACTTCTGATGCAAGCCCTAGTGGAAACCCTCCTACAACCAAACAAACTATTGAGATTAGTTCTTCTGAGGTAGAGCATTCCAATAAAGAGAGTTCCTCTCTTGATTCTGAGGATGATGTCCCATTGGCCACCCTAATGAAAACTAGGACAAAAAAGAAGAAGGCAAAACTAAAGAAAGGAAAAGCTAAAAAAAATGGTAGATAAAGAAGTGCCCAGCTCGAAGAAATGGAAGGCTAACACTGTTCTTCCTGAAAAAAAAGGATAACATGGGTGCCCTCCCAGAAAATCAAGATCAACTAGGCCAACCTTTACTGTGCCTCTAGAGAAAATCCCTAAACCTAGAAAAATGCCATGGGAGGATGTGAAAACTCCAATGGAGCAGGTAAATTTTGAAGAAAAGGACGTGTTTGAGGAAGCAACAAATTTAACACTGGAAAATATTGCTGATATTATAGAGCAAGTTGAAAAATAGGTGTATGAGGAAAATTAGGAACTACTATAGTAAGAGTTCTTTTAGCATGAACAAGAACAAGAGGCCTTGCAGATTGAAATGAGAGAACATGCAGAACCCCTACAGCTAGAATTGGCTGAGAAAATAGAAGCCCTATAGTTGGTACTCTACCAAGAGCAAGCACAAGTGCTAGGTAAAATGATGGTAGGAGTACATATGCCCTTTGATTTTTCAATGAATTATTCTTCAATGAACATAGTAATCTTGAATTTATGGAAAGAAATACAAAGAAGGGAAGAATAATGAAAAGCAGTAAAGCCCAAGCTAAAGAAGGAAATTGAGGATAAGAATGCCAAAATTTCTATTTTAAAGAAGAAGGTGGATGACATGAAAATTTTAGTACCACATATATTGGAATGTAGGGCCCTGTATTTAAAAGAGAGGAATCTTTCTTTAAAGCTAACAAGAATTGTTTCAGGTTTGAACCCCTCCATTGAGACCCCTACTGAATTTTTCAATGATTTTTGGATTGCTCCCCCTGAGATGAATTTTTTTTGTGACCAAATATCATTAGTGGAATCCACTGTTATATGTTGGGGATGTCCAATTAAGGGCATTCATGTCCTAGATATAAAATGAAGTAAGTTTGGGAAAGTAGAACATGGCTTATAGGAAAATTGAATCCAATGTTCCCTTTCCTATTAGGGTTGAATCTAGACATCCAAGAGATATTTTTAAGGATTGGCACAAAATTTTATACCAACCAAGCTATCTAGTTGTAGGATCCTGCTTGAGAGAGAGGTTGTTTACTAAGAATATGAGGAAATGGAAAGAACCATAAGAGACTCTATAATGGGATACCTATACCAGAGGTGGAACAACCTATTTGATGATTTGAATCAAGTAGAGACTCATTCCATGCACAAATATGTTGGAGCACTTAAAAGATTTGATAGAGATATGCAGCTTGGAAGAACAAAAGGGAAATTTTTTCTTCCACTAAGTTTTCAGCCACCTATCCTACTATGGTCTGTGCCAAACTTCAAATATTATAGGTATGACATAGTTGATGAAAGAAAGAGGTGGAGTAGGTTGGAAATACATTAAGGGTTCTATTGGGATCTTAATTCGGACATGGAAAAAATTGATGTGGGATAGCTTGCAATTGCCAACTTCAAGGCATTGACCAAACAAAAGTACAACTCTTCCTCTGGTGGAGGGCCAATAAGACATTAGGTTGAGGGGAGTGATGAGTCTATTTTATGGTCTAATTATTGATAGGGTTTTTATCAATTTCCTACAGTCATCATAAGACTTTGATACTAGGAGTTGATCTTTTCATAATATTTCCTTAAAACTATAGACTTTGGACATGAACTTATTTTCATAACTTTCAAATGATATTGACATGCTATATGAACTGACTGTGTTAATCTTGCATGTGATTAGTGAATATCAATTTAAGATGATTATGGATGTGTTGTTGTGTATGCTAACATTGTCATGCAGATAATTAAAGGACTACAAATTAAGAATAATTTTCCAGCTAGTCATGTGCCATACCGGTCAACAAGCTGGTCATTTAATGGAGAGAAGACTCTTGGCAGTTGGAGATTCCTCATGAAAATTGGATTATAACCACCTTGTAATGGTCTTAAATTTTGTTGAGAAAGTGTTGGCATTAATTTTTTGCTAGACTCGCATTAAGGAAAACATGTCTGATAGATTATGTGCATGTGTAGCCACCTCTTCTCTTTTTCGCATTTTCCCTAATGTGGCATCCTCTGCATCTGTTGGAGTTGACCACCTTGCTAGGTGTTTAAATAAGGCTCTCATGTTCCTTTAGAGCTCTCTCTCTCTCTCTCTCTCTCTCTCTTTCCCAATGGAAGAATGATAATTTGATGATGTAATCACACTCTTGAGTTTTTTAGTAATACAATCATGTTTCTCATTTGTACTCATGTTTTCTAATAAATGAAATGAAGTTATAATTTTTTGCATCTGAGTCTATCTTAGTTTTAGGGAATACTTATCCAAGGGGGGTCACTTGGTGAGTATTCCATCCTGTACCTTAGTTTAGTTTAGTTGTTATTTTTTGTTCAATAATAGTTAAGAATCTGGTACTGAATCTTCCTAGAACCACTAGAATTCCATTATGTGACTGTTCTTGTAGCCAAAGAAAAATGGAGTAGTTTCTTGTTTGTTTTCTTAGATTTTCATTTCTATCATGCATTTTAGTTTAGTCTAGTCATTGGTTTATGTTCAACATTTATGTTATTTCCTTCCAAGCAATTTACTTTCAGTATTGTGTCTTTCTTAGTTGTAGGATGAATGTGGCTACTTTGGATTCCTAGTGCACATACAATGCTAACCCATTTCAAGTTTACATCCTTGGTTTGAAAATTTAAATGAACCTTCATGATGATTGAGATAGATATTTAGGTTAGATGTCTAATCTCTGAATCAAAGTTGTAAAGGCCTATTTTTTTAAACATTATAGGAGGCTGACAATCAATATTAACCTTCTTCTAGATCTGCAAGATCTAAGATAAACCACCAGTAGACTATGGAGCAGAGTCATCTCTCCCAATCCATAGAGAAATAGTTCTTCCAAGTTGGTTCATACATCGGTTCACACATCTTTCACTCTCATCAACCCAGAATATAAAACTTAGGATATATTATCCATTGAAGCCCTTAAACAATACCATAAATATGTATAAGAATAAGATCAATACAAAATAAATGCATAGCATATTACCAGAGCACACCCAAACCACACACACAACACTGTCTTCTTTATTTATTAATTTAATCAAAAGTAATTGACATCAACACATCTACAACACCAGAAATATAGCTCCATGTACTCTCAACACTTCTACAATATCTCAACTATACATGTACCACATGCAATCACTTTGAACTGTGTTGACATCAATGACAATATTAATGAAAAAACCACCAAACACATCCATACCTACAAAAATATGCCCCTTTGTCATTGATGAAAACACATTATGTGAAAAACCATCAAAGAAAACATACACTCTCTTCTGCTCCTTTCCTTTATTTTTTATATTAGACATCCTACACAAAAAAAAAATCACTCTCTTCTCCTTGCAATATTCTCTCTCCTTTTCAACTTTTTAAATGAATCTCTCTCCCATGATTTAAATAGGATTTTTCACATGACACTCTCTTCCCCTTTGACATCAATGGAAAAGAAAAGTTTCACTTGAAACATCTGCCATATAACACTCTGATCACTCCCCCTTAGGAGTGCACCCACATCTCATACTGCAACAATGATACTCTCTACTCCCCCTGAGGAGTAGATCTTAATCATCAGTCCAAACCACTGAAGAATCTATAGATCCACTGGATTGATTTACCTCCATGTACACTTATGTTAAGGAAGGAGGGGTATTAACCCATAACTTCCCCTAGAGATACTCAAAAATATCCTTCAAAAGAGCCTTAGTGAATATGTCAACAATATGATACTTAGTAGACACATATTCAAGTTTGACTTCATTTTCTAGTACCTTCTCCCTCAAGAAATGATATTTGATAGATATATGTTTTTTTCTAGAATGCATCATTGGATTCTTTGAAATTTTTATTGCACTTGTATTGTTAAAAATTATAGGGATAGACTCATCACACATCACACCTATATCCTTTAATGTTTTCTTCATCCAAAGTACCTATGCACAACATGATACTGCTGCAATATACTTAGATTTTGCAATAGACAAAGAAATTGAACCTTATTTCTTGCTTAACTATGAGACCAATTTTCCTCCAAGAAAGAATGCACCACCATCTAAACAACCAGCCAAATCTACATTAGTGTAGGAATTCAAGGTGAAATCAATATCCTTAGGATACCATAGACCATAATTCAGAGTCCCCTTTAGATATCTAAATATCCTCTTCATAGTTGTAACATGTGTCTCTTTAGGTTCTACTTGAAATATGGAAACCAAACATACTACATGCATGATATTTGGTCTAGTATTAGTAAGGTATAGCATTCCACCAATCATATATCTATGCATGCTCTAATCAAATTTAGATGATTCATCATCCTTACTCAGTTTGCATCTAGTTACCATAGGGGTATAGATCGGTTTGGAATCATCCATTTAAAATTTATTTAGCAATTATTTGACATAATTAGATTGTGAAATGAATATGCCCTTATCATTTTGATTCACTTGAATTCCAAGGAAGAAATTCAACTCACCAATCATAGACATTTCAAACTCTTTTTGCATCTCCTCTGCAATTTTTTTGCACATACCTTCATTTCCTCCAAAGATAATATCATCAACATAGACCACAACTATCAACATTATGTTTCTTTCAAATTTTAAATAGATATTTCTGTTCATGGATTCTTTCCTAAACCCTTTCTATGTCAATATCTATCCAACCTTGCATACCATTCTCTAGCAGCATGTTTAAGGCCATATAGTGCCTTTTTCAACTTGCAAGCCATGATCGGTTTGTCTGATAACTGAAATCCTTTTGGTTGTTCCATGTACAACTCTTCTTCCAATTCTCCATTTAGGAATGTAGACTTAACATCCATTTGGTATAGTTTGAAATCTTTATGAGTAGAAAATGCCAAGAACATCTAAATGACCTCCATTCTTGCCACAAGGGAAAATGTCTCTTCAAAGTCTATTCCTTCAACCTATGAATAAAATTTTCATACAAGTATTAATTTATTTCTTAATAATTCACCATATTCATTCAAATTTTTCCTGAACACCCATATTGTACCAATTACATTCTTGTTCACTGGTCGAGGAACCAATTCCTATATATGATTCTTCTCTATCCGTTGTAAATCCTCTTTATTTCTCTAACCAAACTCTCATATTTGCATGCCTCACTCATAGTCTTAGGCTCTATCTCAAAAAGTAAACACAAATTTACCTCAACCACTTTTCTTCTTGTCTTTACAACTTCACTTATATCTCCAATTATTTGTTTATGTGGATGATTCTTCTGTACATATTTAAGATTCGTAGCAGTAGGTTCTGAAATCTCATGTTCTTCACTTTTTTCTTTCTCTTCCTTTTTCTCTTGTATTTTTATATAGATAGGATCATCTGGTTCAACTTCACTTATTTCAATTGTTTTGTGCATAGCTTCAACAACATTTACATTTTAACTTTCAACTATTTTCCTCAATCTTTTATTGAAGCATCTATATGCTTTGTTGTTAGTTGAATATCCAAGAAAAATACCTTCATCACATCTTTCATCAAACTTTCCAAGGTTCTCATCATCTCTTTTAATGTAGCATCAACTTCCAAACACCTTAAATTAAATTACTTAGCAGTAGGAATCTTACCAATCCATATTTTATAAGGAGTATTTGTGTTCTTACCTCTGATTTGAACTCTGTTAAGAATGTAAACAATAGTGTGGATTGCTTCTCTACAATATACTTTAGGAATATTTTCCTCTTTCATCATAATCCTTACAACCTCTTGAACAATTTAGTTCTTCCTTTCCACAAATCCATTCTTGTGAGGAGTTCTAGGAGAATAATAATGTCTCCTTATACCATGCTCTTTACAAAATTCATTAAACTCACCAAAATTGAATTCTCCACCTCTATCAGACCTTAAACATTTGATTCTCAGGTTTACTTAATTATCTACTCTTTCTTTGAACACTTTGAATCTATCTAGAGCTTGAGATTTCTCCCTAAAAAAAGTAACCCATGTCATTCTAGAGTAATCATCAATCAAAAGCATAAAATACCTATCACCATTAAGGATTCTTATTCTTGTAGGACCACAAAGGTCTATATGAATCAACTCTAGCATATCAATAGATGATTGTTCCTTTCCTTTAACTGAGAACTTCTACAAATAGAATTGGTAGGCTTTGTGATTATAGGAAGATCCCTAACAACTTCTCTTGAACTAACCCTAATCAGTTTATCAAATTTTACATGTCTCATCCTCTGGTGCCATAGAAAACTTTCATTAGTTCTAGAAACAAAGCACCAACCATCACCACTCTTAAGTTGATAGATGTTTCCATAAGTTCTTCTTCCTACTACTACAATAGTTTTGGACCTTTTCTGATCTCACATATGTTATCTTGGAACACAAGCTTAAATCCTTTGCTACAAATTTGTCCAACACTCAAAATATTATGCCTTAAGCCCTTAACATAATAGACATCATCAATACTATGTTTTTCATCAAGACTAATTGTTCCTTTTCCAACAATCTTAGCACAAGAATCATCTCCAAACATAACTAATCCTCCATCATACTTTTCAAGTTTAGTGAGCTTACTTTTGTCTTCTGACATATGATTTGAACATCCACTTTCAATTAACAAACCTATCTAGCATGAAAGGTAGTAACCAGAGTACCTTCCATCTCATCCTTGTTATTCTCCAGACTAGATTCCCTTGCACATCTTCCATGGTTAGTAGACAAATTTATTCTCCAAGGCTAGAAATAAGCATTCATATTTATCATCCTCTAAATTAGAATCATCATCAGAAATACCAACATCTTCTCTAACATAATACAATTTCTTGAACTTTTTGTCCTTTTTGTCTTTATTATTATCTCTATTCTTCTTGTGTGTAGCTCTATTTGAATATTTTGATGCATAGTGACCAATATTTACACAACTAAAACATTTAAAAGTTAACATACCTTTGTACTTACTGATACCTTTCTTTAATTTCCTTGTAAATTTTTCTTCCAACTCTTCTAAACCATCACTATTTGAAATATCTTCTATATTAGTTGCTTTGAAGGTTATTTTAGCTTTCTCCTTTTCTCTTCCACACTTCCTCATCTCAAATGAAGTCAAGGTGCCAAATAGATATTCTTTGGTAAATGTCTTTGGATCATATGATTCTTCAATAGAAGAGACCTTGTCATTGTAATTCTCTGGGAGGATCATCAAGATATTCTCTATTACATATTTATCTATCATAGTACCACCTTAATTTTTTATTTCATTTGTTTTAAGTTCAACTCTCTAATAGTAGCTTTCAATTTATTCACCTTATTTTATTCTCAAGTTCTCATATTTTTTATTTGATGTTAGCTTCCTTGATAATTTGACTATCAATTTGACTCTATCATTTTCAATTTTAGATAAAGCATTGAAGATAGCATACCTTTCTATTTCATTCTCCTCATATGCAAAAATATCATCTGCAAAAGAATGACCACTAGTTGGTTCAACATATTTTGTTTCAACAACTTTCCAAGTCTTGAAACCAAGAGAGATCGGGTAACCTCTCATCTACGCTTTCCAATCATTGTAGTCAACTCCATCAAATATAGGGATTTGCAACTTATGTTCCATCTGATCTACCTCAAGCGATTAAGCTCTTCTTCAAGGAACCAAATCTCTAATACAAATTGTTGAAATGTACAAGACAACTGAGAGGGGAGGGTGAATCATCTGTACCAAATTAATTTTACTTTGAACCTTAATCAATTTCACTTTAACTTTAATATTTTATTAAGTATAAACATGAAATATAGATAATAGAAAGCAAACATTAGAGACACCATATTTACATGGAAAACCTAATGAGGTAAAAACCATGGTGAGGATTAACTCAGAATATAGTAGTAATGTAATACCGGATACAAAGGCTCACTGCCAAAGGGGTCACTACCCAGAAATGACTCACTATCCAAATACACATGCTCAATATCCAAAAGGAGGCTCACTACCTACAAATAAAGAAAGACAATAGAAAAACCATCACAATAGATTCCACACATTCACGACTTGATCAGAGGATTGCAAACATCACCAGCTCGCTTCTTTCAAGAGTCTAACACATCAAAGTATTGTTGCCTTGATTCACTTTCACACACTCTTATTTTTCCACTTGTTTCACACACTTCACACTTCAGCAATTCATAACATCTTGACTTGTATTTATACCATCTTAAATCTTGAAAACTTTCTCCAAGGTTGATTACACATCCTTTAATTTACAAATTCAAATTAGGTCGGTGACTCAACATTCCCACTATGGATAAGAATGAGAGTGGACCAATCACATTCTTACTTAATCGATGCTTATTCTCCATGTAATGTGTAAAGACCATGTCAGCCAAACATTAAAACACCAATGAAATTTGAAGTACATGCATCCACATCAAGATGATGGCATGTGGATCACACAACACACTTCACCAAACACTGGAGCACCTCTTAGAAACCTTCAGATACATCCACAACAATCGCAACAATCTTTATACACAAAAACATCTTCAACATTCCAACCAGACCGTGCAGATACACATAGTAGCTCTGGAAAAAACCTTCTATAGAATCAAACCATCAGCATGTTTTCTAGAACATAAAGAATATTAATATTAACCTTCCTTTAGATCCATAAGATCTGAGACAAACCACCAAAATATTTTGGAGTAGAGACATCTCTCCCAGTCCAAAGACAAACAATTCTTCCAAGCCAGTTCATGCACTGGTGAACACATCTTTCACTCTCCATCAACCCAAAAGCTAAAACTAAGGATATATTATCCATTAGAGCCCATAAAAAATACTACATATCCACATAGGAATAGGATAAATACAAAATGAATGTAGAGAACATAACCAGAGCACACTCAAAACAAACACAAAACATTGTCTTCTTTATTTATTAATTTTCTCAAAAAAACTTGACATCAGCACATCTGTAGCACCATAAATATAGCTCCATGTACTCTCAACACTTCTACAATATCTCAACTATACATGCACCACCTACAATCACTTTGAACTATGTTGACATCAATGACAACAATAATGACAACACCACCAAACACATACATACTTACAAAAAATACTTAGTTGCAAAAGCTACTTCATACATACGTCATTTATCCTATTTTGATAGCTAATGGGTGTTACCATTAGTCATTATTCCTAAGAAAGGAGGAAAATAGAGGGTATGTGTGGACTATAGGGAGCTGAAAACACTAGAAAATATCACTTCCCTCTACCTTTCATTGACCAAGTGCTTGACTCCTTGATAGGGAAAAAGTACTTTTCCTTCTTGGATGGATTTAGTGGTTGTAATTAGATAAAAATAGCTCTAAACGACTAGGATAAGACTACATTTATACGCCCTTGGGGTACTTATTCCTATTATGTTCTTCCCTTTGGGCGTTGTAATCCCCAACCACTTTTCAGAGGGCAATGCTAAGTATCTTTTCAGACTATGCTCATGAATCCATAGAAATATACATGGATGACTTCATTAATATGAAGATGCACTCAACAATCTAGAATTTTTTTTGAAAAGATGTGAAAAAAATAACCTATCATTCAGTCATGAGATTTTTTTTATAATGATGACTCAAGGGATTGTTCTAGGGTTCTTTATCTCAAGTGAAGGAATTTAGGTGGATCCCAACAAGATTGAGATCATCTCTACATTTCATGTGCCATAGAAGCAAAAATATGTTAGGAGCTTTATGGGATATGCAAGATCCTATAGGAGATTCATCCAAGATTTCAATGAAATTGGAGCACCTTTATTTGTCCTACTCACCAAAGACATAAAATTTGAATGGAATGTAGAATTTCAACATTTCTTTAAGGCATTTAAGACATATTTGACACAAGCACCTATCTTGAGAGGGCCAAACTAGACATTGCCTTTCCACATACACACTGATGCTTCAAATTTTGCAATAGGAGTAGTCCCGAGACACAAAGAAGGTAACAAGGGATATTCTATCTACTATATCAACAAAAACTTACAAGGAGCTGAACTTAACCACACTGTAATACAAAAAGATATGTTGGTAGTTGTTTATTGTATCAAGTTTAAGAATTATATCATTGGCTATCAAGTCTTTATCCACATAGATCATATATCCATAAGATACTTAATGAAAAAACTTGTAGTTGGGGGGAGACTATTCAAATGGTTGCTCTTTGTATAGGAGTTTGATATACCAATAGTGGATAAGCTAGGGAAAGCTAATGTGGTGGCATATTTTTTTTCTAGATTGCCTACAAAAATAGAAGGTGTTGTGGATGACTCTTTTCAAAATGATAATTTTTTTCTCTTATTGTACAAAGAGTATATTTTGGTTTGTATAGACTATCAGAAAAAATGGGTTGAGGTTAACACATTACAGTTTGCAAGAGATGGGAATGTAGCTAAGTTCTTGTATAAAGACATATTTACCTAGTATGGAGTACTTAGATAAATTTCCATTGATCAAGGTCCATTTTTTACTTATCTCCTTTATCAATTGGTTAAGAAATATTTAATACTACATAGAAAATCAACAACTTATCATCCCCAAGCCAATAGGCAGGTGGAGGTTATAAATAGAGAATTTGAGAATATTTTGACAAAAATAGTGAAAATTCACATAAAATACCAGGCCAAAAGATTACCTAAAGAAGTGTGGTCCTACAGAACAACAAGGAAAAAACTACAAGTTTCACACCTTATGAACTAGTCTATGGGAGAACAATAGTTCTATCAATAGAGTTTGAGTACAAAAACTTATGATAATAGTGGACTTAGGAATAGATTTGACAATAACACAAAAGGAAAGGCTACATATTCTGAATGGATTGGATTAAATTATAATGGAGGCCATGCATCACACATAGATCATTCAAAAATAGAGGACTAAATGTAATGATCAATTTATAAAGGCTAAAGAGTTCAATGTGGGTGACTGGGCTTTATTATATGATTCTAGATACAAAGACTACAAGGGTAATCTAAAATCTAGATGGTTGGGACCCTATGAAATTCAAAAAGTATTTTCCAATGGAGTAGTCAAGTTGTAAACTGTAGATGTAGTTATATTCATACTTTTGGTGAATGCACATAGATTGAAAATATACACACAACTAGCTTAGAAAGAAGATTTCTTACTTTCTCTAATCCATATCTATGGTCAAAAAAATGGTTCAAATATAGATAATTTATTACAAGAAAATATTTTAGCAGTAGATACTATTGGTTCTCATAGTGACTCAGGAGATGAGCTACACAACTCACCTCCTGAGGTCACTCAAGTATAATTTCTTATCTTCTTGAAGACCATTTCACTATGCAATAGGGACCTATATAATCATAAGAAAAAATTAGTTTGGGACCTATTGAAGAAGGTATCCACAACCATTATATGTTAGAGAATTAATTTTTTTTACCAAATTGATTGTAAACACTCCAAATTCAATCCACTTTTTTTGCACATGTAGCCTTAAATTGTCATATCAATACATGAAACTTCCACACCACATTTCATGCCACTTATCACAATATTTCATGCATTTGAAAAGTCATTTCATAGCTCATATATCGTACATTTTGTAACCTTTTAATTTTCCATGCCATTATTTCATTTCAATCTCGCATTACAATTAACTAATGCCAAATCACACTCATGTTACAAAAACTCTTTCAAAAACTTCACACGTGCAAAGTTAAATTAATATCATTCCATAGGTACGCATATTAACTTCCATAATTAAACATGGATCTTCAATGCTTTCATTATGCACTTACAATTAAATTTAGCATGCTTTTCAACTATTAAACTTATTTCCACATTCTTTAATAATTCCCTCCACCTATTCATATGTATTGAAGTGAGGTCACTTCAATATTTTAAGTTGGGGGGAGTAGTATATATCAAAATATTTTGTTTTCACCACCAAAATCAAAAACAAAAAAACATATGAACCCTTTTTTCTTTTATATATTTTTACAACTACAATCTTTTTTCTATCAATTCCCTAGATTCTAAGCCAATTCGATCTAATTCAAGCCAAAGTTAAGCTGAACAGAGAAAGAAAGGGATATAGTAGTTGGAGTTACAATGAAAAATTGTATGCAAGTGTATTAGAATAGAGAGGTTTTATGGGTTGTTGAATCGATTTTGAGCTGAATTTCCAAATATTTGAGTAGAGTTTAGATATTTCACCATGTGATGTGATATAGTCAGAAGGGAGCCATCAATGCATAAGAAAATATTAGAGGATGGGTTAGTTCTACCTATTTTCACAAGGGTAGGATGGTTGGACTACTTCCTGAAATTGATAGAATTTAATGAAGACATGATAAGTAAATTGCAGGTACATTACAACATGATGAAGCCACTATCAAGGGATTGAAAGTGGACACCTTAGAAGCTGCAATTGCAGAAGTGTGTGGTCCACCAAGGAATGGATTTGAATTCATTGTTAGAGAAGATGATGTTGTTGCTAAGGATAAGTTCAGGGAGGCAGGAAAAAATATTGTCACTTCCTTGGATATGGTCCTCTTGAGCTTCCTATATTATTAAGTATATCACATGTGATGGGAGACAATCCCTTCTATACATTATGAATTTTAAGTTACTTAGTCATCTCCGTCACCATAGATTGGTAAATGTACCTAATTTCCTTTACAATTTTCTAAAAGGAATCGGATTTGAATACTAGAGAAAGATAAATAATTTAGCTTTGTCACACTATTTCTTGGTAACATTGTTAGTGAAAAGGATCCTTAGGGTTAAACATCCATAGGTGTCTTGGGAGATATTTTAATTTTTAGAGTTATTAATCATATTCTGGAGGAACCAACAATTCATGAAAACCTAGATTCACCTATTGCATCCCTAAGAGACATTCCCCCTAATTCACCTACTGCTTCACATATCCACAATAGAGGTGAACCATAGGAGGAAAGTGTGCAAGGATCATCACATGTAGTATTTTACCAACCTACAACAAAAGAATCCCCAACTTCCTCTAGAACACCTAATACTAGGAAAAGGATAGATAGTTCTTCCTTTGCACCTTCCATGGTGCAAAAAAATGTGAAAGATACCCAAAAATTAAATCTACCCGACCAAGGAATTTAAGCTACTTGAGGAAGAAAGGTACCATAAGATGAAGTATTGAGAAGCCAAAAAAGGAAAGAAGGGATGAGAAAAATAAAGATATTGTAACATTAGGTATTGATTCATAATTGAAATATGATGCCTAAAAATTTACATGTGCCTAAAAATAGAAAATGGTATATATCTACTACCTCTAAGTCAAATTCAGAGGATATTTTTGTTGCGAATAAAATAAGAAAGAGAACCCCAATTAGCCCTGATAGTGAGGATTTCTAATACATAGGGGTTGGAGATGAGAATTTTTTAAAGGATAAGGAAATGTTTTTAGAAGATATAAATGGTAGGAAAGAATTACAAGAATCCTTAGAAAGGATCAAACAACTAGAGGAACTGGTACAAACTTATGAGAAAAGGCACAAAGAAAGGGAAATGAAGATATAGGAGTTGGAGGAAAAGTTATAAACATATGGACATGAGATCAAGTTAGACCTATTGGCACAACTTTACCTAGTCAAAGTAGGGAATAAAGAGCTTGTAGTATAAAATAGGATGCCCCCTACTATACAAACTCTATCTTATCATAAAACACTATCCCTAGGATATCAACTATGGAAGGTTACTCAAGAGTTTTCTACATAGAGAGGAACTAGAGAAAGGAAAAAGAAATAATAATTACATAACATAATAGAATACTGGAGGGTAAGGAAATTTAATTAAAAAGGCTAGAAATTAAGGTAGAAGAGGTAGCACATAAAACTTCCCAGATTTTCAAATGTGGACCCCCAGCTAGAACCTATGCTTTTTTTTCACAAGATTTTTTTTTAAGTTTCCAATTCAATAGACCGATAAGTAACCAACAAGTTTCCATGATTAGAAAATTTTATTTCTTAAATATTTCTCTTAATGCCACATCAAAAGAACAAGATAAATTATGTGAATATTATTTTCATAATTATGTAATTCTAGAGGATACATAATGGAATCCCTTGATATTTGTAGGGGATTTACAATTGAGAGCACTAGCATCCTATTTCAGAAATGAAATATTCAAGGGTAAACATATGGAAGAATACATAGAGAGAGAAAAATCAATTGCTCTTTCAAGAAGGAAGGAATTCAAGAAACTTGATATGATCATAGATGAATGGATATAACTTTTAGATCACAAAGATGTAGGTAGGAATATATTGAGTCTGAGAATGAAGGGCTATAGAAGGATGCAAATACTAATGTCTAGACTTGTTCATCATTAGTATAGGTATGTGCAAGAAATATTGGATAGATTAAATCCTTAGCTATAGAGAAAAGAGCCCCATTTAGTCTTTACAATTTTATGGAAATTCTTGAAAGGACACACAAATATATGGATGTTTCCCAAGAAAAAGGATTTGAATGGGTACCACTCACTTTTTAGCCACCAATAATTTTTTTATCCAGTACCACACTAGATAGGAGATAAACATGAGGAAAGTGAGAGGTCTGAAATTAACATAATGATAACACTTGTATATTACAAAGGATTTTATTTGAAGAAGGTCAAAGGAGTGGATATTTTTGTAGACTTTAGAGAGATTACCTTGCACTACAACCTCTAGCCCTAGCTAATTTTCTTGAGGACAAGAAAAGGGTAGTTGGAGGGGATGATGAGCCCATACATTATTTAGTTTTATTATGCTTTAATGAAATTTTATATTCATTACCAAATATTTATCTCATATATATTCCTACATTATGCCATCTTATATACTTATTATGCAACCTTGAACCTACTTTAAATTATATGGAAATATGGTTATAATGTGTAATTTATGTGTGGATTTTGTGAAATGTGATTGATATTTTTGCTTATCTATGGTTGTTAGTATTGTGTGCATATTTTTTGAACTAACTTTTGCAGCTAAAGTAGGTGGACTATAACCTATAGAAATTGCGATGTGCAACCCACAACCAAAGGAGTTACAAGATAGAAAAATAGGGGAGGTTCCAAAATAAATGGAGCACAATGACTACAACATGGAGGAACTTAATGAAGATGGTTGTGCATCATTATGATGTTCAATAAAGAAACTAGAGGAGAAGAACCCTATTACATTTGGAATTCTAACATAACTAATTTGAGCATTCAATGTTCTAGTTTTGTTACAATTGAATCACAACCCTATTAGGAATCTTATTCCTGTTTAGTTGAAATTTAGATTGATGAGGTAATATCATGCTCTAATATCTAGGGAGTGGTGATTAATGGTTTTAGTTTAGAGTCATGTTTCAATAAAATCCCTTGTGTCGCTCAATGGTTGAGGTTTTAGGGAGTTAGTTAGTTAGTTGGTTTTTGTTCCAGAGAAAGTATAGTTGCTAGATACTTTTAAATTATTTGTTATTCCTTTTGTAGACAATTTTTATTATTCAAACATGGTTTAAATGAATAAGATATCTTAGTGGAATCTTATGTGATCTTTTGCAGTTGTGCAATGATTGATGAGTTATTATGATTGTGTTGATCTAAGAGGTTATATTTGGTTTAGATTAGTGAAGACAAAAACTAGAGAAAGGGAAACTCAAGGTAACTATTCTTCACTCTATTTCTTATTATTACATTTATGTTTCATAGTTGTTTCACAAATGCAAGCTATGTTGAATAGATTCTTTATGTTATAGTCATTAATGGATGCATGCATAATTCTTATTTAATAATGATACTATAATTTCTTAAGTTTTGTGTAATCTAGAGTGTAGTGTAGATTTAGTATCAATTCATTCTTTTCTTGATAATAATTAGTTATAGTCTTATATTGTAGGTACCTATAGCAATAGTGCAAACTTTACTCTCTTTACTATTTTGTAGTTTTATGATTTTCCAACAAGTGTAGCATATGTAATAAGATGAATTATGTATTTTTTAGTCTTTGAAAGAACATACAGTGTCAATACCATCATAATTTTTACTATCCCTAGTCAATAATTCAATAAAGTTCTTTCCAAAGGTTTAAGTGGATTGTTCAACTAGGTTTTTCCTCTAAATTGTGTGATTATCACCATGTTTACTAGACACTAGTAGGGAATCTACACAAGGTAGCCTAAGTTTTGTTTTTTCTTCATGGGGTCAAATAATCAATGAAAAAATTTCCATCTAGGCATGTATATACTAGTAATGGTCTTGTTTTTTACCCCAACTCTCCCAAATGTCTAGGGTTACATTGTGTCAGTGCTTTCTCTTACGATCCCTAAGTGAAAAGAAATGTCAAACTTTGACACATTGTATCTCAAAGTTGGTGGCACATACAAATTTTTTTTCTAAACCTATAGGTTTGTGTGATGCCCCTCTATAAATAAATCTCTCATATTTTGAAGAATCAAAACCATTGGTCCATGGTGAAAGTTTTTCTTCTACCCTAAAAACCATCAGATGCATGTAATGTGAAGCTACAAGATAGCCTAATTTTCATTCTATGTATTCTGGTGTTGAACCATCAACTCCAACTCATCCAAGTGGGTACATATACACTATGCATGGTCCTTTCTTGCACCCCAAATCTCCCAAGCATTCCAAAAAACATTGTGTCAACGCTTTTTCTTAATATCCATGTTGTCCATTATTCAATAGATTTTAGCATTATTAAAGGTTTGGTTTAGTTAGTTTTTATCTGCAGTCTATAGAAAAACCTTCATATTTAAAAAATGAAACATTTAATTGTGCATATCATGTGTCAATGTTCCATTGTATGTGTTAATTAATGATTAGGGTTGTGTCACTAAGCCTCTCTTAGTTGAGATCTCTAGTGGAAATTGTATAAAATGATATCAAATCATAGGTTATAACTTTAGGATTTTTGGTTTCATGGTAGAGTTTCCTATCGAGTATTATGACAAGGTTGTAGTAATGGGAGAGCTAAGGTTGTAAATGAAGGTAAAATCTATAAGTATCAATTCATAGAGGAAAGATAAGAGACAAAGAGATAGTGAATGGATATAAATATGGGAGGAGGTTGTAGATAACACAATATTCAATACTAATCTAATGATTGATGGGTGGAGTTATGAGGTGAGGTTGTTGAAAAAATGGTATTGATTATAGTTAGAAAATTATAAAGCTATGTAATCAACAAAGAAATAGTGGAGGAATACAAAGGTGGAAGGAGGTTTTAGATAATGAAAAACTCAAGTCTAGTATAATGATTGAAGGTTGAAGTTACAAAGTGAGGGTGCTTCAAAAATATTGATATGATATAGTCAAATAAAAATCTATAGTAAGTGCAACATAAAGGGCATTGGGTAGAAGTTTTATAGGACTCTAGGAGACTATTTTTAAAATTTATGGTTGTGGGTAGAAAATAGTGGGAATAGATGGTTAGAGAATATGTTTTTGGGTAGAAGGTTTGTAGGAATTTTTTCTCCAACATGAATAGATGGTTAGAGAACATGACATGAAGAAGGTCAATTAGAAAGGAAGGGGAAGATCATGAATATGAAGGATAGAATAATTAGGATATAAATTGTTTTGTTATAGGAGGAGGAAACAAGAATTTAGGGAGAGGATGGTGTTATGTCCAAGCACACAAAATCTTGGGTGAAAATATCTCAAGGATCTAGTATTGTGGGTGTTGGTGATCATGGAGTGTGAGTTTACATAAAATGAGCTTAAAGACATTTATAATGCATATTCATAGAGAGGAGGCTATATAATAGTGTAATAGAATAATGTTGTTATCTCTAGGAGTGGAGATAGCACAAGGGTAGGGCATGGGTACATGAGAGGAAAAAGAAGGTTGATAAACTCCTATCTAAGATGGTGAACACAAAAACACAACCAAAGTGGTTAAAATTGCTAGATACCAAGAAACATGATGATCCATGTAAAGGAATCAAAGGAGTTGAGAAAAAGAAAAATACAAACCTGTAGAAAATGGATGCATCAATAATATAAGGGTCAATCTACTATGTGAAAGGAATACATAGGAGAAATCATAATTTATAACTATAAGAGAGGAGTATACTCTAAGATTATTGAAGAAAGAAGTGCTTCTAAGAAACTAAAGGTTAAAAAATCCAATGTTTTATATTTATAAATAGAAATATTTTTGGTGGAGGTAAGGAAGTTGGAGAAGGATAATACCTAGAGTGGAACATGGAGGAGATTTTGGAATGTTGGAGAGAGCTAGCTAAGCCACATTAATGAAATAACTACCATGAGGTAGTAAGGTATACAATAATATACCAACAAGGAGTCACTAATAGATATATTTCATGATCGTTTTAAAGCCACACTTAAGGAAGATATCCTAGAGGAAGAGGGTGGAGAAATGGAGTATGGGGTGCTACTATAAATACTAATAAAATTTAGGTGCATCATGGAAGATGGAACGAGCAAAGGTAACATATTTTTATTATACAATACATCAAGGAGGAGAATGAATGAGTGAATCATGCACCTTGGGAAGAGGACTTGAGAAAAGGATGGTATTGAGGCTAAGGACATAGGATAATGTAAAAACCAATTTCAAATAAACTATAGCAATGTTAGGCATAGTAGGTTCAAGAATAGGAAGAAGTAGAAAGGAACTAGAGTAGGCATGCTAAATCATTGACACCAAGTGAGAAAATTAGTGACCATCCCATTATATAATTAGAAGAGGGGTTTTGACTATTAGAACCAAAATTTTCATTTAAAATTTCTAGGGGTTTTTACCCATTTGTGCCCAAAATTTTGATACCTTTTTCATGAACAATTACTCTTTTGTCATCCATAATGCCAAAAAATACCTTTTACTATGATACCACTTCCTTAACATCCATCTTTATTATCCAAAATTGTTTACCTCATTATCGTGGCCCCTTGTAGGGTGGCTCGTGGTGTCACGGTTGAGAGCAATCACATCTTATCTTTACCGCTGCACCGTAAAGAGTTTGAATGAAGCCTTCAGTTGAAAGGTGAAGTGAAAAGACACCGCCATATCATGGAGGGTCATCAAAGGGCCCATAGTAGAGCGGTATGGAGAACAGTCCATGTCAATACCGCTATATCTCATAGAGTAGACAAATAGACCATGGTAGAGCGGTAAGGAGAGAAAAGAAAATATAGGTCACTATTGTACCGCGAGAAGAGAAAATGTGGTGCACGGTTGGGTGGTAGAGAGTAATGCAAGGAAGAGACCGCTATACCATGGTAGGTCAGAATAGAGATTGCAGTAGAGCGGTGGGGATGATAGTGAAGGGAAAGTCACCACAGAACCATGGGGAGTAGACAAGTAGACCACGGTAGAGCGGCAGATGGTGGAATAATGTGGAATGTGACTGTGATACCACATCAGTTGAAATGATGGTGCATGGTAATGTGGTAAAGTGGTTTTTTCTATTGTGATGGTTATGATGGTTATTTTTAGTTGTGAAGCGACGTGACTCTTTGCCTCTCGTGAAAATATGAATAGTCAAAAACCAAAAGGAGCAGGAAAGGTTCTCTAAAATGTATAAAAGCATAAATTCAAGGTAGAATTGGGTTTAGGAGTTAGAACAATTAGAATACAGATGATTTCAGAATGTTTTATGTTGTAGAGACCATGATGCAAGTTTAATTTTTAGGAAAATAATGAAAGACTTGTGTTTTGGTGGTTCCAGTTTGGTATCAACTATTTGTTAAAATTATTCAATTATATGATTGTCTTTGACTTAATTTTTTTTGGTTATTTAAGTTGATATATCTAGTATATATTCAATTTATCAATGCACGTTTGTTGTATCTATGTGATTTGATTATTTGGTTTCTTCAAGGAAGAATTAAATTACTTCTAGTCAATGACAGTAATTTGGGAATATTATTTGGATTAGTAAGAAGAGTTAGATAATTAGGATTGGTATTCTTCCTCTAGTAGGGTTTGTCAATCATTATCTTACATGTTTATACAAGTTATAAATAGATACTTGTGTGCCAAACGATTTGAATTCATTCCAAATAGAAGCCATCTACCAAATAATTTCATTGGACTCCATTTTACCCAACAGGGCACTAGTCTCACCTATTCTATTCATTTAAAATCATTAAATATTTTCTTAGACATCTATTAATTGAACATATTTTATTATTCAATTTATACCAAATAGGTTTTTATCTCTCCATTTCTAATTGCCATTCTGGATAGATTGTTTATGTAGTAAGTGTATTGTTTAAATCTGCCTCATTTACATAGGTTTACCCACATAGGTTTAGCAGAGCCTAAAGAGTAGAAGGTTCAAATTTATTGTTTGGCCTTGTATGTTAGCCAAAAATGTTGTGAGAGCTTGGAAAACTCTCATGGTTCAAACCAATGTTTTTGAGTCCTAGCAGTTTGGTGACTCTGTTGGGAACCGTTAAGCTAAACCCAAGCCTTCATTATAGAGTTAGTATCTTGCAGGAGACTCCACTAGGAACAACGAATTACATAATTTTCTCACTTTTGGAAAGTGAGTGGAAACTCTGAATGAAGAAATGCATTGAAACTCATAAAGTGAAATACACATAAGAAATGAATCATCCTAGAGTTCAGACTATCAAAATTACTCACAACATGCATGACAAAAGATCTTTGTATAAGGAGGATTCTAATAATGACAAAATTAAATGGACTCAAAAGAATGATAAGGTCAAGAAGGTGTTTGATGACATGGTCCCAACAAATAAAGAAAAAACATCAAAAGCACCCCTAGAGATAGATAATTCCTATGGTACATTGGTAACTGAAAACAACCCATCTAGAGAACCTCACACTCTTGAGGAAAAGAGGAATCCCTTCTATCAACCAGACCCCAAGAAATTTGAGGAGCTCAAGGTTGGATTTGAGGCTAAAAGGGAAAGGAGACAACATAAATATGATAAAAAAATGGTGTTACTTGAAGAGAATAAGGATGGAATTGGTTATGAAGCAACCTCTGAAGAGAACTATGAACACATGGCTTGGAATGAGATAAATGCATGATTGGAGTATAAAAGACAAGAAGTGGAAAGAGAAAGAATAGAGTATGACCAGAGGCTCCAAGAAATAAGAGAGCTTGAAGAATTAAAGTTACAAAAAGTTTAGATTAATTCTCAAAAGGCTAACTTGCCTAAATATGTGCCACCTCATAGGTAGGGGAATAATAATGCAAGACCTTCAAATCCTCCAAGAGCCCAAAAAAACCAGCCAAGGAATCAACATAGACCCCCAAATTCTCCACCACAACATCAAAATGATTAGCCACCACCTCACCAACAATACATGCCTCCATAGGGTCAACAACATAGGCCCCCAAAAGGTCAGCAATATGTTCCATTACCTTACAACAATCCATTGTACCAGTACCAGCATCATCAAAATCCACCTCCTCCACCATAAAAAACCATGATCAAACATTTTGATTTGGCTAGATTTCAAATATATCCCTATCCCATGGATAATGGTTGGAGAAGCCTTGTCCCAAAGTTCATAGGGAGTAGTGTAGTCACAACTGAAGAACATCTAAGGAGCTTTAATGCGTTTATTCAATATTTGGATATGCAATGTGATGATGTGCAGATGAGATTGTTTATGATGTCACGAATTAAAGATGCCAAATATTGGTTTAACAATTTTCCAACAAATTCTATTGACTCCATTCACGAGTTTTATGAATAGTTTCTTGAGTAGTATGAGAATCAATGTGCACTAGAGTTTTCCTTTCATGAATTGGTAACTATCCAAAACCATCAAAATGAATAAGCTTATGACTTCAACTAGAGGTTTTCTAAATTGCATAATAAGATACTTCCTAGATCCAAATTAGTTGATCCTGCTGCATTGAGTATCTATTTAAAATATTTTGATCCTAAGATAGGATATGAGCTTAGGAACAGGTGTCCCAATAATTTAGCTGAAACTCAAAAGATAGCACTCACTATTGAAAATAATAGGAAGGTTGCAGGAATGATTGCCAAGAGGGATAACCCTAGGGTTCCCCAATATGCTCCTCCAAATAGGTAGGAAAATACATACAAGAATGAAAGGCCAAGGCTACATGACATGCCATTTAATAAAAATTGGAAGGATGAATAGGCCAAGGAATAAAGAGACACCTGATCCTTTAAAGAAGAGAGGGGAATATATGGTAGATAATAGTCCCTGGTGCTCAGTTTGTGACTTGCCACATTCCCCAGAGCATAGTATTGTAGCTCAGTCAATACTAGGGAAAGAAATATCAGAAGATAATAATGAAGAGGACCATAATATCTATTTAAATTCCCACACTCTTCACTCTATTGAGCAAGGATACTCATCTTTAGAAGAAGTAGGGTATGAATATGATGTTGATCACCAAAAGTACAATGTCCATATGGCAAAAAAACAAGTTTTTTCTAACCATGGAGAAAGTGATAATGAACAAGCCCCTCCTACTACATCATATCAAACTAATAGGTGTAATATGAGGAGACCGACTGAGGAAGAAATTAAAAGATTGACCATTGCAGTAGTTGAGCAGGCCAAAAGAAAATACTGGTTGAGGAATAGAACAGTGAATGAGAATGAAGGTGTTCCAAGAGGAATATTTTTGAAGAATAATAAAATTCCCCATGAAGCTTCAAAAAGGACAGATGATAAGAAGTCTGATAAAACAAAACAAAAGAATATCCCTAAAAAAGAAAATAAAGAATTGCCCAAGGACAAACAAAATCCAAATCAGACATGCAAAAAGGAGAAGGAGGAGAACAAAGGAGAATCAACAGAGCAAAATAAGATGATCAAAATAAAAGGTGCATATTTTGACTTCATGCAACCTTTGTCCCAGGTAAAAATGTTTGTACCATTTCTTGAAATGATGAAAATTAAAAAGAGTATAGGGAAAATGCTATTCAATTAAGTTCTAGTGGGAGAAATCAAAATATAAACCTTGAACATAAGGAGATTCCCGAAATTGCTAATAGGAATGAAAAGATAAAAGTTCCAAAGGTTTGCCTAAGTGATGCATTCATGAATACAACCCAAATTGATCCATTTTTTACTACCCTACTCATAAATGGAAATTTGGTAAGAAATTGCATGATAGATTTAGGTGCTTCTATGAATATTATGCCAGTAGGGGTGATGAAACAACTTGGTATGTGGGTAGATATTCAAGGTGGTAAATGTTATGCCATGGATAGTAGGCCTATCCCAGTTGTGGGAGTTATGAAAGATGTGGAAGTGAAATTGGAAACTTAATCACAGGTGACTTATAACTTTGATATAACTATAATTGTAACACCTCCTCAATTAGGAATGCTTTTGTCAAGACAATGGACTGTAGTGGTTGGAGGTAATGTATAGTATGGTTTATCATATGCCACAATACCAGTCAATGGTGAAGAATTCAAGTTGTATAGAGAACCAAGTATGAATCAAATTGTTGAGTATATTCCTCAAGAACAAATCAATTACTTCTATTATGTGGATTTAGGGAGTTTCAGAGTGGAATTGTCTTAGCTTGAATTTGTGAATACTAACCCAATTGATAAGCATGTTTCTAAAGATGGGGCATGCAACCAAGAAGGTAATGGATTTGGAGTAGTTATTATATCACCTGAATGTGTAGCATTCAAATAATCAGTTTTTGTTAAACTTTGAGTGTACAAACAATGTGGCAGAATATGAGGCCTTATTGATTGGTTTAAATATGGTTGTCAAGCACAAGATCAAATTGCTAACTATCCTGGGAGATTCTGAACTGGTTGTCTCACAAATTAGATCAAGATATGTTGCAAAGAACAAGAGGTTGAAACAATATATAAATTTTTTGTGGGACACAATGGAATTATTTGATGCTTTCTCAATTGATTGGATAGATAGATCAGGAAATTTGATGGTAGATTTTCTAGCTAATGTAGCCTTGAAAAGAGATGATATCACTTTGGCTGGAATATCTTAGGTTGAATTCAAAACGAGACCTTCTATCCCTGACAACATATATATTTGGCAGGTTTTTAATGATGATACTAACCTTTTGAAGTTTCTTCATTGTATAGATCAATATGAGGCACAAGAGATTGAATTCAATGATTTTGTGGAAGAAGTGGATGGGAAACAGACTGTATTTGGGAAGAAATTTTTGCAGCTTAAAATCAACAAGATCCCCAAAGGGCTTGTGGCATTGGAAAAAGTGTATGATGGGAGTGATCGCTCTCTTGTGAAGCAAACACCAGTCAAGAAAGAAGATATTAAAGATGTAAATCTAGGAACTAAGTTAGCACTGAAAAGGGTCTACATTGGAAAGAAGATAAGCCCAACCATCAGGGGAATGTTGATTTCATTACTGAGAAAATACAAACATGCATTCACATGGTCTTATTGGGATCTCAAGGCATACAAAGAGGACATTTTCTAGCATGATATTCCACTTAAACTAGACTCAAAGCCATTCAGACAAAGGCAAAGGCTTATTAACCCAACTTTGGAACCTAAGATGCAAGACGAACTGGAAAAAATCAGAGATGGAGGTATTATAAAACCCATTAGGCATTCAACATGGGTCTCAAATCTGGTTCCAGTAAGAAAGAAAAATGGGGATATCAGATTATGTGTAGATTTCAGAAATCTGAATGTTTCTTCCCTTAAAGATAATTATCCTCTCCCAAATATGGAGGAAATATTGCACAAACTAATAGGGTGTGAGCTACTGCGAATGATGGATGGATTTTTTGGATATAACCAAGTTAAATTCAAAGAGTTTGAGCAATACAAGACATCCTTTACTACACCATGGGGAACATATGTTTATGTGAGAATGCCATTCGATCTCACAAATGTAGGGGCCACTTTTCAAAGGGCCATGGATGTGGCATTTGTAGATCTGTTTAATGCTATAATGGTGGTGTACCAAGATGATCTTATTGCTTACTCCAAAAGGGAAGAGGATCATATGGGGCACTTGGAGAAGATATTCATCAAGGCTTTGGAATATGGTACTAGTCTTAATCCTAAAAAATGTCATTTTTCTGTCACAGAGGGTAAAATTTTGGGAAATATTGTATCAAAATATGGGATTAGGATAGACCTTGAGAGAGTAGATTCCATAGATAAAATTCCCATTCCTAAAATTGTCAAAGGAATCCAATCATTTTTTGGTCAAATTAACTTCATTAGGAGATTTGTATCCAACTTTGTTGAGATTGTTAAACCTATATCTAAGATGTTTTAAAAAGGAGAGAAGTTGGAATGGACTACTGAAGCCATGGAAGCCTTTATTGTTGGAAGAGGATTCACTCTGAGAGGGGGGGGGTGAATCAGAGTGGAGTAATTTTAACTTTTAACCTTGAAAGCATAATTAAAATTTTACTTAGTTAACCCAAAGAGACATATTTGATTAAGCACATGAGCATTAACATTTCAGGCCAGATTGCCATGAGACTTGAATAACATTTGCAACCCATATTAAAAGCATCATATGATATTGTTCAGATAAAGCTTTATGGACAATCTTGTTGTGCTTTATCAATATAACTATAAATCTTCATAATATGAAACTTTGACTTGCTTATGATAGACTCTTGAGTATTCATATAATGAGCACATAATGCAGAAGTCAATTCACCTTATGAATGAAATTTTGCATTAGCTTTGCACAAACTAAATTTGCATGATAGACTTGAGCAAATTGACTTTAAACTTTTAAACAACCTTAAAGTATCAGAGCATTGACCAACTAAATGAGCACAATAGCATAAATGACTGAAAGAAGGATATGTAAGATAAACATAAATCACTCAAATGAGAGACATAGAAATTTGCTGAGTGGAAAACCCTCTTGGGGTAGAAAAACCACTCCTAAATTGCCTTACTGGCTTAATTTCAAAAACACTACTTACAATGCCTTATAGGCTAATTTCTGAGCACCAACTCAAGGAGCACCATCCCCTCATTTAGAGACACCAATCTCAAGGAGCACCAACCCCTCATTTAGAAACACCAATCTCAAGGAGCACCAACCCCTTTACTATTTTAGTAAATCATACAATAATACAAAGGATCTCTCTGTTTCTCTTTTATCTATCAAGTGCCTCTTAATACACAATAACTAAAATCCTCAAAGTTCCAAAATGAACGTTCAAAATTTCAGGCATTGTCAGGCCTTAAGTCAGCTTGATTATCAACTCGTATTTTAGATTTTCACTCTTAGAGCTCAACATTTTTCAATATAGTCACTGTGATGTATTATCACAAGTTTTCCCTTTTGTTTCATAGATTTCTCATTGTTCTTCTGTCTTGCAATTAACACCCACTTTATAATTTTATACCTTTTCATAATACTATTCAAAAATAGTTAACACACTGTGTTTTTCAAATTTTCAGCCTCAAAGAATAAATAACCCTTACACCTCACACGAAAGTGCTGCCCTTTTACCTTTTTTTGGTTTTTTTGTAATGATTAAAGCCCTAATCTCTCTTTTTTACCCTTTTTACAATTTTCATCATTACATCCCATGAAGGGTTACAACAATTGCTCAATTTTTGCTTTTGAAGAATTACTCAAAGATGATTATCATGTTACCATGCTACAGTCAAGCAATAGTGATAGATGTTACCATTATCAAGAAGGAAGGATCAATTCAAATAAGGTCTCCTGACAGGATTACTCAAGCATTGTGCAAATATAGAAGTTAGACTGAAACCTGTTCTCTCAAGTAGCCTACACAAGCAATGCTAAAAAAAAAACAACATAAGATCTATAATAAACCAACTCTTCAACTGTCATGCAGAAGCAAACACTTATCCCTTATTAGGCTTATTAGAGAAGGTAATGGTTCTGTAAAGATAAAATAGATGAATATCTGAGAGGACCAAAAAATAATTTTCCATAAGAAATTTACCAGAACTGTCGAGTAGCTGAGCAACCCAAGCCACATTGCAATTTCAAGTATTCACCCGATGCCAAGAACCTGACAAGAGAAACAACCATGGTGATGGTCTTTCAAGATTCTCCATTTGTTGTCCAAGAGTTGCAAAAAATGACAGTCGAATTCACAGTGAAATGGTCAAGAGAGGGATTCCATGGAGGTGACAAGATTAGGGTTCCAAACCCTTGAACAATGAAACATAACGATTTGCCCTAATTTCCACTCAAAATCCTTTGCATAATATGATAGCATTTGGAGTCTGAGAGGAAAAAAAATTAATAGATCAAAACCGTATAATACACTTTGAAATCTGTAGAAAGATCCACGACATGCATTTCGACAAGAATAAATTGACATATGTTTCCTTACTGCACAACCGCATCCACCCTTCGGACTACTTGTGGTATAGCAGTAGCTAACACTAACTATTACTACATCATTTACCACCCAACCATGGTCTCGCTTTGGACTACTCGCGGTATAGCAGTAGCTCCAAGTTAATCACTAACATCTTCCACCGCATTACCGTGATTAGCTTCCTAACAGCTCATGGTATAGCGGTAGCACCTTTAAAACCACTAACATCCTCCACCGCATTACCATGGTTAGCTTCTTGATAGCTTGTAGTATAGCGGTAGCTGTCTACTTGCCACTAGTCATTCTCACCATGTTACCACAGTTTCCTTGATGATAGCTTGTGGTGTAGCAGTAGCTATTGGCTTGCCACTGGCGGTTTCCATCGCACTACTGTAGTCACTGGCTTAACTGCTAGTGGTACTGCACTAATACCTTTTGAATCCACGGTCTTACCAAAGTTGAGTGTTATACCTGTTGTTGGCTTTTAGGCCCAAATAAATATAAATCATTTTGATCCGATGTAAATGCAAATCGGAGATCAAATTAAATCCCTTTAACCAAAGTCGATTTTCCATCTCATTTAGGTCCAAATCCATATAGTGTGCTAAAGATACTATCCAATGCCTTGAGAGGTGATAAGGACTAATTTTATGTAGAGTTCACAAAGTCATAAGAACAATAGTGATCAAGCCCTTAAATAGTCAACCAATGTCAAATGAATACCAAATATCAATTGTGCCAATCAAATGCCATATTAAGACCAGACTGAGAAATGCCTAGGCACCAACCCAGGGCAATTTTGACATTAAGGACAAATGCCATGGAAGAAGTAAACATTTATATATATCAAAAGAGATATCAAGGAAGCTCCCATCCTAAAGTCCCCTGATTTTACTAAACCTTTTCAGATATTTTTTTTGCTTCATTTCACACCATAATAGTTGTTATGTTGTAGAAGAATGATGAAGGTCATGAGAAACCTATATATTTTTTCAGAAAATATTTGTAGGGGTCAGAATTGAAGTATGACATTATGGAAAAATAGGCCTATGCATTGTTCAAGGTAGAAAAAGCTTTCAAACCTTATCTAGTTGGAGAAAAAGTAATTGCCTATGTACCACATGCACTTGTGAAAGATATCCTAGTACAGACAGAGGTGACAGGAAAAAGATGCAAATGGATTAATAAAATCCAAGAGTTCAATATGGAAATTCAGATTACCAATCTGGTAAGAGGACAGGGTTTGGCCAGGTTAATGGTAGAAACAAACATTGAAGCAAATCAAATCTGCAATATAGAAGGTGAGGAAGCAAATCAAATCAAATTTGCATACTTATTGGTATACAAATGTGATGTATTATCTCAAGCACATGAAATTCCCTGAGGGGTTGAATGATAATCAAAAGAGAACTTTGAAGCTGTAAGCTTCTAAATATGTTTTTATAGAAGGGGACCTATTTTGGAAGAATAGGGATGGAATATTATTTTTACGTCTAGATGAATCCCAAGAAAAACATATCTTGAGGGAGATGCATGAAGGTGTGTGTGGAGGCCATCATTCTACCAAAACCACTACACATAAGATTCTCAGGGCTAGCTATTACTATCCTAAGATGTTTAATGACTCTTTTTCACATGTGAGGAAATGTGAGGCTTGTCAAACATTTTCAGGGAAATTGAAGTATCAAGGAGCATTACTGTTTAAACCTTTGCAAGTAGAAGCCCCTTTTCACCAATGGGGAATTAACTTCATTGGAGAAATATAGGAAAGATCAAGTGGAGGACATAGATGGATATTAGTGGCCACAAATTATTTTACTAAATGGGTGGAGGCTATCCCAACTAAACAAGCTACAAGAAAGGTGGTGGTGAACTTTCTAATGGAGAAAATTATAACTATATTTGGCACACCGGTAAGATTGATCATAGATAATGAGATGTGTTTTTGATTTGATGAATTCAAATATTTTTGCAATACATATGGCATTACCATTTCATATGCTGCCCCTTATCATCCACAAGAAAACAGTCAGGAAAAATCAAGTAATAAAATTATTTTGAAGATAATAAGGAGGTTGTTAGATACAAATAAAAAGGCATGGGACTCAAAATTGAGAATGGTTGTGTGGGCAGATATGATTACAATGAAAAGGGTGATTGGAAAGTCTCCATTTAAACTGGTGTATGTGACACAAGCTAGGATGCCATTACAAAACCTTTTACCAATTTATAATTTTATTTTGCAAGAGGATTTGGATATTTCTGAACCAATGGAGGAAAGAATGGAGCAACTTACAGAAGTTGATGAAATAAGGAGAATGGCCCAAAAGAAGAATGTGAAGTTGCAGTCATAGATGAAGTATTGTTTTGATAAAAAGGCTAAGGAGAAAAAAATTGAAGAAAATGATCTAGTGTTGATGTGGAATGCTCGGTGTAAGGAGAAGGGAAAGCACAAAAAGTTTGAAGCTTTGTAGTTAGGTCCTTTCCTAATCATTGGCAAAGGAGGGGAGGATTCTTATTTCTTGTAGAATATGTCTAGAGAGGAGTAGGAGTTGCCTGTACATGGGTAGTTCCTGAAGCATTTTTTCTCTGAAGGGGTAACATATGATTAAGGATTGCCAGTGCATGGACAATTCTTTATAAACCTCTTTAAACATTCTTTTTTCCATGCACAGTATTTTAGAAATTTAAAAGAGGTCGGGACTTGCTAGTACATGGACAATCCTAGAGTTCCCTCATTGAAAAAATTGTTTTCTTTCCATGTACAACAAGGTAGGGTCACTTCCATGCTCCTTTTTCCATCTTCCATTTTCCACCTCCTTCTCCCCACTTCCTCCATTTTCCATTTTCTAACTCCTTCATTTTTTCATATCCTTTGGTGTCTTAGTTTTCTCTACCAGTGATATTCTAGTTTCTTGCAGTGATTGGAAAATCACTCATCCCCAACAAGAGCCGCTGTTAGAACCAAAATTTTCATTTAAAATTTCTAGGGGTTTTTACCCATCTGTGCCCAAAATTTTGCTACCTTTTTCATGAACAATTGTTCTTTTCTCATCCATAATGCCAAAAATGCCTTTTACTGCCATACCACTACCTTAACATCCATCTTTCTTAGCTAAAACTATTTAACCCTTTACCTCCTTACTGCGGCCCCTTGCAAGGTGGCTCATAGTGTCACGGTTGAGAGCAGTCACATCATATTTTTACCGTTGCACCGTAAGGAGTTTGAATGAATCCCGCGATTGAGTGGTGAAGTGAAAAGACACCGCCATACCGTGAAGGGTCATCAAAGGGACCATGGTAGTGCGATAGGGAGAACATTCCATGTCGATGCCGCTATACTGCATAGAGTAGATAGGTAGACCACGATAGAGCAGTAAGGAGAGAAAAGAAAAGATGGGTCACCACCATACTGTGGGAAGATAGAATGTGGTGCACGGTTGGGCAGTAGAGAGTAATGCAAGGAAGAGACCACTATAATGAGGTAGGTAAGAACAAAGACTGTGGTAGAGTGGTGGGGATGATAGTGAAGGGAAATTCACCATGGAACCATGGGGAGCAAACAAGTAGACCATGGTAGAGCAGTAGATGGTGGAGTAACATGGAATGTGACTACGCTACTACATCAGTTGAAATAATGGCGCACAGTAATGCGATAAAGTGTTTTTTTTTGCTATGACAGTTATGATGGTTATTTTTAGTTGTGAAGCGATGCAACTCTTTTCCTCTCATGAAAATATGAATATTCAGAAACCAAAAGGTGCGGGAAAGGTTCTCTAAAATGTATAAAATCATAAATTCGAGGTAGAATTGGGGTTGGGAGTTAGAACAATTAGAATAGAAATAATTTTAGAATTTTTGTATGTTGCAGAGACCATGATGCAAGTTTTATTTTCAAGAAAATAATGAAAGACTTATGTTTAGGTGGTTCTAGTTCGGTATCAATTGTTTGTTAAAATTATTCAATTATCTGATTGTCTCCAACTTAATGTTTTGTAGTTTATTAAGTTGATATATCCATTATATATTCAATTTATCAATGCACAATTGTTGTATCTATGTGATGTGATTATTTGGTTTCTTCAAGGAAGAATTAAATTCCTTTTGTTCAATCATAGTAATTTGGGAATATTATTTGGATCAGTAAGAAGAGTTAGATAATTAGGATTAGTATTTTTCCTCTAGTAGGGTTTTTCAATCATTATCTTACATGTTTATACAAGTTATAAATATATACTTATGTGCTAAATGATTTGAATTCATGCCAAATAGAATCCATCTACCAAAGACTTTCATTGGACTTTGTTTTACCCAACAGGGCAGTGGTCTTGCCTATTCTATTCATTTAAACTCATTAAATATTTTTTCAAACATCTGTTAACTGAACATATTTTATTATTCAATTTATACCAAATAGGTTTTTATCTCTCCACTTCCAATTGCCATTCTGGATAGATTGTTTATGCAGGAAGTGTATTGTTTAAGTCTACCTCATTTACATAGGTTTACCCACCTAGGTTTAGCAAAGCCTAAAGAGTAGAAGGTTCAAATTTACTATTTGGCCTTGTATGTTACCCAAAAACATTGTGAGAGCTTGGCAACCTCTCGTTCAAACCTACATTTTTGAGTCCTAACAGTGACACTTCTTCCTAGGTAATGAGTAGGGGCTCATTTACTTAACAATTACCCAGGGTGTTAGATGCAAAAATATCCTAGGTCAACCCAAACATCTTATAGATGCTAGAAACTAAGGCAATTGTTTTAATTGATTCTCAATTTTGTTTCACTTAGAAAGGGAGTTAAAATGAGTTTTGGCACCAAGGAAATAGGAGAAAATAGCAACATAGTCAAGAATGTGGATATTAAAGGTGTAGGTATAATTTGTAATGCTTATGCTTATGATTGTGGATAGGAAAATTTCAAACTCAAGAATGTGTATATTAAAGGTGCAAGGACTATTTGTAATGACTTAACATTTAGGGAAGTATAGTGGATAACAAGAGAAAAAGATGCAATCTCCAAAAACGAAAGCACAAGACATCACAATATTTTATGGTTGCATTATAATAATGTTTAGTTTCATTATGTTACCAAATGCTTGTGATATCAAATTAATCCATAATATATTCGGCAAAGACTTCAAAAAATCACATTATTGTGCTACCAATATTATTTAAAGTAAAAGGGGTTATAACCTTAAAGAGGCCTAAGATATTTGTAACAATTTTATAGTTACTAGCAATGAACTTTGTTTAATTATTAATTTATTCAATTAATCATTTGTAGTGCAAACATGGATAATAGTGGTAAAAAATATTTTCAGTGACCAAAAATCCATGAGGCAATGTACAATTTTATATGTCGATAAAAGTAAAAAATGTATCCAATAAAGTCATATAGGCTTATAGAAAAACCATATGGACATAAAATTTCACATATCCATAGTATAAAACATATGTTCGAAAATTCCACATAGGCATACAAAAAAGGACCCTAATGTAGTCATTTCCCACTACTTGAAGGAAATAGGTCATGAGCTTCCTTTGATTGTTAATTGGATGGAGATGCATATGATGCCCATGTCTTTCGAGTGTGCTCACTCATCCTCCTCTCTAGAATTCTTTGGAGGTCCATCTAATATAATAAAAAGTGTAGAATAATCACTTACCACATATAAATAATCAACATGTTTATCCACAATAGGGGAATGTTCATGATTTGGAGACACAAGCCCTTATAGAAAGCATGAAGATAACAAGTAAAATACATATTAATATCAATAAAATTTATAGTATAGACTTAAAAGAACAAATATAATATGAAATTTACTAATATATCTCATACCTCTATCAAAGGAGTAGAAAACTCTACTATTGTAGAAAAACCATGGTCCAATGTGGCATGAATAGAAAGATAAGTATCATATGTCAACATCTAAAAATGAAACAAGTGTTCAATCACCAAAACTACCTAATTTTTTACAAAACCATTAATGAATAAAAGTTACCTAGAAGAAAGTTCATCGATGACAATAAGTGTGAGGTGTCAATGTTGAAGGTTCACCATCAAAATATTTGACATCAAAAGTAAGTTATGATAAAACCACCATTATAAGGTTCAAATATTAATATGTAATAATTATATTTCTTTACTAGTTACATACATGTGGACTCAACAACATCATGAAGTAGGGGTTTGGGGAAATTTTTCAAGTAACATGAACACTCTAACCTTGAAATTTCATCATAATTATTCTAATAATTTAGTTATTCTTATATTTCATAGTAAAAATTAATAAACAAAATTAAATGAACTTGCTGAAATTTACCTAAGTATCAATTTTGAATGTTTCATTCAACAAATATTTTATCATAACCATCCCCTATGTAGCTGATGTATCCTATGCAGATACATCCTAACTACTCTTAGGATCATAAGTGCAAACAAAAACACAAGATTGATAAAAATATATTGTTACTCAAGACATAGAAGAGTTACTCACATCACCCTATACTAGAGGCCTCACATACTATATAAGGCTTTGAGTGAGAAAGATAATGGATTCTAAGGTTTCCACCTCAATAATATCCTTTAAAATAGAAGGAATAATCACATGACCCACCACAAGTCTAGCTAAGGGTCTTGATTCCAAATTTGGGTTAGGCTTTCCCCCCACTCTCTCATGTGTGGAGCCCCACCTCTACCCTGGAAATCTAGAAAGACAAAATAGTTTGGAATCTCTTTGTAAAACTCACAATAGAGTTTCCTCAAAAAGTATTGTGGCACCTCATAATTAGTGCACAAATGCTACTAAAAAACCATACACCACCTATCCCAAAAACTATTATTTATCCCTTTGTGGTGGAATCAATGGATGGTGAACCTCCTGCATCTAGTTTCTAAGGGTTGATTGGTTCATGGGTCGATGAAGAGGGCACAAAAGCGAGATTTGTTAATTTTATTTTTCTTTACTTGCTCATACAAAATTTTGTTTGCATTTTATTTTCTTTCCTCTTATTGGACCAAAAATTAAATTGTGTATTCATTGATCATGCATGAGATATGATATATTTTAGGGATTTAGCGAGGCCTCTTCTATGAGGATTTATTGCAACAATATATTTTAGCCTTGTAATCAGTTCCTAAAGTTTATTTTTATTGTCTTCTATTTTCCCTAGTATGTTTTCTTGCGTTCCTAGGGGATATCTACAAGTTGATGGAGTTTTTTGATGTGTTTCTTGTTCAAGAGGGTCTTCATGAGGAGGTGATGGAGGATTTTCAACATTTGGGGTTGGAATATCATTTCCTAGAAATTAAAAAAAATTAACAAACCTTATTCAATCTATAATTTAATCAAAATTTGAAACTAAAAATTATAGATACTTCTTTGACCTTCTTGGCATCTTGGTGACTTCTTGATGAAGATTTCACAACCTCCAAGTGAAAAATGGTAGTATTTTGGCAATCATGAGTTTAGGAACAAAAAATTTAGGGTTTATAGGTATCACAAAAGAAAAATAAAAATGAATTTTATTTTTTATTTCTATAACAAGTTTAGTATTTGGTGAGTACAAAATTTGGCTTTCACCAAATTCTCATTTTGGGAGAAAATGAATGTGGCATCTTTTTTGTGTCACACTAGTGCAAGAGCACCATTAAACAAAAAGTGTAAATTCAAGAGGATATTGTGTAGGCTTTAGGATTTTAGAGGTTTTTTATTAAAATAAGGTCTTGAGACCATTTAAATGATTTAATTAGTCATATTAGGTGTTTTGGAGGGATATTTAGTTTGACATTTGCAAAAATTGCATTTTTGGCAAAGATGTCAAAGCTATAAGTTGTAAAGAACAGATTTTAGGGGGAAGCCCAATGTTCATAGCTTTTCTAAAGGTAGTTTGTATAATTTGAAGAGTTATTTGGGTGGGAAAATTCATAAATATTTTTTATTTCATCGTTGGGATGATCTTTTTGAGGATTTGAATAAAAAGAACACCAAGTTCAAGACTAATTTTTTCCAGGTTTTCTAATTTTTAGCACTTTCTAGCACCGTGCAAGCCCGTACAAGGGTGGATTGATTGAGAAACCTATTTTTTTATCAAATAAATGTATTAAATTTAATTTAGGGTGGGTTTGGTAGTTTTATATTGATTTGTTTGAGATATTTCCACTCTTTTCTTGTTGTAGCCGAGTAACCCTGCTTTAAGGGTTTTGAAGTTTTTATAATGTAACAAGCCCATTCTACCTATTGTTGAAGATGTGTCTTAGTGGTATGGGAAAATAATAGCTATTTTTGGTGTGTACAAGGTTTGGGGGAACAAGGGAGGTTGATTCTAGTGTTGGGCATGAGGCCCTAGAGTGCATTCTGATGATTTTCTTAAGGAAAAGTGAGGTTTTTGAATACCAAGTTGAGAAATAGTGAGGGACAACATAATTTTCTATTTTAATAAGCATGTGTAGGGTATTATAGCTTTTTTTGAAGAGTTTTGATGTTGTGGGAGCATTGGATGGTACATTTTCATTAAACCCCTAGTTTGTAGGCACTAAATGAGGGTTTTATGGTTTGGTTAGTAGATAGTTGTATCATAGAGATTTTATTGTGGATTTTGAGATTTTGACACCTTAGAATTTCTTCCCCAAGATTTGGTAGAGTTTTGAAAAGTTTAGAGAATGGTCCCTTTGTAAAAGTGGCCTAATTTGAGGCCTAGGAAATGAGAAATCCCTGTCTTGAGAAATTAGTTTCAAAATTACCATGGGTGAATGTTTTCCATGTTGTTGTGCTCTATAATGGGTCTCTGAAGTGAGCCAATTTGTGGCCTGAAAGGCTGTGTGAGTGGAGTTATACCTGATTGAGTAGTTTGTAAATGCTACAAGGGAATGAGAGAGTTTTGGTGAATTCAATAAATTGGATGAGTTTGTGATTTTACAATTTTTATTGTTGTTTGGAAATGTGTCAAGTGGGTTTGTAGGACCTCCCCTACCACATCACACACCTTTCTACACTTACTCTTTCTTGATATTTGACTACTATTTTTCAACTACCTTTGCAAAACTTTTTAAAATTGATTAATCATCATTTTATAGGGTTTTTAATATTTTGCATGTAAAATTTTTTTTCATTGCAAGTATAGATTATTACATCCAATTGATCCTTCCATGCAAATATTCTCTATCTACAAATTCCATATTTGTGCTTCTGACAAACATATTGGTGCATCTGACAAACATAATTGCACTTTTGACAAGTATTGTTGCACTTAAGTTTATTAATTTATCGTATTTGACAAAACAAATTGTGCATATATTTATGTGAATTGAGTTTTATCTTTCGCTAACCCTTTCATGATATTGGGAACTAATCAAGTGGTTTTTGATAGGTTTTTTAGAACTTCTCAACATAGGTAATGCATAGGTGCATCACCTCTCTTGAAAGGTAATCTCCAACAACAAGTTGCTGAAAATCACCCCAAGGTCTCTCGAGTGTCAGGTCATGAATTGCTTGGAATGTCTCAGTGGTTTTAATGTGATCTTTCTAGTAATCACAAGGCCAACTTACGTAAGTTAAGCTAGAGAATAATTTGTACTTTCAATCGAGCTCTTAAGATAGGAAATTATTGCATAATTGTTGTAGGTTCAAACAGTTGTTAAAAACTCCTATTTCAACTTTAGATTTGGCTTTACAATGTGCAATGAACCTTTCTCAAATTTTCTATTAAATAAAAAAGAAAAAGGGCAGGGAAGAGGATAAGTTCCTGGACTTGAAACTAGCAATGAACAATGATAATGGAGGATCCTATAGTGGACAAACTTCCCAAAAAAAGGTTCCACTTAACCAAGTCAAGTTTCAGTATCATGAAACTTGTGCAATCTTCTAAGGTCTGAATATTTTCAAACTTTCATTCACCATAAAGAATGAACAAGAGATAGAATTTAAGTGTAACATTTATATAATGTTTATACTAGCTCTACACTGTAGTTTATCATCAATAAAAAAAAAAATCATGAACAAGGAAGGGCATCAACACAATAGAATTCTTCAAAACCAATGAACAAAATTATCTAATCTACTAAGGCACATAAGATTACACAAAATAACAAAGCTAATCTACTCAAATTCACTAACTATGAGAAGAAGAATCATGCAACATGAAGTTGGAACTCAAGAATCCACCAAATCAATGAATTTCTATTAATATTCCACCAACATGTCTTTACAACAGCTCCACTCTCTTAAAATGAGAGGAGGAGACCCCTATTTATAGTTTTCAAAAAGAAAAATGAATGGTCAAGATTTAATCTCATTGTGTGGCCAAGATTCACTACAAACTAGGGTTTCACCTACCCCCAAATATATGACAATATAAAATTGCATCCTATCGTCTAGCCTATTTTGTCCTCTAGTGAGCAACATTGTAGCTCTTTTGTCTTCTAGCTGATTTCCTTTGTTACAGCTACACTATGAGGAATTCATCATCTATTACAAGCTTTCCAGATTCCTTTGGTGTGACAACGTATTCCATAATTATTTTTATCATTGTTTGAAGTCTATCCCACTCCATTATGTTTGATTGGAGGATCTAAAATTATAATTTCTTTGATTGGTTTATTATTTGTTCCCAATTCTGTAAGGACTTGGGTTCTACCTTGGCCATCTACTCAAACTAGATGGAAGAATTAGTGGCAAAGTCCATGAAATCCATTTTTAGCACATCCACTATCTTGTTCTCCATCTTCTTGTGGAAGTATGACCTGATTTTTCCTGCATCGAGCTCAAGAGCCGACATTTCATAATTTGTCATTAGCTTGAGATAGTCCTTAGCCTCTTCTCTATGTTCCTTAGATCATTCTAAATCAAGCTCCAGTTCATGGATCACCCATTCCAAGACCTCTCCCCAATGATCTAAGCTCATTTTCCATGTTTCAATAAGCCACTGATCATTCTTTACTGGACCCAACTCCTTCTCCCACAATTAGTTTGGTATCTTTAGGATAGATTCAAGCTTAGGATAAGTGATCCTATATATCTCGGTGAAGCAATGGTAGGTTTTTTAAGCAGACTCTAGTTGTTTTTTCAAATATCAAAACTTATTTACTGTTATCATGGAAGCTCCAATTACCATATCTCCATTATATATCACACGACATAACCAATATTTAGTAGCCTTTGTCCAATTCCTTCTCTTCTCTAGCTTATTGATATATTCTTCGAACAACAACAACAGGGGAGAAGATGACATGGTGGGAAGCTCCTCTATTGACAACCATTATTGAATATACATTTTTAGATCTACCACCTATGCTTTTAATTCCTCTTTAGAAGTCTTGTCCTTGTTCATTTGATGCATGATGGTGGTGACGGAGCCCTAAAGATGGTAAATTTTTTGTTCTCTTGTGGCTATCCCCAAGTCAATAGTGGAAATGTTATAGCCGACTCCCTCCTCTCCCATTACTAGAGTAGCTATCTACATCATCTTAGATCCTAATGCATCCATCATTAGATGAGATCTGACCCTTGGATTCTTCTCTTTCTTGGTGCTTATCTAGGCTTGGGCCAAGATAGCCTCCAACCTTGCCTTTGGATCCATTGGTGTCAGGGTTTTTTTCTCTAATTGCCTCTCAAGCCATTCAGGTACCTAAGATTCCCCTTTTGGTTATTTGTGATTACCTTCTTTCTCATGGGTGTGTTGAATTTCCATTACTTGTCACCGAGATTCATTTTCTCTATCTTCTCTTCTTTGCATCAAAATCCTAAATGAATACCACTTCTTTTTTTGGGGACTCAGTGGTTGCATGTTCCTTTGGGTTGTCTTTCCCTTTAGTGATCTTCTCTAATTCTTCCTGCTCATGCCCATGCTCTTCATGATGTTCCATTTCTGGGCTTTTTCTTGCTTCAACCTCTTTCTTAGGCTTGTCTTCTCCTTTGTTTTCCTTTTCTTCTTGTTCCTTCAAAGGAGGCATCTCTTTATAATGTTCAAGATTTTGATCTTCCTCCCCTATTGGAAGTTCAGTATCCTCCATTTTCTCATACGTATCCTTCTCTTCATTGAAGGGCTACTTTTCAACTTCTTCCCCAACGTTCTTGAGTTTTTGATTCAATTCCTCCTTGAGCTCTAGGTCAAATGTTTCCACAATATACTTGGTTCCTAACCCTTCAACATCTTCCTTAGACGGTTTTTTTTCTTCCTCTTCATCCAGTACTTCATCAATCACTAGATGCTGATAGAGGGGATGCTCATAGTAGTCATCCACCTCTTCCTCTATTTTTTTCTTGCTTTCCTTTCTTGCCTATCCAACTCCTTAGAGATTTGCATTATTTATTCCATTTTGGTGGGATTTTTTACAGTAGGGGCATGGAAACCGACAACAGCTTGAGCCAGGGTAGCCTACACTAAATGATTTGTAAACATTCTAGAAAGCTTTGACAGGATATTTTGCATGTATTTGGTAAAGGCCTCCAAAAGGGAGAGAGTAGGAATTTTCGTCATTATAGTGGAAAGGGGAAGAGAGTAGATAAGTCACAACCAATGAGGAATCCATGGCTATGACCTGCACAACATGTGGAGTAGAAGCAAGGTGGACCAAAATTTCCACCATGGGTGGAGAGGTAGCAACCATTGCCTAAGAAGTATGTAGAGGATAAATGGTGGCAATAATAGCAGGAGTGGTGGTAACAGGTGGGGACCTCAGTTTCTCAACATCTTTTTCTTCACCTTCATGGAGTAGGCTCCTCTTGGATGGTTGGAATTTTTGTGAAACTAACTGATTTCTTTAACTTCTTGCAAGGTTCACCTTCCGATGCCTTCCTTGAATATACCTGGTGCTGGGGTTGATGCTCAACTGCCTATTTTATCTTCTTGGACTGTGTAGTGGGAAGAGACATTGAAGTCCCCCTGACTGGGGAAATAGTAATAGAGGCACTGCTAGTCTCATTCTCATGTGGATCCTCGAGTTCTACATATGTTAGGGTTACTCCTTGCAGCTTAAATTGAGAAACTTTCTCATTGATCTACTATTTTGTTCTTTCCTCAATAGGATTTGTTATAATGTCGAGATTGTTGACCTCTTTCTTACCCTAGTGGATCTACCACAATATTATCATATTTGATAACTTGATCCAGATTAAAAAATAACTTCACTATTTTTACAAAGTACATCATCATGGGCATGTAGTGTCGCATACACACCTTCCTATCATCTCTACAGTTGGCAAAAAAGTCCACTACATTATGTAGATGGGCACATTCAATCCTGATCATCTTCTTAAGCTTTCCATATGGGTTCATTTGCTATCAGGTGGTGTAAAGCTATAAGTTGTATTCATTTAGCTCCTTATCAGAGTATTTTGCACATTGGGATGTGTGAAGTTCATACATACCTTGAAACAACATGAGGGGATAAGGGATCCCCTCTCTACGATTGCTACTTAGGAGGGTGTGTGCATGTTGCAACTATTGGGAGAGTTCAAGTAGTATCAACTGGTCATTTCGGTACCGAGGCAACTTATATGGTTTTTGTGAAAAACCCTTGGTTCATATGTATGTACAATTTGGAAACTAGATGAGTAGAAATTTGAACTGATGGATGAAAGCATTAGTTCTATGTGAAACCCTTCTTTCAAAATCACCTCCAAGAAGCCTGATGATATTCCCAATGAAGGAATCATTGACTTTGAAATAGTCCTTCTTTAAATTCTTGTATTGGAGCTGATGGTACTTGTTAGATACTTTTAGCTCCCTTCCTGGAGTTGGACTTGGTGCCACAAATAGTCCCATGTATTGAACACAGTCGGCAAGCAAATAGACCAGATATGATGTCATATAGAATTGTGAATTATTCCTTACAACCAAAAATTGCTCGTGCAAGGAGTTACTAATCATTCCATTCTAGTAGAATTTGGTTTTCCCTAAAATTATTTCTTTTACAAAGTATAACATCCACTCCTAAAAGAATGTTATGGTCAGAAGGCCCATGGATCTCCTCAATATGGTTACCAAGTCATGGTAATCCTCATAGAAATCACTTCGGAAGAGCTCTTGGGGAACTTTATTTGCAACGCCCCTCTTCTCCTTCAACCAATACTGATTGATGAGATTCCTGCACTTGAGGGGATCAATGTCCCACATCTACCTACCATATTTTTTGGATTTTTCATCTATCTCATTAAAGGTAGGGATGTGGAAGGTCTTCCCTATTTACTTGGTGGACATATCAGCTAATACATTTCCATCCCTATCTATTATTCTTTTCCTATCCTCCTGATATGCCTCCCTATAGGCGATTACAAGCTTGGGAGCTATGAGGGCATGTGGGAATCTAGCAACTTTGGCCAATCCACTACTTTTGATCCTTCTAGCATTTTTTGTCATGGGGTTGATCCAAAACCTTTGCTTGATTTCATCAATATCGATATGTCTCGGATTAGTATCTGAGATATCCTTCTAATCCATGGTGACCCTAGAGTTGATAGGATCCCCTTGGAACTTGTACCTCATTTGTTTATCCTCTTTACCCCTAGGTGCTTTGGAAATTTTATTTCCTTTGTCTTTCTCTGTGGCCACCTTCGCAGGTCCTACTGCCGATTCCATATATCCTATAGAAAAAGGAGCAGTAAGAAAATTCAAGCATAAAACATGAGGAATATTAGGCAAAACCCTATAAAACAACATTAGATTAGATGATTCATCAGTTAAAGATTTTAAAATTTATTTCAGACTACCATTAGTCGCTAATTTGGGGAAGTTATAGCAATGTGGGCCTAGGGATGTGGACTTCCCTAGGCCAGCGGTCGTTCTAAAGGAAATGGTGAACAAACAACAATCAAGGCATGATGGTTTGCATGGCTCCACCCATGTCGAGATTTGATCATTAGGTTGGGTCCACTAAGAAGGTCAGGAAATTTTAGCAATGGGTCAAGATCACTTTGAAGCTTAGGAGGCATTGTGATCATATTTTAGGCATGCAGAAGTAGAGGGTAACTTGGTTGTTTTAGGGTTTTCCATTGAGAACGACACTGGAAAGGTGGCGTCTCACAAGCGACATTGTATACAATGTGGGACCCACAATCTTGAAGGATTAAAGTATAGTTGATTCGAAGCTCAAGCCACTACAGTTTGGAAGGTGTGGGGAGACGTTGGGTTTTGTCCATTTGAAATGGCATAGGTAGGATGGAAGTTTGGCCGAAGAGGTCTGCACTATCGGGTCCGCAAGAGGTATGTGCATGCTTAATTGTTTGTTCATAGAAAGTTAGAAGGAAATGGTAGGGTCGGATCCCACATAGTGGGAAGACATAAGCCGTCAGACGTTTGGCACAGTGAGAAAAAGAGAAAAGTCCACGAACGATAATCCATAGGAGGAAATTGCCTTAGTTTAGGTTCAAACAACGGTCATGAATGTGGGGCCTGATGGGTGGAAGGACAGGTCATGGAGGCTATTTGAAATGGTGAACCCCGAATGGAAACTCGTGGATGGAGGTCCATGAGAGGAACCCCGCAAAGGGTCTGACTTAGGCATTTTAAGCTTGAATGGTGTTTGCAAACGTGGGACCCACATAGCAGGAGGACACAATTAGACAACTATTTGAAATGGTGAATCCTAAAGGGTGCTTTGTAGGTAGAGGCCTGTGCATGCATACCTAAGAGGGTAGAGGATCTACCTTATGAGACTTGAAAATTTGACAAAGTTCACACAATGACCAAGCGGAGGGGGCCTCTAGCAAATGCGGGTCCGATAGAGATGTTTGTTTTCCTAGTGAAGCTCAAACGTTTTCAAAGGGAAGCGATGGTGGCAGGAGGGTATTAGGACCATAGGGCATGAATACCCTAGTTCAAGAATGATGGCCGAGAGTTGAAGTTCCACCGGACTCTGGCAGATGCACTTTGAGGTTTCTTCAAAATTTAAAACGTGGGTTTTGGGCACCTAGGGCCATTCTATCAATCTAAGGTTTCTTCGCGTAGAAAAGACTTGGTGATTTTGTAAAAATTCAGAAGAAACCCTACATCTAATTAGTGGGAAAGACCCTACCTCAAAAATCTGCATGAAGGATGAAAATCCTTAACAATCAAGAAATCCAAATGGAAATGATAGGATGCGGGTGTGGGGGCAGCAAAATCTATGAGCTCTGACAAGTTTTCCAAAATTCGGCAGGTGAAAATGACAACTTGAACTAGGCTATTTATAGAATTTTAATCATTTAACACCCCTCGTAAATGTGTATATGATGGTGGTTGTTACTGGTGAATGATCATTTCAAAAACAATGACAGGAACATCAGAGTTTGTGAAGTAGACAACGATCAAGAGTTAGTCATTTGGAACGACCGATAGTGAAAAGAGAAAACCATGCTATGGGTCCCATGAGGTTGGAGGACGTTGAGGGAAAGCCATTCAAAAAAGTGTAGGTGCAAGGGAAACCTATGTAGGGAAGCCCGCAGGGGCAGACCCGTATTGATCGAAAGATGCCAGTTTAAACATTGAAGACAATCAGCCAGTGAAGTTTTGCAAAGGTCTAAAACTTTGAAAATTTGAGGGTAGAATAATGCGATCAACTCAAGATTATTATTCTAAGATTCCTTGACCACATAGGATGCAAAATTAAATAGGGGGCATGCAAAATGAGACAACGAAAAGAGAAACCCAATGAAGTGAAAAGAGAGGGTCCCCATTATGAATGGGGTGTGTGTGCTATAGGCACAACAAATGGAGACTCTGTTGGGGAATGATCGTAAGCATTCTAAGGATAAATTTTCATTCAATACCAAAAATCTTTGGTTTCGAAGACCAGGGGCTAGTCTTTGAAAGTAAATTAGGAGACTCAAAGGAGAACAAGATCCTTGGTTGAATCAAATTACGAAGGCATCTCAGAAGTGTTTGCAAGTAGTGAATTCATTCCTTTTCTTTGGAGACTATAACAAACAGTAATTAATCAAACCAAAAAATCTATGATTGGTCTAACTCCAAAAGAAACCTGGACATTTCCAGTTGTTAGTCAGGCATCCATAGCCCTGATGAAGTTGTTGTTGTGACCCCATCAGACATTTCTCTACTACCAGTCAGGCTTCCATAGCCTTGGTAGAGTTATCTGCACACCCAAATAGTTGCTTGATTTTGACATTTCTTTCTTTTTGATATTATTTTAATGCTATTTCTTCTATTCAACCATATAATCATTGATGCTTACGATGGGTTTGGAACCACAGTGGTCACAAAAGCAGACTTATGATTTTCATTTATTAGGTCATCATAACAACCATCACACAATTCTTTAGAAGAAATTTATGTTTATCGTGTGCAAGATCCAAGATGAGATGTGATAATATTCAACTAAGGATCATGTTCTAGGTCAAGTCGATGTTCAAATAAGGAGACTATTTCATAGCTGCAATCAAAGATCAATAGTGGAGAATGAATATTTATCCAAAGAAAACTAAGAGCGGGCATAAAAGTGAACCGTTCATTGAATGAGCACAACCACCACATCAAGAAAAAAGGGACACTCTCAACAAAACAAGAATGGTCAGGGAACAAGAAAAATTGAAAGCAATGAGAAGTAGCAAAGCAAGGAACCCAAAAGAAACCTAAACTAACCTATGTAAAGATATTTAGAAGATAAAATCAAGAGAGCTCAAGCTTGGAAATAATGCTTCAAGTGTTGCCCATTGACAGGCAACGAGACATCTTCACCGGTTAAATTCTTCAAGTGAAAAGCATTATCTCCAAGAATTTCAGCAATTTGAAAGGGGCCAAGCCAGAGCTTGTCAAATTTTTCATGTCCCCCTTTCTTCTCATGGGGCTTGTCCTAATATAGGATGAGATCAATGATTCTAAAGGCCTTCACTTTTTCTTATCGATTGAACCATCTTTTGACCATGCCCTGATGTTTGGAAAAATTTTCAATAGCACGGTCATGTACTTCTTCTAAGTGGAGCAACACAGCTAAGCGAGCCTCCCTTCGATCCCCTTCTTCATAGAAGTTATTGATGAATTGGAAGGTGGGGATTTTTAGGTGAATCGGGAACATAGGCTCAAGGCCATAAATGAGGTGAAGTGGGGAATCTCCCAAGGCAGCCTTGTGACGTGTACAATCAACCCAAAGGGAAAAATGGAGTTGGGTATGCCAGTACTTGGGATTCTTATCGAGCAACTTTTTGATGACAATGATCAAGTTTTTGTTTATGGATTCAACTAGGTCATTGCCTTGAGTGTAGTAGTTGGATGAAAACTTAAGAGCAATGCCATAGTGATGAGGTAAAAATAACCTCATCATAATAAAATTTGGAAAGATTACTTTTTCTAACTCAATCCTAAGCCTGTGCCAATTTAATAAACTTTAGGAGAAGTAATTGCTTATTTTAAGGAAAGTTATGCTTTCTTTCTTTCTTTTGATCAATTGAGGAAATTTACCAAAGCAAGTTTAATGGGTTGATTTGAGCATTTCGTAGGGAATAACAGGTCATCATGCGGCTGTTACAGAAGTTGATCCAGCATGTGCCTAAAGAGTAATGTTGTGAGCCCACTCCTAGATGCCTGGATGATGCATCGAAGATTTAGTTTTTGTTCTTTAAATTTCTATTGTTAAAACTTTATGGCTCTTCTCGAGCCTTCCATATGTTTATGAGATTTAAATACATCAAAGTTAGTTTTAAGTTGAGGAAGAATTTTTCAATGGCTATCCACGCCATCTTAAATTTAGGATTTAGTTAAAAAATTATCTATAAAAATGTAATTTCACAAGTGATGAATAAGACAGAGAGGAAGTATCGTTATGTTGTTCACATGGTTTTTCAAACCACTATTAAAATGAGTTATCTGATTTCTATCTATTGGTGATTGTTGAATTTTGAATGATGATGATTGTTTGTAATAAAAGGATCTGAGAACCTATAGCTTATGTGATTTAAAAATGAAGTATTAGCCCGCGAGCTGGCCACTCGAGGGGAGTTAGCCTAGATAGATAAGTATTTTACTATTAAGTTGTTTTCTTTGTTAAAGGTAAATTGTTTTTTAGCAAGAAGCAACAAGTTGTTGAAGAGTCGAGTCTGTAGCTCCAAAGCACCATTGTTTTTAATTTGTATAAGTTATCTTCTATAGTTGATAAAATCCTTTACAGTTCAAAAGATATTTAATTGTCTATTCCCTTACTTTTCTATTTTTGTAATGCATCAGTTGATTAGTTTTCTTGTTTCCATGCTTTCTACTTTAGTCGTAATGCTTTCTAAATTAGTTGTCTTATGCTTTTTAATTTAGTATTTCTGGATTTTCTTGGAGTAAGATTATTTTCTAGTTAAAAATTAATGGCCTTAGATTAGACTTGATTTTCGTAGTTTAAAAAAAAAAAAGAAAAATATAAAATGAGATTCAAATAATCTCCTTCTGCAAACTGCTTTGGACACTGCTTGGTCAACTAATTAAAATTCTGTTATTCTTAAGTTGTAGGACCTAACGACAACCTATCACTTTTTGGTGCCGTTGTCGGGGATTTCTTAAAAAGCCTTTGTGCTTAAGTGTTATTAGGAGACGGTTTGAATACAAATTTTTCTACCAAAAATTTCTTAGTCGGCTTTCCTTTTTGCATGATCTAGAAAAGAGGCCCTCACAGATGTTTTATACCAAAGACCCCCCAAAAATACGTACCAATCATACATAGGGAAGCCCAAGGCTCAAACAACCACACTTCTGAAGAATTAGCCTACTCCACCTAAGGCTTTTCATTATTTACCTGTCGAACAATTGGCAGAACAACCAGTTATAGAGGAAATTGTTTTTGAGGAACATACTCTTCTGAACATAATGGGAGATCATAGAGCTAAACTTAACCACAATGAACCTTAGCCTCCTAGAATGTTTACCTATCCTATTACATTAGATTTTGATGATGATACTATCATGAAGAACATTTCTCTAGCTTTCCTTCCAACCTTTTGTGGCTTGTCCTCGAAAGACCCTGACCAATTTCTCTTTGAATTCAAAGTCCTGTGTCAAACTTATGATTATAAGAATGACAACCAAAAGTTGAAGCTCTTTCTATCAAATTTGAAGGACTCAGCAATGCGCTAGTTCATGGGATTGGGGTCTGGTAGTAGAACATTCTAGGAGGAAATGAAGACTATCTTCTTGCAAAAATACTAGAGTTACTATATGGTAAGTGATCATAAGAAGGAGATTTTTAAGCTGAGACAAAATGAGGACAAAAGTTTGGAGGATTATCTTGATAGGTTCCTCTTTCTCTCCAAAAGATGTGGAGAAATGAACATTAGCATAAAGATTCTCAAAACAATATTTCTTAAAGGTCTTGATGATGACACTCGAAGAAATATTGATTTGATGGGAAAAGGTGACATATCTAAATTAAATCTTGAAGAAATATGTGAGTTATGTCAGAATTTCTCCTATACTCAGGGATGAATCCGCAAAAATAATCTTTTTAAAGGATCTAACGAGATAGGTAAGCTCTATGAAGAAATAGCTAATCTGAAAATGGACATTCTTATGTAGTTGAATACCATATTAGATGGTATACAAGCTAAAACTCGCAACCCTAAGACCTTGTTAATTTATTGTTCGAGGTGTCATAATAAACACCTATTCCATGAGTGTCCTTTGGATAAAGTCAATATTTTTCAACTGTGTGATCAAAGCCATCCTACAAACTAGTGTGAGCTTTTGTCAAACATTAAGAATACTAAGAAAAAAATCCTTCAGGTTGAAGAAGAGATAAATTCCTTAAACCAATGTCAAGGAGGAAATTTTCCTTATGGACAGAATCCTAATCCTACATGGAGACCACAAAATAATTGGGCTCATAATCAATGGAATCCATCTTGGAATCAGTCGGCTCCACTGTAACCTAACTGGGGAACTCCTTATTGGGGATCCCTTGAGTGGACAAACCACACATGGGGAAATCAATAGTGGTCAAATCAACCCCAACAACGGTGGTAGCAACAACATGCAGTCCCCCAATGGAATTGGGCACAAAATTAGTTATATATTGAACCAAGGAGGAATCAACAACATATTATATTACCTCTGACCCAAAACCCTCCTCAGAATGAGCAAGTAAACCAACCTGAGCTTCCAGTGCAACCGCTTCCCAATCCTAAGAATAATCGCTAAAATACACCAGTCTATTCTACTGAACATGAAAATGTTATAGGGCTAAATTCGATACACTTCAAAAATGTGTAGTTGTGTTCTGGTCAAAATCTTCAACCTCTGATCATTGAAGAAATAGTGGAGGAAACTGAGCCTAAAAGTCCAACAAAAGGCACATCATCTAAACACGATACCACTCCTCAAGACAAAGATCCTTTTTCAGCAACAGGGGCTACTGACTTATCTCAGGGGGAGGAAGGTCAGTCTTTAAGTCAGCATAAGGAGGATCCTGTTCCAAGGAATAAAAGGATGGAACCATATCTGAAACATTTAAAGTCCATAACTCTGGAAGATACTCTAGAAGTATCTTTGGCTACAAAAACTATGTTAATTTAGGAGATTAAGCAGTTGCAAATTAAAGTTCCTTTATTACAAGCAATAAAGGAAATCCCTGAATTAAACCAGTTAATCAAACAACTATGTATCAAAACACCAGGTAGGAAGCCAAAAAAAGATAAATACCATTCATATTGATGGTTATTTAGCTGAATTTTTGTCTGGTAGGACTATTGCTCTGAAATACGATGATCCTGGGAGTCCACTTATAACCATTACAATCAACGAGATAACAATACCAAATGAACTAGTGGATCTAGGAGAAACTATTAACGTGATGACTGTGGATGTAATGGAAAAATTAGGTTTAACTGATTTACATTCTACAAGCACAATCTTACAAATGGAAAATCAGTCTATAGCCATCCCAAAGGGCGTCATTAAAAAAGTCCTTGTCAAAGTTGATGGATGGGATTATCCATTCGACTTCCAGGTAATTTAGTCACTTACACCTAAGGATAACTATCCTATAATTCTTGGAAGACCTTGGATGGCCATGGTTGTTGCTAAGATTGATTGTAGGGAAGGGGAAATGATCATTTCGCATGGTCAAGATAGAAAACACTTGTTCTTATATCCCCTTGCTAAGCCTACTAAGCATGAAAAAGTTTGGGTTGATGGACCTGAGGAATCAAATGATTCAAATAGTTTAGCCTCCCTAGCCATGATAGTAATTAAACAACATGGGGAAGAACTAGAGGAAGAGTCAGTAAATGAAATAGCATGCCTTGATATAACCCCAAACAAGGAAGAAATGATGGATGCTCCAAGGATTTTTGGGCACCCAATTGATATAAGTGGAATGGAGCACAGTTATTCTACAATGGGAATGCTGTGTCCCTTAGAAAATATGATTCCCAAAAAAAGTCATTTCTATGAGGATATCACAAGGTTTCACCAACTGGTACCTCATAGTTGTCCTCCTAATACGTTGTTGCAACCTATGTACACTGTGACTTCGGTTCATCCTAGAACAAAATCGATAATGCTCTTACTAGTTAAAACCTTGAATATCAATATTTGGTTGACAAAAACTCAGGAGGATAAGTTATTTAATGTGTTGGTACAAAGGTCTAAAGATTTTGCTTGGCATTATACAGAAATGAGGGGAATTCACCCAAGTGTTTGTACTCATCACATTTACACTGACATCAGTATAAGGCTTGTTCACCAGCCGCAAAGGAAACTCAATCTTGCATTAAAGGATTTGGTCAAAATTGAGATTGAGAAACTCCTTCATGCTGGATTTATTTATCCAATCTCTGATAGTAAATGGGTATCACCTATGGTGGTAGCCCCAAAGAAAAATGGGAAGTGGATAATTTGTGTAGATTATCAAGAACTCAATAAAGCCACATATAGAGATTATTTTCCTTTACCATTCATTGATCAGGTCCTAGACAACTTGGCTAGGAGGAAGTATTTCACATTTCTCGATGGATTTAGTGGTTATAATCAAATACAAGTTGCTCTAGAAGACCAAGACAAAACCATGTTTACTTGCCCTTGGGGCACATTTTCATATAGAGTGCTTCCTTTTGGACTGTGCAACACTCTAGCGACCTTTCATAGAGCCGTTTTTGCCATATTTTCTGCTCTCGTTAATGACTGTGTCAAGGTCTACGTGGACGATTTTACAGTCTATGGGTCAACATATGATGAAGCTCTTCAGAACCTAGATCGTGTTCTACAAGTTTGTGAGGAAATTAGACTATCCCTTAGCCATGATAAATGCTTAATAATGGTGAAACAAGGAATAGTATTGGGTCATCATATTTCCTCAGAGGGAATAAAGGTCGACCCTAAGAAAATTGAAGTCATCCAATAGTTGAAAATCCCTCAAACTCAGATAGATGTAAGAATTTTTTTTGGACATGTTGGTTACTACATAAGGTTCATAGAAGGATTTAGTAAAATTGCAGCTCCTATGTTCTCTCTTTTATAGAAAGAAGTGGAGTTTGTATGGAAATTTGAGTGTTAGCAATTATTTGAAGAAATCAAAGAAAAGCTTGTCTCTTCTCCCATTCTGACAAGGCCAAATTGGAGTATTCCCTTTTATATCTATGTTGATGCTTCTGAAAATGCTATTGGTGTAGTTCTGGGACAAGAAGATGAGAACGGGGGGAAGTATGCCATATATTTCATTAGCAAAAATCTTACTTCGACAGAAAAGAAATATACAACAATAGAAAAGGAATTCCTGGTTGTTGTTCACGCTATTAAGAAATTTCGTCATTATATTACGGGGTATAAGGTCAAATTTTATACATACCACTCAGCTATGAAGTACCTAATGAACAAACTCATGGTTAATGGTCGAATTATGAGATGGCTATTGCTCCTTTAGGAGTTTAATGCTACAATTCTTGATAAACCAGGGAAATATAATGTGGTAGCCAATTGTTTGTTATGAATCAAATATGAAGAAGATGACAATACCCCTGTATAGGATGATTTCCTAAATGAAAATTTATTTGTAGTTTCTATAAAATCACCTTGGTTTGTAGATATCGCTAACTATTTAGTTGATTCAGAAGTACCTCCTAGATTCACATCTAAGAAAAAGAAGCGTTTAATCAGGGAAAGTGCCTCGTTCAAGTGGATTCATAGAATGTTATTTCATTGTTGTCCTGACATGATTTTGAAGAGATGTGTAAGAGCGGATGAAACCAACAACATTCTAAGGGCCTATCATGATGAACCTTTAGGAGGACATTACTTTGCAAAGAGAACTTCCCACAAAGTCCTAGGTGTCAGATACTATTGGCCCTCAATGCACAAAGACATTAAGAACTATGTTCATCATTGTGATGAATGTTAGAGGGTAGGAAGACCAACTGCTTCTTCAAAAATTTCATTGATGCCACAAGTAGTCCTTGAACCATTCAAAAAATGGGGTTTAGATTTTATCAGACCCATAGATCCTTCCTCTCAAGGGAAAGAGTATATACTGGTTTGCACTGACTACCTGACAAAATGGGTTGAAGTTCGAGTGTTAAGAATAGGTAGGGAAGAGCAAGTTGCAAAATTCCTTTATAATAAAATCTTCCTTAAATTCAGAGCCCCTCGAACTATCGTAACTAATCAAGGACCCCAATTCATGTCCCGAGTGCTCTTGGCATTTACCAATGATTTTTAGGTAAGCCATAGGAATTCATCCCCTTACCACCATCAAGCGAACGACCATGTAGAAGTAACTAATAGAGAACTGGAAAATATTCTAACAAAAATAGTTTCTTCTAGAAGAAAATACTGGGCCAAGAAACTCCCTGAAGTTGTATGGACATACAACACAACTTGGAAATCTATGACTGGATTCAACTACTATGAGCTTATTTTTGCGAAGAAGCCTCTTCTTCCCATTGAGTTTGAACTACAAACTCTACGAATGGATATGGAATTAGGTCTCGATTTAAAATGAGCCCAAGTTGAATGAGTTATACAACTAAGTGAATTGGATGAGCTTTGTTTAGATGTTGTCCATCAAACTGAACTAATTCAACATCAACAGAAAGTATGACATGATAAACATATTAAGGAAAAGGAGTTTCATAATGGGATTGGGCCTTGTTATTTGATTCAAGATACAAGGATCATAAGGGGAAGCTCAGGACTCATTGGTTGAGACCTTATGAAGTTGATGAAGTCTTTTTGAACAAAAATGTTTGGTTGAAACCAATTGATGGTGACACGCAAAATCTATTGGTTAATGGTCATCGCTTACGTGTCTACCATAAGCCAGTCAATAGGGAAGACTTTACAAGGATGGTCAAAATGTAGGGTGAGGTCCAATGTGTTGACTCTGCCATGACATAGTCTATCTAGTAACAATGTTATGCTGTTAAAAATATAAAATAATAATAAAAAATCAAAAATATGCAATAAATGAACATGTATGCTGAGATATTTTCCTTCATTAAATCTTTCATCATTTTTGGACTTAGCCAAATATTTTTTTCATTTTTTGCAAGACTTCTCAAAAAGCAGAAAATAAATTTCAGAGCACCCTCCAAAGATGCTTTAGAATGTTATGATGTCGGTACCGATACTCTAGAACTTGATGTTTTCAAGATCGATGCTCTAGAACTTGTATAAGCTCATTATGTTGAAGAGGTGTTCTGTACTAAGGTTCAAAGCTCATGAAGTTCAAAAATTATTTTCCATGTCACTCAACCTTTCTTTTCATTGCTGCTCTGGCTGCATCTTTAAGCGATGCTCTAGAACCTTTCATTTCGTTACTGCTCTGACTAAATCTTTCAGTGATGCTCCGAAACCTTTCATTTTGTTGTTACTCTAGCTGCATCTTTCAACGATGCTCCAGAACCTTTCATTTCATTGCTACTTTGGTTGCATCTTTCAGCGATGCTCCAGAACCTTTCATTCCATTACTACTCTAGCTCCATCTTTCAGCGATGCTCTGAAACCTCCATTTCATTCTTGTTTCGGTCACAGAACACACCAATTCTCCAGAACTTATGCACTCATTTCGAGCGTGTTGACCAAATTACATGCTTTGGAACTTGTTTGATTTTCTCTACCACCTTTTTCAAAATTTTAAATTTTTGCAATTCTTCCACCAGAATATCCCATACATCTATCTTTCTATTTTTTCTTTAGTCATAAGTAAGCCACCAAATTCTATACTCTTCATTGATAGCTTTGTTCCCCATAGAATTTTGCACCATATCATAATAACTTCATTGTCAACTCAACCAATACCTTCACGTCATCCTGTCAAATCTGTGAGGTATAAGATCTTTGAATGATCACGAAACACGGGTAAGTATTAATTTTCACTTTAAGTAGGTAGTTATTTTCGAATAAATAATAATTAATTAGCATGAAATTCACTTCCAATTTAGCAATTTGTGCCACCCGATGATTAGCTACTTGTATAGAAAAGCCTTTCACAAACCTCCATGCAAATTGGAAATCATTGAAGCGTAAGCTACAAATAAAACAAATAAGTGATTTCAGAGGCAATATTTTCAAAAGAAACCTGCGTGTGAGCTCTGTGTTGGACTGAAATATTTTGCAAAGTGTGAAATAAGAAAATGGGGGGTGGTAAAAGAAAGGCAGAGCCAGATTCAGCAAAAAAATTATTGGGATTGAGTAATATCTTCAGGTTGTTCGAGGAAGTAGGGCAGTTAAAATTCATCAAAAAATTTGAAGGCTATAATGAAAAGCTGGTAATATATTTTACTAAGAACTGCACAAATGGTGAAGTGGTACTTCAAGGGAAGCATTTCAAGGTAGCTCCAAAATTATTTCTCGCTTATTTGGATTAGAGAATGCAAGCATAAATATAAAAGAAACCTCTCAAATTATATACCAGAAATTATTTGGTAGAGAGGGAGACCCACACCCAATGGTAGTAATAAGTACCAGTGGAAAAAATAAGGGATTCCAGAGAACCTCCATATTAGAACCTTGGGGTACTGTTGTTGCATGGATTATAAAGTATTTTACTTGTGAGGGTCAGCTTACTATAGTTGTAGGGCCTGCCTTTCGTATGTTGAACCATTTACGTCACGGGAAGGAGGACCCAACTCTTAGGGTTAATATGCATGAATTCTTGTGTGATTCCTTAAATACTTCCATAGAGAGGTATAAAATAGGGACTGGGCCTTTGAAACATCATGGGTTAATTCATCTAATCTGCAAGTACCACTTCCGTAAGAAACCCAAGGGAAAATGGGAGAAATTTTTAGAGAAAATGGAGAAGCCTACAATTGCAAGAACCATAGAACTTGGGGAACCATCCCAATAGGCTATTCCATCATCCAGATAAATTTCCCCTAAGGGATGTTCAGCTCCAAAAGATCTTAATCCCACCACTCTTGGTGAGGATTTTCCAGACCTCTACGGTGATAAATTCAAAACCCCTAACCTGATAGAATAGGTTGATATTATTTATTCTGACACAAGTAAACCAAGAAAGAAGAAAACGGGGAAAAATAGAACACTCGCCATTTTCCAGGAATCACCTCCACTTAGAAGGAGTAAGCGATTGGCTTCTAAATTCTTTGAAACCCCAATATAGGGTAAGGAGGGAAGTTAACAAAATAAAAAATCCTAAGTGACCACCAGAGCCCATAAAAATTTCAAAGCATGCCAGTGAAGAGGAGGTACCCCTAAATAAAGAGGATTCAGGTGAAGTGTTTCCTTTCCATTCTGCATATATTGAGGAAATCTTCAATGATGAAATTTAGGGAAGAGAACATGAGGGGGATGACAGTATGCCAAAAAATTTGTCACCCATTGTAAATAAAATTGTTGCAATAGCTGAAACAAGTAGTGTCATTGCTGAATTAGAAAAGTGTAAAGTTGAAATTGATGATTTACAAAGACAATTGTCTAAAAATAACAAAATTTATAGAATTGCAGAAAGAAGAGTTGGCTATGCAAACTGCTATAATAGATAAAAGAGATCAAGAAATAAAGGGATTGAAGCTTCAATTGTAGGAAAAAGACTCAAAAATCTATAAGTTGCAAGAGAAAATGTAGGAACAGTATCAGAAGCATAAAACTTATAGTGTTGACATTGCACACAAAGATGCAGAAATAGAAAGAATTAAAAAAAAAATTGTACTCATGCTCACAGCTTTTGAGGAGGACAAGAAAGTAAAAACTGAAGATTTGAACGCTTCCATCAGCAGGGTAGTTGAACTAGAATAGGACTTGAAGGAATGCATTGTGAAACCCCAAATGGAGTCCAAAGAAATTCAGACTGAACCAGTTGTAACTAATTGGTTCCAGGTTCGTATTCCACCTTTGCTAATAAAATGGATGGAAAAGTGTTACTTCCTCAGGAATGTCCAAGCTGAAAACTAAAGGCTGAAGAAGGAACTGGTGCTCCTAAAGGATTCATTTCAGAAGGCCTACAGAGGGAAGCAAGATGCATGTCAACTTGTGGAATATTTGCTAAATTATAGAAGACCATCAAGAATTTACTCAATGTTTTTGAATGATTAATGGATAAGATGGAAACTATTTAGGATCTATAATGATCAACCCTATGAGCCTAATGACAAAGAGTTTGTTAAAATATTTGTAGAGTTGACTCCTGAAGACCAAGATTTAATTTGTGAATTCGTTCTACATGACTTGTTATTAGAAAATCATACAAATTTCTTTATCAATTTATTTGTTGGAGAGGTAGAATTGAGGGCATTTCTCTCAACCACGAGGAATCAAATTCATTGGTAGGATCGAACAATTGAGTTTGCTCAGGTAGAGAGAACAGTGGGTCTCGAGATAAGGTCCCCAAATTCAAGGCCTGATGGGTTCAAAGCTACATTTTTGTCTCTCCTTGTTAATGAAAAGATGAAGGAAAGGTATGACAACAGCCTCAAGTTGTGTTATGACAATTTCATGGTAAATGGATAGAAATTAATTGGAAAAGTGTGGCATGCTTGCAAAGAAAGATTCACCCCTCTAGCAACTTAGTTAAAGAAAAGAGAAGTTATTTCTCCACTAAACATCAGATCGTCATTTAGAAGGGTTGATGCTCTATTTAAAATCTTGAAAACTTTGAGAACAAAATAGATAGGAATGAAATAAAGACCTCCCTTGCTACTTAATCCACCCCCGACCTTTAATATTTCCACGGATTAGAATGACAAAGTTTTCAATGAATGGAGGGAGAGTGTGATGTTTCTTAGAGGGTTCATTCATAACCTTTAATTTTTCAATGCATCAACTAGGGAAACACATGATCTTAGTACTCTTTATGAGGAATGGAATAGAACTCAAGGGTTTAACTATGGAGCAGGAGGACCTGCCAAAAATTAGGTAGGGGAGGAAATGATGAGGTAAAAATAACCTCATCATAATAAAATCTGGAAAGCTTACTTTTGCTAACTCAATCCTAAGCTTGTGCCAATTTATTAAACTTTAGGAGAATTAATTGCTTATTTTAAGAAAAATTATGCTTTCTTTCTTTCTTTTGATCAATTGAGGAAATTTACCAAAGCAAGTTTAATGGGTTGATTTGAGCATTTTTGTAGGGAATAACAGGTCATCATGTGGTTGTTATAGAAGTTGATCTGGCACGTGCCTCAAGAGTAATGTTGTGAGCCCACTCTTAAATTCTTGGATGATGCATCGAAGATTTAGTTTTTGTTCTTTAAATTTATGTTGTTAAAACTTTATGGCTCTTCTCGAGCCTTCCATATGTTTATGAGCTTTAAAGACATCAAAGTTAGTTTTACGTTGAGGAAGAATTTTTCAATGGCTATCCACACCATCTTAAATTTAGGATTTAGTTAAAAAGTTATCTATAAAAATGCAATTTTACAAGTGATGAATAAGACAGAGAGGAAGTTTCATTATGTTGTTCACATGGTTTTTCAAAGCACTGTTAAAATGAGTTATCTAATTTTTATCTATTGGTAACTGTTGAATTTAGAATGATGATGAATGTTTCTAATAAAAGGATTTGAAAACCTGTATCTTATGTGATTTAAAGATGAAGTATTAGCCCACGAGCTAGCCACTCGAGGGGAGTTATCCTAGATAGATAAGTATTTTACTGTTAAGTTATTTTCTTTGTTAAAGGTAAATTGTTGTTCAGTAGGAAGTAGCAAGTTGTTGAAGAGTCAAGTCTGTAGCTCTGGAGCACCATTGTTTTTAGTTTTTATAAGTTATCTTCTATAGTTCATAAAATCCTTTACTATTTTAAATATTTTTAATTGTCTATTCCCTTACTTTTTTGTTTCTATAATGCATTAGTTGTTTAGTTTGCTTGTTTCCATGCTTTCTAGTTTAGTCGTAATGCTTTCTAAATTAGTTGTCTTATGATTTTTAATTTAGTATTTCTAGATTTTCTTGGAGTAAGTTTATTTTCTAGTTAAAAAGTAATGGCCTTAGATTAGACTTGATTTTTGTAGTTTAAAAGAAAAATAGAAAAATATAAAAATGAGTTATTCAAATAATCTCCTTTTGCAAACTGCCTTGGACACTGCCTAGTCAACTAATTGACATTCAGGTATTCTAAAGTAGTAGGACCTAAAGACAACCTATCACATAGTCCAAGCCCCAATCAGAAAATTTAAGTGAAGCAAAGACGAGGCCATTATCGCAGACTAGTGCATATGGGCAACCAAAACGATTCACAATGAAAATTTCAAGGAAATTGATAACTACCTCTATAGTACACTACATACATGAAATAGCTTCTATCCATCTAGTACAATAATTAGAGGTGGTTAAAATGTACCTGTGGCCTATAGAGCATGGTGGGCTTATCGGACCAATGAAGTTGAAACCCCATTGAACAAATGACCTTACCTCCAAGACTAGTTATAGTGGGACAACAACGTTCCTTTCTCTAGTTGTGATAGTCTAGCAAACATGGCACATGCAAACATGATTATGGGCATGCTTGAATATGGTGGGCCAATAATAACCTTCTTGCAAGATTTGATGAGCAATAGAAGAGCTAGACCCATGACCAATACCAAACTTGTCATGGAATTCTTTCAACATGCACACTGCTTCTTCCTCACCCAAGCACCTGAGGTAGATCCCCTCATGGTTTTTCTTGTAAAGTAAAAATCCTTGCAACATATAGCTGCTTATTTTCAATTTGAGGGTGCACTTTTGGACTCCTTGCAAGCGGGGTGGACACTTGTTATTTAACAAGTAGTAGACAGTGTTGTCATACCACTCCCCAGGAGAGACATTTTTAAGTTGATACTGTTGAATTGAGAGCTCAGGCCCTGCTTCAGCTACTGCTTCAACTGTCATTCAGGTGAGTACTTTTCCCCTTACTAGTTCCATGGGTTGAATCTCCATGTTGTATTCCTACAACAAAGTGAACCATTTTTCCCTCCTTTCTCCTAACTCATTTTGCATCAACAGTGTCTTTACTACTAGGTTAGGGACGATGGTGAACACCTTATTATGCAAGATATAATTCCTGAATTGTTTTACCCTTCTTACCAAAGAATATGATTTCTTTTCAACAGTGTGGTATCTCAAATTTTCATGTTTTAATGGAGCACTCATTTCCTTCATCATCCTTTTGAGTCAATATGTTGGTGCACTAATGGTTTGAAGCAAATGAGTAGATGTAGAACAACTTTAGATAATTCAGAATAAATAGCATAGGTGTGTCTGTAATGGATTTCTTGATTTGCTTAAAGGCCTGCTTTGCCTTCAGAGTCCACTCAATCTTGGCATCTTGCTCCAGCATTGTGTTGAGCAGCTTGACAATTTCAACAAAGCATGTAATGAATTTTCTGATGCAGTTTATCGTTCTGAAGAAATAATTTAGCTCTTTCTTGTTGCCTAGTTGTTGAATCTTCATTATAGCTTGAATAAGTTAGGGGTCTATGGAAATTCCTTTCTCTAAGATGACATGTCCCAACAAATTTCCCTTGGTCACCCTAAAGAAGCATTTCTTTGGATTCAAAGAGATGCCAAATTCTCTACATTTTTGGAAGACCTTACATAAATCAAAGGCATGGTCTCCCCTATTTTTTGGAAACACCATAAGATCATCCGTATAAATGATGATGCACTTACCAATTATGTCTTTAAAGGAAATATACATCACACACTGAAAGGTGGTGCCTGCATTGATCAATCCAAAAGGCATTCTCCTATATGCAATGGTTCCCCACTTAGTAGTGAACATTGTTTTATGCATGTCTTCATGCTGCACCATTACCTGATTATACCCAAAATATCCATCTAGGAAAGACATCATTTGAGACCCATTGACTATCTGAAGTACCTTATCCAATGAAGGTACCAGGTAATTGTCTTTCTCTGAGGCTCTATTCAAGTTACAAAAATCAACACACAATCTGATTTCACCATTCTTTTTTCTTCTTGAAACCAAATTCACCACCCAAGTAGAGTGCTAGATAGGAAATATGATTTTGGTGGTCAAAATTTTTTGTACTTCTTTGTAAATAATTGTTTCCAACAATGGATTGATGGGGCATTGTCACTATCAAAATGGTATTAAACCTAGTTTAAGAGGGATAGTGTGTGTGATGATTCACATGTCACATGTATTCAAATCCTCATAACTCCAAGAAACCATGTCGTTAGACTTCTACAAAGCATCAACGATACCCTTGTTTTCTTCTGGTGTGCACACCTTACCAATGAATACATTTTTAGCATCGTTATTAGTTCCAAGGTTGTGGAAATCACACTGATTTCTAAAGGAGTCCTTCTTTGCTTGTTGATCCTGATCTCGGATTTGATCTAAGTCAAATATTCATTCTTGCTGGACCACGCCGTTGGGGATAGTGTTGATCTTGAGGTTGATGACCACTTTTATGTCCAACTCGGCCTCTTCAGGCTCAACTTCATCAATTATCTGGGTTGCAAACACATTGGAACTGGTGATGAAATCCAATATGTGTTTATCATCATTGAACACTTGGAAATTTGTGATATTATCTAGTACAGATGGGATGGAGGTGAGCTCAACCATTAATCTCTTGAGGCCTAATAGTGATAGGGGTTGAAGGGTAATCGCTACCTAATCCAAGGCATCAAGAATATAGTTTTGGGAGCGTGGGATAAAGTGAATGTTAAATGCATCTAGGCTCTCTAATAGATCCTATACCCTATGCCTATAATTGGTTATCCTTCTATCATAGTAGGAATAAATTCTTCTTACTTTATTTATGACTAACTCTAAGTCACCAAAGAATTGTAACATTTTTACCTTTTTTCTTAATTCCATTAGGAGATCAAGGACTAATTCCTCATATTTTTCTACATTATTTGTGCAATAAAAATGAAGTATGTGAGCTAAAAAATATGACTTACCCATTGGGTTGATCAATTTGAATCCAACTACGGCTCCTTGCTTCGATTTGGACCTATCGAAGTACAAAATCTAGAACCTAGAATAATCGTCGATCCTAGAATCAGTAGACCTAGCCCTTACCTTTGATGATTCCTTTATTTAAAAAACCTCACAAGATTGTAGAGGTGCAGTGTGGCCTTGATCCAGTCATACCAGTTGAGTCCTTCCTTAGGGGTGACCTATCTTTTGATGTGTTCAATCATTGTTTGGCATAAGCAACATTCAAATTCTGAATGGGCAACATTGTGTACCCTACACTAACTAGGTAATAGGAGCTCTTGAAAGTTCATTCTTGTGCCCAAATTGATCTGATCTTGCACGCATTTTTTCATAAAATCTTGGAATCCATCCAACAATCCAAGGTTGCCATCTTTGTAGGAATATTCATCATTTGACTCTATCAACACTTCTATGCTCTAAGGCATGTGGGCCAAGCTAATATGTGGACTACATAGCACAAGAAGGACCTCCTCAACCACCTTCTCTTTATAGCATTCTTTTTCATTCAGGTATGTTATAGGGCAATAGTTCCCTAGTTTCGTTTCAACAAACACTTCAATTTTGTCGTTGTGTTCTATAATCATGAATTTCATACGTGGTTCCCAGTCTATATGGATCTAGTTTGGCAACCCTTTCCAGTGTAGCCATAGGTGAGAATAATGAGGGGCAACATATTCATTCAATGCCCAAGTGAAATCCCTTCCCAAGATGATTCCATATGTGTTAGGAATATCCATAATCTGGATGTCAATTGTTTGTTGTATTCTTGGATCGACAATAATATGGGTAGGTATTATGTTAATCTCACCAACTATGTTGATCTGTGTTTCATCCAATTGTGTCACCTTGCATCAGGAAGGAGTTGGAACTATTCCCAATGATTTTCACACTACCTGGGGCATGACATTGGTGGAGGCCCCTGAATCCAACATGAAATTGTGAAGATTCTTCCCAAATATTCTAATGGTGGTCAAGAAGGGAGGGGTATTCAATTTTTCTTGAAATAGCCCTTCAGAGATATCCACTTGGGCTACCTAACCTTTGTTTTTATCATTTCCTTTTTTTTTGGTTTGGGCTTGATTTGGTTTGTTGGTCGGTTGTTTTTTTTATTGCTAGTTTGAAGGTGATTCTGCCTTCTTATCGAATTTTTTTCGGATGACATGCTCATTTTTTGGATCTTCAAAGGAGACCCTCTTGTTGGGCACTTTTTAGGTTGACTTAGATGAAGGAGTCCCATTGATCATTTTGACAAAGTTGTTCCTAACTAATGAGACTTTAAGTAAATCAATGGTAGACAAAATTAGCTTGACCTTCTTGAATTACTTGGCTACACACACCCCCATTTGTTTCATTTTGGATTCAAAAGGGGCATTCTAGGAGGAGCTAGTAGGTAGGTTTTGGTTATGACCTTGCTGCCTATTTCTATTAAAGTACTGGGTAGGTACATAGGGGTAGCCTAGATTGTTGCTAGCATTTGGGTGAAGAAGGGTGCTGAAATTGTTAGGCCAGGTAGAGGTGGTGAAAGGACCACCTGCTCGTATGTTCCTTAGGTCATATAGGGTAGTCCTTTGGTGAAAAATATAGACTTCATCTTTTCTTAGATCTTCCTCATCTATTAGATCATTATCTACTGAATTGAAGAGCTAAGACAAAGGAATTTCGGCTCTTACCTCTTCTTCTTTGTTGTCGCTTGAGGGAATAGTCTCCTTCTTGGGAAAATTGCTCTTGCTTTTGGGGAAAGGAGCTTGGTTGACCACCAGAACTAAAGAATCATATGGTTTGGAGGAAAATATGTATTTGAATCCTAAACTATCGACAGCATTCTGGACTTCTATCTAGAAAATCTCAATAGTTTTCTAGAACTCATGACAATCCAATTAAGAATGTCGGCTTGTCTTGTGGATGCAACACCAATCAGATAAGGTAACCTTAGCTAGGTATACACCACTCATGGTTGTATCACCACCACTAGGCTGGTCAAGAGGCATGGGAATGCCACCATTATTTTGCCTTGTCTTCCACGTCTGATTTTGTCTCTGAGAAGGCTTCCTATCAAAGTTTTTCCCTAAAATTTGGTTTCTCTCATAATTCTATCTGAAAGAGGCACTGGTGCCATGGTTTTCATGGTTATCCCAATTGAGGTTGGCTTGGATGCTTCTTTGTGAGGCCTATAACTAATTTTTTTTCTTCCTTAAGTGTGTCACCTCAATTGACATCTTCTTGATCATTTATGTTAACTCATCTATCTGGTCCTTTTTCGCATTGTTTGGCTATGAAGCCAAATTTTGAAGGAAAATTGGTTGTATTGCTGGTTGATTCTTATGTGCAAGTGGGAATTCAAAACCTTGGAGGTATGGCGACACTTGGGGTGGATGATCATGAACCTGTTGCTGCTGGGGCTGCAAGAATTGAGGCACAATAGGCACTTGATTCAATGGTTGTCTAGGGTGAGGGACCATTGCAAGTTTCATAATTGGATTCATCGGGGGTGTTTGTTGTGCTAAGGCTTGGGTAATCCATTAGACCTGATATGTATGGGAAAATGGCCCCAAAGATGGTATCAGACCAGCAATGTGTTGTCCTAAATTTGTATTTGCTTTGACTACTTTTGCATAGGCATCTATCAACTGTCCGGGTGGTGGGGTCATCCTTTTCACCAAGGTGGAAGTGATGTTATCCAAGGCTACATAGTACACCAACCAAGTGGAAGCATCATCAACCACATAATATTTTTGTAGTCTCATGTAGGCTCTATGAAACCTATCATTGAAAGAGTTGATCTGCTCATTGATCTCCCTTCAAATTTCCGTGAACTGCTAGTACAATTCAAAAATACTGACTTGGATCTTGAACTTCTACAAGAAGGCATTTTTCAATAGGTCCCACATAGTTATGGGCCTAGTTGGAAAGTATGTACTAGTATAAAGCCTCCTCCCCCAAGGAACACATGAAGAGTCTACATGACTCATTGTCGTGCCTGATCTACATGTCTTTTGAATTTATTTGAAAGATTTTGAGGTGCTCCTCCATCGTCCTCTATGGATCCCAAGGATTATACTTCATGCAAAAGCCCTCTGGATTTTTGGGCATATCATGGTATATGTTGAAGGAAAGGGGAGATAGATTATTCCCCAACCACACCATGGGAGGCATAGGTAGACGGGGTTGCGCCAAATTAAGTTGAGGCTAAAAAGGGGCAACATCAACTACAGGGACAACACCCAAGAGGAGGTGCATTGGATTGAAAGCCAGTGCCCTAGTTGTGGGAGATGGTAGCCTAGAAGACTATTTGGAGTAGTTGAGAGGAGAGGTGTGATGCCAAGGGTGAAGGAGAAGGTGAAGGAGAATGAGTGGAAGGAGAGGATGGGGATGAAGGTGAAGGTGAAGTGGGCTGGTTGGATGTGTTGGAGGTGGATGCTTCCCATATTCTAGCTCTTCTAGCTCTAGTAGGGATGGTAGCTCTTGAAATTCCCCTTTATTGGGTGTGGATCTTAAAACTCTATGGAATCTTTCAAGGGAAAATGATCCAATTCAATCCACCTTAACTTCAAAAGGGACCTCCTTCTAACACTAGTTTTGTTGATGGATGTTTTAGCACTTCTCAACATAGGTAATGCATGGGTGCATCACCTCTCTTGAAAGTTAATCTCAACAACAAGTTGCTAAAAATCACCCCAAGGTCTCTCAGGTGTTAGTTCATGGCTTGTTTGGAATGTCTTAGTGTTTTTAATGTGACCTTGTTGGTAATTACAGGGCTAACTTATGTAAGTTAAGCTAGAGAAGAATTGGTCGATGCAATGGATTTCTTAAGATAGAAAATTATTGCATGATTTTTGTAGGTTCAAATAGTTGTCTAAAACTCCTATTTCAACTTCAAATTTGTCTTTACAATGTGTAATGAACCTTTTTCAATGTCACTATTAAAGAAAAAAGAAAAAAGGTAGGGAAGAGAAGAAGTTCCTGGACTTCAAACTAGAAATGAACAATGATAATGGGCGATCCTATAGTGGACAATCTTCCCAAAACAAAGTTCCACTTAACCAAGTCAAGTTACAGTACCATGAAACTTGTGAAATATTCTAAGTTCTATAGATTTTCAACCTTCCATTCACCATAAAGCATGAACATGAGATATAATTTAAGTGCAACAGTCATATAATGTTAAAACTAGCTTTACACTATAGTTTATCATCAATAAACAATAAAAAGAATAAACAAGGAAGGGCATCAACACAACATAATTCTTCAAAACTAATGAACAACATTAACTAATATACTAAGGCACATAAGAATACACAAAACAACAAAGCTAATCTACTCAAATTCACTAACTATAAGAAGAAGAATCATGCAACATGAAGTTGGAACTCAAGAATCCACCAAATCAATGAATTTCTATTAATATTCCAATAGCATGTCTTTATAACAACTCTGTTCTCTCTTAAAATGAGAGGAGGAGACCCCTATTTACAGTTTTCAAAAAAATAAATAATGGCCAGGATTTAATCTCATTGTGTAGCTAAGATTCACTACAAAATAGGGTTTCACCTACCCCCAAATATAAGACAATATAAAACTACATCTTTTCCTCTAGTCTATTTTGTCCTCTATTGAACAACACTATAGCTCTTTTGTCTTCTAGCTAATTTCCTTTGTTGTAGCTACAATGTGAGGAATTCATCATCTATTACAAGCTTTCTAGCTTCCTTATGCGCGGTGGCATATTTCACAAATTTTCCAATCATTGTTTGAATTTTATCCCATTCTGTTATGTCTGATTGGAGGATATAAAATGATAATGTCTTTGATCAGTTTGTTATTTCTTCCAAATTCTTTAAGCACTTGGGTGCTGCCTTGGTCATCTTCTCAGACTAGACGGAAGCATTAGCGACAAAGTCCATGAAATCCATTGTTATTAGATCTGTTGTCCCATTCTCCATCTTCTTATGGAAGTATGACCTGATTTTTCTTGCATCGACCTCAAGATTTGACATTTCATAATTTTTCATCAGCTTGAGATAGTCCTCAACCTCTTCTCTATGTTCCTTGGCCCATTCTCAATCATGCTCCACTTCATGGAGCACTCAGTCCAAGACCTCTTCTTGGTGATCTAAGCTCATTTTCTATGTTTCAACAAGCCACTAATCATTCTTTACCAGACACATCTCCTTCTCCCATAATTTGTCTAGTATCTTCAGGATAGCTTCAAGCTTAGACCAAGTGATCCTATATATCTTGGTGAAGTGGTGGTAGGTTTTTTTAGCAGACTCTAGTTGTTTCACCAAATATTAGAACTTATTTATTGTTTTGGTGGTGGCTCCAATTCCCATATCTTCATTATATATCACACGTCGGAACCAATCTTTGATAGCCTTTGTTTGATTCCTTCTCTTCTCTAGCTTACTAATATGTTCATCGGATCATAGCAACAAGGGAGCAGATGACATGGTGGGAAGCTCCTCTGTTGATGACCATTGTTGAATATAAGTTGTTAGATACACCACCTGTACTTTTAATTCCTCTTTAGAAGTCTTTTCCTTGTTCATCTAATGCATGATGGTAGCAACAGAGCCCTAAAGATGGTCAATTTTCTATTCTCTTCTAGCTGTCCATAATTCAATGGTGGAAATTCTATAGCTAACTCCCTCCTCTCCCATTAGTAGAGTAGCTATCTGCACCATCCTAGATCCTAATGCATCCATCATCAGATGAGATGATCTGACCCTTGGATTCTTCTCTTTCTTGGTGCTTATTTGGGCTCAGGCCAAAATGGCCTTCAGCCTTTCCTTTGGATCCATTGGTGTCAAGGTTTTCTTCTCTAATTGCCTCTCAAGCCATTCAAGTACCTGAGATTCCCCTTTTGGTGATTCATGATCACCTTCTTCTTTGTGGGTGTGTTGAATTTGCATTACTTTTTCACCTAGAGTCCTTTGCTCTATCTTATCTTCTTCTTCATCAGAATCCTAAATGAATATCGCTTCTTTTTCTGGGGACTCAATGGCTGCATGTTCCTTCGGGATTTCTTTCCCTTCAGTGATCTTCTCTAATTCTTCTTGTTGATGCCCATGCTCTTCATGATATTCCATTTTTGGGATTTTTCTCTTTTCAGCCTCTTTCTCAGGCTTGTATTCTCCTTTCTTTTCCTTTTCTTCCTATTCCTCCAAAGGAGACATCTCTTTATCATGTTTGGGGCTCTAACCTTGCTCCCGTATTAGAAGTTTAGTATCCTCCATTTTCTCAGCTATATCTTTCTCTTCATCGGAGGGCTTATTTTTTACTTCTTCCCCAATGTCCTTGAGTTTTTGAGCCAATTACTCCTTGAGCTCTAGGTAAAATGTTTCAACAATATACTTGGTGCCTGACCCTTCAACATCTTCCTCAAAGGATTGTGTTTCCTCCTCTTCGTGCACTACGTCATCAATTACTAGATGTTGATATGAGATGCTCATGGTAGTCCTCTGCCTCTTCCACTATTTTTCTACTTGCTTCCCTTTCTTGCCTATCCAACTCCTTAGAGATTTGCATCATTGCGTCCATTATGGGGGGGCTTTGATATAGTATGAGAATAGAAACTGAAAATAACATGAGCCATGGCAACCTGCACCACATGATTCGTAAACATTCTAGAAATCTCTAAGGAGATATTTCACATGTATTTGGTAAAGGCCTCTAGAAGGGAGAGAGTAGGCATTATTGTCATTGCACTATCAAGGGGAAGATATGATGATGAAGAAATGGTTGAGGAAGAGAGTAGAGAAGTGGTAACCGATGAGTATTTTATGGCTATGACTTGTGCAATAGGTGGGGTAGAAGCAAGGTGGACTGAAATTTCCACTACGGGTGGAGAGGTGGCAACCATCGGTTGAGAAGTAGGTGGAGGAGTAATGGTGGCAGCAATAATAGTGATGGTGGCAACAGGTGGGGACCTTGGATTCTTGGCATCTTGTTCTTCAACTTCATGGAGCGAGCCTCTTGGATGGTGGGTATTTCCATGAAATTTCTTGATTTATTTAACTTCTTGGAAGGTTCACCCTCTGGGGCCTTCCTTGAATATACCTGGGGCTAGGGCTAGTGCTCGGCTGCTTATTTTCTCTTCTTGGAATGTGTAGTGGGAGGAGACACCGAAGTCCCCCCAATTGGGGTAGTAGTAACAAAGTCACTCTCATTTTCATTCTCATGTTGATCTTCGTATGTTAGGGTTACTCCTTGCAAGTTTAATTGAGCAACTTTCTCATCGATCCACTATTTTATTCTTGTGTCAATAGGCTTTGTCAGAATTTTGAGATCATCAACCTCTTTCTCACCCTAGTCGATCAGCGGTAGCAATAGATTATTAATGGATTTATGCCTCAGATCTACCACAATATTCTCTTCTTCGACAACTTGATCTAGGACTAGAAACAACTTCACTATTTTTACAAAGTATGTCATCATACACATGTAGTTCCACATATGCACCTCCCTATCATCTTTCTAGTTGGCCCAAAATTCCTCTACATTATGTAGATGGGCGCATTCAATCCCGACCATCTTCTTGAGCTTGTCGTATGGGTCAATTCGCTATCTGGCGATTTAAAGCTCCAAGTTGTATTCATTTAGGTCCTTATCGGAGTATTCTACACATTGGGATGTGTGAAGTTAATACATACCTTGACCAAATGTGAGGGGATAAGGGATCCACACTCTATGCTTGCTGATTAGGAGGGTGTGTGCATTTTTTAGCTATTGGGAGAGTTCAAGTAGTATCAGCCAATCATTTGGGTACCGGGGCAGCTTATATGGTTTCTCTGAGAAACCCTCAGTTTGGATGTATGTAAACTTTGGAAATTGGATCAACAAAAAACTGAACTAGTGGATGAAATAAATAGCGTTATGTGAGACCCTTCTTTCAAAATTACCTCCAAGAAACTTGATGATATGCCCGATGAAGGAATCATTGACTCTATAATAGTCATTAAAATTCCTGTATTGGAGTTGAGGGTACTTGTCATATAATTTTAGCTCCCTTACTAGAGTTGGACTTGGTACCACAAATAATCCCCTATAATGAGCACAGTGAACAAGAAAATAGAACAAATATGATGTCATATAGAATTGTGAAGTCTTCTTTATGGCCACAAATTGCTCGTGCAAGAAATCACTAATCATTCTAGCCTAGTAGAATTTGGTTTCCCCTCAAATTATTTCTTCTACAAAGTATAGAATCCACTCCTAAAAGAATGTTGTGGTCAGAAAGCCCATGGCTCTACTCAATAGGGTTACCAAGTCATGGTAATCCTCATAGAAATCACTTCGAAAGAGCTCCTAGGGAACTTTATTTGTACTAACCCTCTTCTCTTTCAGCCAATAGTAATTGATGAGCTTCTTTCACTTGAGGGGATCAGTGTCCCACATCTGCTTACCATATTCTTTAGATGCTTCCTCCATGTCATTGAAGATAGGGATGTGGAAGGTCTTCCCTATTGACTTGGCAAATAGATCAGCTAATACATTTCCATCCATGTCCACTATTATTTTTGTGTCCTCCTGATATGCCTCCATGTAGGCCATTACAAGCTCAGGAGCTTAGAGGCCAGGTGGGAATCCAACAACTTTGGCCAATCCACTACTTCTGATCCTTCTATCATTTTATATCGTGGGGTTGATCCATAACCTTTGCTTGAATTCATCGATATTGATGTCTTAAATTAGTATCTGAGATCTCCTTCCAATCCATGGTGACCCTAGATTTGAGAGGTTCCCCTTGGAACTTGTTCCTCTTTACCCCTAGGTCCTTTGGAAAATTTATTTCCTTTATCTTTCTCTACGGCCGCCTTTGAAGGTCCTACAACCGGTTACATATATCCTATAGACAAAGGAGCAGTAAGCAAATTCAAGCTTAAAACATGAGGAAAATTAGCCAAAACCCTGCAAAATAGTGTTAAATCAGATGATTCATCACTTAAATATTTTAAAATTTCTTTTGGGCCACCATTTTTCACTCATTGGGGAATTTATAGAAATGTGGGCCTAAGGATGCAGACTTCCCTAGGTTGGAGATCATTCTGAAGGAAATAATGAACAAATGACAATCAAAGCATGATAGTTTGCATGGCTCCACCTACGCCAAGATTTTATCATTAGGTGGGGTCTAATGAGGAGGTCAAGAAATTTTAGCACATTGTTGGAGATCACTTTGAAGCTTAGGAGGCATTGGGATCATCTTATAGGCATACAAAAGAAAAAGGTAGCTTGGTTGCTTGAGGTTCTGCCATTGAGAATGACACTGGAAAGGAATTCTCTCGCAAGTGAAGTTCCTCCATGTAGGACCTACAGTCTCAGAGGACGACAATATAGTTCATTCAGAGCTCAAGCCACTATGGGTCAGAAGGTACGGGGAGACGTTGGGTGTCAACCATTTGAAATGGCATAGATGGGATGGAAGTTTGGCCAGAGAGGTCTGCACTATCGGGTTCGTAGGAGGTAAGTGCATCCTTAAGTTTTTTTTCACATATAGTCAAAGGGAAATGACAGGGTCATATCCTGCGCAGTGGACGAGTGTAAGTCATTGAATGTTTGGCATGGCAGGAGCTGGATGGAAGTTTTTGAATGACAGTTCGTGAGATGAAATTGCCTTAGTTTAGGTTCATATGGCAGTTGTGAATGCGGGGCCCAATGTTTCGAAGGACAGGTCATGGAGGCCATTTGACATGGTGAACCCCAAACAAAAACCCATAGATGGAGTTCCACGAGGGGGACCCCGCAAAGGGTCTAGGACTTAGGAATTTTAAGCTTGAATGGTGTTTGCAGAGGTGGGACCCATGTAGCGGGATGACATGATCAGATAGCCATTTCAAACAGTGAATCCCAAAGGGTGATTTGCTAGCGGAGGCTCACGAATGTGGACACGAGAGGGTGGAGGATCTACCTTTAGAGAATTGAAAATTTGGCGAAGTTCACACAACGGCCAAGCGAGGTGGCCTCCCATAGATGCAGGCCCGATAGAGATGCTTGTTGTCTTCCTGAAGCTCAAACATTTTCAAAGGGATGTGACAACGGCGGGAAGGCGTTGGGTCCACAAGGCATGAATGCCCTAGTTCAAGAATGGCGGCTGGGAGTTGAAGTTCTACCGAACTTTGGCGGATGCACTTTGAGGTTTTTTTCAAATTTTAAAACATGGGTTTTTGACACCCAAGGTCATTCTATCAATCTAAGGTTTCTTCTCTTAGAAAGGACTTGGTGATTTTGCAAAAAATCAAAAGAAACCCTATAGCTAAATAGAGGGAAATAACCTACCTTAGAAATCCATGTGAAGGATGACAATCCCCAACAATCCATAAATTTGAATGGCGACAATAGGATGTAGGTGTGGGGGTGAAAAAATCTATGGGCTCTAACAAGTTTTCCAAAAGTTGGCAGGTGAAAATGATAGCTCGAACTGGGCTATTTATAGAATTTTCATCATTTAATGCCCCTCATAAATGTGGGTATGACAGTGGTTGTGACTGGCGAATGATCATTTTGAAAATGGTAGTAGGAACACCAGAGTCTGTGAAGTAGATGGTGGTCAAGAGTTGGTTGTTTGGAATGACCGATAGTGAAAAGAGAAAACCATGATGCGGGTCTCGCAAGGCTGGAGGACATTGAGGTAAATCAATTCAGAATGGCAAAGGCACAAGGGAAACCCACATAGGGTGACCCATAGGGGTGGACCTGCATTGTGCAGAAGCTGCCAATTTAAACATTGAAGGCAATCAACCAGCGAAGTTCTGCAAAGGTCTAAGACTTTGAAAATTTGAGGGTAGAATAATGTGATCAACTCAAGATGATTCTTTTAGATTCATTGACCACATAGGATGCAAAATTAAATAGGGGGCACACAAAATGAGGTAGAGACAAAAGTGACTCGATGAAGTGAAAAGAGAGGGTCCCCATTACGAACAGGGCATGTGTTCTATAGGCATAACAATGGTAAAACTTGGTAAACATTGGGAGAAAGAATTCAAATTTCAAACAAATAACATAATTTCATGTAGTGCATTTGTCAAATTTATTTCCTTTTATCACTACAATAGTTTGAAATTTGGTTTTGAGTTTTAAAATGAATATGTTTGTTGCTTTTGTGTAATCTATTGGATGTGTATGCTCTCTGATTGTGCTATGTGCAATCTTGGAGATCAAAATAACCTTCTAGTTTACTTATTTTTTCTATGCCTATACCTAAAGTTGAGATATCTTGTGTATGCTCTCCCCTTGTTCTTTATGTGATCCCGAGGATAAAAAAAGCTTAGCTTCAATATTTCCCATTAGGAGGTTTTCTTGGGGATTTCATTACCCCATGTTTGACCTCAACATTTGTTTCTAGTGGGGTATATGATGGGGGAGATCAAAATTTGTGCCTTAAGAGTGATTCATCAATATTGTGTCTAGCTAAGACATGGGATCCTCGATCTATCAATACTTGTTTAGTGAAGAGGATAGGAGAGACCCTCATAGACTAAAGCATTTATAAATGAGTCTTCAATTCACAAATACCACTAGAAACCTTGTTTTTAGTAGTTCTAAGACCATCATTATCAATATAGTGTTGTGAAAGGTACAATATCATAACTGAAGTTACTCATCATGTACCTCCTTAAGTAAGGTGGAAACTCTTTGGGATAAAGGTGTTGAAAACTCCAAAGGAAAAGGTGAGCCCTTGAACCACTAGACTTCTAGCTACTTACTCTTAAGAAGGGAGAAGTTTCTTGTGGTAATATTAAGGTGTTTTATCATGTGGGCATACAGTAGTGTGACACTCCTACTTGAATAATTATAGGGTTTTAATGTTATTGGCATGTCTTCTTGTAAAAACCAGTAAAATTCATTCAACCTTATAACCTTGAAAGTCATTAGCCATATAGTTTGTTATTTTTCTCTTGTCAAAGAATAATCTATCCAAAATAGCTAAAAACTTGCAAAAACACATATTTCTACATAAAATTGCAGTTCTAAGTCATAGAATGGTGTTTCTAAGTCATATTTTTATGCTTCTAACTCGTAACATTATGCTTTTGAACTATTTTGTAACACTTTTTATTTATTTTATGTGCATCTCTTTGATAGAGTTGCACATTTGATAAATAAACTTACATTTTTTAGTCTCATAAAAATGCTTCTCATTCAAACTTCTACACTTTTGAGTTATTTAGTGGTGCTTGTGATTTATTCTATGGTGCTTGTGATTTATTATCTTATGCATTTGTTTGATAGAGTTTCAATTTTGAGTTGTACAATTGCATTTTTTATCACATTTTGTCGTAATTTTGACCTACTTTCCTATGTAATTATTTGACAAAGTTGCATTTATAAGTTAATTTACTATGCTTTTGAGTAATATTACTATGCATTTGATTAGGACTGTGACACTTTTGACAGATCCATGAGTTTCTAGAATATTGTAAAAATCATATTTTTAGGATTTTGACCAAGCATGCCTAGAACAAGACTTGAAACATTCTAGTTGATTTTATCACCTTTATCCACCAATAAAATTATAAATAAAAATACTATCCATCAAACATCTCATTTCACTTATCAGACTTTATAATTATTATCCTTGACCTATACAACAATCCTTTTTAGCATATCCTTAATCATCCAATCATCAAACATCCAACAAACAAATATTTAAATCCTAATCTAGATCTTCTATCTTTCATCTCTAACTTAATTTTTTACTTTAAATATTTCCTACATCAAGTATAGAGTTGAGCTAGCTTAATCACAAGTGAATAAAATAGCTTAGGAGCCTTGGACACTCTTGAGTTGGTGAGCTCCACTCCTTATCCTTTTTCTTGGACACATTAGTCTAGCTCAAGTAAAATCATTTATACCTAGAACTTATCATCATAAGGAGATCTACATTTACTTTGGACTATTATGGTTTTGTTAACAATTTTTTATCAATCAAAGCATCACCAATCCAGATCATCATATCGTTTTCCATGTTTGATCAATCTATTTTAAAATTCCAAGGAAACAAACATCCATATCAACCATTATCTCTCATCTCACACACCATTTAATATGGTCTTGAAGTTTGTATGCCTTTCACAAGGTCTCAACATAACAAAATTATGGAATATCACCAATTTGATTCAAACATAACAACAACCATTAGGTTATAATCAATTTGAGTTTGGTATGCCTTATAATTTACACATCCCAAGTATATACCAAATACCACACCCATATTCTCTAGGATTTATTCTTGTTTTATGAGACAACACACAAGATTCCTTTGGATTATCACCAAAAAAATTAAAAGAAATGCAAAAATACCTAGAAATAATGAAAGCCATTAATAGTCATCTTTCTTTTAATCCCAACATATATTTTCTCATACTAGCACAAAAAGGTCCCAATTTATTGTTGCAAGTATGTTATTGGTGTTGTCATTGATGTCAACATTTGTTAGTGTCAATCATTGATGCCAACTATATGGAGATTATGTGTTGAATTTTTTGGAAGGATGTTGGTGCTGTCATAGTTGGGGAGATTGTTGTCAAGAGCTTGTTGTGATTTGACGATAAGGTGTTATAGTGTTCTCATCAGTGTTTTCATTAAAGTCTTCATGAATAAGAGTTGCAGTTTCAGTAAGTTTACTTGGTTTCCAAATTCTTTTGAGAAAATCTAAATAAAAGAGATTATAGTGTGGCAAAGTGGTGTTTAGTGTTGTGCTCCACATTTCTTTATGGCTGAATTTATTCTTGTGTGGTTTGGATATGATGATTAGAGGTGATTAGAGGTTCTATATCCATAATATTAGGTTCTAGATAATTCTACAGTGAAATTTGTGTTCACTAGTGTGTTTATTTGTGAAGGGTGTCTAGGAGAAATGAGATCGCTCCACATTTCTCCGCACTGAGGTTTCTTGTGTTGTGAATTTAGGGATGTACTTATAATGTCTATATCTAATTTCCCTTGAGGTTTCAGGTGTTGAGGTGTTCCAAAAAGTTGGTTAATGAGATGGATATTTGTGCTAGTGTGTTTTCTTGCATAAAATGATGGTGTTCTTAGTTTGAGGTGGTTGTGATAGATTTCTAGAATATTTTGAGTCCTTGTATGGATATTGTGGAGTTTTTTTATGTGGTTCTTTAATTTTTTTTAATACTTGGTTAAGAATGAACTTATTTGTTAAGGGTGTTAATATAGGTTTGGTTGACTTGGCATGTTAACGTTGATTGTGGAAATGATGTGTTGTTTGTGGAAGTGTGGTAAATTTTTTTGGCATATATTTTGGTCCTAGTTAATCCATGGTTTGGTTTTCCTTTACTTATTTCCATCAGAGAAGTGTTTGGTGTTGACCTATTTTGTAATTGCACATTTGAGGTGCATAGCCAACCTTGGAGAATGTTTTCAAGGTTGAGGATGGTATAAATTCAAGGTATAGTGTTGGAGAATGGTGTGTGTGTGTGTGTGTGTGTTGTGTCATAGTTCAAAATGAAATCAAGTGTTGTGATGTAAGTGCAAGATTTGTTGATTAAGGCTACCAAAAGTAGTGAGTAGAAGGTGTCTACATCTTCAATGTACACAAAGTTACTGAAGGAAATGAGATGAAGGTCGCAGATGGTTTAGAGTTGTTGTGGTGGATCTTCCTATTGCTTTGAGATATACTTCTCTTGTTAATAGTTATTTTCTTGCCTCTTTCTAATCAGGTAGTGAGCCATTATCAGTGAACCCTTCTTTCTTTGGTAAATGAGCCCTCCGATAGTGAAAGAATTTTATTTGGTGTTGAAATTCATTTATATAGTGAGTTAATCCTCACCTTGGTTTTTATTTTCTTTGTTTTTCCACATAAATCTAGTGTTATTATGTGTTTTCCTTACTATTTCATGTGTTTAAATTCTACTAATGCATGATAAGGGTTTAATGGTTGATAATGGTTTGAAAATATATTGAGGGTTATAATTTTTTGATGTATAATTGATTCACCCCCCTCTCAATTATCCTATGCATCTAACAATTGGTATCAGAGCCCAGTTACTTGAAATGAGATTAACCACTTAAGGTAGATTCAAATGGTTCACAATAAGGAGGCTCCCTTGTTTGATGGGATAAATTATGTATTTTGGAAAACTAGGATGGAAGGTTTATTTTTTTCCCTATGGTTTGGAGTTTGGAAGTCAATTGAAGATGGATATACCATGCCCAATGGTTGTTGCCCAAAAAAGGATATAAAAGTCATGGAAAATCCTAACTTTGGGAATTGGACATTATAGCAGATGACTAACATCTTCTTATGGTCATTCATTTACATTGTCAAACCAAGGAATGTATACTTGAAATGGAGTGGCACTGTATGTGCACTAAGAACCAGTTTTAGCCACAATTTACTAGAAATAAATGCTTGAAAGGAATTCTACTTCTGATGCAGGAATGTAAGGTAAAATCTTCTTAATGTAAGCATAACTTAATCAAAGAAGAAATCATGAAAACTATTACTAAAGAACAAACCATGAACTGGTCTTATGTTGCAGGAACAAACAAATGGATCAATTCCTTATGCTGCAGGAACAATATAAGACTGAGTTTGCACTGAAACTTTCAGGAATGAAATTCTAACTTATAAACAATAGGAAATAAACAACTAACTATAGATACTCACTAAGTGGGCCCCCTTAGCAAGCATCAACCAATTTATGCAAGAATTGAACTCAAAATTTCATTAGCTTTTATTCATAAACTTGGAATCAAATTCATGGTCACTCTGCTTGTAAGAAAACTAACACAAAATTTGTTTCTCATTATAATACTAATCTCAACACACAGTGTTTTGTTTCTACTCTCTATTCTAGTATAATCTCATCTAATATGTTCACTCACACAGGAGGAACACTTATTTATAGAAAAGAAACTAACTAACTAACTCTACTAGAGAAAGATATGGACATAAATGCTTCCTGATGCCAAGGAACAAACTTCTCATAAATGAGAGCATATATGTTCAACCGATCCAGAGAGAATCTAGCATTACACTCTTCCTATATTGATGATCATTTATATTTCCTCCCAATGACCCGATCAAAGAGTCTTTGTTGGAACAACTTCCTCAATGTCGTGCTGGAAATTGACTTTACTTCAAGGTCGAGATCTGTTGTGCTTTGGCTCATTCATGCTTCTTTCAACAACCTACGATACACATGGTGACAAAAGAAAAAGAAAGCAAGAACATAATAACACGATACTCATTCATTAATCACACATTAAATCCATTTCATTATCCAAAAACCACATGCATAATATCAGTCATTTGGGAGGTCAAATAGGGCAATAAATATAGACACATAGAGATGTTAAGCTACAGGAATATAGGAATGTGTTGCCATAGGATACTACCCATTTTTAGATAAAAATTGTTTAATCAAAGAGTTTAAACAACCATCAGAAAAAGAGTAAGGTTATTTTAAAAATACATCATGATATTCAAATTATGAGTATATTTCGGGCTCATCATTTTCCCCCTACTTATCCTAATGATGGTCCTCTAGCATTAAGCTTTCTGGTTGTTTCTCTGAAATTGGTAGGAGTAGCATGGCCCTACATTGAAGTTCCAAACTTGTAGTAGAAGCCTCTGTAATTTTTCCATCTCTCATACCTACGAGCTTTTGTATCTTCATTAACATTTGTATCCAAATAAGGGTATAGTGGCCACATCAAAACTAGAGGTCGAAATGTTAATGGCAACCATAATTCAAACCTTTCCTTGAGACCCAACTGTATATACCTTTCTAACCTTCTGATGGCTTCTCTAAAGTTCAGAGGGCTATGAGGCTCAAATTTTCTTAGACCAACAGTCAATTTTTCCCATCTTGTTTTAATTATGGAAGATGAAAGCTTCCAAAACAAATATGTTTGGTCTTTGAATTCATCATACACCTTCTTCTTGAGATCAAATATTTGTATTCTTGTTGCAGGATCATAGAATCCATATGCAACAGTAAGCCAAGTTCTCATAACTATTTGGGGATCTGAGATTTTAGGTCGCAGGGGAATAGGTTATTTCCTTTTAGCCTCTTCATAAGCCTCTAATTGCTTCCCATAGTTAGTTTCATTAGCCGCCCAAGACATGAGTGACCTTAGATGAATGTTACCAATGTAGAGAAGTGGATTCCATTATGTTTCAAAGGGGATTAGCAAACCATGCAGATAAAATTCACATAAAAAATTTCTCAGCCAATTGGGTGTTGTTTGATATGCATCATAAAATTCTTTAGCTGAGTGAATGTCAGGATCCAAATTTTTGGAAATTCTCATCAATTAGAACCACAAAAATTACTCTTTAGGCACATTTCATATACCTTAGGTGGTGGTCTACATTCCATAATTTTTCTAGCTACCTTCATCATTTCATTCATTTTCTCTTTCATTTCTTATATTTCCTATTTTTGTCTTTCAATTTATTTTTTCAATTTCTTCTTCTCTTCTTCCCAAAGACTTTGTTGAAGTTCAGTTCCAGCCAAATGGCAGAAACTCAAAGTCTGAAGTGTAACAGGCCTCCATCTAATTCTAAGATATTTTGAATATTCAATCAACAACGTCCTTCTATACACAACCAATGCACGACAAGTTTCAGAGGGAAATGGTGTTTCATTGAATACTTTAGTTTGTTCAAGATGTTCTTCCTCTTGTTGCTCAGGAGGAGATTGTGCTTCTCTTGAAATTTTCTCAACTACATCAGCCAAGTCATTAAGACTTGGCATCCTCCTTTCATTACCACAACCATGTTGTGCTTCCTCAACTTCCTCTGTTTCAGTTTGCAATTCCCCAAGAATAACATAGGAACTCTATGGAACATTCTCACATACACTCAGAGATCATCATGACTAAGCTCCTCAGATTCCTCAAAAATGACTATAATTCTTTGTTGGATAGAGGTTGAGGTAATTTTACACTATTTCCTTGTTGAAGCTCTTTTTGGCAATGTAACATTTGTGGGAGGTTCTTTTGCAGCTTTCCTCTTTCTAGGTTGCCTAGAGGATTTAGACTCAGCAAAAGAGGATGATGATGAAACTATGGTGACAACAGGTGTTGCTGTAGGAGAAAGTAGAGTAGAATGTTTTTGCTTTTGAACATGAGGGCTTGATTCAGGAGTTTTTTCAGCCCTAGATGACTCTCCTACCTTTTTTTCCCCTTTTTATTTTCTAATAGCAGACCTAGTTTTTACCTGAGTAGAGGGCTCTGGTGTGGAGGTTGCAGAACTAGGTGTTGTAGGAGCAGTTGATTCTTGCTCAGCTTCCCTACTCATAGATTCTACTCTCTTTTTCTTGTGTTGTGTAGGGAGTGCTCTAGGAGTTTGTGGAGGTTGCTGACCCTTTTGGGCAACAAATTCTTGCCAAGAAAGGGGTGATACATCCCTCAGAGAATGCTCAATCAAGAGTTTAATAAGGGCATGATGGGTGATAGAGTTGTCTTTACCTTTCTAGGTTTCATGGGCACTACCTTCCAAAAGGTTTAACAAAATTTTTGGGACATTGACAGCTAAATTGTGTCTCATATGACTCAATATTTTAAAATGATAAAAATGCAAATAGGAAAAACGTCCCTCACAAGTCAAACACCTGATTATGAAGGAGGCATATTTTGAGTATGGATAAGGCAGTGACACCTATTTTCATCCTTGTTTGGAAACCTCTAAGGGTCCATCAGTTGGCATTGTGAACTCTACCCTAGAAGAGACAACATCCCTTCTTGAAGGAAAGTTATCTCCTACTTCTGGAAGCCCAGTTACTTTAGCAATCCATTCTTCTATAATGGCTACTATCAAACCCCATACCGTAGCTTCTCCTTCTAAAAGAGTTCTCAAAAACTCACCTGCAGCTTCCTTATTAAAGGAATCTATCCTCAGAAAATAATTCAGCCATCCGTAAATGTTGAATGCTTGAACCACTTGAGGATCTTGTGTCAAGGCTTCACGAGCTGTTGGTTCATGTCTCACTAGCTGGCCTCCCATATTCACAAATTATCTCAGCTGAAATTCCTGAAACTCAAACTTCTAAAAATTTGAAAAATACTTTTTTCTTCACCCTACTTCTTTCTTTTCGGCTATTACCTTTCTTTACTTACCAAGAATGATAAAAGAGATAATTGCATGCAATTATTGTTTAGAAACTACTCAAACTAAGTAGTTAACTTATTGATCAGGATAAAAGCACGCAGTCATTCTTGGTAAGTACAAAAAATAAAACTGTTTTGACAGACGTGGCAATGGCACAAGAAAAAGTTTTAAAATGAATTATCCCTGCCCCCTACTAAAAATTTGGCATGTGTCCACACATGTGTGAAAGGATAGGAAAAAAACAAGTAGTAATGACTGATAGATACATAGAAATTAATGAAATAAATAAATGATGTGACAATAAAAGATATCGTGTACCTTATAATAAGTGCTCGTAGATGTTGGGAAAGATCATAGTGTAGCTTGAAATGATCATTGGAATGCAAACCATAAATGAAGGTGGTATGGCAGGATAGATGACATGGATGAGTGACATTGAAAAGAAAAATGGAATGAATGATGGTGATGGATGAAAAAAAGAGAAAGTGGCTTCCTTAAAAAGGAAACCTTTATTATGGACATGCAACATAGTACTTAAAGAGATGTTGTAGGAGAAAGACTGAAGCCTTTTTCTGCATGAAGATCAGTGGTTGCATCTGAAACAAACTGCTTCATAAATTATTCTTTGGATGTTGGCTTATGATACAACCTAAGACGGTGTCCATTAACCAGTAGCTTGAATCAAACATGATCTATTGTAGCCAACTAAATTGAACCATTATCAAACATATTTTCTATTTCATAAGGACCAATCCATCTTTTCATGATTTTACCCTCATTTTACTTGTACCTGGAGTCATAGAGCAGCACCCAATTACTGATAGAATATTGCTTAGTTCTGATATGGTGGTCATGCCTTTTCTTTCTTTGTTGTTGGATAGCTTCAATATGTTGGAGGACATCTTTCCTTATCTCATCCAATGCATTGAGCTATAGGAGGTGGTCCTTTTGGGCTTTTGAAAGATCAATGTTAATTTGAAGAGAAATCCTTAAGGTCTTATGCTCAAACTCTATTGGCAACATGGCAGTTTTTCCATAGAGTAACTCAAAAGGTATAAACCCTATAGTTGTTTTCCATGTTGTCCTATAGGCCCAGACTGCTTCTAGAAGACGTCTGCTCCAATATTTCTTGTGTAACTATACTATTTTAGTAAGGATTGCCTCTAATTCTTTATTGGTAACCTCTGCCTAACCATTGGCTTGAGGGTGATAGGGGCTAGACTTTCTATGCCTAATCTTGTAATCATTCATCAATGTAGTGATTAAGTTTGGTGTAAACTAAGCTCCTTGATTAGTAACAAGTTCCCTTGGGACTCCAAACCGAGTAAAAATCTGCTCATACAAGAACTCAACAACTTTATTGTCACGGGCATGTGTCATTTCTTTCACTTCCACCCACTTGGTTACATAATCAGTGCAAACCAAAATGTATGATTTCCCATTGGATGGAGGATCAATAAGCCCAACAAAATCCATGCCCCACTTGTCAAAGGGACTGACTACCACTTTAGGATACAAGGGAATTTCATCAGACCTTGTTGGTCTCCCCATGCATTGACATTTGTCACATTTTTTGGTGTAGGCTACAACATCCTTGTGTAGTGTGGGCCAATAGTACCTTGTATTAAGCACTTTCATTGATGTTCTCTTAGATGCAAAGTGCCCACCACATGTCTCATCATGAAAAGAATGCAAAATTTCATATGTCTCATCTTCCCTAACACACCTTCGCATGACTTGATAAGGTCCTATGTAAAATAAACAGTCTGCAATCCATGAAAAGTTAAAACTTTTCTCTATCAACAATTTCTTGTCCTTTGGGGAGATGTGAGCTGGTATCTTATTGGTTGCTAAATAATTTGCAATATCTGCATACCATGGGGTTTGAGCAGCAATAGAAAATAGATTTTCATCAAGAAAGCTATCATCAATTACCTCAGAGGTGGCAGGTGTAGTTGTTTGAAGTCTTGACAAGAAATCAGCCACCACATTAGCCCTGTCCAGCTTATCAATAACTGTGATATCAAATTCCTACAACAATAGGATCCATATTACTAATCTACCATATATGGCAGGCTTATTCATGAGGTACCTTATTGCTGCATGATCTATATGAACAAATATTTGGTAACTAGTGACATAATGTCGAAAATTGTTCAGGGCATACACAACTGCTAGCAATTCTTTCTCTGTGACAGTATAGTTTAATTAAGGGCCTTGAAGGTTTTTTCTAATCAAATATATGGAATGTTCTATGGAATTCTCTTTCTATCCTAAAACTGCTCCTATGGCATAATCAGATGCATTTGTGTGTAAATGAAAGGGCAGACTCCACTTTGGTCCTTGAAGAAAAAGTTCCTGACTAAGTAAGTTTTTAAGTTGCAGGAAAGATTTGTCACAGGCCCTAGTCCAATTAAATTCACAATCCTTAGTCAGTAAGGCATATAATGGACTGGCTATTTTTCTGAAATCTTTGATAAATATTCTATAATATCCAGCATGTCCTAAGAAGCTTCTAACATCCTTTTGTTTCATAGGTGTTTGCAAAGTTAGAATAACTTCTATTTTTGCAGAATCAACTTGAATTCCTGCTTGATAGATATGATGGCCTAAAATAATTCCTTCTTGCATCATCATAAAACACTTCTCACTATTCAAAGACAAATTATGATCCTTACATATTTTCAACACTCTCTCCAAATTTTTTAATGCTTCTTCATAAGTAACTCCATAATTGGTGAAGTCATCCATGTAGATCTCCATAGAATCATGAGAAATGTCAGCAAAAATACTGATCACTACCCTTTGAAATGTTGTAGGTGTGTTACATAGGTCAAAAGGTAAGACATAGTAGGCAAAAGTGCCCCATGGACAGGTAAAAGTTGTTTTGTCTTGATCCCTAGGGGCAATTTTAATTTGATTATACCCACTATATCCATCCAAAAAGGAGAAAAAAATTTTACCAAACAATGAGTCTAGCACTTGGTCAACAAATGGCAGTGGAAAGTGATCCTTTTTAGTTGTAGTATTTAGCTCCTTGTAGTCTACACAAACTCTCCATTTTCCACCTTTTTTAGGAACGATCACCAATGGAGGTACACATTGACTGTCTGAAATAGGGTAGATAAAACTAACATCAAGCAATTTTTGGAGCTCACTTTTAACTATTTCTCTGAGTGTTAAGTTTATCCTCCTTTGAGGCTACCTAATACGTGAATAGTATTCCTTAATATAGATCCTATGAGTACAGAGTTGAGGATCTATTCCCTTCATATCCCCATAGTCCCATGCAAAAGCTCTGTGTTGATCTTGCAGAATTTTGACTAGGGAGGTTTGTTGAGATTGAGGTAGCTTATTATTAATATGCAGACAACGGCCTGGAGACACAGCCTGGAGACAATTCTATTTTCTTTGTAAGATCATCCATGAATGCCACTGATAAAGGTGGTGTCTGTATTTCTCATGGAAGCAAATGATAAACTGCAAGAATTTTAAGTGGCAAGTTCTCAAGATTTAGTTGCTCCAGGAAGCACTACTGAGGACAACTATCTGGTATAGCTGGGCTACTCATATCAGAGTTGGACTGCAAAATTTGTAGGAGCAGGTCATCCTCACTTTGAATTTGGGAAAAAGGATTAGTTTGCAACATCATTAGCTGAGCCAATGAACTGACTTCTTCTGTTTCCTCTCCTAAATTAGGCCAAATTGGTTGAGATAAGTCTGGCTGAGGCTGGGCAGGTGGGTATAAAGCCAATTTCTTTGTTGACTGACCATCATAAATTATCATGTCTCCTAAATAATATCCTATAAAAGCATCAGTTGTGGCTAACCATGGTCTACCAAGGATGATAGGATATCCTCCCAAAGTTTCCTTAGTGGACAATATGGTGAAATCTATTGGGTATTCCCAAGACTCAAGGTTGACAATTATATCTTCTACCATGCCATCAGATATTACTATGGAACTATCAGCAAGTTGTAGGATGGTAGGTGTAGACCTTATGGTTAGGATATTCAAATACTCCAAAGTATGCTTGGTCATTACATTGATGGTTGCACCAAGGTCAATCAAAACATTCTTTACTATCTGACCATTAATATTTATTTGTACCACACGACTCCTAGGGTCAGCATATTTTGGCATGAATACCTTCCCTAACATAATATCTACCAAATTTCCTAGAACATGGATATTTTGGGGATCCTTTTTCTTTCTTCTAGGTTTCTTCAAACAAGCCTCCTTAATGGCTTTTCCATAAATTGGGACATCTTTAATGGCTTAAAAGAGGGGAATTTGAATATGTACATTCTTTAGCTGATCCAAAATATCAAAGGTAGGCTCTTCCATAGACTTGGGTGTAGTAACTTGAAATTTCTGAGGAAAAGGTGGTTTGGATTGATGTTGTAGAATAGGATCCTTAGAGACATTATCTGATATAGGTATATGTTCTGCAGGACCAGTAAGTTGTTCAGAGGCAGTTTCTAGAACCTCAGTAATTATTGGCAGTTGTGGAGCAGATAGAGTGATTCTAGACCTGAGATGGATATCATTAATATTCAAGGCATAGGATGGATATTGATTGGCCTCTACAAAATACATAGGCTGCTTTTGTTTCTGTTGTTGCTTATTATTAGGATTTGGCAATGGTTGAGTAGGCATAGGCATTTGTTTTGGAGGGCCAATATTTTCTGCAGGTGTCGTAGGAGGTGGCATGAGGGTCGGAGGTTGTGGTTGTTGAAGTGGCAGGAATCCAAGGGATTGGTTCTGCCATTGCTGAGAACCTCTCCATTGAGGATTTTGCTGCCAATTACCTTGGGGTGGAGTCCATTGTTCTTGTGGCTATTGCCAACCTCTTTGAGGAGATTGTCATTGAGGACTCTAATAGTTAGGCTAGTGTGGTTGAGAAGTATTCCAAGGCGGTGATGGGCCATATGTAGGTTGCCATTGGTTATTGTAATTAGAATAAGAATTACCGAAAGTCAAAGGGTATTGAGGCATATCTTGTCTTTGGGCCCATGGGCGCCTTTGTGCAACATAGTATACATGGTCATCATCACCCTCTACTACCTTAAAATTAGTCTATAATTGCTTAGCCTCCATGTTATCCACCATCTTACATTTGTAGTCATGTTTCTTTCGTCTACAATGTGGACATAACCCAACCAAGATTGCTTCAGCTTCCTCATGTTTCTTTTGAGCTTGCATAGTATCCAACTGTGTAGCCATGTTGTTTATGATACCCTACTTGAAATCAGATAGAAAATTTGAGATCTCCATCCATGAAACTCCATTAGTAGAAGACTTTCCCACTATAGCTTGATGACCTCTACCCTTCTTGACATTTTCTCGAGAGTAGTTGTGACATATGAACTGAATATCATCCCAAGGCACTTGGTTTATATCTCCTCCTCCCATCATATCCAGGGCATCTGTACAAGCATCATTGATTCCCCTCAAAAAAAGTAGTTTATGAGATTCTTCATTGAGTGTATGGTCTGAATTCTTTTTTAGGGAAAACAAGAACCTTGAGATATAGTCTTCCAGGCTTTCTTCCTCCTTTTGCTGAATTTGGAATATATCATCACCCTTACTACCACTCTTACAATATTCCTTGTATTTCTCAAGAAATTGTGTTTGCATGATTTCCCAACTATCGACAACATCCCTTCCCAAACTCAAAAACCATCTAAGAGCTCCCTCCTTCAAAGTAGCAAGAAACAACTTCATCTTGTGAGCATCTGAAGTGTAATCATAGTTGTGAAAGAGGATATCAAACTCAAACAAGAAAGTGTCTGGGTCCTCTGTAACTAGTCCATAGAACTTGGGAAGTAATGAAGAAGGAATATTTTTAAGGTTATCATTATCTTGTTGGGCTATGATAGGGAATTCAAAAGCAGGAGGTCGATTAGGTGGATTTTGTGCCATATTTGCTTGATAGAGTATCAAAGAAAATGGATTTTATTGAGGTTCTTTGTCAGCTAGGTCAAAAGGAAATTCAACAAGTAGGTCTTCAACAAATGGATTGATATCTTGATCTCCGCCTTCCTCAAATAGATTATAAGTTGGTTCAAAATCGTTATCAGTGAACGAAAGGTTAAGGAAGAATCTTCCTAGAGGATCTCTTCTTCTATGCATGTAACAGACCTAACTCAAAATTGAAGGAATTTGAAAATTCTTGAATAATCACACTAATACTACTGCTAACAATGACTATGATAGGTTCTTAGCTTGACACAATCCCCAGTAACGATGCCAAAAAATGGTTGTCACCCACAAAAGGATATAAAATTCATGGAAAATCCTAACCTGGGAATTGGACATTCCAGTAGGTGACTAACATATTCTTGTGGTTGTTCATTTACATTATCAAACTAGGGAATGTATACTTAAAATGGAGCGGCACTGTATGTGCACTAAGAACCAATTTTAGCCACAATACTAGAAATAAATGCTTGAAAGGAATTCTACTTCTAATGCAGGAGCATAAGGTAAATTCTTCTTAACTTAAGCATAACTTAATCAAAGTAGAAATCATGACAACTATTACTAAGGAACAAACCATGAACTGGTCTTATGTTGTAGAAACAAACACAGGGATGGATTCCTTATGCAATAGGAACAATATAAGATTGAGTTTGCATTGAAATTTTTGGGAATGAAATTCTAACTTATAAATACTAGAAAATAAACAACTAACTACATATACTCACTAAGTGGGCCCCCTTAGCAAGCATCAACCAATTTATGCAAGAATTGAACTCAAAACTTCATCAACTTTCATTCATAAACTTGGAATCAGATACATGGTCACTCTGCTTGTAAGAAAACTAACACAAAACTTTGTTTCTCATTATAATACTAATCTCAACACACTCTTTTCTATTTCTACTCTCTAGTCTAGTCTAATCTCATCTAATTTGTTCACTCACGTAGGAGGAACACTTATTTATAGAAAAACAACCAACTAACTAACTAACTCTAACAGAGAAAGATGTGGACATAAATTCTTCCTGACACTGAGGAACATACTTCTCATAAATGAGAGCATATCTGTTCAACCGATCTAGAGAGAATCTAGCATTCCACTCTTCCTAGATTGATGATCATTTAGATTTCCTCCCAATGACCCGGTTAGAGAGTCTTTGCTGGAACAACTTCCTCGATGCCATGTTGGAAATGGACTTTACTGCAAGGTCGAGATCTATTGCGCTTTGACTCATTCATGCTTCTTTCAACAACCTATGATACACATGGAGACATAAGCGAAAGAAAGTACACACATAATAACACGATACTCATTCATTAATCACACATTAAATCCATTTCATTATCCAAAAACCACATGCATAATATCAATCATTTGGGAGGTCAAATAGGGCAATAAATATAGACACATAGAGATGTTAAGTTGCAATAATATAGGAATGTGTTGCCATAGGATACTACCCATTTTTAGATAAAAAGTCTTTAATCAAAGAGTTTAAACAACCATCAGCAAAAGAGTAAGGGTATTTTAAAAATACATCATGATATTCAAATTATGAGCATATTTTGGGCTCATCACCCAATAATGGTCCAAAAACTAATGATGAGATCAAGGCATATGAGAATAATGGAAAATTAAGGAATTCTCTTTTGAGTGGTCTTGTTGATTCAAAACTTTTGAAGGTTATGAGCTAAAAATCTGCTAAAGAAATTTGGAAGAATCTGGAAAGTATCTATGAAGGAGATGTAGAATTTGAAGACTAAGTTTGAAACCCTAAAGATGTCAGAAGATGAAGATATTGCAAGCGACATGCATAGATTGGATGAATTTTTCAATTCCATCGATGGCCTTGGTAGAAAACTAGAAGGAGGTGAGGTGGTAAAGAAGGTATTAGGAACTCTTCCTAAATCTTATTGTTCTAAATTTTATGCTATCGAGGAAGCTCAAGATTTAGATCGCTATTCTAGAGAGCGGTTGTTTGGTGCTTTAACTACTTTTGAATGAAGAGATTTTGGTTAAAATGATTCAAGAAAAGAGTCTGCATTTAAAGCTATCAAAATAGAGAAGGATGATGGATCAAATATGGATGATCTTGATGAAATAGAAGCAAATTTTGTAAGAAGATTGAAAAAGGGCACTAGAAAATATAGAGGTAAGTTACCTTTCAAATGTTTTAACTATGGAAATATAGGTCATTATACTTCAAGATGTCCAACCAAAGTTTCAAATGACATATATAAGGATAATAAAGGTAAATGTGTCAAGATAAATTATTATGTTAAAGAAGATTCTAGCATATTCGATGATGAATTCTTGTCCATGGCTCTAAATATTGGAAATAATTATAGTGACTCCAAAATATGTATGAAGGAAATTGCTCCAAAAATGGGTCACAACATCAAATGGACTATAGTGACTGCTTTTCATGCTAGAGAGGAGAAAAATCATTGGATAATTGATAGTGGATGCTCAAATCATATGACAGGTGATAAGAATAATTTTGTTAAACTTGAGAATTTTGAAGGTGGTCTTGTTATGTTTGGTGATGATACATTTGCTAAAATGTGTGGAAAAGGTTTAATTAGTTTTGATGGAAATAATAATACAAATGATGTTATTTATGTCAAGGGTCTCTAACATAATCTTCTAAGTGCAGGAAAAATGTGTAGAAAAGGATATAATCTTGTGTTTTAGTATGGTGGTTGTGAAATAAGAAAAGGAAGATCTAGTACTCTAGTTGTTGTAGGAACAAGGACAAATGGGAATGTTTATCAACTTAAAGATGATAATGGTAAGTTTTTTATGAAACAAATCAACAAAATTTGGCTATGGTATAGAAGAATGTGTCACATCAATTTTAATAGTCCAGTGAGGATCAAATCTACTCGAGTTGTGAGAGATTTTTCAAGAATTACAAAACCTATCAATGCAGTTTGCAAGGAATGTCAAGTTGGGAAGCAAACAAGAAAGAGGTTTAAAATCAAAGACTATTCTACAACAAGACCTTTGTATTTGGTGCATATAGACCTATGTGGACCTATAAGAACATGAAGTTTTCAAGGTGACATATATTTCATGTTGTTAATTGATGATTACTCTAGAATGACTTGGGTAACTTCTCTCAGAGAAAAATTGAAAGCTCTAGAAAATTTTAATGTATTTAAAGCTATGGTTGAGAATGAAATGGATATGAAAATCTAGTTCTTAATTTCTAATAGAGGTGGAGAGTTTACCTACAATGAGTTTGATAATTTTTATGAAGATCATGGAATAACAATGCATTAGTCAACTCTTAGAACTCCTCAACAGAATGGAGTGGTGGAGAGAAAAATACGAAAAATTAGGAAGTAGCAAGGACAATGATGAAGGAAGCAAATATACTAAATTTATATTAGAGAGAAACTATTCATACTGTAGAATACATACTCAACAGAGTAAAAGAAAGAGAAAAATTTGAGACTCCCTATGAACTATGGTATGGAAGAAATCCTATTGTCACATATTTTAATGCTTGAAAGAATATTTTATATTAGGAGAGATGAAGAAAACTTGGGAAATTTTAATGCAAGATCAGATGAATGAATCTTTCTTTGATATCCTACAAGAAGCAAGACTTATCAATGCTACAACAAGAGGCTAAAGAAGATAGTTGAAATTGAAAGTGTCAAATTAGATGAAGAACCAAATAAAATATCATTAATAATAGAAGGATATGAATTTGATGAGTCCTCTTATAGATAAGAATAAAAGGAAAAGGAGATGCAAGTTGAAGATGAAGATACTCCGGAAAGGATTCCTAAGACTCTTAATTTTGTGCTAAAGAATCATTCTGAAGATTGGATCATTGGTGATAAGAGTAGATGTGTGTTGACAAGAAGAAAAGTTGTTATGATAGAAAAATATGTAAATTTGTGTCTACTTTCCAAAGTAAAACCTAAGATAGTGATTGAGGCATGTAAATTGAGAAGAATCAAACTTGGCAATTAGTCCCAAGACCATAAAACAAGAATGTAATAGGAACTAAATGGGTATTCTAGAATAAACTAAATGAGAATGGAGAAGTTGTCAGAAATAAGGCTAGACATGTGTGTAAGGGCTACTCTCAAGTGGAAGGAATAGATTTTGGGGAGACATTTTCTCTAGTGGCAAGAATGGAGGCCATTAGGATTTTTTTTGGCCCTTACAACATATAAGGACTTCAAGGTTTATCATATGGATGTAAATTTTTCATTATTTAATGATGAGTTGGAAGAATAGGTATACATTGAACAACTGGAAGGCTTTCAATTATCAAATAATCCTAATATGGTTTACAGATTGAAGAAGGCATAGTATAGACTCAAGAAAGCTCCTAGAGCTTGGTATACAAGATTAGATAGGTAATTTTTATAATAGGGATTCAATAAAGGTACCACATATATCAATCTTTAATTTAAAATTGAGAAGGATCAAATATTGATTGTGGTTTTTTATGTTGATGATATAATTTTTGGAGGAAATGAGGCAATGTTTAAGAAGTTTGTAAAATATATGTAAAACGAATTTGATATTTCAATGATTGGGGGGTTTAATTTCTTCCTTGGGCTACAAATCAGCCAAATAGAAAAAAGAATATTGATTTCATAGTCAAAGTATGCCAAGGAAATGTTGAAGAAGTTTGGAATGGAAGACTCTAAACCAGTATGCACTCCTATTGTTATTGGTTGAAAGTTGAGAAAGAATGATGAATCTCCTAAGATTGATCAAAGCAAGTAAAAATCAATGATTGGTGGATTTCTATATCTAACTACTACTAGACCAGATATCATGCATGTAGTTTGTCTTCTGGCCAAATTTCAAGAAGACCCTAGAGAATCACATGTGGATAAAGAGGATATTCAAATATTTGTAGGACACTCCAGATTATGGTCCATGGTATCCAAAGGATACTAATTTCTCTATAAGTTCCTACATAGATATAGATTAGGCATGTTGTGTGGATGAAAAAAAATTACAAGTGGAGGTGCTTTCTTTCTTGGAAGTAGGTTGGTTTCTTGGCTAAGAAAAAAAAAGATTCATTATTTTTATCTACTATAGGGGAAAAGTATATTGTTTCAACATCTTGTTGCACATAGGTGTTGTGGATGAAGCAAACATTTAAGGATATCAGAATATCATATAATGAACCTATTTCTATCTTGTGTGATAATATAAGTGCTATCAATATATAAAATAATCTAGTGATGCATTCAAGGATAAAGCATATCTCAATCCAGTATCACTTTCTAAGAGAGAACGTTGCAAAAAATGAAGTAAAACTAGAGTATGTGCCTACAAAGGATCAAGTTGTAGATATTTGTACAAAGTCTCTTCCTAAATACACTTTTGAGTATCTCCAATAGAATTTATGGGTTATTTCCCCTCCTTTCAATTATATGCATAAGTGTGTGCATCTGTATGGGAAGCATTTCAAGATACATTCTTAGTCTTGGGCTGATGTTGAAGGCTACCTCTCAAGGGGAGTAGCTAGTAGTATTGTTGGTTGGTGAATTTAGATGGATCATATTTTGTGCCCCTAAGGGGGAGAGTGTATAAAACTGAGTGCAATGCAGTTGCTTGCTAGTGTTGCAAGTGGTGTCAAAGTCGTGTATTCATATGTAAAAAGGGAAAAAAAGAAAAGAAAAATCCTATGCACACACTATTAGAGAAACAACAATAAATGACTAAAAAACTACTAAAAATTGCATATAAATGACTAAACTTGGTCACGTGACCATTAATAGTTTATTTCTAGTCATTTATAACATGGCCAAATTTATGACTAGACCATGTTTAGTCATTTATTTGGCTGTTTTGATTGATCACATTGGTAGTATATGTAGTCATTAATTTAGTCATATATTTAGTAATATTTATTTACTAATCTTGGTCACATGACCATTAGTAGTTTATTTTTGGTCATTTATAACGTGACCAAATTTATGAATAAACCATTTTTAGTCATTTATTGGTTGTTTTGATTGATCAATTTGGTAGTATATTTATAGTCATTGATTTAGTCATATATTTAGTCATATTTATTCATTGATTTCTATCAATTGGTAGTATATTTATTCATTGATTTTTGTCAACTGGTATTTTATATAGTCAATTGGTAGTTTACTTATCTATTCTTGTTCATTTATTTCTATGTAAAAGTGTTGGAAATGAGAGAATTATTTTGAAGTTTAAATATAAAACATAGAAAAACATAATCAATCATTAATTTACACATAATGAAACAACTATCAAGAAGGAAAAATACTAAATTTTTATTGAGAAAAGGTGTTCTTACAACAAATACAAGACTTAAATATGTGTCTTTGCTTTGAAAAATGTGTTACGAAGTGTGTTTTCCAGTGCTCTGACTAAGAAAACTGAGTTACAATGCTCTATTTTTTCTTATACAGCTCCAAAACATGAAAGAACTATGTGAAAAAACTACATGGTTTAGAGTTCCCACTATGGTAAGCTTTGAAGTCTGGATCAGATTTAGTTCCCCAATTATTGCATGCTAAAAGAATCTAAAGTTAGTGCTCTTGTGTAGCTATAGATCATTTTTTTACTTTCTTGATATCTAACAACCCTAGCCCCAAACAACTAAACCTAAAAAAAAGAATGTGATCTAACTAGTTTACTATGTAAGCTCAATAGTGGCCTTCTGACTGAAAGTACAAACCGATCTCTCTACTGGATCGGATGGAATATAATCACCATCCTATTGAGAAGATGAACCATATTAGCCCAGTGCAGGTTCAGTCATCCATAATGTAAATTAAAAATCAAATACAAAGATGTCTATTATCTAAAAATAAATAATCCATATAAATAATTGAAGTATGAAACTAAACTTTACCTCATACCCCATAAAGTAGATGCTAAACTTCGTATCTAGAAAATCAAGTCTTTTGAGTAGTTTTTTATTCATAACAAGGAATGACAAGTCAGATACTCATATAAACCACCAAAATAAGAAATATTGTAGTTGGAAATGAATAAGGTGCTAATACAAGTAGAACACAAGTCCATACAACACAAGATATAAACATTTTCCTGAATAGAAAAATTCAGTTACTCTAGGTACTAGCAGGGATATTGAGCACTTTTTTCCTACTGGGGTATTCAATTTATTGATATTTAGATGACTTGTTCCATATCGACATCAATTGCATTAATCGATGTATCCAAGATTCTGGTATAAATTATATAAAATTCAATCATCTATTAAGCTCTACCTACCCTATTAGTATATAATTTTCTTCTTTTAAATACAAACACGCACACACACACATATATGTAAGTCTATGTGTGTGTATCCATATATTTACACATGTGAATAGGTGTATATAGACAATATGTAAACTATACTCAAATCCTAAGGTCAAATGTTTAAATCTAGAGGAGGGTAGGCTTGTAGAATTGAGTTGGACCAATGGTGAAGCCATGCCAATGAAAAATGGAATCTAGAACATTGTAAAGGATGGGAAACATCAAAAATATTTCAACTGCAACAAAATGATTATGAAAAGAGTGAGATTGTGTAATAAAAAATTGGCACATACCAAACAGAATACAAAGAGTAAGAACAATAATGAAAACATAAAAATAACATATAAATTAGAATTGATTAACTTATAGCTTGGATCAGTTGCAAAAAGCCACAATTATTTATAGAAAAATCAGTTTTATTTTATCTCTTTGCTCTTAAGCGCTCAAGGTCATATTCAATATCTTCAAAAAGAAGTTCTAGAAGAGCAATATGAATTTTCCCAAGTAGCATTGAGTCCTGCAAGTGAAAAAGTTTTGAAGATTAAAAATAGAAACTAACCAAAAACATGAAACATTGTGTAATGCCCTGCCAAGTAACCCTAAAGGAAGTTGTAATTAATGACTTAAGCGAACCAATTTTTTTTTTTTAAAGTGCAATTAACATACACATTCACTTACTAATTAACAACAACCTCTAAGGCTACAAGGTTAAGATTACTTTAACCCACACATACATATTACATATAACCATAGCATTAATTATTTTATGGAATAAACATCATACATCATAAGGATACCACATGACATAATAAGATAAACATCCAAGATACAATATCATAATCATTAACTTAAACCGATAGTTACAACACTCATTCCCAAAATGAGGCAATAGAATAAATGTGTTACAATTACAAAATTCCACCTCATAATAAAGAGGGATAAAATAACTTATACAATCTGAAATATCACCATGCATAAATAACAACAAGAACCGCGAGCTATCCATTTGAATGTCTCGCCACCAAGTACTGAAGATCAAGGGGGACCCAACGGTTTTGGTGCATGTTCCACCCAACCAAGTGGTACCCGAAGGCCCACCCCCCATGCTAGGAGATGGTAACAACATAACATGGACAAAGAATCTACTACCTCTAGCCAAAGGCAGACTCATACTGACTCATACTAGCATAACCAAATAAATGTTCAACACAAGTACAACACACAAATCACTGACATAGGTCACATTTCTTCCATACATAAAAATAGATCAAGTATGTGCAAAGATCCATACACATATAACAATAAACAAAAGTTTTCCTAGATAGAGTGTCATCACATAGTAGTCATGAGATCTCCTCTGGGCATTCTTCATAGGCTCCGGCCATGGTAATCCTGGTGACCTCAACCGAATCCTGACCCTCATACTCACTCATGTGGAATCAACTACCTCTCGTACAGACAAGATAGTTGATCTTGCCATTCCAAGCCTTCCCACTCATCCCAAGTCTAAACAAGCCCTTGTGTCTATGAGTGAGGTAAAATTATCTTGATTAGTGAGAATTTAGTCCTAATCTTCTAAGTACATTACTTTAATTATCACTTGATTAAATCACTCCTGAAGGTTACCCAGTTTACCTCTTTGGGCTCTGGCGCCTAACAAAAGCCACTCTTCTAATGGACAACACACTCACAAACCAATCACCAAGGGAAACCCAAGTGCATACAAACTGGATTAAACAACCACTCCAACTCTAGGAGGAAACAAATAATAGAACTCACTCCAAACATCTTGGAGGCAACATAACACATAGTCCACTCCTTTCACAGGAGGTACAAAATATCCATGTTCATGGAAACCGGGTAAATACTGAAAGGACACCATGCACTACCCAAGGAAAAACAACTGGTCGGCATAAAGAATCAACAACCCTTATCCTCTAATATCTTCTGGAAGACTTTCAAATTTGGACAAACACTTAATCCCATATTCCAAAATGCGACATGATGAAATAGCTACAAAAGCATTCAAGTCATTAATCAAGTCTAATATTTGGATTTCTTAAATCCATACTCAATCAATAAATAACTCTAACAAGGTCAAAGGCACAATAACTAGATTAATTGGACTAATCATATAACCATATTTCCTCTTTCATTACAGGACATCTAAAACAATTAGACTCACTTTCCTTTACGAATATAGAGAAAATAAAACATTTAAGGCAATCACGCGGAAATTACTATTTTTGGATATACTACATCCATATCCCATTCAGATTCCACTCACAATAAAATAAACTATTGCCCTTTCAAAAATAATTGAAATAACTAAATAAGTGCCTTAAATTTATAATAAAGGATAGACTAGTTCAAATAATTTAAATCAAATCCATTGTTTTCTTTTAAAACTAACATAAATCCTCTACAATAATTTTTTTTCAATTTCCCAACCAAACCTTATATTTCTTCTAGTTTTCCAACAACACACTATGTTAATTTCATTTATTAGTTTCCCTTTCCAAACTTTTATTGCATACATCCATTTATTCAAATGATTAAATATACATTCTAATGTATATATACATGTAACATAAACATTTCAAGATTCTCTTATATCTTTCAATTTTCTAACTATACATAAATATCTTCAATTTAAAATATCTTCTTTTTCTTTTATCTATTTGGCCATGCATTCAAATCTTATCATATAAAGTCTTCATGCAATACTAAATTACATGCACCCAATTAAAATATGACCAAATGTTTAAATATAGATTTAAATGAACATGCTCATAATATATATACATTAAATATATATTAATATATATTTAACTATATATATAAACAATGTATAAACATACATTAAATATATCTTTTATTTTTTTACCAAATATCAAATTAAACAATTCAAAATAAAAACACATTATTTTTCAATTTTTTTTTTTTTAAATATATCCATATATATATACATATAAATATTATATATATATATATTTACAAAATATAATATATATATAATATTTACATATAATAGATATTTAATACATAAAAATTAATGAGATAGGAATACAGACGGGAATATCAAATCCGCCATTAAAAAAAAACAAAATTAAAAAACTCTTAAAAATTTGGGGAGGGGTCGGCTATGGCCGAACCCCCACCCCTCTCCTTACACAGGCGGCCACTCCAAAGGGGGTTGTGTTGCCTTCAAAGACAGCGCTCCCTCCATACAATGGAGGGCGCTACCTTTGGAGGCAGCCGCACCCTCCTTACAAAAGGGTTGGTGGTGGGTTCAAACCCCCGCCCAAAACAATAGACATAGTACGTTTTATTTATTTATTTATTTAAAAAAAAAAAAAAACACCTTACCTAATCCGAAATTTCGTAAATAGCCCAAAACAAAAGCGAATGAATTAAATTTCATGATTTTTAAGAAGAAATGGAATTAATATATATTCATTTATAAGTTTTATAAATATATATATATATACAATTCAATATATATATATATATATATATTTATAATGAAAATTTCAACAGGAAACAAATTGAATAAATTATTCTGAGATATTCACCTATAGGTAAAAATATGAAAGAATTTCTAGAACAAAACAAAATTCCACAAAGTTTCAAAACTAATTCTTTTAAACCATTTCTCACGAATTTTATGAACAATACAAGAACAATTAAAACTAAAGGATCTAAATCAGAAGTTTTCTAATCCTCTAGTTTTTCTTCAGCACAATTTTCCACATTGATTTGATTCTTTTTATTTATTTATTTTTATTTTATTTTTATTGAAGGTTTTCTACAAAGAATTCATTTGCAAAACCAGATTTGATTGTTTTCTAAAAGGGTAAAAATATTTTACAACAATCTAATTGTTTGATGCACAATCTGAGGTTTAATTTAAATAATGTTTCAACAATTTCCCCATTTACTGAATTAAATCCTATGGTAAATTTTTTACAATCTTCCCCAAATTTTCGAGTAATTTAAATCTAGTTTCTATTAACAAATCCTAATTCTCAATGAATTCAACACACAGATTTCTCAAACAATATTTATTTGTTTTGAACAACCAAGAATAAGAGAGACACGGAACAAAACCTGGATTTTTGAAGCTACAGTAAAAGAATGAATTTCAGATGCAAGCCTTCTCCAAAGATCTCCTGAAATTTCTTCAATCATGTGATAAACCCCAAGCAATCAACTAATCCAAAAACTCAAACAATGTAACAGATTTTCCTCAAATCAATTCTTGTGCAATTTATTTTCCCCAAAATCCTCCTTCCCAAATCCTCTCTTAGAATCCCAATTTTCAATAATCTCTTTTCTTAATTAAACATGCCATCCAGTCCTAAATCAAAATATCCTAAAAACCCAAATTTGATCCTTTGCATGCAATATTGATAATTACAATGTTAACCCCCTTCCATTTTCGAAAACACACTTTGAATTTTAAAATGCAATTTCCAATCATTTTCAATTTTAAAATGAAATTTTTAAATATCTTTCACAACCAAATCTGATTTTTGCATGCAAAATATAAATTCTAATAATTAATTAACTCCCAAAAAATTGAAAACTAATTTTCCTTTTAAAATTCAATTTCAATTTCTAATTTAATTCCAACTAATAAATTAATTTCCAAAATTGAAACTAATTTCCATTTAATTTCCCAATATAATTTAGTAACTTCTAATTCAAGTTTAATTCCCCAAATAAAACATTTAATTACAATTTCTAATTTAATTCCCACAAGTTGAAATTAAATTCCAAAATTAATTTCAGTTCTTTTCATTCTTTTAATTTTCTTGCATCACATTTAATTAATTAATTTAATTATTTAATAACTAAATTTATCCTCATGGATTAAATTTAATTAATTAAATGAATTAAATTTAATCAATTAATTTAAATATAAAATTCTATCCACATTGCATAATTTAAATTAAATAACCATCCACGTGATTTAATGCAATTATTCAAAATATCTATTTCCAACAAGAATCCTTCAGAATCAAATAACATTAAAAGCATGACAAACAACAACTCAACACACACGACTGACGACACACTAAGGGTAGGGTGTAGACTTGACATATGTTACCTAGCTACTATCTCCCTTCAACTTAACCATTGGATCGACACGCTCAGACCTGTGAAACCAGGTGGAGTCAATGTCATGTACCTGCAACCTGAAATCAAATAAACAACATAATATAGTATATCCAACATATAGTACACACCATGAAGAGGAAATCTCGGATTCGTAGGGCGCTCGCAAGCGAGTGATGAACCCGTCCTCTTCACCAATACACTCATCATAACTGACACTTCCATCATACATCAAATATTCTCATAAGCAATTACATGTTATATCACTAACATCTTTACACCATTTAAAGCATGTAAACTAAAGCATCAGATAAATCAAATCACTTCACATAGTCTATCGCTCAATAAATGGCAATCAAATACACACACAAGATAAAGTATCATAATATCCAGAAACATAAATCAACGCAAAACAAGGACACACTGTCCAATCCAGAAAGCAAAATGGAGGAGTGTTACACATTGTTATAACTAATAATCTTGACATGGTATTTGAAAATATGAATTTAAACAAGACATGATGAATCCCTTGATTTTTTATATAATTTTTAGCAAGGAGAAAATTCAGAAATGTTATAGTGAATGGTGAGATAATGTTCATGTAAGTTTCATATTTATTACTATTATTATCAAAATGGAAGTTACCATTTTGAAAGTTATTATTATTAAGTGATCATGCAACATTTACTAATTTTTACCTTTAGTTATTATAACATATAAATTAACATGATCTTTTTCAAATAGAATTAATTACTACTAGTTTATTTATTTGAACTCAAACCACACCAGAAAGTAAACATCTAACTAAATAATTTCCAATAAAGGGCCAAGAGAAAATAAACTAAGTAGAGAATTGGGTGTTTGGGGTTACCTGAAATGGGACAAGATACAACTTAATTTTATGGGACCTCCATAGGCAACCCAAGAAGAGATGATGTGGGTGGTCTACTGAAAGACTATGTTATTGGAGATTTACATTATCTAGGTACACCAATTTCATAATTTGATGAAAAAAATTGAAGAAGCAACATATGAATGAGAGAGCATGAAACAAGATTTTTTTGGTTATACCTTGATTAAGTTTATTTGGTACGGTGATAAAATCTAGATTTCCCTATACTAGTGTGGTGGAGTCTGCAACAACTTTACACGAAAGATAAGCTTTGCATTAGTTATTTCAATGGTTGCTTTCTTAATGCAGTTTTGTAAAAAAAGAAAAATAGAGATCTACGCAAACTAACACTTCAATGTCTTTGTAATTTCATAAAAAAAAAAGTATCTATTTAGGTACTAAGTGACTGGTTATATTTGGAGCATTCAATGTCCTTTTGGCAGATTTTTTCTCTGAAATTGTTTAAAGAATAATTTACAAAAGAACCACTCAATGATCATTATTTGACCAAAATCAACTAAGTTTCCCCATATTTTATAATGAATTCAAAACCAAGTTTTTGATATAATCACATATTCTATAGAACCTTTCCATATACACATCCTAGATGCATTCTTCACATGAATTCCATAACTCCATCACATTTGATAGACTCCAAAAACTAACCCAAAGGAAAGATATTGAATTTTAGAGGAACTACATGGTTTTTTCCCTTAGAATAGCTTAGTATTATTGGTTTAATTAATTATTTAATTGATAGAGAACTATATAATTAGTTTAATATAAAATGTGATTGTGTCATTGTAAAATAGACACTAAAATTACAAGAAGGAAAAAATGTAGTGACCTTTATTGCAACTAAAGCTCAATGATGAAGTTGGAAAACCAAGTTAACTTCAACACAAAGAATCAAAATGAAAATAATAAAAGTTTCCATTCATGAAAATTCTTACCAACTACTTTTCCATCACTTATATAGACTTCAATGTCATGAAGACTAGCCTCCTTAAGGCTTCTGACTACTATAATAGGGTTCTTCAAAGCCCGTGGATGGGAAAGGGCAGCCAAGTGCTCCTCCTATCTAGCATATTATTTATATTTCCATTTTAGTAAGAATCTCACTACCCTTGTAAAATAAATAACATTCACTTCACTTTTAGCAAGACTCGTTCACCTATTTTTTGGACATTGAATATTCAATTTACAATCAAGAACTTGCATCATCTATGTAATCCAAAAATAAATGAAGAATTAGATGTAGCATACATAGAATAAGCAGGTCCATCATGTAATGCCCCACCATATAACCCTAGAGGACAACACATCTAAACTATAATAATGGCACAATTTTATTTTTTAAACAATAATAGTGAAGTGTAAAACATGACATAGAATATAAATTACTCTAATTCCTCTAAGGTCCCATGAGTGCATTACTAACACATACTAGTTCACTAACACACTAATTGCTAACACATGTCGATTCTCTAACCCACTGTTTGCTAACACATACCAGTTCTCTAACCCACTATTCACTAACACATACCATTTTCTAAAACACTATTCAAAATCTTTGAATTAATAGGCATACTAGAACACATCCTAATATTGTAAGCTTTGCTTATGTTCTAAGCGCAGACAGGTTTGGAGAATGAGGGAAATGCATGCATGGCCTTAGAAAGGCATAGAAAACTTTCAAGAAAATATCATGGGTAGGAATATGGTGCTAAGTTTGGATTAAATACCAACTACAACAATTATATATATTTCCCAATCCAAACATGGAGAACTTTCACCAATTATCATGTAATACATCAAACACAACTAAAAAATTGAAATCATTTGCATGCAATAAAAGACAACAACTACATATCATAAGAAGAATTATGAATAAACTAATAAAAGAAGATTTGACAAACTATCTGGAATAAAATTAGATTATGGAAGCATAGAAAGAACAATGAAATAAGAAGAATCTGCACAAACTATTTACGAAAAAGAGCCTTGAAAACTTTAGAAAAAACATTAAAATTATTTTGATTCAAGAATTAATCAACCAACAAATGTTTCCAAACAACATCATCACTCAAGCATTCATTTTCTGAAAAGAAATTAAAATCTAGAAAATAATGGAACTTGGATCTAATCACTCGACTGGGTTGAAGATTCGATGCCGATTTTGAAATCTACAGCCTGCAATTCCAACCGCTTCAACCACCAAAATAACTTCTCCATAATTCCTAAATCTATTTCCAAGATTATCAATTTTCCACACAAAAACTACAGCCCTCAAGAGAAACTATTATTTTTGTAGATCAAACCCATTTCCTCCTAGAAACCCCCAAAAATCAATCATAATTCCTAATCCACCCAAACATTCCCAAAAAAAGATGATTATTTACACCCGAAAAAGAAGCTATTTAGTTTCCAAAAATAAAAAATCTCACAAAACAACAAGGTTTATTTCGACCTTCAGTTCGAGACTATGAATGTGCACACCAGATATTTTTTTCTATATTTTTAAAATATTTAAATGTCTAATAATTACAGCATTCCATAATGATAATATTTATTTTATCTTATCATGTTTTCTCACACTTTCAATTTATTTCATTTAATATTATTTGCACTTTTAATTTATTATTAACCATTAATAAACATATTTTTATATCTATTTTAATAAAATAATTTAACTTAATAATTTTATTTAATTCATCAATTAATCAAAATAAAACTAATAAAACAAATTAAATTAAACAAATAAATATCAATAACAGTTACTTAAGCATGACTAGGGTCAAAACAACAAGACGAACTGACCACAACAACTGACAATGTTGATAAGGTAACCAACAGGATACTCATCCTCTTCAAGGATGATGGCAATGGTAGGGGACCAAATGCAATCTTTGTTCAAAAATTTCCATTGGGTTTAAGGCACACTTAGACCTATCAATTCAGGTGGAGTTAATGCCTGGTACCTGAAATCTGCAACACACAACATGATCAAGCATATACATAATCATACAATTAGGCACACCGTGAAACGAAATCGTAGTGTAGCAGGGTACTCAAAAGTGAGTAATGTGAAATTGTCCCTTTCACCAAAACACATCAAACACATAAAAATCAATTGTATGAAAAACAAGATAAGAACAATCACTATATAATCACATAATAACCATAATCAGATAATCACATCATGCTCATAATAAGATTAATCCATGTAATTAGATAATTCCATGTACCAGTCACAACATAGCATAAAACACCAATAATAAAAGTATCACTAAAGTATCACTAAAGTATCATCAAAATGTCATCATAGTAGTAATCCAACATAAAATAGAAAGTCATAATGTTTTATCTAAAGTAAACCAACTACCAGTCTAATGGAGAAGAGTACAAGAGGCACTAAATCCTCCCCCCTAGAATCATGTTTACTCTTGGAAGCCTGCAACAATAATGGGTATAACTATTCAATCTAGGATGCATCCTTTCAAGTGACTAAGGGCTCATCATTAGGATCCCAAAAACCCTCACCTACTCAATGTATCGACCCCTGAGGGTGAGTCTCTAGTGCTGCAAAATTCCCATGAGTTCTTGAGTCAACTATCCATCCTCTACCTATAGTCTCCATAACTATGCCCTAATGCTCTACTTGGTGGTTATCTACTGCTACAAACACTTTGTGAGACCTACCCACTGTCATCTTTGAGGTTGTCAACTTCTAACTAAATCCTTTTGTGTTCTTTTGAGGACACTCTCTAGCAATGTGACCCCATTGGCCATAGGAAAAACATCTTGTACCTCTGCCATACCCCCAGCCACCTAAGGATTCACTGGACTGCTAAAAGCTACCTCCACTCACTGTAGACTATGTGCTTTGGGTTGCCTGATCAGGATTATAATGCTTGGCTCACTGCAAACTCTGATCTTTCCTAGCCTAAAAATGATCACCTTGTTGAGACTGAGAGTTCTCAGGTTTTGACTTGAGGCACTGTTGTTGTTGTTGTCCACCTTTATCGGGCATTTGATGGCTCCTAGAGGAACCCGATACCTAAGACTAGCCACCTCAAAAATTGAGGCTTGTTGGAGGTGCACTACCAATCTGCACACCTGTACAACCTCCCAATGCCATGGTCGAATTCTCCTCCACCAAACGATCCTTCTCTACCTCCACCTCCATGGTCTTCATCTTAAAGACATGACATCCTCCACTAATATGAGCATTCAAACCCATAATAAAATTTTGAGCCAACATAGCCTCATCATTACCAATACCTACATACTACTTAATCTCATATAACCTACACTCATATTGTTCCATAGACATGGCCATTTTCCTCAACTCATGAAACTCATTAGAATGATGTTGCCTCTAGTGATTTGACATAAAACAAGATTTGAACCTCTCCAAAAATGTCTCCCATGAAACATGAACCACTATCCAAATGCAATTTTTGTTCCTCCAACCACCACCATATAGAAGAAAATCCTCTAAGGTGCATGATGACACATCTCACCTTGGTGTTGCTGCCATACATGTGCATGGAAAAACACCTATCCAAATCTATCAACCCAATCTCTGCCTCCAAACCACCACTAGAACCATCAAAGGTAGGAGGAAATTCCTTCAAGAGATCCCTAATATGACTAGCTGAAATAGCCTCTTTCTTTGTTTTATCCTCTCTCCTCCTAGGAGACATTTCTATTTCCCTATCCACCTATTGGTTACCCATCTATCTAGGACCTAAGTGGAAAATTAAGGACCTCCTCTAGCATATGACACAACTGATCTCCCTCTAACCCTGGCTGACCTAGATTCTGACCCCCACCTTCCTGATCATTCTGAGAGCCCTATTGTTCCTCATAATCACTCTCATGGAAACTCTAAGAAGGGGTGTTCTGGAAGTTGTCCCTATGACCAGCACCTTGACCCCTACCATGACCCCAACCTTGACCTCTAGGAATCTCCCTATGCAACACCACCAAAGGAAAAGTCTAAGATTATAAGGTGAGGCTAACAAAGGGGAGAGGTATATAATCTCCAGAGTCTCAAAAACTAGGACAACATAATGGGATCATATGAAACTAGAGAACCTAGTATTAGAACTTGGGCTTGGATACTTGGTGTAACGCCTTGCCACAGAACCCTAGAGGACAACACATATAAACTACAATAATGACACATTTTTTATTTTTTTTAAACAATAACATTGAAGTGTAAAACATGACATAGCATATAAATTACTCTAAGTCCTCTAAGGTCCCATGACTATATTACTAACACATATTAGTTCGCTAACACACTGGTTCACTAACCCACTATTTGCTAAAACATACCGGTTCGCTAACCCATTGTTTTCTAACACATACCATTTGCTAACACATTGTTCAAAATATTTGAATTAATAGGAATACTAGAACATGTCCTAATATTGTAATATTTTCTTATGTTCCAAGCATAGGAAAGTTTGGAGAATGAGGGTAGCCCATGTGTAGCCTTGGTAAGGCTTAGAAAACTTTCAATCGAATTCCATGGGCAGGAATATGGTGCTAATTTTGGATTAACTACCAACTACAATAATTATATATTTCCTGATCCAAACATGGAGGAATTTTTCCAATTATCATGTAATACATCGAACACAACTATAGAATTTAAATTGTTTGCATGCAATAAAAGGAAACAACTACATATCATAAGAAAAATTTTGAAGAAACAGATAAAATAATATTTGAAAAACTATCTGGAATAAAATCAGATTATGGAATCATAGAAAGAATAAAAAAATAAGTAGAATATGCACAAACTTTTTACAGAAAAGAGCCTTGAAAACTTTAGAGAAAATATAAAATTATTTCGATTTAGGAATTAATCAACCAACAAATGTTTCCAAACAACATCATCACTCAAATATTCATTTTCTAATAATAAATTAAAATCCATAAAACAATGTAACCTGGATCCAATCGCTCGATCGGGTTGATGATTCGATGCTGATTTCAAAATCTACAACCTTTAATTCCAATCACTTCAACCACCAAAATAACTTCTCTAGAATTCCTAAATCTATTTCCAAGATTACAAATTTTCCACACAAAAACTACAACCCCCAAAAGAAATTATTATTTTTGCAGACCAAACCCATTTCCTCCTAGAAACCCCTAAAAATCAATCATAATTCCTTATCCCCCAAAAAACTCCCAAAAAAGATGATTATTTACACCCCAAAAAGAAGCTATTTAGTTTTAAAAAATAAAAATCTTACAAAACAACAAGTTTTATTTCAACCTTTAGTTCAAGACTATGCACGTGCACACAAGATATTTTTTCTTTCCTTTTTATAATATTTAACTCGCTAATAATTATAAAATTGCATAATGATAATATGTATTTTATCTTATCATGTTTTATCACACTTTTAATTTATTTTATTATATATTATTTACACTTTTAAATTTATTATTAACCATTAATAAACCTATTTTTATATCTATTTTTATAAAATAATTTTATTTAATTCATCAATTAATCAAAACAACATTAATAAAATAAATTAAATTAAACAACTAAATATCAATAACAGTTACTTAAACATAACTAGGGTCAAAACAACAAGACCAACTGACCACAACAACTGAAAAATGTTGACAAGGTAATCGACTTGATACTCATCCTCTTCAAGGATAATGGAAAGGGTAGGGGACATATGCTATCTCTACTCAACAATTTCTATTGGGTTTAAGGCATGCTCAAACCTGTCAATTTAGGTGGATTCGACTCCTGGTACCTACAACCTGCACCACATAAAATGATCAAGCATATACATAATCATACAATTAGGCACATCGTGAAAGGAAATCCTAGCGTAGCAGGGTACTCACAAGTGAGTAATGTGACACTATCACTTTCACCAAAACACATCAAACAAGTAACCACATCAACACGTAACAATCAGCTGCATGACAAATAAGATAAGAACAATCATCAGATAATCACATAATAACCATAAACATATAATCACATCATGCTCACAATAATATTAATCCACATAATCAGATAGTTCATGTAACAGTCACAACATAGCATAAAACACCAATAATAGAAGTATCACCAAAGTATCATCAAAGTGTCATCATAGAAGTAATCCAAAATCAAACAAAAAGTCATAATGTCTGACCTAACGAAAATCAACTACCAGTCTAACAGATAACAGTACGAGAGGCATTGCACATCATCATATAGGTATTTTTTGAATGCCTACTTTATACTATCTACATATCTAGCCTCAACCATTTCCCGAGCCACATCCAATCTTCCTGGAGCTACACCATCTCCAAGAATGTGTGCAACATGCTCCCATTTTAGGGGTATTTTCAAATATTTAATATTCAATAACATGGTTTTTTCCCTGTGGTAACAACCCTCTCTTATATTGTCTAAGAATTCTTTTATCTTTGAAAACTTTGCTAGTCCACAACTATCGTAATAAGCTAATATATGGTCTAGTTCTCCTTTTCTAAAACTAGTCTTGTTAAATAATTAAATATTTAGACAAAATATCATCTCAAGATCAATACTTTTTAGCCTCAAAGTAGATTTTTTACACATAGATATCAATTCCTTGGCTTGATTTATATTAAAAAATTTAAAATTAAAATAAAAAAGTAGAAACAGTTCAAAGATCTTGTCTCAGTGCTTTCCCTTATACTAGAGTAACCAAGCTAGGTGGACAAGAAAAATTATTTTAAAACCTAATTCATAGAAAGAGCTCAAATGTATACATCAAGTGACAAGATAATCTAATGTATTGTGTGATCAATACAATACAAAATTTGGTTCCCACTCTCATACAATGAGTTTGAATTTTCTTGTTAGTAGCAAGGATTTAATTAATCTTATAGTATTTTTCCATTACAAAACTGACATGGTAAAGTAAAAGTTGTAATTAATATTGTAATCCTGGGAAATATGCTAAATATAGAAAAGAAGAATAGAGAGATTGGCTAACCTTAATGAAAAAACTACGCTAATTTCAACACCTAGAATTAATCTCATTAATCTTGGTTTAGATCTTGTGCATATACCATATTCAAAAAATAATTCCGAATTAAAAACCTAAGTATAATAATAATATTTTATAAATAGTTCAGTGGTCCTTCTTTTCAAATCAATCGAGTAGAGAAATCAAAGTTGTGCAAACATAATAAAAGCAAAAATAATATTATGAAAGTATCATATGTAGGTTCTATAGTCAACATTAACAAGACATCTGATAGATCTTTAATAAATGAATTTGAAATCATCCAATACCATTCAAAATACCACCAATTAACTTTCAAATATTTACATGGATGTAGGTGTATGCACTTAGAACTAACCAGTCAAGAAACAACAAGTAGAGAAAAGAGGATGTATATCGAGCAATGAGCATATGCTACCAATATTTTTTTTTGGTTGAAATAGGGTGTAATTACAATAGAGTTTGTGCATGCACTTATCCACCTGATGACTATTACTCCTACCATGATTAGTGTAGTGGTTCCTTAGTGTGAGGGATGATCAAGAGAAGAGCATAAAATATGAGTAGTAACAACAAGTAGTAGCCCATAAAACTGGGACATCTGTAGAGGTCCACATTTATGTTTGTGCCAACCGACATTTTGATCACCACATAAAGGATGGAGGAGGTAAAGGACAAGCATATCTAGCCTAAAATTACTTTAAATTGGATCTTCCCTAATAGCAGTTGGCACACCCCCAAATCCATACAAATAATGAAGGGTTTTGAGAGCTCTACATCTCAATCTTCACCCTTATGGGGTTTAGCATGCTCATTTTTTTCATAACTATTAGTTGGGTATTTAATATGAGTACTAATCTAGATCACAAAACTAAAACCCAGATATTAAAAAACTTATTTATGAACATCAAGGTATCTATCAAGCCCTCAGATTTAGCACCCATTTTATAAAACCCTATCCTCACTTCAAAACTACCTCCTACTCTAGCATTTCAATGAGAATTTGGACATCCAAACAAAAGGGATCAAATACAAATACTTGTTTTTGAACCAATATTGGTAGAAAAATTATCCAAGAAAATGACAAACAATCCCATATTTTCACATCGGAGTATCTATTGAGCTCTCCAATCCAATACCCACTTTATCAAACCCTATACTTTCTTCACAAATACCTCTTGCTTGCACATTTCAAAATAAATTTATCATTACCCAAATGGAAGGGGTAAAAAAAGTAGAGATGTCTTGTTTCAGTCCAATCGAGTCTGAAATTTCACATAAAAGTGATGAAAAGGAAATCTAGAATTGAATTGATGGGAAACTATACATTTCTCCAAAATCATTGAATCAATGACTTCACAAAATTCATTGCTTGCAGCAATGTAAAATGATATATGAAAGGAAACTTAAATTGAAATAAAATCATAAAACAAATGCCTTCATTTAATAGATAATAACAAAGTTTTTTAGGATGTAATAGAACAAAAAAATGGTTCGACTACGTATAGATTTGGAAAATAAAATTAATTGAAACCATGGAAAGTGACTTACAACAAAATTCTGCACAAATTGTGTCCTACTATCAAAATTGTCGATGTGGAAAAATGGGTAGAGGTTGCAACCCTAAATCACATGCCGCCACATTCACTTCTCTATTTTGGTAGGTTATGCCTGACAATAAGGTTTTAACGAAGGTTGTAGAGTATGTTTATGAAAATGAAAATTATTCCATTTTGGCGGGCTACACATGAAAATAAGGTTTCGACGAAGGTTTAAGAGTATGCTTATTAAAATGAAAAGTATGGCCGATATATTAATAATGAGCACATTTAGGTTTTAACATTATGACATGTTAAATACATATATAAAATTATTATAATTAATAATTAATAATTATTATTATCTATATAATACAAAAAATTAATATATAAATATATGTTTAATATAATCGTAATATAAATTAAATTATATATAATAATTATATTTATTATTATATAGTGTATTCTATAATAAAAATTATTAAATATAAATATAAAATTATTATAATTAATAATTAATAATTAATATATTCTTATATATATAAAAAATTAAATTAATATATAAAAAATCTGATAGTTTAATTGATCTTTGGAGAGTTTAGGAAAATAAGAGAGATAAAGGGGGATACAATTCTATATAGAGAAAGGAATATATATTACTACTTGCACCTAAAGGAGGTTCAACGATTGTGTTGATAGAAAATTATATGTATGTTAATATGTTAGAGAGTATGTGTTGAAATTAGGGCTCCCTAACATGCTTCCTCTCTAACCATATTGTGTTGGACTATGGGAATATAACTATTGATTCTTGATTCCTTAAATGATCTATTCAAATGGATTGAGATAATTGATAATATATATGTATTATATGTACCATAACTCTTACTGAATCATTGGTAGAATTATATGTTATTTGACATGATTGCAGGACCGAATCATTTTTCTAACTAAATAAATGACTAATTGTATACCCGATGATCAAATTAGTCATTTATCTAGTCCTTTATAGTTGTGTTGCAAAAAATGACCAGAATTCAATCATTTTTAGTTATTGTGACAAAAAATTTGTCATGTAGTCATTTTTTTTCCAAATTCTACTAGTGAGATGATATGTAAAAGGTGTAGATGTTGCTCTTTCGATATTATCAAATGAGGATAGAAAAAGTGTTCAATATAGGAAAGAGATTTGGATGAGTCTATACTCATTTACCATTGATGTCAAAGGGGAAGAGATTTGGTTGAAAAACCATAGTGTGGAAAATAATATGGTATAAAGAACATAGGGGGAGAATTTTGACGAGCAAGAGTGTTGAGAGCATGAAGAAATCCTTAGGTAGAGGGAGAAGAAGTCCGTGAAATAGAGGTAAAGGGAGAAGATGTTCCATAGTCAGGGGGAGTGTTTCTTGTTGTAGAGTTATTGTTGGTTTCTTTTGTTGTTGATGGTTTTTTAGAGTGCTAGTGTTGCCATCAATGACAAAGGGGGAGATTGTTGCAAGTGCATTGTTTGTGTTATCGTTGATTTCAATAGGTTCTAGTGTTTATCATTTATGTCAACTATATGGAGAGTATGTATTGAAGTTGTTGGCAGGATGTTAGTGTTGTCATAGTTGGGGAGATTTTTTCCAAGAGCTTGTTGTGATTTGATAAGAAGGTGCTATGGTGTTTTCATCAGTTTCTTCATTGATGTCTTGAAGAATAAGAGTTGCAGTTGCAATAAGTTCACTTGATTTCCTAGTGCTTCTGAAAAAATTTGAATGAAAGAGATTATTGTGTGATAGAGTGGTGTTCAGTGTTGTGCTTCACATTTCTTCATGGTTGAAGTTATGCTTGTATGGTTTGGATATGATGATCAGAGGTGTTCAGAGGTTATATAATTAGAGTTTCAAGTTTTGGATCATTTTATAGTGAAATTTATGTTCACTAATGCATGTGTTTGTGAAGAAGTTTGTCTGGGGGAAATGAGATTGTTGTGTATTTCTCTTCGTTGAAGTTTCTTGTCTTGCGGATTTAGGGATGTGTGTATAATGTTTGTATCTACTTTCCATTGAAGTTTTAGGTGCTAAGGTGTTATGTCAAGTTGGTTAGTGAGTTGGATGTGTGTGCCTTAGTGTCTTCTTGCATAGAATGTTGGTTTTCTCAATCTGAGGTGGTTGTGGTAGAGTTGTAGAATATTTTGATGATGCTAGAATAATCTAAGATGTTGTATGGATATTGTGGAGTGATTTTATGTGGTTTGAAAATTTATATTTAGACCTGGTTAAGCATGAAATTATTTGTTAAGAGTGTTAATACAATTTTGGGTGAGTTGGCATATTAGCACTAATTGTAAAAGTGGTGTGTTGTTTGTGTGTCAGTGAAACTAGGTAATTTTATTTTAATTGAACTTTGTTAACATTTTATGCATGCATGGTTTGAATTAAATAACATTACATCTAGTTAATTATTGAAGAGAAATGTTGTTATTCTAAAGTGATTTAACCTAATTCTAGTCAGTAAGTGGTTATGGTAAGGAATGTTCTATGAATTATTAAGAATGCATGGTTATAATTAGCCCAAACTTGTACATCAAGCATATATATGCTATTAATGCAAGAAATTGAAGGAGATATGAGTACTTCACAGAAGAAGAATCTTATCAAGGAATTTCAATTTCTTGTCTTGAAAGTCATTCCTACATATGAGATTATTATATATACCCATCTAGGAAGTTTTAACGAGTATGCATTTTCTTGGAGGATTCACTAAGAAGATGCCACATGGTGCACTAAAAGTATGGTCACTAGTGGAATTAATTTGCTATGAATGATCCCATTGGAAATGGAGGCCCCTAAATTAGTCCTTGATTGCATGAAATGGTATGACACAAACTAAAGTTCTATTGTGAAAGAAGGGAGAGTCTATGTAGACCTCTTGGAAAATGGTATTGTATATACATTTGGTCTCCCTCACCGAAATGAATATATTTGAAATAAAGGAAGTGATCATAGAATATACAAGCTCGAAAGATAAAAATAATAAGGTCATGTTATTAGCATGGTTCTACGAAAATATTTCAAGGATTCTAAAGCATATCCCGAGTTTGTTATTCAATCAATAAATCTAAGATATGATAATCCTATTGAGTAGAATGGTTGAGTGCAAATATTCCATTAAATTCAAACCCTGGATGTTTGAGATCATTAAGAAAATGAGGGAAAACCTTGTATGGATTCATTGGGGAAGATTTATTAGTGATATATTGCACAAAAGAATGCATACATTTTCAACTACCTAGTGGTTCATTAAGTCCTCATATGTTGTATCTTCCTATTCCCTAAGAGAAAACGTACAAGGTTTGAACATAGTAGGTACTTTGGGAAGAGAACTTGAAAATAATTTGATTTATCATAATTTTCCCTATATTAATACTTACCAATACTGAGAGAACTATCATAGGGTGAATGATTTTTTTTCTGTGAAGTTGGTAAGACTGATGGAAGGCGATAAAGAAAAGAGACTATCTCTTGAAGCACAAGATACTATATGCACTATTGGATGCTAGTTTATTTAGTTCCCTACATTCACTTACCTTAGAGTGGAATGGTTTACAAATTATCTATTCATGTTGCCTAGGTATCCAATGGATAAGATAGTGGTAATTGAATTTGTGAGATAGGTATTATCGTCTCATGATATATTCTCACAAATACATAAGAAAGGATCAAAAAAATTCCCTCACTATTAGGAATTATAATTGCTATTTTGGCTAAAAGTACCAAACTATGTGAAGATGAGTTGAAATCTTATGGGCTAGAGTTCTTCACACTCAGAAGGGAGAATTATGACCCAGATAAGAGTCTTTCCAAGAAAATAAGTAGGAAATATGCCCATGTTCCTCATCTAGAGGACTATTGGTATGATTGTAAAGATGACCATGCTATAAGAAAGAGGTCATGTAAGAGGTTATCACTAAATTAGATAAAGGGTTTTGGAACTCATAATGTTCCTAGACAAATGGATGTTGATAATGGAGATGTAAGTGTTGGAAGTGGATTCACTCTAAGAGGTGAATCAAAGTGGAATAATTTTAAATTTATGAATTTGAAAGCAAAATGAAAATTTTACTAATTTTAACCCAATGTAACGGATTTGATTAAGCAAGTGAACATTAACACTTTAGATCAGATTGAAGTGAAACTTGACTAACATTTACAACCCATATTAAAAGCATCATATGATATTGTTCAATTAAAGCTTTATGAACAATCTTGCTTTGCTTGATGAACATAACTATAAAACTTCATAAAATGCAACTTTGACTTGCTTTTGACAAACTTTTGATAATTCATATAATTAACACAGAATGTAGAGGTAAATTCACTTTATGAAAGACTTTTTGCATCAGATTTGCACAATCTAAATTTGCATGAAAAAATTGAACAAATTGACATTAAACTTTTAAACAACCTTAAAGTATCAGAGCAATGACCAACTGAATGAGCATAGTAACATAAATGAGAGACACATAAATTGTCGAGTGGAAAACCCTCTCGGGGTAGAAAAACCACTCCTAAACTGCCTTACTGGCTTAATTTCAAAACCACTATTTGCAATGCCTTATAGGCTAATTTCTGAGCATCGACTCAAGGAGCACCAACCCCTCATTTAGAGACATCAATCTCAAGGAGCACCAACCCCTCTTTGGTTTACAAAATTACAATAACACATAGTATTTCTCTATTTTCTAGATAAGCTCATAGAAACCCACACCCTTAATCTATCTAATACCCTAAAGATTCCCAAGATGAATCCTTAAAATATTAAATAAACTAAGTAAGAAAATTTTATCTACATCATATTTTCAAAATTTTATTATAGAGAATTTTCAATATCTCTTTCCCTTTTTGAGATAATCACAATCTCAATCTCAACTTCTCAGACTTCTTCAATACAATAGTTGTGATATACTCATACTGGTTTTTCAGTATGTTTCATAGTCATTTCTCATAGTTCTCAAAAAAATAGTTAACTCTTTCTCTCTTTTTCAAGTAATCTCAAAAACCCTAATCTCTTTGTTTTTCTACTTACACATATTTCATCATTACATCTCAAGAAATTACAACACAGTAACTTCTTTCTCATTTTTCAAAACAACAAAGGTAAATTTCAAAGTACCCAACTTTTGTCGAACAATATTGTTAGGTATTGTTGTGAGTTTGAGAACAAGTTCAGCATGGAGTTTTTCTTCTGACAAACATGGTCAAATAATATGCAATTTTAGAAAGAAGATAGAACCCTATCCACACAAGGAGCCTGCATAGGCAGTGCTAACCGAAACAACATTAAAACATATAAATATTCCATGAACAATAGCCTCGAAAATTGTTGCAACAATAATGTAACTGAAACCACAAGGTAGTGTAGCCGAAACCACATAATAATGCACCCAAGAACAATTATCACCGAGTCTAGGTGAGAGGCTAAAAATATTTGTAGACTTCATGATTACCCACAAATCAAAAAACATCATCCCTTAAACCAGTAGAAGAATCAATATGGTAAACTATTTTGATATGCATTTCAGATTATGTGAAATTGACATGCATCATTAATGATCACAAACAAATAAACCCAATTTACCATTTTCCAGAAAGAAGCAAACATATGTCTTCAACTATTTGTGCCAATAGAAGTAATGGTTATTCAAAACAGTTGAAAAGATGAATACCTAAGAAGAATGGAAGAGAGTTTGTATTGATCTATTTACTAGACTAGTAGAGCAGCACAAACTTCTTCCAATTTTGAGCCCTTACCTAGTGAAAAAATACTGACAAGAGTATCGACCATGGTAATGATCTTTCAGATTCCCCCATTCGTTGTCCAAGTGATTCAGAAAGACAACAAAAATAGTGAAATGACTGATAATATTTCAATGGTGGCGGTCAAGTTAGGGTTCCAAACCCTCGAGCATGTGAAACAACAAAATGATTGCCCTAAAATTTCTGAGGCAATTCAACCAATGCCATTTACCAATGTTGATCCGAAAGGAGTGAAGTAATAATTAGAAACTCATAATGCATTTTGAAATCCACAGAAAGTCTAATGCAATGCATTCCGATCAACATCATTCCCATTGTTCAATTATTAACCAAATGAAATGCCAACACAATAATGCCTTACATAATTTTGTCATGACTACTTTAGAAGACCAAATGTCAATTACCTTATACATCCTTTTTTCCAAGGAATCAAATCCATGCCACTTCCATGGTGACTTTTAAAAAAAAATAAACATAACCTCATACCTTCTGTCAGCCTCAAGGCCAAGAGATTTGTTAACCAAAAGACCCGATAACTTATGCATAAGTAATGATCAAATTATTTTCCTTTATTCAAGGTCGATTGTCATGATATAATGCCCTATATATCCAATGCCTTATGAAATTTAATAAAGGCTAATTCCATGTCAATATCAATGTACCATATACCCATGCCAAAAATAGTGAACCATCTCAACTATAAATAGCCCGATCACAAAATAACTATAGTCAGCTTGAGTGCACTTTTAAATGTGTTGTGCAATAATGCTGACCAAGGCACTTACCAAAAATCTATATCACTTATAAACCATGCAAAATTCTTAATCATCTTTTGATGCCGATTTCATCCACATACTTCGATGTCCATTTTCTAATATCCGATGACACACTTATAGTATCAAGAATATATGTCAAGAGATGTACATATGTGCATAAACAAAACACAATAAAATGTGATAACCAAAACCACAAAATGTGAAGCCCTTATGCACCTAAAAAATGAATGTTCTGACATATGAAGTACTAATTGTTTTGGAAAATTGAGCTTGCAAATGTTCAACATGATCAATAACCTGTGTGCCATGATCATTCTGAATACCCTTACAAGAAACTAACCCAACTAGGCCAATGTCAAATGAATACCAAATATCAAATGTGCCAATCAAATTCCATAATAAGACCAAATTATGAAATGCCAAGGCACCAACCCAGGGCAATTTTGCAATCAAGGAAAAATGCCCGAGAAGAAGCCAATAGTAAGTAACCTAGCATATGATTCAAATAAACTTTATGATGAACTATCGTAGACCCTGACTAGAAAAAGAAGGATTTATTAACTATTGAAGGATTTTCTAAGAATGTATTTAATTAAACTTAGTCATGGATAAATGATTACCTCCAAGTAATGAAGGAGGCTAGGATAACACCCACATACCCTCACAATAGTACAAGGAAACAAAATATGGTAAGTAAATTAGGGTATAATGGGGGTGAAGAAAAGAAAAGAAATTTTGTTGAAGGTAGGTAATTTGAGAAAGGTAGGGAAGAAGTCTCAGACATCTCAAGCCAATGAATTTCAATAAAATCATAGCCAACTAACCCAAATAGAAAAAAAATGGCCACTCCGGCTAGTATGATGGGAACACCAAAGGTGGAATTTTCTTCCACAACATTGCCAAGAGCACAACCCCTAACTTTTTAAGAAGTGGGTATGAGAGAAAAAGTGCATGCTAGGACAAGGTCGATATTGAAAAATGTAGTTGCTATGTTTACCTCACCACCCTTTGTTAAAACAACAACAATGAGAAAAACTTTGGGAGAGATACATGTAGCTATGGGGGAAGGTCTAACAATAATTGTAGAGAAAATTGTAGATGAATCTGAAAATTGGTCTACTATATGGAAATGGTTTAAGGAGAAGTGGACTAAAGGAGATCCAATAATGAAGCCTATGGTGGAAGAGTTGCCTAATATAGGGTTACATCTAGAAAATAAAAAAGAAGAAGAATTCATAGTAGGATCACTCATCCAAGAGGTGAGAAAACCTAAAGAAATAAAGACAAGGGAGGTGGTGTGTAATGCCTCGCCACACAACCCTAGAGGAAGTTTCAATTCACAATAAAAGCGTACTAACTTTTTTTTTTTATATTAAAGTGAATTAAACATACATGTTCATCTATAATTGACAACATCCCCTAAGGCTATGTAACCGAGATTACTTAAATCCCCATTAACATACAACATTAGAAATTCTTTACATTAAACAACTCAAGTAGTAAGCATTCATTCAACATAGTTAAATAACAAGATAAGAAGATAACATCCATAACATATATCCATTACATGAACAACTGATTACAACACTCATTTCCAGAATGAGTCATAATTACATAAGAGTTACAATCACATAAATCCACCTCATAAATACAAGAGCGTAAAACCAACTTAATACATTTTGAAATACAACAATGCAAGAAATGAATAACAAGATCAGCGAGCTGTCCAACTGGATGTCTCGCCTCCACAACTGAAGATCAATGGGGATCCAATGGTTTATGGTGCATGTTCCACCCAACCAAGTGGTACCTGAAGGCCCACCCCCATGCTAGGAGATAGTAACAATGCAACATGGACAAAGAATCTACTACCTCTAACCAAAGGCAGACTCATACTAATATAACCAAACAAATGAACTAAACAAGTACAACTCAATTACAACACAAGTACAACACTCACATCACTGAAAAAGGTCACATTGCTTCTAGACATAAAATAGATCAAGTATGTTCATAGAACCATACACATAAAACAATAAACAACTATTGTCCTAGACAGAGTGTCATCGCATAGTAGTCATGAGATCTCCTCTGGGCATTCTTCATAGGCTCCGATAATCCTGGTGACCTCAATCGAACCCCGGCCCTCATGCTCACTCATGTGGCATCAAATACCTCTCGTACTGACAAGATAGATGACTTTTCCATTTCAGGCCTTCCCACTCATCCCAAGTCTAAATGAGCCCTTGTGTCTATGAGTGAGGAAAAATTATCTTGATTAGTGAGAATTTAGTCCTAATTTTCTAAGTACATTACTTTAATTATCACTTGTTTAAATAACTTATGAAGGTTACCCGGTTTACCTCTTTGGGCTCCGATGCCTAACAGAAGCCACTCTTCTAATGGACAACACACCATAAAAAACCATACTCCAAGGGAAACCCAAGTGCATACAAACAGGATTAAACAACCACTCCAACTCAAGGAGGGAACAAATAATGAAACTCATTCCAAACATCTTGGAGGCAACAAACACATAGTCCACTCCTTTCACAGGAGGTACAAAACATCCCCGTTCGTGGAAACCAAGTAAAAACTAAAAATACACCATGCATTACCCAAGGTAAAAACAAGTGGTTGACATAAAGATTCAACAACCCTCATCCTCTAAGTTCTTCTGGAAGACTTACAATTTTGGACTAACACTAAATCCCAAATCCCACAATGCAACTTGATGACATAGCTACAAAAGCATTCAAGTCATTAATCAAAACTAACATTTGGATTTCCTAAATCCATACTCATCCAATAGGTAACGTTGATAAAATCAAAGGAACGATAACAGGGTTAGCTCAAATACTCATGAAACCCCTTTTTCCCAATCACGAATATAAGGAGAAGATAACAATTGGTAAAGGCAAGGAAATTATGCTAAATATTTGGATATATATTAAATCCATTTCCCAACTAAAGATTTTCGTATCATTCAAATTTTCATATAAGCAAATAATAATCCCTTCCATTAAAATAAATATCTTCTCTCTATCTTACTAACCATGCAAACTATTTGTTTCAATTTAATTTTCTGTCTAATAATCTTGCATGCAATCATATGTCTAAAACAAAATATTAAATATATAAATATACTTGAATATATAAGCAGCATTCTTTATATGTTTAAATACATAGATTATATTTATATTCAAACTATATTTAAAAATAAAAACCTACATTAAGCATTGATCCTGACCTTTTGTTTTATTAAAAGTTACCAGACTGTAATATTATTTCTTTCTGGTTATGATTCTTACATACATATCCATCTTACAAAATATAAATATATATATATTAAATATTATATACAAATATATAATATTAAATTATATATATATACTATTTACATTCAAATAAAATAAAGAAAGAAATACATATAAATAAAATTTATTTAAAAAAGAACAGAATGTGAATTAAATTTTGCACAAGACAAGGTACAGTGGCTGAACTTTATACGTTCCTATGGATTTCATTGGTACTGGTGGAATTAATCAATACCGGCAGACTGTACTTAGTACAGCAGCCGGCGGTGTTTGGGGAGGCCGCACTCCCCATGGGATAGTGTGTCCCCCCAATGGGGTGGGCGCACTACCTCATGGGAAGCACTTCCCCCCATGCAAGGTATGGTGGGGGATTCGAAACCTCCCCACCAATGCACAAAAAAAAAAAAACTTATTTTGTTTACCTTAAATTTCAAATGGACAGGCACAAAAAATGAAATTCCTCCTACGACGTTTTTTGAAACCCAACAATATAACTTTATTCATTGTCCTTAAATATAAATATATTTATAAATATATATTATGTGTATTTATATTCGAAAATATAATACATGTAATATATATTTATATATATATATTTACACAGATAATTTTACTGGTAAAATCGAGAAAATAATAAAAAAACCAATAATAGGAAATTGTTAAATTTTTCTAGAATATCTTCCTAAATTCAAGAGGTTTAAATTTAATTTATTTTAAACCATTCTTTCAAATTTTCAAATAATTAAAAAAAATAGGAAAATTAAACAGATCTTGATTTTTCATTGAAGGTTTTCTAAGAGGGTTTGTTTTGAAGAACAAATCTGAATGTTTTCAAAAGGGTAAAATCTTCATACAACAACCTAAATGTTTGAAGCACAATATAAGGTTTAAATTAAAACAATGTTTCAACAATTTCCCCATTTACTGAATTAAATCCTACAGTAAATTTAAACAATCTTCCCCAAATTTTAGATTAATTTAAATCTAGATTCAATTAACAAATCCTAATTCACAATGATTTCAACAACAAATTCATAAACAATTTGTAATATATTAAACAAAGCAAGAACTAGAAAAACATAGATCAAAACTTGGAATTCAAAGCTACAGTAAAAGATGAATTTATGATGCAAGCTTTCTCCATAGATCTCCTGAATTTTCTTCAATCATGCAATAAACCCAAGCAATCAACTAATCCAAAAACTCAAACAATGTAACAAATTTTCCTCAAATCAACTCTCTGTGCAATTTCTTTTCCCAAAAATTCTTCACTGCCTTCAAGAAGTTTTTTCCCTTCCAAGATCTTCTCTCAGAATGAATTTTCAACCAAAAACTCTTCTACTTAATTCAACATGCAATCCCCTTTAATCAAAATATCTTAGACAACCAAATCTAATCCTTTGCATGCAAAATTGACAATTACAATATTAACCTAATTCGATTTTCGAAAACACACTTTGAATTTAAAATGCAATTTCAAATAATTTTCAATTTTAAAATGAAATTTTCAAATATCTTTCAATTTTTGCTTTTATTTAATTTAATCCAAGATTGAACTTAATTAATTAATTTAATTATTAAATAACTAAATTCAACCCTTTTGAGATTAAATTTAATTAATTAAATAATTTAAATTAAATTAAATTAAATTCTATCAATAACTTTAAATATAGCATCTAAGCATAACTTTAATTTAATATAAAATAATCATCACTTTTAACCAATGCAATTATTCTAAAAATTCATTTAAATAATCACACACTTTTTAGAATCAAATAACATTAAAATAAGGTAAACTATGACTCAACAAATGAAACTGACGACACACTAAGGCTAGGGCATAGACTTGACACATGTTACCTAGCTACTATCTCCCTTTCAACTTAACTGTTGGATCGACACGTTCAAACCTGTGAAAACAGGTGGAGTCAATTTCATGTACCTGCAACCTGAAACCAAGTCAACAACATCATATAATATAACTAGCATATAATACACACCGTGAAGAAGAAATCATGGATTCGCAAGGCGCTCGCAAGCGAGTGATGCTAAACCGTCCTCTTCACCAATACACTCATCAGAGACTGACATTAACATCACAATCAATAATCTCGTAATAAAATCTCAAGTTAACTCTACTAACATCATTAAACCATTAAAGCATGTGAAACAATAATCAGATCAACACATCACACAATAATAGTTGTCGCTCAATAAATAGCGCTCAATAACACACACAAGATAAAGTATCAAAATATCCAAAAACATAAAACAAAGAAAAACAAGGACATATTGTCCAGTCCATAAAGCCAAAATGGAGGGGTGTTACATGGTGTAACCATGGAGAGAAATAGGGGCACTAAAATTCAAAGGTCTATTTCAATTTTAGATGAAGAAGCATTTGATAACTATCCAATCGAGGATTAGCTTTCATAAGAAAGAGCTGAAGTGATTGTTGAGCAATCCCTAACTTCTGAAAAACCAAGTGAAAGTCAGGATATAGATAAATGTACAAATTCCTCTCAAACCTTGGGAAATAAATAGGGAGATGATGAAAATCTTGATGCCTCAAGATAACCTGAAGAGTCTTCTCTATGAAATAATATTGAAAAGGAGGAGGCAAGACAAGAAGACATAGGTCTCAAAGAGAAAGAGATAAGGCTAGATGATAGAAATTTGGAATCCTTGCCATCAATTATAGAGAATGTGAGAGTTTTAGAGGTTTCAATATGAAATATTGGATAGTTAAGAGAATATTTTCCTAAACATTCTGGTCATCAAGGAAAAATTAATATTGAAGAGGCAGGACAAAGCAAAGAAGAGCTTGATTGACTAGTCAGGCAATTGGTTCCTCCATTAGATGTGGAACTGGTTCCTCTAGATTTCAAAAGTTAAATAAAGGAATTTGAAACTCCTAAGCCTAAAGCTAAAGAAAATACTAGGCATGTAATTAATAGGAATTCAAATGGAGGAAAAACTCTTCAAATAGCTACTCTTGTAGGAGAAAAGAGTAAGCATGAAGTGATAGCTAGGGATTACCAGGTGTCAACAATCAATGTAGGACATTCATCATGGGAGAAAGAGATAGAAGAAATGAGAATGAATTTAGAAACTACTATTGCTCGTATGAAGAAAAAAAAGAAAAAGAAGAAGGAATTAAAAGAACGGGTTGCTTGTTTGGAGAATTTTATCAAAGCATTAGCCCAATCTAGTCAGTCATTGAGTGAATTATTGCCAAACCTAGTGTTGATGTCCAAAGAATAGGTAGATAATATTGCAGTGCTCTGACACAAGCTTAGCATGTTCAAATAATGGATAGAGCATCTAGTGAAACAAGATGAGGAATCAATAAAAGAGGAAATTGGGAAATTTAAAGAGGCATAGTATTGGTTTGAAAATTCTACGATACTTATAGATGAATGTCAAGACTGCTAGGAACGTAATGATATAGAAGGGTGGAGGTTAAGGATGCTTATTTAGGTATATTTTCAAGATTTTATGAGAGAAAATCATGGAACAAGAGGTTTTGATGCTTGAGAAATGGAATGTGCAACTGAGTTGGGTGAATGACACTTTATTGTAATGTGTAAATAGATTAGAAAAGGTCATTGAAATAGGTAAGAAGCTCATAGAGAAGGATTTGAGTTTCATTGGGATGCTAACTCAACACAATTGTGATCATCAAACATTAGGACAAGATGAGGTGGAATTGAAGGCTTTCAGGGGATGGATTGAAAAGATAAACAAAGATCTTCTTCAATGTTTGAGTTAGGAGGTCATTAATGAATTCATAAAGTGCAAGAACTATGTGAAAAAGTATGAAATAGAATAGTGCAAAGGAATGAAGCCATGATTAAAATAATTGAAGAATATGCAAGGCATAATTATAGTTGGAAGGTGATTCAAAGTGCTCCAAGGGAATGTATAAATCAAGTGTTGATTGTCTTTTGGGAATATCAGAAAAAGAAAGGAGAAGAAGTGTCTCTAGATTAGGAGTCCAGTGAAGGAGTGCATATGGTTAGGTAGTGGAAGCCCAGGGTCTTGTGCATGGGTAGAGTTATTAGAGTGCATTTTTCATGGTCATTCTTGGGCTTGACAAAGACAGCTAATCCTGAGGATTTTAAAGGGAAAGTGTTGATAGTTCTACATTTTATGTGAAAGCACCCATGACCCAGAGACCGATTTTGGAAGTTTGATGTTGAAAGAAGTCAAATTATCTTTGAATTAATTTGGAAAGTTCCTCTGCCAACTATCATCTACCACATGTTATAATTTTATTTATTCCTCTAACTTCATTTCATGTGTTTTTTCAAAACTCTTTGGTCACCTTGTTTCTATAAAAGGGCCAAGAGTTGTTTTATTCAGTTAATTTTTAAAAAAATGGATTCTAGAGAACTAATTTTTCCTATTTTTTGTTCCATTCCAGACTAAAAAATTGTATGTTCTATTTGAAGTTAACTAAAATTAAAGGCCAATTTATAGTTGTTTCCTGATACAAAATCATACATAGCTGATTGTTTGTTCATATCAAAAAAGATTGTGTGTTGTGCTAGATTTGGGTGCATATTGACACTATCTGGTGGCAAATTATCATTGTTTCTTTAAACCCTTGCATCATTTTATGCATAGTTGTGAAGCAAACTAGTGAAGTATAGAGTTGTTTGCTTCAATTTAGTTTGTTTCTTGAGACATGTGTGGATAATACCTGGGAGAAATATTTAAATATTAATATTTTTAATTCCTTATTTTAGAGTAGATGCTAAATATTTTTAGAAAATGTTTTAAAAATGATAAATGCATGGAATTTTACTATAAATATTTCATTTCCATGAAGATGAAAAGTGATTACTGCTAAATCTGCTTGAGTATATGCAACTAATTTGAATTTTATGAAATATTATTGCAAATATTTAATTTCATGAAGTTGTGAAGTGACATATGAGTAATCAAATTGAGCTTATGTAATGATATTTTGGATACTAGCTAACCTACTAAACCATATACCCCTCGCGATTAACAAAAATTTACACAACAAACCCTGAGTGAACCTAGTGCATCATACCTTAAATTCCTAAGCCTTGGGATTAAACTAAGATCACCTTAGATTTAGGTTTTCCTAGTGGATCTTTCAAGTAAAGATAGGTTCTCATGTTCTTCTATGAGAATCTATCTTCCTATTGGTGTGTGTGTGCAACACTCATGTCAACACTAAGACTAAACCAAATCACCACCAAATAACCACATACATGATCATTTCATGCCAATGTTAAAATGTACTTGCATATCCATGAAACCATAACCATAGATAATTTTGTATCTAAAATCAACTATCACTCATACGAGACTCCAAGTCTCTACTCATGTCAACCCATGTCATCAAAACCAAAGACAACCTATGTACCTATCAACATTAAAGTCCAACTCTAAAAAATCCTATAAACCTCTACCAGGAATAAATTAACTTATAATCACTTGTACCATCATAGATATCATATAAAAACATGTACTCCCTCAAGGTTTAACCTCTTGACTTGTCTAGATACTAACACAATCACACCTGAAATCTCATGCACCTATAAGTGATCAAATAAGTACCAAATTCATCTTGCACCATAAACTTATAATATAATTGATCCACTATGTAGTATGTTGTACATTCTCTCCAACACCTAAAAAATCAAAAATTCAACTCCATATGCAAAATTTATGCTCAAAACTGTGTACAAGAGAATATTTGACTTTTGGGCTCCAAAAAATAAATAAACTAAAATAATGAAACCAAACCTATACCACTGTCTAATTCTCAAAACCACCTTTCCAATGAGTATAAGAAGTTGAAAATTTGACATTCTAGATGAAAGTTATGCCCTCTAATAAAAAATGCCCAATTTGTTCTATAGGGTGGCTAGATGGTGGCCCCTAGGCAGAACCACCAATGGAAATGGTGTGTTGGTGGCACCTAAGTAGCACTTAGGTGGTAAGAAGCAACAAACCCAAAATAAGTTTTAAAAATGGTTTAATTTCAATTTTACATGGTGAACTTTAAAGTATATTAATTCTTTTATAAATGTTGGTGAATATTTTAAAGGTTGAGGGCCTGGGGCTGGTCCCCAAGCCAATTAGGGGCCTAGTCATAGGGGGCTAAGTCCCTCAAATTACTAGGACCCACCGATATTGGGGTCGGGTCTTACAACCCCTATCAAGTTGTGTGCTTTGCAAGGTGTTTGTACCTGCACGTATGAGGGTCTATGGACCCTTGCCTACAACTTTTTTTTATTTTCAATAATTTTTAATAAAAAAAATTTGCTAGATTTTAATTTTAGAAAGTCCAATCATATTTATAATTTTTATTTTTTTATGTAGAGGGTGAATTGGATGGCCATACAATCATACAACTAATATTTTTGTATTTTTTCCATCTTTTCCAAAATACAGAAAATTTTATATCAATTTTTATTGCTTGACCATCTTGGATCCAATGGTGAGGTCTATTTTGACTCAATAATTAACCCATAAAATTTCCTCTATAAAACCCTCATATGAAAGCTCAATCCAAGAAACCCTTTTTATCCAAATTTTGTATGCCTTAGATTTGCAATAAACCCAACAAATATGCAAACCCCAGAAGTCTAAATTTTTAAAATACTTGCAACATGTGTTCCATACCTTGTAATGCCTCAAATATTTCCTGCATAGCCATGAATTCAAATTTTCACTAAATCTACTCAAACAAGGTTTATAACAAAAAACCTGGAAGCTCGCACCTCCCATCAACCATGAAAACTTTGATACCACTTGCTAGAAAATAATGCATAATACCCACATTTTGAATCCATTTCCTACATAACCCCATGAGATAAAATCATGCATACAAGTAACCATAATTCATAGATAAAATAGACAATCCACAACATAATACAAAATATACCTTGGAAAAACCCTCAAGAGAGAAAAACCCATCCTCCAAAAGCATCCATACTCCATCTATTATTCAGAAATAAAAAATTACAAGAGTTACAATGAATACCTATGAATCATCAAGCCTCTCCAATGCATTCCCCATGTGTCCAAGCATGAATCCACACATCCCATGCCATTCTTTACATATGTGCTCTTCATAAAAACTCAATAATTATAGTCCACTCACCCAACCAATCTTAACCACTAAACATGTGCTTGCTTTTATAGATACAATCTCATACAAATACAACCAAGTAGTAAGATAGAACCATGTACCACAAAACTATGTGAATACAAAACCACTAACCCCTTATTTAATATTGGGTACTAATTTTTCTCTTTATTAAATATTCCCCAATATTAAATTATTATCCCATGTCTCTCACACATTAAATAATAATATAATGTTACAATACAACATAAAGTGGTCCCCAAATAATTACCTAGTGTGATTAACCACACCTCTTAGGTGCATCACAAATAAATGATTATTTATTACATTGTAATATAATATTTTATGAAATGGTGTACCACACCATATCCCAACATAAAGTTATATTTTTAGTGGGATTCATCATGTCTTCTGATACTTATTTCTATAAATATTTTGTAAGGCTAACTTCAAAGAACTATTTTTCCTAGAAATCAAGGATAAAGAATCACTTCCTTGAGAAGGACTTATTGCCTTATCTCCTTGGACTCATTATTAATTCAAGTGACTATAAACAAAAGAAGAAATAGTTTAAAAATAGTGACATGGTCTATGGACTAACATGTCTTAATATTTTTTAGGATACTCTACATCACATAGAGCACATTGAGTTCCCTTTCACTTTTTGGACCATCATCCAACAGTTGTATGGAGACTTTGGATCTTCTTCTGAAAGTGATGTTTCTTTGGATGAACGAACTCTTATGAATGATATTGAGACTTATTTTATCTCATATTGTGTGGAAACATCCTCTTGAGATGATTATTTTATTTGGTTAACATACATTGATACTCCATCTATAATACCTATTGAAATTTCAGATTGGAAAGTTACTTCTTTGAGATCTTCCAATGATTTTTTAAAGCAAGGTTATTTATATTTTCTAGATTCAATTCATTGGGACCAATTTCTACCAAATATATATTGTTTGTTTATAAAATCCCTCATTTTGGATTTAGATGACACTATTGAGGACATATGTATTCTCTTCAATGACAAATATTTTGTCCTTGCATTTATTTTTAATTCAGAGTTCAATATTGCTTCTTCAAAAGCTTCTAATGATTCTTTACAACATGACATACATTGTATTTCAAATTCATAGTTGTGGAATGATATCTTGATATGTATTTTAGACTTGTTTATGGAGACACATATTGCATATTTTGGAGACACTATTGATTTCATTCACCTTCTCTTTGATGGACTTTATTATTTTTCAGTTGTTGTGATGAGGGAACATTCAAACCCTCTTTTTTTTCCACATGATCACTCATCGCAGAACTTGACATGAGTGTGGAGACTTTTGAGCATCATTTAGAGGAGACATTTATTTTTAGAGGATAAATATTTTTCTTTGGATTGTGTTTATGCCTAGTTCTATTATATTTTGGATTCTCATGTTCATCAATATGTCCTAAAACAATTGACTTGGTAATGAAAAATTTCAGCATTGACATGGACACATGAGTAGAGTTCAAAGAATTCATACATTTTGGGTTTTCTTCCTAAAATTTCCTTTTAGGAATGGAAAGAAATCATGCATATATTTTTGGTTTTGTTTCTTCCTAAGGGGAGGGATTTTCTTTGACAATTATGGAATATCTTCTACATTCAGTTTTGAGCATCTATTGTTGGTTACACATTATTGGGGGCTTCTTGTTCCTTCCACTTATTTTCTCTCTATTTTTGGGGGGTTTCATTATTTTTATGAGAGGTGGTTTCTTCTTATTTGGAAGGAATTTTACATGTACATTGGCACCTATCATGGCATCATTTTTTGGGACCCATCATCATACTTTCAACCACCTAAGCTATGCTTAATGGGGGTGTTCGTGTACAAATTTATTTTCCTAGTAGGCTAATTTTTTTCCCCTTAGTCATAGGTTTTACCTACACTTTTATTAATATTTATTAGGTTAATAAAGTTTGTTTAATTAATTAATAACTAGGAGATAAGGTGTTGAAGTTTCACCATCCTAAAAGGGAATAGCATTTATTATTTTGATCAATTTATTTAATATTGGTGGTCACTCCATATTGGTTAGATTTTGCAAATCTATCCTCTCCCTAGTTCTATATAAACTCATTACCTAGCTAGTATTTTTATTCATGTATTATGATTCTTGTAATCATTCTTCTACAATTGTTTTGGAGCTCCTAATGCAATATCATCATCTTAACATGTTTACATCTCTTGGAATCTTGGGTTTGTAATTGTGTTCTTTCATTTGCAATTTTATATCTTATTTCTCTCATATAAAGATCTTGGTTATTCATTTATTCATATTTCTACCATAAAACACCTCTCATGATTTACCCATAAACAACTTGGAATAGTATTTTACTTATACTTTATTTATGGAGTCATTGTAGGACTATTTTTTGGGAGTACCAAAATCCCATTGCTTGGGATTATTACCAAACAAATACCTTACTTTTTAGTAAGCCATGCAACCTAACAACCTCCATAAATAATACTTTGTAATATGGGTGACATTATTTACCTTTTTCAATCTATGATTTGGGTCCTTTTTAAGAATTTATAATAAACCACCAAGATTGATTCATTACATTTTGTATTATTGGTAAACCAAACACAAAGTGCATGCTAGTGTCATCCCACAATCTCTTTAATAAAAGTAGTTCCCAATACAGTCACATGTTTTATATCCCTTTTTTGGTATATTGATAAAAAAACATCCTTGCATGAGACTCCTAACTTTATTCTTCATCCTCAACCAATAATACCTCTCATTAAGTTATAATAAAGTCTTATCAACTCAAAAAAGTCTATCCAAATCATCATAGTGCATGTCCTTAACTAAGTTTTTTATCATTAATCCTTGAGGTATGGAATTTTTCCATTGAATATAAATCCATCTTGTATGAATGAGCTTTCTTATCCAAGTTGGTAGGATCAATACATGTTATCCATGTGCAAGGCCTTTCTGACATCTAGTTATCTTAGTGTGTATGAGTAGACACACAATTCAAAGGATGGGTTCCTAACTAAATAGTTAACCTAACCTTCACAAAAGGTTGCATTTAATTATCAACCAGGGCTCATAAGATTTTGATAGTGTTGGCACTATATGTGCATACAAGGATCCTACTATGTTGTATATCGATGGAACATATGTGGTCATGCATATCCTAAAAATGGTAAAAACTAGAAAAGGAAATAAAAAATGAAATTGCAAAATAGGGGAATTAACATAAATCTATTGCTTATGTCATAGGTACTTACTACGCAATTCTATAACTACTAACTATTGAATCTAAACTTGCAACTAACTAATACTTATAAATTATGACTTCTAACTTCTCCAGAGAAGAACTCAATGTAATGTTACAAGATGTAATCCATGCTATAGAATATTCTTATGAAATTCACATGCATATAATTGAAAACTTATCTTAAGTGAATTCAATAATGTAACATCTAATCTAGTAACAAAAAATAAGTTGGGTTCGTAGTACCTCGAGTGGCTCTTGCTCAAGTTTTTGCACCCATAGAAGGCATAAAATATGTGATAATTTATCAACAAGTCATGACAACAAGCTAATATACTTTATTGCATGAAAAATTAGACTTCTTATAGTATGCGAAGAATCTCTAAAGATTTATCATTCAAAAATACATATCTATTGTAACTTGATAACAAAAAAATAACATCAATTAACTATTAACTATTAAAAACAATTGTAGACTACTACTACTATATCTGCTCCTTGACCATAGATCCCAATATATAGGCTCAAGAGGAATCTTATTCATTAAGGGCTAAAATAGAAAATTAATGCATACATCCACTCTCCCTCAAGGATAGGGAGAGGACAATTCTTTGAAATAGAAAACCATAAATATGAAATGGAAGAAGAAAAACCAAACTAGGACTTTGCCCCTAATGGTTAACCGTCATGACAAGGACATGTTTCTTAGAAACTATCAAATCATGGGTTACTCCTATTTGGAACATAATTCTTCTTCTAGTTTCCTTCTTGGTGGATAAAAGTGAATTTTTGGTGACTCATGGATAATCATTCAATATTCTCCTTTGCTTCCCTCTAAAACTATCTTTTTCCAATTATTTTTATTTTTCCCTTGCAACTATCCATAGTCCTTTGCTAGGGTTGGAAATCAAGTTGCTACAGGCTACAGTATTCTTGGTTGCAAGATGCTAGTTTTTATACCAAGGAATTCGCATCATTAACATTCACAATTAAACCATAGAAACATACTAAATATTATCAACATCCATACATCCACACAAGAATATATCAATATATCACATTTATATTTCCACATATTTAGGTCTATCAAAGTGCATAAAAGGTATATAAAGATGTATCAAGTCTTAATTTTTTTTCTGAAACTTAGAAAATGAAGTGATAAAAGCGTAAAAAAATGAAGGAAAAACTAACCATTATCTAGACCCATCATTCCCCCCAACTAAATTATTTTATTTTCCTCAAGGAACATTTAAGACTAGAGGTTATATTGCAAAGATATCTCCCTAAAATTGGCTACAATTTCAATTCCATTCTTCAACTTCAAGTAATGGCCTTTCTGATCCAAGGGCTTTGTGAACCTTTTTTTTTTCTACTTCTTCCTCCCCATGTTTCTTCCTTTTCTATTGTGACACTAGAAAGAGGAAAAAATGTGGATGGAAGATAAGTGGAAACCATGTAAATATATTTCCCCTTGCAATGTCCATGTACTTGTGAGATCTTTATATGATGGCTACATAATTATAAAGGGAGTGTGGTTCCTTCCTCTTTATATCAAACATTATCTCTTCCCATATTTTTTGCACAAACTTGAAGGCTTCATTAATAGGTCTTGTGGTTAATCACTTCATCTTTATATAATCATGTTCTCTGATATTCATTATTTTATTTCCCACACCTCTATGATCCAAAATCTCTAACCATTGATCTATGACTGCATTGGAATATGCTAATTCTTTTCTAAGTTGGGAAGAAATAGATTTTTCCTTTTCATGGTATTATTGTAAAAAAAATCCCCTCTACTATTCATTCCTAATATAATAGGCCAAATCTCTTATTTGTAGATCTCCTAAAAAAATCAAAAGATTTTGAGTAGTTTCATTTAAAACAATATAATTGTGTAGGTAGAATTCACATAGCTAATCCTGCATTTCTGGTGTGGAATCATGAAAAGTTTCTAAAAATAAGAATTTCCTATTTATTTCTATAGGAATATCACCAATTAATTGGCTAAACTAAAAACACAAATAATTTCTTGTAGAAATAAGGCATAAACCCTAGCAAGCAGCCTACACTTTGGTAATTATGCATTTTTGTCTTCTATCTCTTCAATTTTAAACTTTAATTTTTCACTTATCTTTCTTGTTTCTCTAATTCCCTAGTGTGAATGGAAATCATTTCATTTTTCTCCCTTTCCCATTCTTTTTCTTTTTGGGAGAATTATTTTGTGTTTCTCCAAAGCTCCACACCCAAGGACACTATAGTTTGCCCTATGGGTATTATGATATGAGGAACTAGGCCTTGGGATACTAGTTCTTTCCCTTCTACTTCTAACATTTCTAGTTGTGCTAGTATCTCCAATTTTTACCCATACACAAACTTATAGAGTTTCTCTTGTAATTCTTTAATTTTTGCATCCCTCTCACTATCCTTTTATTGACGTGTCTTTATCAATTCTTCCAACTGTTTTATTCTTTCCATTTATTCTTGCAATTCTTTGCTAATATTTTTTTTTTCAATAAAAAAATTAACTTTTTCAAAAACTACTCATCACCCATTGCACTTGTGTATTCACAACCCTCCAAAATAGGACTTTTTAAGGATCTCCTCAATTGCTTACCCAAAATATTTCTTTTGAATCAAATTTAGAGGTACTAGTATAATACCAAGACTGCACAATAAGTGTTTATACCTTATCACCAGAAGCATTCTCCTCTAAGTCTTTATTTGTTTCAATAATTACAACATCCTCTTTCTACTTTTTTATTGATCTTCTCATGGACACCTTCTTCCTTAGGCAATGTGATCACCTCTTGGGTTGTGTGGGCCTCTTCTACCCTTTTATAGGTGCAGAAGAAGAACCACCTTTTCTTTTCTTTCCCTCTTGCGACCTCTTTGAAACAAGGGTTTCTTGTTTTCTCTCTACTATGGGTTTCTCTGCAAAGGCTACAAGTTGGGTTTCCTGCAAACCTTGCTCCTTTGGTTCTCCTGTACTGTTGGTAGGTGTCATAGAAGGGAAGCCAAAGGGAATTTCCTCCTTTGGAGAAAAAACAGGTTCTATTATTTGTTCTTGACCCCTATTATCCTCATTAGGAACTTCATAGATACTATTGATATTGTTAAAATTAAAAAAAATCCCAAGAAACATTTGTAAACTAAGCCCTAAGACTCATCTTTATCAACAATGTAACCAAGCAGAAATGAGATAATATTGTGATGTTTATTTTCCTTTTGTATTCAAATGACATTCTCTTTATTAAATTGTACAAGAAATTAGGAGCATTTGCATGCCTATCATGGCGAAGATGACTTAACAACTTGAAGTGAATTGTGTATAGAAGTGATTGTCTTCCATCACATATCAAGTACTTAACTATATAAGAAGCAACTAAATAAAAAAACCAAGGTAAAGACAATCATTTAGTACCTTGTGAAGAAGAATCTAGGTTTTCTTTTGGCTAGGAGAATTTATTTCTTACCACAATGAAATCCACCTTGATTAGAAAATCCTCTCCTATCCTTGGCAATCTAACTACTTCAACTATAGCTTCTTCTGATGCATCTACCCTTAGACCTCTAACAACCACCTCATCATTTTTTAATGTGGTTATTAATTTTTGGGTCATTACCTCATTAAATTTTGTGAGCCTGAAAAAAATATTGTAACCAACTAGCTTGCTAGAAAATGGGAAAACATAGCCTATCATATAGAAACTAGTTAATGTTGCTGGTTCTTTATGTATTATATCACCTCCCATTGTAATGCTCTTTGTTTTTCTAGTCAATTCACAATTTTGTTCTCTTTTTTTCTTGTTCTACCACCCCAATTACACTACTTGTTCTGTGTTGTATACTATAACACCAAAATACACCTCTTAATTCCTTTGCTAAGATATTTTTATCTTGGTAATGGTGGAAAATAGAACGATAGAGAAAAATAAGTTTGAAATGAAAAAAAACTAAGGAATAATCTTGAATACTCTCCTCCCAACTAAGCCTGATAAGTGTCCACACTTAGCTCATACAAATAGGGTAGAGATATAAATTAAAAGTAGTGGAAATTTAAAATATGTAATTTGGCATGCTTGAATGAATAATAAATATACATAAAATCAGTAAGCTTAAATGATAATTATGTTTTCTAATGTGGTGTGTCCCTAGAGTTATTACTTAAATTGATTTGCAACTCATGTGTAGAAGCTAAATTGCACTATACAAGAAAATTCAAAAAGACTTGCCATAATGGATATGAATTGTGTGCAGTTATGATATGAAGTGTGTGTGTGACAATGTATGGAGTGATGGATGCCAAAAAAATTCTGCATAAATTACACTTTGGGAGAAGTGAGTTTTTGCAAGGTACTGTAGAGATGAAAAGGTGATGTGATGGAATTGGTTGTATGTGGTAAAGTAGACATGTAGATTGTTACATGTGTGAATAAGATGATGTAAATGCAATATGAATGGATATATATTATAATGTAAATGTGAATTCTATGGTTTCATGTAACGATAGGTCCCCTTATGATAGTTTTGTTGGTTTTTGTTGTTGCAGGTCCCTTCTACTTCTGCTCACTAGTTGAAGAAACGAATATTTCCAATTATCATCCATGTAGTGTGTGCATGTGAAATATATGAAGAAATTATATCTATGGAACATAAATGGGTGAGTTGTGTAGCTTGTCTACTAATACATTTGTAGAGATGGTTGTTTCTATTGCTGAATTATCCATGTCAGGTTCAAACTACCATTGTAATGTAAGAAAGAAGTCATCCTTCTGCAATGGTTTCTTATAAAACTTTAATCTATGACCATTTACTAGAAATGAGAACCTTACTTCATCAATTTTCTATAGCCACACTGCTCCATTTGGAAAGACTATCTTTATTTCATATTTCCCCAAGCCTTTTGGTTTGCAATTTTCCTTTGTAATATTTGTATCTAGAGTTATAAAGGAGAGCCCAATCACCTACATTGAATTCCTTTGACTTAATAAACTAATCATGCCAATGTGTCCTTTGATTTTGGATAACTTTAGTGTGGTGTATGGATTCCATTCTTATTTCATCTAATGCAATTAGGTTGTGTACTATATCTTGTTGTGTTGTTGAAAAATCCATGCCCAATTTGATTATTTTCCTCAATGTTTTATATTCAAACTTCCTTTTTACTATACACCAATTCATATGGTGTAAAGCATGTTGTGGTCTTCAAAGTTGTTCTCTAAGCCCAAATTACCAAATGTAACCTGGCTACCCAATATTTCCTATAAAGTTGCACTATCTTCATGAGGATATTTACAATTTCCCTATTGGTGGCTTCCACTTGCCCATTTTCTCGAGGGTGATACGGTGTGAATTTTTTTGTGTCTAATCTCATATTCTTGAACTAATTTTGTGATTAAATTTTATGTAAATTGAGGTTCTTGGTTTGTGACAATTTCTCTTGGAACTCCACATCCTATGACTATGTCTTCATAAAGAAACTTTGCCACATTCCCATCTCATATAAACTATAAAACCTTAACCTCTGACCATTTTGTATCTCTATCTATAAAGTCTAATGGGGAGGACATTGATATTAGCTCTAGGGGTTCTCATCAATGTCTATCTAAGGAGAATGTTGAGCTTCATGGCTAGGGATCTGGTGTGTATAGTCATGAGAAGGAGGAATAGTATATTGAAGTAGGGTTAATGTGGTTAAGGTGATTTCAAGGAGGTCTTCCAAAATGATTGCTAAATTGAAGAATCATGATTTGAAAGGTGGTAGGAAGGGTAAGAAGGCTTATTTGGAGTAGGTAAATGATGTGGAAAACACTACTGTTGATATTGATGATTCCCCTATTCAACAACCTTCTCCTCATGGGGAGGATGTTCAGGGTCTAAGTAGTGAGGAGGCCTCAGTTGAGAAGACTGTGAGTGAGGAATATGGTCTGAATCTGAACCTTGGAAATCTAGAGCCGATGAAGATTAATCCCCTATCTAAGGATTTTTCTTATCCCAATGATGATAATACTTCCATTTCTGAGCTATTGGATATGGCTCAATTGGGTGCCACATGCACCTTTAAACATGCTAAATGGGTGTTTCAGGAATTCAATAAGGTCAATATTAATATTAGGGGTTTGAATAAAAACATGTTGAACCAACCAAAGGGCTCTTATTCAGACCTTCTTATTGAGAGGCTAGTAGATTTAGAATGTTAATTTTCTAATTTTAAAGCCTAGTATGAGAACCACCTTGGTGAAATGGAGAAAGGATTAAAGAAAAAAATGAGGATATCAAGAAATTATTGTAGGTTATTCACAACTTGATTAAGAATAGTGTGGAGTCCCTAAAGGTTCTATTTGGAAAGATTAGTTAGTTCAGGAGGATCAATTTTACTTTATGGACATGATTGAGAAGGACTAAACCTCCAAGGGTAATGTAAAGAAGACCTCTAAAGATGAGGCCAAAGGCCCGAGCACTAGATCAAGGGGGGACATTAGGAAGATTTTTGAAGAAGAGAAGAAAGAATTAATGGACATGGTTAACCTGCACTACAATCAGGAGATCGAGGTGGCCAACACCTTGAAAAATATGAAATAGTTTATGTGTGTTATTTTTCCTATTTTTACTTCTTTATTGTTGGGTCATTTCTTTTTAGCTGATGGTTTAGTTTTGGTTGTTGCTTATGATTTAATGCGTTTTTCTCTTATAGCAACATTTTTTTCTAAAGTGATATGAAGGGTTTTGGGTACCTTCAAAACTTGTTTTTCCAATATAATCAAAACTATAGGGTTCATTCTTCTTTGGGGTTGTCTAACTAATTTGAAACCATCATTGATGTAAATCCTATGCATGCATAATTTTGGGTCTATCCCTTCATATCATGATAATCCCATGCAAAGTCTATTGCATGTGCCTTCAACATAGTCAATAGTGAAGTCTATTGTACAACAATAAGTTGACTATTTACATTCAATGTTTTGCCTGACATAATCTCTAAAGTCAAGGATGAGTTTTGAACAGATGAAATGCCAAGTATTGCTTTTTCTTTAATAAAATGATGTGGTAAAAAGGTATGGAAAATTTTGGAAACTGACTCAAATGAATTGGTAGGGATTATATTCGATAGAGGATCTTGTAGACACATAAGACAATCATGTTGTTGTGGGTCCCTACCATAGTTTTCTACATGATGTTTGCAATCAGTTCATCTTAATCTTGGTTTTATAACAAGGGGTTGTAGTAGTCATAAAATTTTATAAGTACTACTAATCTTCCTCATCTAGGGTTCTCCAGATAGATTTTTTTAGGTTTACATGGGGTTGGGTTGGTGGATAAAGGACTAATTTCTTAGTCACATTCCCATTGGAAATGATTATATTTCTAGACCTGTAACCTATGAAGGCATATGTTGTTTCCAACCAACGTCTCCCTAAGGTGAGGGGATATCCTATAAGATTAAATTTAAGTTGCAATACCATAAATTTTTTAGGGTACTCCCATGAATCTAATGTTATTACCAAGTCTTCAATGATTCCCTAAGGTTTAACTATGGACCTATCTGCCAACTTTAGTATAGTAAGTGTAGGTCTGAGCTCCATTAATTGTAATAATTTCATTCTTTCTTTGGTATTTACATTAATAGCTACTCCTAAGTTAATTAAGGTGTTCTTAATAAGATTGCCATTTATTTTGACATCCAATATAGGGCTCCTAGGATCTGCATACTTGGGGACAGTTATGTTTCCCAAGATAATGTTTGCAATTTGTCCTAAGGCAAGCATAGCCTAAGGGTCCTTTCAATTCTTGAATAAATTTTTGAGGCATAGCTCTCTCAATATTTTAGTATAGATACAAACTTTCATAATAGCCTAGATGAGGGGTATTTTGATTCAAACATCCTTGAACTATCCTAAAAAATTATTTTCAGCTTGTGATTGATGTCTTTGGATTGTTAATTTCTCAGGGAATGGAGGATTTGGACTCTTGATTGTTGGATTTTCCTTATTTGAGTCAAATTCCTTTGATTTTTTGTCCATGGGCTTAGTAGGGAGTTCTTGATCAACTAATTTAGTTATATGAGGAGATGAAGGACCAACTAACATCTTCCCTAATATAAGGTGTACATCACTCACCTCAACACCATAGGTGGGGTATTGCATGGTGCTATAAGAATAATGATATTGGATGGGGTTATTATTTGGGCTAGGTGCAGATTGTGTTAGCAATTGAGGTGCTATTGTTGGATTTGGTGCAACTATTGAAGGGTTTATCATTATGGCTTGGTGTTGTGGCCACAAAGGCTATTATGGTTTCTGATAGTTGGGATTTTGATTTCGCCACCACTGATCTCTTTGCCATTAAGGTTGCCATTGATTTTGTTGGGGTGGACATTGAGAATTATAATGAGGTCCTTGATAACTATGAGGTGGACACATATTTTTTTGTTGTTGCTTCTAATTGGATTGAGGCATTGGCCATTGTTGTTTTTGCATATTGGCATAAGATCGATGGTTTCAACTAGGAAAATTTGCATTTTTATTAGGGAATAACATGTTATAACTCAAAGGATCTTGGGGAATAGCTTGTCTTGATTGCAATATTTTTTATTGAGCTATGTAGAACACTTGACCATCTTCACCATCCAATGCATGAAATTTTGATGTCCCTTGCTTATCTTGAGAGATACTTGCCACCTTCTTGCACTTGCAATTAGTCTTTCTTTGTCTACGTGGGTAGTATTCTGTAAGGGTTGCTTTTGCTTCCTTTTTCCTTGATGTGAAGGGTATCGACTTGTCTAGCCAAGTGACATATGATTTCTTCCTTCATGTTTGATAGAATATTACTTAGCTCCACCTTTGAGACTCCAATGGTTGATTTTTTGATGGAAGATGTCTTATCTCCTCAAACCCTCTTGGTGATAGACCTTGAATAGTTCCTACATGCTTTGAAAATTTCCTCAAATGGTGCATGTGAGATGTCTCCTACCCAAATGAGGTTAAGTGCATCCATGCAATCCTTTTTAACTCCTCTCAAGAATATCAACTTTATGGATTCATCTGAGAGTCCATTTTGGTGGAATTTATTAAGGTAGAATTGAAAATTTTCTACATAGTCTTCCAAGGATTCATCTTCCTTTTGTGACATCCTAAAGATGTCATCGCCTCTTTCTATCTATGCCTCTATAGTAATCTTGATATTTTTTATTAATTTTTCCTTCATTTTGTTCTAATTGGGAACATCATCTCTTCCCAACACTAGTAGAATTTAGAAAATAAATGACTATGTGACTAAAAATTTTAGTCACGTGACTAAAAATGACTAAATTCTACTTTTTTTTTGCACTTCAAAAGTATAAATGACTAAATAAATGACTAATTTGGTCATTGGGTAAAATCACAACAAAATAATTAGTCAAACAAATAAAAATGACTAAATAAATGACTATTACTCTATTCATTTTTTATTTCGAGGTTGATCATAATCCATAGAGCTTAAGCCCCCCTCATGGGACCCCTACCTAAGTAGGCCATTTGGTTGCCTAGGTTGCTTGGTGCACCAAAAATACCTATTGAATGGAAGGCATTGCCTCTCGGTGCAGTCTTAAGGCCTTCAAATATTTTATAAAAAAATTTAACATTTACATTCTTTGACTTTTATTACTCATTATGTCAATGAATCATTAATGTTTTTAACTATGATTTGAAGCCATTTTTATTTTCCTATTGTGTTAGCATGTCACATGTATCAAAGAGCAATTGTAGTCAATTTCACTAATAAAATATGATTTAAACAATCCAATTATAATAAAATATTTTGAATTGAAGGAGTAGGTTGTATTATAATATAATATAATAATGATATTATATTACAATACAATATATTATATTATAATATAGCATGATATTATATATTATATAATATTATATAATAATATAATATTATAATATTATATAATATTATATCATAATATAATATAAATATATAATATAATATATTATATTATTATATTATTATTTATAGTAAATAATAATATTGTATTATATTTAATAATATTTATTGTATAATAAGTGGGAGATCTATGAAGTAGAGATTATTTACTTTGAATTACATTTTCAAATCCTTCTTAGCAGAAAAAAAAACCTACCATAATTTCATTCGTTGTGCCCTAATTTCATTATAATAAATATACTCTAAAACCCTCATCGATACATCATCTTCGGGCTGCAACTCACCATATTGGAGAAGTGAAAGATGAGTACTAGTGAGGAAGAGTTTGCAAGAACTGAAACCAATAGTGGTGGGGAAAGCAGCAAAAAATGGTAAATATCCTTACCCTTGCCTTCTCTTGGCATATAATTATTTAATTATTTTTTGGTAAGGCTAAGGTTTTGTTTTGCAAGGAAGAATGGAGAGAAAAATCCAATATTCCTCTTCGATACTCAAGGATGAGTTGGATATTGTGATACCCACTATTAGGAACTTGGATTTTCTGGAGATGTGGAGGCCATTTTTTCAGTCATATCATCTCATCATAGTGCAAGATGGAGATCCATCCAAGACCATCAATGTGTCTGAGGGCTTCAAATATGATCTCTACAACTGTAATGACATTAACAAGATCCTCAACCCCAAGGCCTCTTAAATATCCTTCAAGGACAGTGCATGTCGTTACTTCGGTTATATTGTCTCCAAGAAGAAGTGTATTTATACAATCGATGATGATTGCTTTGTAACTATCATTTTCCTTTTTTACCTTAGATTTTTTCTATTCCCCCATCTTTTTATTTTTCTCACTTATTGAATAATGATATTGTTGCAATTTTTCTCTATTTGAGGTCGCCTAATACTTAAGTTCCTATTTTTTTTGGTTTCTACATCACAATTCCTTTATGTCTACATTTTTTGAAGATACATTGTATTGATTATTGATTCTACTACTTATGTTTATTTTTTATGACTGCCCGATACTTAAAATGTCCCAATTTTAAGATATATTTTCTATATTATACTTATTGCATTTTTCTTTCAATATTTTCTTACTAACACATTATCTCTAATTTTATATACTACCAAGATTGAAAAAACAAAATTTTTGGTTCATATTAACCTTCATCTAATAAATTGTGTTCTTTTGGTGGGTTTCATGTATTCACAGTAGTTAAGGATTCAAGAGTAAATATTTTTCCTTAAAAGATAAGGTAAAAATCATTTCAAATCATTATGTCCCTTTGATGCATTCAAGTCCCTTCTATAGCCATAGTTACCAACTTAGCAGAGTATGTGTGTGGTTACTAGTAGGCTATTTCCTAGCATTTGGAACAATTGAAACACTATGGCCCCTGAAGGGATTCTAAATTTCATCAAGGAAATTTTTATTAGCTAAGACTCTATCCAATGAAAGTTGTATGTGAAAAATATTAGATGATTCTTGACCAAAATTAAGCTATAACACAACAAGAAGATTCACTGACCTAAAGGAAACTTGAATATTTTAGATCTAGAGAAAATCCATTACAAGCGAACCACTAGATGAGCTCAAGATCAAATTAAAACAATAGAAATGATATTTAGTTGCACAAATTTAGACATAAGCCACAAATGATTCGCATTGATCTCTTCAATTCAATATCAAGATTGAAAAAGATTAGCTCCACTCAATCAAATTGAATCAAATATCCCCTACATTAGCTTTCCACTAAAAGAACAAATGGTATTTATAATCTCCAACATTTGGTCTTCATTCAAGACACTCTTAAAAGGTAAAACATATAATGAAATTTAAAAAATGTGGGTGTCACTAGAAAACATTTGGGCATGTCGAGAGGAACCTAAAAACATCCTCTAGAATATCCTTGTATATAGGTTATCATAAGAGAGGTTCGGGGACATATTTCCAATGGCATAGAGTCCCCCTATATGCATTCTAAAATAGGAAAATTGATAAGGTATCACCGAGAGAAAATTAATTTGTAAATAATAAATATAAACAAAAAAATAACAATGAGGTCACGTGACTAAGATTCATTTGCATCACATCTTCTATGTGAAGACTATCTAAAAGGCATCCTAAGAAATTAAGTATTGGCTAATATCAGTCAAATGTTGCTCTAAAGGCAGGGGATTGGGTCTGTCAATTGAGAGAGACTTGGAAAGCGTTTAAGGTGATTTCATTTATAGAATTCAATGTTTGTTACTATTAAATCACATGTTAATAGATTTCAAAATAACTGGAATAATTTTTATTGGAATAGCAATTGCTTCTACTAGTCATTTCTTCAATCTACTCTCCTATCAACTCTTAACACTTTGGTGGCTCTACTTTCATATATCATAAATAATTCTTCTTAAATACACAACATGATTTAAACATTTCTTAGTTTTCTACATACTAGATGCCTAAATTAATTTAGGATAGATGGAAAGTAAGATAAATGACTGCATTATAAACATAATAGCTATCACATGTGATGGATAAATATATGGATCAAAGTTTTAGTCCTAAGTTGTTTTCATTTCTGTTCAATTTCATAAACACATTTAATTTTAGAGCACAAAGAAATGATTTTATCTATAAGAACAAGTTGAATAACACAAAGAAGGAATGAGAACAAAGCATAACAGAAAAATCAAATTGTTACCAATAGAAAGGTTGGGAATATATAAAATGTATTATTGTACTATCTAAATATTGTCCACATCATAAAACTTGTATCTATAAACTATACATGTATAGTATATAAAAGTGGTGAATACTATAAAACTATTTATAAGTTATGAGTTACATCTGAAGAGTGGTGGGTCAGAGTTAAAGAGTCTAGTACAAGTATTTTTTTCACAAAGATATTATAAAAAAAATATAAATCATGAAATCCCAAGTATTTGATGTAATTTGACATAATAGAAGCTTCAAGTTGCAACATTGGATGGGTGCGAAACCGAGACATAGAAATCTACGAAGAGATTGTCGATGTTGATTAGATTTAATAAATTTTTGTGGAAATAAATAATATGTCTACAAATTGTAACATGTAAAGAGATTGTATAGTAGGAATGTCCATGCCTTTTTATGATTGATTTTTTATTATTTCAAGAATATCATTATTGTGATCCAGTGTAAATAGTCTGTGAAGTTGAAAATCACGGAGAATAAAGATGACTGTTGACTTATCATGATTGTAATTTTCATAACTCATCTATTGGAGGTCTATAAGGAATTGATTGAACATGTCATTTTTAATATTGCACTACAAACTTATATTCTTGTTTGTTATGATTATGCATTTTAGATTATGCGTATATGTGTAGACAATGTTCTTTTTGCACTTGTTACAGTGATAAGTATTGTTCTTTAGTTCCCCCAAGTTGGAAAAAGTGTAATTGCACAGTGGATAGGTCGACTAGAATGGAATGGAAAAAGAATTTGTAGGTTTCTATTTTCCATACACCTGGCAAAAAGATTAAAAAGGATAAAGGTAATATACTTTTGTAGTTCCACAAAAAATAGTTAATGATATAGTTAAATTGGATTTTTTTCAGAATTACTAATGTTTGTAATCTGTAAAACACAAAGCTAACGGATTTAGAAAGCAAATGTGATGTTGATATTCTAAAGTTTCATGTCCACATTCTAAATAGAAGGATATGATTTGCAAAAATTCAGACCAAAAACTCTCCCTAATTGACCTTCCACAATTCTTCGGCGTACCTATTGCACACCAACGTGCCATTGCTAGTGATATTGTTGCAATTGTTCTTTATTTAAGGTTGCATGATACTCAAGTTCCTTTTTTTTTTGGTTTGTACATCAAAATGCCTTTTTGTCTACATTTTTTGAATATGTGTTGTATTGATTAATGATTCTATTGCTTCTATTTCTTTTTTATGGCCGCTTGATACTTAAAATGTCCCAATTTTGCTTGTTTGTGTTGTAATGTCATTATGTTTGATTTTTTGAAGATGGGTTGTATTTAATTATGAATCTATTTGATCAAACATGAAAAAATAATGGTGATAATGACAAAATAGATTCAAAAAAAAAATCCATTGCCAAGTCCTCGAGAATATTTCAGTGTTGTAACTATCATTTAAAATATGCTTTGTATTGCAGGTTGCCAAGGATCTCTCAAGGACATAAATGCACTGGAACAACATATAAAGAACTTGTTGTTCCTGTAGACACATAAAATTGACCTAGGCCTGTGAACTCAATTTTCTCATTAATTCCTCTAAATATAATTTGATTATGTCCCTTGGTCCAAAATCAACTATTAATTAAATAATGATCAATTATTTAATTAATTCACCTCTCTTAGTCTTCTTCACTATTTAAATAAATAATATTTATTTAAATACACCACTAATTCTAAATTACTCTTTAAATTAAATAAATTATTAAATTTATTTAATTAATCCATTATCCCCTCTTGATTATTTAAATAAATAAATTTTATTTAAATGTGTGATCCCTAAAATGTTAAGTCCTATTATGAGATTCTAAACAAACTATTAATGCAATAAAAGAACTAACATAAAGAGTACACCTCAAGATTAGCCTAAGGAAAGAAATTGCAAATAAGTAAGATAATAAATGGATAAGTGATTATACATCTTTTGTGCTTCTTCTTCCTTGGTTGGCACTTGATCTTTGGATATTTTGTGTACTCTTTGGATCGAAAGTCAAATAATATATGCAAAGTGATATGAAAGATGAGTGAAGACATGGTAATGGTGAGCTCAAAAATACTATGGTAAATGCAAGAGAGGCTCAAATGGAGAATTTTCAAGATTTTTTATAGCAAAAAATTGATTGATTAAATGAGAGAAAGGAGGGGGTATTTATAGAAAAAATTGAATTATCCAGAGAATTTGATGGTTGATATTAAGCCAACAAGGTCAAGATGGAGGGATATGGTGAGTTGAGGACTCACAAGCCCTCACATCTTGACATGTGGAATGTGAGATGGCCTAGAGTGGGATGATGTAGAAATGAGATGGCCTAGAGTGGGATGATGTAGAAATGAGATGGAAGAGAGGTGCATGATGTGGAGTAAGAACAAGTACCTTGTAGGGACCTTGGAAGATGAGAATATTTCCTCAAAAAGGAACTTCTTGTCCCCAAATGAGAATGAAAAAGACATTCGAAATTTTTTAGAATTTCTCAAAAATCTCCATGGGAAATGGGAAAATGGTTGGAGAAATAAATGTGAATTAAAAATTCACATGCTTGAGAGAGTCTAATTGAAAAGAGAAGGTTTCCAAAAAATGGGGATTTGCCACATGTGAGTGATGTGACAAGTCAAAAGTTCTAGAAGTCCTTGGCACATGTAAAATGACAAGTCAAATCTTCTAGAACTTGCTTGGGGATAGGGTAAACCTTGGAAAGATAAAAGTGAATTAAAAATTCACATGAAGAAAAGAGGAGCCTTGGGTGAATAAATGTCAATTAAAAATTCATATGGGAAAGAGATTCAAGGCCAAGAAAGGCAAGTGGAAAGGTTGACTAAAAAAAGTATGCTAAATGTGGCTAATGACCTTGATTAAGGTTGTGCAAACACAAGATTAGGATAATTAATGAGAGATTAGAGGCAAGTGGGATATTATGGAGGATGCGACACTAATCTTGATTAAGTGGTGCACATCCTAATCATGGACTAATTAATTTAATCTATATTAAAAGAGGATTGTGGATAATGTGACAAGGAGAGAGAAAAAGAGGGATTAAAAATTGGTTTTAATCCAAATAGGTCAAATGACTAAATTAAATAAATTGTTCGATGTATTTAATTTAGAGAAGAAAAGGTGTAAGGTAAAATGTTTTATTATCCAATTACATACTTTAGGAACCTCAGGCAGAAAATGAAATAATGATTAGATAAAATATTTAATCACTATTAATGAAATAGATGAATAGAGTAGACAATCTTGATCATGTGGAAGTGATCAAATTTATATGTCTACATTTTTCCCCTCTTTGAGGTATTGTTAGAATAACTGTGTTTCAAAGAAAAGAAAATGCAGATGACTCTATAGAGGAGGTAACCAAAAAATGATGCCCCAATGTGGGGAGAAGGACTTGAGTTATCCAATTAGTGGGGGAATGAATGAAGATGCCCCAATCCTGCAAGGGGATGACTATGGAAGGGAAAAATAGATAAATGGGAAGGGTATGCCCCCTCGAGAGGATGATAGGGGAAAAAGAGGGGTCCCAAGTGACTTTTCGATAGGAAGAAATGAACAGTATGGTTAGAAAGAGAATTTTTTTTTTGGCAAGTTTCCCTTTTGAATGAAGTCAATCAGACAAACGGTTTGCAAATGGCAGCCCCAGGAAGGGAAGGGATTAGTCAGAGGAAAAAAAAAAGTAAACAAGGTATAAAAATACCCCTTAAAAAGGGTGGGAAAAAGAGTATAAGGTAATTTGAGAGGTTACCTCACCTCATTTGTACTATAGCAGTTGAGAGAAGAGGAGAGGAGAGGAAACAGATGAGGAGTGAGGATGTTGTAGGATAACGACACCGAGATCATCCACCGAGTGGATGAGGTTTGATGAGTCTATAGTCAGCAGGGTGGGCCCCACCAAGTTAGTGACAAAACATTCTATGCATTATTTTGGTAATTTTAACGCATTTAAAATGTTGTTTTGTAAAATGTAAGAAACGGGTTTTATGGGCGGGTTAGAGAAGAAAAATGGGTAGATGGGAAAAATAGGAAAAAGGGGGTTGAAAAATCAAGGGGGGGAGAGAAAAATGAAAAAAAAGTTGATTTGTCCGTAGAGGGGTGAATACACCCTTCTACAGGAGGGCAGGTCTGCCCCAACATAGGGCAAATCTGCCCCACAACGGGAGGGTCCTCCCCGACTTGGGGCGGGTACGCCTTGAAGCTGGACAAATAGGCCCGCTATTGGGGGTGAGTCTGCCTTGGCGTGCAGATCATGTCGCCACATGTAGCAGCGACCCCACCACTCGGCATAGTTCACCACCCTAGGGCCAGTGGTGGCACCACTGCTAGCCTACGGGTAGAGCTTCCCTGGCTTGGGGTAGGTCCGCCTTGCAGTGGGGGGCGAGTCTGCCCTGGGGCCGGGGGCGAGTCCACCCTGACATAGGGCGGGTCCGCCCTGACATAGGACGGGTCTACCCCAGCACAGGGCGGGTCCACCTCACGGTCGAGGGTGGATCCACCCTAGCTCAGGGTAGAAGAGGGGGAAAGGAGGGTGAGGGTAGGGTGTGGAGGGGCGAGAAGAGAGAGAATAGAGAGAAGAGAAAGATCTAGAGGCAAGAAAGATGAAATTCTCGAGGCCAAAAAAAGGAGATTAACAAGATCAGTGTTATGATTCTAGAGTTTTGGTTGATTACAAACACATGAGCGGAGGCCAAAGGAATGGGTGGTGACCATGGAGACCATGACTGGGGTGGACCATGCAACATTGGAGCAGGCGGGGTTATTGCACTTAGTGCAGTTTCCGTTGATGAGAGCGCATCAAGCGATGCTGATAGCATTGATAGAGAGATTGAGTTTAGAAAAATTGACCTTCCATCTTCCTACAGGGGAGATGACGGTGACACTAGAGGATGTATGAAGAATTTTGAGGCTTCCCATAGTGAGACAGTTAGTGAGCAAGGTGGTGTCCAGAGGAGCACAGTTGGATGAGACTGTCTTGGTGTTATTTGGACGGGATGATTTGTCGATACAGAGGGGTCAGTTAGATGGAGACAGATGTTTGGCCTTGGGGTTTCCAACATTACCACTATATTTTTGTTTTTTGATTAGTGGGATACTACTTCTGGACTAGAGTAGATGATTCTATAGCCTATGGTATATGGAGGTGATTGGACATATTGTCGAGGGGCGGGAGGGACACTTTTCCTGGGGGTCATGTGTATTGGCATAGTTATATCGAGACATGCATGTGTTCTTCTATCAGGGGATGTAGAGCATGATGCATAGGACACTATTACAGGTGTGGGGTTTGGAGTATATTATGGTGACGAGACCCATAGTGGTGAGGAGAGGAGAGTTGGATGAGAGAGAGTCAGTGGCTTGGCAGTACAGGGGATCCAGGGACTGTGTCCTATGGTATGAGATGCAGGGAGAGATGGATCCGTGGATTAGAGCATTTGATGAGTTACGGGAGGAGGACATAGTATGGTGGCCATACATGTATTGGTGGTTTAGGGGATTAAGGGCTGAGGAGGAGATACATTAGGGTTTCTTTAGATGTAGATGTCTTTTGATTAGGATTCAGCCACACATAGTGGAGGCGCATTGACTAGATAGAGTGGAGAGGCAGTTTGGAAATATGTAGGATATTCCAGTAGCATCGACTATGTTTCCTCGACTTACCAGAGAGGTACCATGGGGAGCGAGGCTATCAGTGAGGGCAACGAGGGAGGTATGGGTGATGGCAGGTGGGGTGCCTTATCCAAGGAGGGGCATGGGTCCTTTTGGGTCTCAAAAATGTAGGTTTCAACCAGAAGAGTTTGCCAAGTTCTTACAACACTTTTGGCCAACATACAAGGCCAATTGATGCAATTGTATCTTCTACTCTTCAGGCTTTGCTAGACCTAGGCAGGTGTACCTAAATGAATAATGCAAATTGAAGTGTACTTTTTGGTTGAGAAATCTATCCACAATGGCAAGTGGAAGTGAATAGATGAAAACACTACAACTAATCCTACTCCTATTGCACAAATGAAAGGATTTGAATAAGTTTTTTGTTTGTGAATTTTATCTCTGGGTTGAGGCAAATTAGTGCCCTCTATCCACATGGGCAATAGAGTCAAAAACATAAAATGATATGTGATTTCCTTCTTTGGTTTAATTCTAGTTGTTAGGCACTCTGAAAATGAAATTCTAATGACTAACATACAAATTCATTTATTTATGATTTGCAAAAATAGTATTGGAATATTTATTAACCTAGTTCTTGTTTAACCACCCAAAAGAAATCCTAAAATTATACTAACTTACTTGAAGGGATTTAATTCTAACTTACAGACACCAACAAATAAAAATCACACAAAATGGGAATTCATTCTGATAAATTAGGGATTATACTTGATATGTTGATTTAAAAAATTAAAGGATCTCAAATTGGAGAGAACCAGATAAAAGAATGTAAATTATTGCAACACAACAACTAAAACAAGAAGGTTTTCACCAATTAAAAACATAAATCTCCATTGCTCCTTTTCAAGAAAGATCTGTACATTTTTTACATTCCTGGTCCCTTCTCGGGAGAAAATCTCTACTGCTCCTACCTCTACCCCTCTCCTTTTGCAACTGAATTTTTGAATTATTTATACATTACACATCAAGGGTCATGGCCGTTCATTTTCTATTACAACCGTTTGTATTTCTTAATAAAATATTAAATTTAATTGCCTTGTCGGAAAAATCAAATATCTTTACATAGTTTGGCATTTGATTTTAATTTAATACTTTTCCCACCTTTAATATTTCACTCTACACATTTTTGATTCCTTTATCTTACCGCTCTACTACTACCTGACATTTATCACCCCATGGTATGGCAGTTACACATTAAGTGCTATCCTCTTGACCACCGTGTTACCGTGGTCTCCTATGGGACCCATGCGGTACCGCAATAAACTGTTATGATTGGTGGCTCGCCGCTTACCTCCGTTCTACCACACTACCACAGTCATCATTTTGAATGGCTGCAGTATCACGGTAACCATGAATCTCCCCATCACCAATTACCTTTCTATCCACCATGCTACTGAGGTCACTGGTTTGACTGCCAACAGTACCATGGTAGCTTCACTGTAAACTATTATCTACTCATCACTTCACCGTCAACTATTTTTCACTGACTGTTACCACTAACTCATTGGTTCCTTACCGTCATTTTCTAATGGTTTACCATGGTATCATGGTCAATGGATTGACCATGCATGGTAGTGCAGTAAACACTTCATGCCTACTCCTCTAGGTACTACCGCCATATCGTGAGCCCCCTAGTGGGAGGCCATGGTAAAGTGGTAAATGAGATAAAAATGAATGCTAAGTCAGTGGGGGAGGTATAAACTAATTAGCATTTTGGAAAGGGGAGAAATGGATTTTAAATGAAAAGATAGGAAAATAATGAGAAAATAAATGGGGGTAAGGTGGTAAATTAAATATTATGGAGAGATAGGAAAATAATGGATATAAATGAATAAACTCCATTTAGAGTATTGATGGAAAATTTTAGGTTCAAATGGGAAAATCATTCAAGTTTCTTTAACAAAATTTTAGGTTCTAATAGTGGCTCCTATTGGGGATGAGTGATTTTTCAAATCACTGCAAGAATCCAAAATTCATTGGTAGAGTAGACCAGGCAAAGGATGGAAAAATGAAGGCAATGAAAGATGGAGGGAATGAATAGGTGAATGATATGAAAGATGGAGCAAATGGAGAATGGAAAACCCTAAGCTACTTTTCATGGAAGAGAATTTTTAAAGAGGCATTGCTAAGAATTGTCCATGCACTAGAAATCCTTAATCCTCTATACTTGCTCTAGTTCAAAAACTCAAACCACAAGGAATGGCCCCAAGCCACCCCAAAAGTAAAAACCTGCACTTTCCTCTGTTATAAAGTTTGTTCTGATTAGAGCTCATTGGGTTTCTTTTGAAACTATCCATTCCACCTGCTCTGCAACATGTACTACCATTGAAAACCTTAAGGAAATCATTGCATTCAACCTGATTCATATTCATTCTACCATTCTACATTTCATCATTCTCATTATCATATATAAAATACTTATCATTTTCTGCATAAAAAGTGTACCCAAACTCAACAAAACATTCATAGGCATGCTCACTATCAAATGTTGCTGAATGTGCCTGCAACTGCACTAGGAACTGAATATCTGAATACTCCTTATGGCAATCAAAAAATTCTATCTCATTAATATTCTCTAAATCAATCAAATCATAAATACTCTCCAGTTCTTTCCCATCATCATTTTTTATTGACACATACTCTTGATCCAGATAGTCAGCCTCACACATACTTGAATAAACAAATGTTGGACATCCATCATCAATAACATGCAAACTAGTATCTCTATATTGTAGGCATAAATCATTCAATTCACATACCTCTTCCTGGACACAAAAAATTTCATTATCAGCTTCAATATTTTCATCACTGTGAGAGATGGACATGGAACCATTTGAATCACTACACACAGAATCTTCACTATCAAAGAATATATAGGCTGGGACCAAAGTCTTGGAACCATCTTCATGTGCATACTTCTAGTATTCCAGAGTTAACAAATTTGAAACTTGCTCACTACTGAGTGAACAATTCTTTGCTTCCATATCTTCTACCATGTCTCCAACCTCTTCTTGATCTTCATAATAGCTGCAACAATCATCCTGTTGAAGATCAATATCCACTATTTCATCTTGACAATTTGAATCACAATCTGTTATGCAAGAGGAACTCTCCACATCTTCACTGTTAGACAACATGATATCTTCTTCTATTGCAGCTTCTGAAACATTACTGGTAGTATCCACATCCCTTGTCCCAAGAATGGAGTCAATAAATTTATTTACTACATCAAAGGCTTGTTGTTTTAATGATTCTGACCAATAAATTGATTCAGGCTCTGATTCTCAAAAAAATTGTTCAAAAAATGTGGGTCTTGTGGGGCTAAAATGAGGAGGTAATTGCATACAAACTTCTACCATCCTATTGTATAAAAAACTCATAGATTCTCCCTTATATCTCCTTATATCTCTTGGAACTTGTGTCTTCATTCTCACTGTATGATGGTCTATTTGGTGATGTATTTTGAGCACCTTTGACTTCTAATTGCAGCAATTTTTAGTTCACTTGTAGCCTCTATTGTCTCAATTCCTTCAATTTTCTTATTGACTATTGTCTTCTCTCTTCTTCTGACATCTTGAAAAAATGTGATTGTTCCACAATATCCATGCATTATTTATCAAATCTAAAATAAAGTCGCCACTTAATTTTCCAAAATTAGGAAAATGAAATGGATTGCTTTAGTTTGCCCCCAGCAGAATCTCCAAAAAAATGTGAAATCTTTGTTGACTCTAAAAATGGAAAGGCTGAAAATATTCCTAAGTAATCCTCGGTAGAGTCGCCAAACTGTTGGGTCTCAAAAACACAGGTTTGAACCACAAGAGGTTTCCAAGCTCTCACAATGCTTTTGTCCAACTACAAAGGCCAATTGATGCAATTGTACCTTCTACTCTTCAGGCTCTGCAAAACCTAGGTAGGTGCACCTATGTGTATGTCACAGATTTAAGATGTGTTTCCTGGCTGATCAATCTATCCACAATGGAAAATGGTAGTGGATAGGTAAAACCACTAAAGCTACTCCTACTCCTATTGCACAAATGAAAGGATTTGAATAAGTTTTTTGTTCATGAATTTTATCTCTAGGTTGAGGTAGATCAGTCCCCTCTATTCACATGGGCAACAGAGTCAAAAACATAAAATGATATGTGATTTCCTTCTCTGGTTTAATTCTAGTTGTTAGGCACTCTAAAAATGAAATTCTAATGATTGGAATACAAATTCATTTATTTATGTTTTGCACAAATAGTACTGGAATATTTCTTAACCTGGTTCTTTTTTAACCACCCAAAAGAAATCCTAAAATTATAGTGACTTACTTGAAGAGATTTAATTCTGACTTACAGACACCAACAAATAAAAATCACACAAAATGGGAATTCATTTTGATAAATCAAGGATTATAATTGATATCCTGATTTAAAAAATTAAAGGATCTCGAATTGGAGAGAACTAGAGAAAAGAATGTAAATTATTGCAACACAACAACTAAAATAGGAAGGTTTTCACAAATTAAAAAAATAAATCTCCATTGCTCCTTTTCAAGAAACATCTATACATTTTTTACATTCCCGGTCCCTTCTCGGGAAAAAATCTCTACTGCTCCTGCCTCTACCCCTCTCCTTTTGCAATTGAATTTTCAAATTATTTATACATTACACATCAAGGGTCGTGGCCCTTTATTTTCTGTTACAACCATTTGTATTTCTTAATAAAATATTTAATTTAATTAACTTGTCGGAAAAATAAAATATCTCTACATAGTTCAACATTTGATTTTAATTTAATACTTTGCTCGCCTTTAATATTTCACTCTACACATTGTCGCTTCCTTTATCTTACTGTTCTACCACTACCTAACATTTATCACCCCACAGTATGGTGGTTACACGTTAGGTTATATCCTCCCAACCACCGCGTTACCGCGGTCTCCTATGGGACCCATGCGATACCGCGGTAAACTGTTCTAACTGGTGGCTCACCACTTACCTCCGTTCTACCATGCTACCATGGTCATTGTTTTGAATGGCTATGGTATCACGGTAACCATGATTCTCCCCATCACTAGTTACCTTTCTATCCACCCTACTACCATGGTCATTGGCTTGAATGATAGTGGTACTGTGGTAGCCGCTCTACAAATCGTTAGCTCCTCATCGCTTCACTGTCAACTATTTTTTGTTGACTGTTACCATTGCCTCATTGGTTCCTTACTGCCATTTGCTAACGGTTTACTAGGCTACCATAGTCAATGAATTGAGCATGCGTGGTAGCATGGCAAACACTTCATGCCTTCTCCTCTAGTCGCTACAACCATACCAAAAGCTCCCTAGTGGGACACCGCGGTAAAGCAGTAAATGAGATAAAAATGAATGTTAAGTTAGCGGGGGAGGTATAAAGTAATTAGCATTTTGGAAAGGGGAGAAATTGATTTTAAAGGAAAAGATAGGAAAATAATGAGAAAATAAATGGGCGTAAGGCGGTAAATGAAATATTATGAAGAGATAGGAAAATAATGGATATAAATGAATAAACTCCCTTTAGGGTATTTATGGAAAATTTTAGGTTCAAATGGGAAAATCATTCAGGTTTCTTTAATGAAATTTTGGGTTCTAACAGGTCCAAAGGATGCTGAAGTGACAGATCGGTATGCTTGGTGGTATCACAACCATGAGTGGGAGAGGATTACACTAGAGGAGCCTATTGTGGGAGCGACAGAGTGGGGGCCAGAGTATGATAAGGATCAGGAGGGACAAGAGTAGAGGCAACAGGAGGAGGTGGGATAGGAGTAGAGGCGACAAAAGGAGGGAGGATAAGAGTAGAGGATACATGAGGAGGTGGAGAGGCAATAGGGTGTGGGGCATCAGAATGATAGGGTGGATGAGGGTGGGGTTGGAGGTCAACTAGAGAGGAGGAGGAGGATGAGGCAACATCGAAGGAGGGCTAAGAGATATGTGGGGGAGGAGATGGAGGCAGGAGGGCTAGGCAATGAGAGAGGGCTAGAGACAGATGTGGAGAGACTAGGGAGTGAGCCAAAGGTGGAGATGCTAGGGGTGGTGGTAGATTATGATGGAGGAAAGTGTAGGTGAGAGCTAAGAAGGAGGAGGTGAGGTCCATATATCAACAGGAGGGAGTAGAGGGGGTGACAGATGTCAGAGGACGTCCTGAGAGGATGACCAAGAGCAAATGATAGAGGACGGTCTAGCTAGAGATCTGGGTGGAGTAGGAGTCCCATACATTAGGAATGGGTGAGGATGGAGAGGAGTTTGAGGGGGAGAGGTGGACTAGAGGGAAACTAAGGAAACTGATGAGGGTGGGGAGGAGAGGACAGTCGAGGAGGATTCGGTTGACAAGTGAGGTGGAGTAGGTTTAGGAGGAGATAGAGGGGGAGGCTATGGATGTGGATGTGTAGGTGGTGGAGCCTTTCATAGTAGTACGAATGACTGTAGTTGAGGATCTAGTTATTTTACTGAGAAAGTCCCAGGTGAGGTTATGGGTGTTGGAGGAGTTGAGGAGGGCAGAGGCAGAGGTGCAAAGGGTGCAAGAGATAGAGAATATAGAGTTTAATGTTGTTGTGTCTCGGTTGATGGAAGATGTACAAGATGCTGAGAGAGGGAGAGAGGGAGGGAGGAGATGCAAGAAGAGATGGAGAGAGTATGGGGTCAGCTAGCTCAGGTGACTTGGGATCGAGACAGGTTAGAGGTAGCAATGATAGTAGCATAGATGCAAGGTCAGTTAAAGCCAATAGGGGGAGGAGAAAATGTCTCAGTGGAGTGTTTTCAGTGAGCCAAGAGGGAGATGGAGACATTGAGAGTATAGGTGGTAGGACTTTTGGGGGAGAGGAAAAATCTATAGGAGAGGGTATCTACTATAGAGGTATCCTTAGAGGAGATGAGAGCGAGGGTTGAGGCCGAGTTAGAGATAGTGCGGAGAGGGAGATTCCATGTATGGCGGTGTACAGGCCCTCCAAGAGGAGTGAGATAGTGCATAGGGATAGGTGTAGTCGATACAAGGGGAGAGGGATGATGTGAAAAGATAGGTCCAGATCCTACAATTTTAGAGAGATGCAGCAGTGGCGTGGCTGAAGAGTGCAGAGAGGGATATAGCTCAGAGGTAGTCACAAAGAGTGTAGGGTGATGGTAAAAAGTTAGTCATACAGGGTTTGTAGGAGAAGCTACAAATTGTACAAGTAGAAAGGGAGAGTACCACAAAGCAGGTATGACTACTGACAGTGATGCAGGAGGCATGGGAGCAGGAGCGGTGAGCCCTCAGCAGAGACCGAGATAGATATAGGCATGAGCGAAATGCCGCCAGGTTCCAGGTTGGACAGAGGGATGAGTATATGCATGAGGTGGGCTACTAGAGATGTGTGTATGAGAAGGTAGTGCCAGATCTGACACAATGTACAACACAGTATGTTAAGTACATACCATAGATGTTGATATCGTCCCAGTCTACAGGGACATGAACCAGAGGGTATAGTGATTTTCAGCGTGTCTTTGATTTGGGACTCTGGCTCGTGAGTCACAGGGGACTCTGACATACAAGGGACTAGTGCCAAAATCTCCTTAGAGGTCAAGTGTGGGCAGCTCAGGGTAGCCAGAGGATAGGTGATAGGATACAGGTGCTTTGATAGGTACCGAATGGAGGTGTAGCACATATTCTCATATTATGCTTCTTATTTGAGGATGATATGTAGGTGGTTATGATGTGACTATATTTTGGATATAAAAATTATATTATTTAAATGATAATATGTGATGGTCCCCATTGACATTATGCAAAACATTTTTGTGATGGATGATTTATGTTATGCATATGGTTTTATATCGATATTTGTATGATCGATGATGTATGTTATGCACATGTATATGATGAGTTGTGTTGATATGGATGTTGTGACAATGCATGATGTTAATGATTTATTTATGCATGTTTGGATGATGTGATTATGGATGATGTTAATGATTTATGAATGGTAATGCATTTGTGTTTATGATGTAATTAATATTGGCCTAACAATGATAGGTGGGTATGAAAATATATGGAAATGTATGGATGAATGAACCTAATGAATTGATGCAATCATGGATAAATGAACCTAATGAATTGATGCAATATGGATAAATGAACCTAAATGAATTGATGCAATATGGATAAATGATGAACCTAAATGAATTGATGCAATATGGATAAATGATGAACTTAAATGAATTGATGCAAAATGGATAAATGATGAACCTAAATGAATTGATGCAAAATGATGAACCTAAAAGAATTGATCCAAAATGGATAAATGATGAACTAACACACTAAATGTAATGTAGAAATAAGTATCAATGGGTAGGTGATAGGTGTAGGGTGTGTGTGGGGCATGATACCTGTCAAGAACTGTAAGGATACTGAGAAGAAAATTCATTAAGAAGTAATGCAAGTTTGTACAACCAAGATTAGGAGTCATAGATGTAGGAGCAAGGATGGATGAAGGGGGGATATTTAATGAGATGAGATGCAACATGAATGCAATTTTCCATCCTTTAGAGCACTGATTTTTTCTATAACATAAGACATCGGGCATCAAGGTATGTAAACCAAGATGGATTAGTGTCTAATGCATAAAACAAACACAACAAACAAGAAGGTTATCCCTATACCCCAAAGTTGCGATGACTTTAGTCGAGCCAGGTATTGGAATAACCACAAGCACAAAGGGATTCCCCCACATAATGTAGGATCTGGGAGGAATCTTGGTGGGTACCATGTGGAGCATCCCAATAGAAAACAACAATAAAACAGTCAAGAGATCCCCCTACATTGACTAGGAAAAACACACCATAATATGATGGATCATGGTGATCTTGACTAGTTAAGAGAGGGAGCTCAAATAATAAACAAAAGCCCAAAGTACCAAAAGATCATGATCAATTGCAAGCGTCCTTGCAATAAGATCCTAAGGATGGATGGGGTTGATGTGGTCTATTAGGAAGGATGCATCCTATTACGACCAATGATAGATACTAAACTAAAGTGACCTAGATGATGTAGGATAATTGCAATTAAGCAGATTTCTTGACACAAGAAGATCTTGTTTGTGAAGAATCAACGATAATAGGTACATACCTGACAAGAAGAAAACAAGAGGACAAGACAAACCTAAAGACCTAGGGGCTTGGGGGTTGATCAAAGATCAGCCTTGCCTACGTGAAAGCACATAACCCTTGTAGTTCAAGAAAAGACCATGGTAAAAGAGTGGAAAGTGGACTGATGGAAACTAATGGATGACCAAGACAAATAGAAGCCCCGAGGGAAAATCAAAAGATCAACCTTGCCTACATGAAAGCATGGGGGAAATTTAGTGTGGAAAGGATGAAAGACTAAGGGTGGACAAGATCGAAAAGTGGACCATGAGGATAGATGATGAAGGACAAAATGCCTCAGGGGCCGATCAAAAGATTAGCCTTCCCTACATGTAAGCACAGAGGCATCGTAGTTCAAGAAAAGACCATGGTGAGACCTAGATGGAGAAAGACACAATGATATAACACAAGCTTAGATTAGGATAACAAGCTTAGGATTTCAGATAGCAGATGATAGTCGTCCAATGCTCAACCAAAAATATACCAAGCGACGAGGTGATGCAAGGGGATGGGAGGATATGGGGATTGATGAGCCAATGGATAAGCCATAAAGTAACCAGGACACAAGGTAGATAATGATTAAGACCTATATGAGAGGCACTTGTTTCCAAGTTTTCACCAATCATACATATACAAGGCACCATGCAGGGGTGGTATCCACCATAGGAAAAATTATTTCTTTTTACTTTTTTTTTGGATTTTTTGTATTTTTTGAGATTTGACCAGGAAGGATACCCCAACTGACCTAAGTATAGAATTTCTTCAGGTGCATGATGTTGATGGAATCTTCCAAGGGATCCCCTTCAGGGGTAGATAGCCTATAGGCACTAGAACCATACTTTGTGGTGATGACATAAGGGCCCAACAAATTTTCTTCAAACTTACCCTTTTTCTCTCAATCTTGCTGATTCTGTTGATTCTCTTTAAGGACCAAATCACCAACATTGAATTGGTGAGGAAGGAATTTCTTATTGTAGCTCCTTTTGAGTTGGCACTAATAGGCTTGCAAATGGTTATAATCCTTGACCCATTTTTCATCCAACAATTCTAATTGTGCCAGTCGTGCCACTCAAGTGTCTTCGTCAATGATGAGATTCTTGAGTGATATTCGAAGTGAAGGGATTTTGACTTTGATTGGGAAGATGTCTTTAGTGCCATAGACAAGGGAGTATGTATTAGCACTGGTGGAGGTGTGGATGGACATATGGTAGGCCCAAAGAGTAGGATGGATATGGAGGTGCCAATCTCGGCCAGTGCTATTGACCATATTCTTAATGATTTTGATCAATGTTTTGTTTGTTACCTCTGCTTTTCCATTACCTTGGGGGTAATAGGGGGTGGGCCAATGATGCTGGATAAGATATGTTTCACATAGGGACTTCATGCACTTATTCTTGAATGGATTTTTCATTATCAATTATGATGGCAGAGTGGATACTGTACCTCTAGAGGATATGGTAGAGGATGAACTTAGAGATTTGAACACCAGTGATTTGAGTGAGTGGTATGGCTTCTACCCACTTGGTGAAGTATTTAGTGGTTGTGATGATAAAAGTATGACCATTAGAGGATGGAGGGTAGATATTGCCAACCAAGTTGAAACCCCATTGTGAGAACAACCAAGGTGTCATGATAGGTTGCAAATATTGTGTCAAGGCGTGAATCAAATCTGCATGTTGTTGACACAGAAGACACCTTTTGACAAATTCACAAGCATCATGTTCCATTGTAGGCCAATAATACCCTTCTCTTAGAATCCTTTTGGCTAAGGTCATACCATTAGAATGGGCCCCACAAATACCACTATGCACTTCTATTAATACCATGCGAGCTTTGGTTTCATCTAAACAACGAAGGAGAGTTCCATCATACCCATGTTGATAAATTGTATCACCAATGATGTTGTAGCGGGTAGTGCGTTGGATAAATTATTTACATTGGTTTCTTGTGAGATCATGTGAGAGAGTGTTGTCATGAATATAGGTGTAAATTTTTTGGTACCAAGTGGATTCAGGACCTACAATATCACACACCATGTCACTCTCAGGGATATCATATGCTAGGATTAGAAGTTGCTCGACTAGGAACTGACAATTAGTGTGGTCTTTTGGCATGTCAAGGAGAGAACCAATGGTATTCATAACACCTATTGCCTTATTCTGGAGTCTTGGGATATGCTTAGATTGGATGAAGGTGAAATATTTTTTGAATTCATCCACCATGCATTTGTAAGGCAACAACTTGTCATCTTTTGTTAGAAACTCATCATTGACCTTTTTTATAACTAACTTGGAGTCACCAAAAACTTGCAGATGAGTGATGTGCCATTGAACTCTGATTCTAAGGCCTGTGAGAAGGGCTTCATATTCGGCGATGTTGTTGGTGTAGGGAAAATCCAATTTGAATGATTTTGGTATGTAATTGCCTTGGGAAGTGATAAGCAAGACTCCTGCTCCCGATCCATTATTAGTGTGTGATCCATCAAAGTACAGTGTCCATGTGGTAGCTTCTGACACTACAAAGACTCCTTCATCTGGAAATTCAACTTCTATGGGAAGGCATCTACTAATGGAGCTTCTGCCAAATGATCTGCTATTACCTGTCCTTTGATTTTTTTTCTATCCACATATTCTATATCAATTTCAATTAGAAGAATGATCCATTTAGCCATTCAGACAGTTAGGGTTGTCTTAGATAACAGGTACCTGAGGGGGTTAACTTTTGATATCATCTTTACTGGATGGCTATGAATATAATGACATAAGTTTTGTGCACTAAAGACCACAACAAGACATTCTTTCTCCATTGGTGAATAGTTAAGTTCATAACCGACTAGTGTTCGGCTAATGTAATAGATTTCTCACTCTTTTGAGGATTAGTCATGTTGTGCGAATAATGCCCCCAATGCAACTAAAGTGGCAGAGATGTATAGCAAGAGGGGTTTCCTAGGGATAGGTGGCATCAAGATTGGTGGGTGGGCCAAGTATTCTTTGATCGTATCGAAACTCAACTAACATTGTTGATTCCATTTGAAGGTGGTGTCTTTCTTTAGAAGGTGAGTGAACGAATGACATTTATTTGCAAGCTGGTCTATAAATCGATGGATGGATTGTAGCTTTCCTTGAAGGCTCCTTAACTGTTTCAGGTTTCTAGGTGGAGGCATATCCATGATAGCTTTTACTTTAGTAGGATCAACCTCGATTCCCCTTCGGGAGACTATGAAGCCCAATAATTTCCCTGACGTGACACAAAATACACACTCTTTTTGGATTCAGTCTTAGCTTGTACTGCTCCAAGCGCTCAAAGATCTTTTTCAGGATGGCAGGGTGCTCTTCTTTGGTTCCAGATTTTCCCAGCAAGTCATTAACATAATCTTCCATGATAATTTGGATGAGGTCATGGAATATAACAGTCATTACTTGTTGATATGTTGCCCCCCCATTTTTGAGGCCAAACAACATGAAATTGTAACAAAATGTACCCCAAGGTGTTGTAAAGGTGGCTTTGTGTTGATCTTTAGGGGCAATTCGGATCTGATTGTAGCTAGAGAAGCCATCCTTAAGGGATAAAATCGCGTTTCCTATAGTAATGTCAACCAACATGTCTATGTTAGGAAATGGGAAGTCATCTTTTGGACAAGCTTTGTTAAGATCTCAGAAATTTGTGCAAATCTTGATGTCTCTATTAGGTTTAGCAACAGGTACTATGCTAGAAATACAATTGGAATAATCAATGGGTCTAATAAAGCCAACATCTAGTAATTTTTCCAATTCTTTTTTAACTAATAGTGCTACCAGCAAGTGCATCTTTTAGAGCTTTTTCTTGACACGTTTGGCATATGGACGGACATCGAAATGGTGTACAACAAGATTAGGATCTAGGCCGGGCATATCAAAATAATCCCATGCAAAATTGATAACCCCTTCTTTGAGAATTTGGACAATAGTAAAATACTCTACTTCTGATGAAGATTTTTCTACATAAGTGATCCTTGGATTTTCTTCTGTCCCCGAATTTACCTCCTGTGTCTCTTCAATAAGAATAGGAGACTGCTCACTCATTTGTGTGCCTACAAGGGGAAGATGAACATCCCCATATTCTAGTGTCGTATTGAGGTTTTCATTGTCAAATACACCCTTTGTTTTTACTTTTTCCTAGTCAAAAATTTCCTCAGTGAGGTTTTCACTTGATGACCTATTTTTCTTTTGCGGTTAGGGCGTTCATCTTCCCCCAATCCCATGAGATGTATGTAGGTATCATTTGAGGGAAATGTGTTGATAGGTGCACTACCTTGTAGGTCATGATCTATAATTTTAGGATGTTTGAGGGATAAGGTTATGGTGCAAATAGATAAGCATTCAAACATGGTAGGGAGGTCAACATGATTCAAATCATCATACATGTGTATGATGGAATCTTATTCTATTATGTCTTCGAGGGAACCATTGTCAACACTAACATTGTTAGAAGTGCTAGAGGATGTCACACGACCCTTTTGTTTAGTATCATAACCCAAGCCCAAATTTCTTAGTTGGATGTTAGTTGCTTCAATGGACTGGCATTTTCCTTGTTCTTCTACACCAAGGCCTCCACCTTGGTAATGAGACTTTTCAATGAACTTGGAGGCACATGGATAAAATTCTTGAAAGTATTCTATAAGGGGACATGGTGGCTCAAGTTCCTCTCGATAAACCCATTGACCGATATCAACTTCCATTTGATCTTGGAGGGATCCCAGATCATTGAATTTTGTCCAACCCATGTTATGGGAGGTGAGTGTAAGTGTCCTTTCTTCTACTTTTGATATTGGTAGAGTTGGTTGTCCATATGTACGAGGCAAGGGTGGCATGATTGCCCCATTTAGTGCGATATGTATTTTGTATTAGCCACATCCCTTATCTATGATCTAGACCTTGGTGATGCAGGGGTGGATGATGGTGTAGATGAGGTGCTTAGTGTATTGGTGGATGGATGAGAATCAAATGTTTGGGATGCCCCCATTTTGACTCCTAGGCAGTAATGTGAATGTAGAAAGGAAGCTTCTAAGGCAGGACAATATTCAAACAGTTGGGGATCAACTTCTATGGTAACTTCCATTCCTTGAAATGGGAACTTTAAACATTGATGGTAGGTGGTTGGGATGACTTTCATAGAATGAATCCATGGGTGACCAAGAAGGATGTTGTATGGAAGGTCAATGTCCAGAACATGACACATAGTGTACTATACAATGGGGCCCACTTGAATGGGGAGACAAATAATTACTTCTGAATCTCACTTTGCATTATCATATGCCTTGATGGTGATAACTTGACTTCTCAAGTCATCCCAGGTGTATCCAATCCATTGTATGAATTTTAATGTGCAAATATTTAGGGCCGAACCATTATCTACCAGTACCCTTTTTACTTTTTGATAATTTACACCAACCTCGAGATGGAGGGGGTGGTTGTGGCTTGAATCAAGGCATGGCATGTCTTTTTGGCTAAAATCTAACTGATAGGTTGATGAGATATTTCCCACCAATGCTTGGAATTGGGTGGGGTAAATATCATTAGGCACTTGTGTGATTTGCAAATACTTAGTCAACATTTCTTGATGCACAAGAGATGACTTAAGAAGATCTAAGATGGATTTTTGGGCTGCAATCTTGCCTAGGTGGTCAAGGATATTATATTGTGAACTGAAGGATGGTTGTTGGGTAGATGAAGGAGTTGTTGGGACTATGATGCAGGTTCGCCGAGTGGTAACAACACATTGTGGATCTTTTCCCTTGACATGTATCATGGATACATGTGGCTCCACTTGTTCTACATAGGAGACCACACCTTGGTAATTATATGGCACATTTTTATAGCTAATTTTATTGGTGTTGTTACCTTTCTTTTTATTGTTGTTAGATCCAGGATTAGAGTTGGAAGTACTAGGACCCTGATTATGGTTAGGAAAAGAGTTTTGATATATCTGGAGTTGAGCATTGGATGAAGATGATGTGTTAGCATCTACATGGATTTCACCTCGATTGATGAGGCCTTGAATGTAATTTTTTAGGCCTTGACATTTATCTAAGGTATGTCCCTTAATCTTGTGAAATTCACAATATTTGTTGTCTTTAAACCAAGCAGGTTTGGGTTTAGATGTATCAAGAGGTTTGGTGACAAGATATGTGATGGGATAATTGGCTTGAAGAAGCTTGTTAAACACCATGCTAAGGGGTTCTTCCAACTGAGTGAATTTTTTTCTATTCCTCCTTGGTTATTTTGGTTGGATTGTTGTTGTGGTGCCCCTTAGGGGATGGATATGGCATTCTAGACTGATAAATTTTTCTCAAGAGGGTATTTTTGTGTGGTGGTGGCCACCTGAACATGTTTGGTGTCAGTGACACCATCATTGACAACATTTTTATTTCTATTCCAATAATGAGGTTTATCCCCAAAGGACTTCTCTTTATCATAATTAAAAAGTTTGACTTGCCCTTTTGCAACAAGGGCTCATTCCAAGATGGGACCCTTCTCCACAAGTGCCAAAAAGGTGGTGATACAATAGAGTTGGAAGTTATGAGCCATATCTGGGTGGGAATTTTTGATAAATAACGTGACCATGTCTTTTTCTGATGGTGGGAATTTCATCCTGCTAGCCAAGGCACTCCATCTTTGCAAGTAGCTTGCAAAGGTCTCTCCATCATGTTGTTTTTCTTTCAGGAGATCGAGTGTGTCGATATCCTTCTCTAGATTAAAAGAGAAGTGGGAGAATTTTTTTTTGGATAATTGTGCAAATATTTTGATAGATCCTTTTTCAAGGCCCATGAACCAGTTAAGGGAAACTCCTTGTAGACTTTTAGGGAAAATTCAAATAAGATAATTGTCATTATGCATGACCTCTTGGCAATGAGCATAAAATTCTTGAAGGTGAGCTCTAGGGTCCCTGGTTCCTTTGTATTTATCAAATTTCGGTATCTCAAAATGCTTGGGGAAAGGAACCAAGGAGATGGAGGGATAAAAAGGATAAGAACATATGTCCTCAAATTTGAATATTTGTTTACCCATCCGGGCTTGTAGATCTTTTAATGTTTCTTTTACTTCTTCCAAAACCTTATTGACGGGAGTCGTGGGAGTCAAAGTGGATTGATTGTATGGATAGTATTGTGGATATGATGAGGATGGCCATACCATTGTTGGATCATAGATAGGTTGAGTCGGATACGAGTGTGTTTTCTGATTATAAGTGGATTGATAGTTGGATGATTGATTGTGATGAGTGGGAGCCACTTGTTGGTAAGGCAATGGTTGTTGATAGTAGGAAGCGAGGGATGGGTCTTGTTGTTGTGTATAATTTTGGTAATACATGGAGGTAGGGCCTCTTTGTTGATGTGATGATGGTTGTTGGTGATAGGAAATGTAAGGTGCCCCCTGTTGATAAGTTGGTTATTTTTGAAATTAGGGCGGATAGGACTAGTATTGTTGCGCAATGGTGGGTTGTTGTGTGGCATATGGGGATGGATTCGATGGTTGTTGGTGGGGATGATTATGCGGCTGCAAAGGATTGGTGTAAGGTGGTGGTTGGGTTTGTGTTTGGTTTTGAGAATTATGATGAGGATTCATATTCAGATGGGGAAGAGAGTCAAGGCCAAGAAAGGAAAGTGGAAAGGTTGACTAAAAAAGGTATGCTAAATGTGGCTAATGACCTTGATTAAGGTTGTGCAAACACAAGATTGGGATAATTAATGAGAGATTAGAGGCAAGTGGGATATTATGGAGGATGTGTGACACTAATCTTGATTAAGTGGTGCACATCCTAATCATGGATAAATTAATTTAATCCAGATTAAAATAGGATTATGGAGAATGTGACAAGGAGAGAGAAAAAGAGGGATTAAAAATTGGTTTTAATCCAAATAGGTCAAATGACTAAATTAAATAAATTGTCCTATTTATTTAATTTAGAGAATAAAAGGTGTAAAGTAAAGTATTTAACTATCCAATTACATTTTTTAGGAACCATACCCAGAAAATGAAATAATGATTAGATAAATTATTTAATCACTATTAATGAAATAGATGAATAGAGTAGACGATTTTGATCATGTGGAAGTGATCAAATTTAGATGTCTACAAAATGCATCCCTAATATTAAATTCTTCTCATAATTAAATAAATCCCCCACAATTTATTTAATTATTAACCCACTTCTTCTACAATTAAATAATTTAAAATTAATTATTTAATTGTCTCGTGTAATTCATTTCCAAATTTAAATATAAAATCATTAATTTGAATCTCCCTCTTCTCAAGTAAATAATTTAATTATTATTTACTATCACATGACTCCACCATTTTGAATTAAATTAATATTAAATTCAAAATAGCATTTCCCTCAACAAATTAAGTAATTTTTAAAAATTACTTGATTTTCTAACTCATGTTTTTTTGAGCTAAATCTTATCTCCCTGTCACACATATTCTCATTCCTTGATTTAATTTTTAAATTAAATCTTGTCCACTCATTTTGAATTTCACCCTAAAGTTTCCCTAACCCTAATTGTGGGTTGCTATTTTGAATCTTGACCATTGATTTTAGGGCACTTCTTAATCTTCAATCTCATCCATTTATCCAGAATTGCATTTTCTATAAAATGACGATTTTGTTGTCATTTTGGCATCTTACAAATCTTGAATCTTGCATTTTGCTTGTCTTCATCTTTGTCATTTTGTTAATTAGTTTGCATGTAGAACTTAGTTTTCTTGCATAATAATTTGAGAATCATTGAACACTTGCTTAGGAATAGTCATTATCATTAAGATTGCTCATCACAAATATGAGGGCAACCTCATATTTTCAGGCAAGTTGAGAAGGTATAATGGAGGTCAGACATGGAGAATGAAGACACTTTGGGTGAGATTATTCCATTAGTTTTTGTTTATTCCTTTGCACTTCATTATTTACTTTGGGATTTTATATTGCATTTAATTTGCTAACCCCTAGAAAAATACCCTTTCTTACATTGGTGAACCCGAAAATTTTAAAAATACATTTTTTGCAGATTTTCGTACGGTCTTTTGTCTTTTTGCAGGTATAGGTATAGAACATCTTAAAATCCACCTTATGCATCATGACCACTCTTTTGTGTCGCTTTTTCTTTCACAAACGACACAAATTATTTTTCATGATGCATCTTACTCACCAAATGACACATCTACATTCATGAGATGCATTTCATAGAAACATAGCCTCATTCAATTTCTTGAGCCACATTCACCATTCCAAATGACACATCTGATTTTTCAAGCAACATTCGCTCTGTTGTGACGTAATCACCTGGTAAATAGGTGTTTTCATATTTTTTGAGATTTCCTACTTCTTTTTGGTTTAATAGATTAAATATTTTTGGGATTACTAATTTTTTTGTGATAGCATGTTCCAAGCTGGAGTCTAACCCCTTTTTTGTTTGTTTATTTCTACAATTTTAATCACTCAAACAAACAAAGTTGCATTACATTTACGAGTTAAAATGAACATTCATACATACTCATTGGGTTAAAAAGAACACAACCATGCATGTTGACTCATTGGATTAAAATAAATCTACATCTCTTCATAGAATTAGGTTAAAATTAACACTTGCATGCCTCACACTACAAATGGTTAAAATTAACACTTGTTGCTCACACTACAAACAGTTAAAATGAACAAGTGTTTGATGTGTTTTGTGATTCAATAATGATCTTTGAAGTGTGTATGCAATTATCTTGTGCTTTGTGTGATCTAGAGAAATAAAAACACTAATGAGTTGGTTACTTTATCACCCTTCATATTTCAATTTGGGATTAAAATGAAAAATATTGCTAGTGTGTGCCTAGTACATTGCGTGTGTTCTCTCTTTGTTTAGGGAAACAAAGATTGATTGAACTACGGGTGTACTTACTTGCTATTGTTTATCTTAGGAATTGGGCCTACCTTGGTGGGAAAAAGTACTCACCCTAAGGTGACTCAATCTGGAAATGAAGCTCTTTAGCCAAGCTACTCCCGACCAGTATACAAATGTGAATCCTACTGGAAAGATTAGGATTACGAGTGCAAATATGTCACATGAACAAAGTAGAATTCCGAAAAACCCTATGGAGTGTAATCTCTTTAGGCTGGAATTCCTCCTTTAATGGAGCTTAATCTTTTCCCCATGTGTGGCCACTCGAACGGGTGCCCTAACTAAAAACTTTTGTATAGAATCCAAAAATGCTTTCTATTCTTTGGTGCAACAATGATTTTTATGAAGGTATCCAAATTCTCATAGTTTTTAGTAGAGATGATCAGCCTACCATGGGAGATTCATGGGGGTTGGAAGTTTGGTTTCCCTAAGAAGTGAGTGCACTATAAGAGGGAGCTTGTGGGACCAAAATTTTGAATTTATCCGCTAAAAGAAAGAGCAGTTGGAGTAAAATCCACGTGGAATCCAAAAGAATATAGTCTTTCAAGCCATAGGGTTGTACATGTTTTCTATATGTTTGTCTTCACAATTTTTCTCAAAACAATGTGTTTGCCAAGTGTTTTGAGACAAAATGAACAAATCAACATCCTCTTCCAATCTAGAATAACACTTCAAAACTGATTTTTTTTTCGCAATTTACCAAAATTTTGATGCAAACTAGCCACTGCGACACATTTTCTATTCCAAACTAAATTTTCTTCTACCAGAATTGTAATCGATTTGTTGCACCACATTTGCAATTTTAAATGTCACATTTTCCTGTTTCACACCACATGTGCTTTGCTAAATGCCGCAATTTCTCTGTCATGTTGCATATGATTTGTCAAATGCTGCATTTTCCAATCTTGTGATGCATTTTCTTTCCTGCAATGCATTTGCAACGACGCAATTTATAGTAACCTAAAATTTCATTCATTGTCAGAAATCTGAGGTTCAACTTTTCCAAAAAGGTTCCACACGTCTTTCTCTACAGTTTCTATCCACAACCAGATGAAGAATTGCTCAACTTCCCTCATCCTTGCATTGTAGGTTGCATTCTTAGTTTTCTGTAGGTTTCTAATTACATTTTCTTAAATGCATTCTTAGGATTTACCATCATTCTAGGTACTCATTTTGCAGATTTAGGAGTAGATTCCTTACCAATTCTTTGTCAAAACTTTCAAGAGTAGGTCATCATTGGACTTGATCAACCATTTCCTTTAGTAATTACCTTTTGTGAATCATTTCCTACTCATTATTCTAGTGTGGAAACTTCAATTTTTCCTCCTTAGTCCATTTTACAATTCCATTGACATTCCAAAATTGAGACATTGCCAAAATGTTGTATGGCTAAGTGTGCATCTCCTTTACATTTGCATACATTTTAGTCCACTTATTTTAGTCTCCTTTGCATTCATCATTCAATAAGAATTCCTTATTCCAAAAACCAAAAAACATAGTTTCATAACATTTTCATACTTAGTGTCATCTTCCACAATCCCCAAGTTGAGAAAAACTTTTATGGTTGAAACAAGACTATAGAGAAAAAGAAGACTCATGGATTCTTTTGGTCAAGACACCAACCTAATCAATTTTTCTAATGAAATGAATACAAGTACTTTACCTAATGACATGAATGGAAATACCAACATAGGGAATTATTTCATAAACCCGTTCAGTGATATGTCCATTCAATCCTCTTCACACAATCACAGTTCATCCACAGAGATGCAAATGGGAAAGTCTTTGAGGAAGACATACAAGCTACTACCCAAACTCTAGAAGTAGCCTCCTTTGTGGAAGATTTGGTCTTAAATGATTCAGCCAGATATCTAGCTATGCTCCTTGACCAAGGGGCTAGGTTACCAAAAGGATTTGACCTCAACACTATAAGAGCAACATCTCCTAATCCTACCAGTTAAACAAGCCAATCACACGATGCGAACAATGCATCCATGGGAACCACCACACAAAATGTCATCAACACCATTAATGCTACCTCCCTTGGCACAACTATCACCCATACTACAACCAATACATCCAATTTGGTCAACACAAAATCTATTGGGGGTCATCAACCGAAAAAAACACCACATCACATTCCATCCCTCAACAAACATCCATAGTTTCCTTAAAAAATATTGGATCAACATTAGGGATTTCATCTAGCACAATGGGCACCAACACAACAAACCTCTTTGGAGCTTCACCTAGCTCCATGGGGACATCGACAAACCTCTAAATCAGTTCCTCTACTATAATGGAAACAAACTCATCAAATCCAACATTCCCTTGAGATAAAATACCAATATTCCACAAGGCCATACTTATATTTTTTGGAAAGGCAATCAAGGAACCCAATATACAAATCCATTTGGTAATCAACATGCTCAAGGCCAACAAGGTCCTCAAATTCAATCCAATATGACTGGAACCCACATCCCAACTTATGCTTCCCAAGTCCATATGCAACAACAAATCCCTAATCAAAACATCCATTTCCAACAACCGCTAAATCAGAACACTCAATTTTCTCACCAAAAACACATTCCAAATCAACACATCTCATCACAACAAGTGGGCAATCAGGCCATACCTATCACCAACATGTGTGATGCCACCAACAACCCAATTGGGAGGCACTCATATTCAAACTTGCCTCTCTTCAAACACATGTGGAAACCTTGCAACATTCAAACAAAAAGCCTTACATATCGTATGACCTATGTCCATATACGTTCAACACAACCTTGTATATGCCACCATTCCCTCCTGGATATGTGGCACCACACTTTGCTAAATACAAATGCAAAACAAATCTTGTTGAACACATAAGATAATTCACTACAAGTTGCATGGAAATCGCCTATGAACACACTTATTTAATGAGACTCTTCTCTAGAGGTTTCACAAGTCATGCATTGGAATGGTTCACACAATTTCCTAAAGGAATTAAATCATGGGATGAATTGGCCAACAAGTTTGTTGAAAATTACGCCTATATCATTGATTCGTATATTGAGATCACATCATTATTCCGACTCACTCAAGAGGACTCATGTGAGACTTTTATCCCATTCTTTCAAATATCGAGAACCCTAGCAAGTCGATGTCCTGTAGAAATACCCAAAAAGGAGAAAGTCACCATGTTTGTACAAAATCTCCTTGGACCACTCAGATACGGCTTACAAGTCCATTGCTACACCACCTTTATTGACCTTGTCAAAAATGGTGTTCAACTTTAAAAGGCCTTACTTTCCTAAGGTGAACTGAAGTATGGTGGAAAAATAATCAACACTACCACAAACACCAACCCAACTACTTCCAATGAAAAAAAAATACTGGGTTAAAAATAAACACATCACCAACAATGGTGTGGTCGATGTGAAAATAGTCAATGCAACAAGTCTTATCCTCACAATCAAAGGAGTCCAAAATAAAAATGTACCTGTGATTACACCGGCACCAACTGCTAATTCCATTCAAAAAAATCCTCCTCAATCAAATCAAAGGCAACCACATCAAACATGAAAATTTCAAAAACGCACATACACCCCCTTGGGTGAGCCCATCAAAGTTGTCTTATAGAAACTTATTCAAAATGGTTTCATAACTTTGGAAGAACCTAAACCATATGAACCTGGTCAATTCAAGCCATCATGATGGGATGATAACACATTTTGTGATTATTACCATGTCAAAGGACATAAAAATTCCTCTTGTTGCCAACTCAGGAATCTTGTCCAAGATCTTATTGAAAATTGTACCATTGAGTTGGGAGGTTAACCATTTATGTCTAATGTAGACCATACAATCCATAAGAACCCACTATAGGACCATGGTTTAGGTAACCCCTCATCATCTGACACAAAGAATAATAACAATCAAGCTAGTTATGTCTGTGCTACTTTTGACTATTCTGGTGGTACTATCATTAGTAACCTTTGAGCGGCTGATGAAGACACATGTGTCAATACCATTACTATTAAAAAGCTCCATAATTTAATGTCACTACATGCAAAGGAAAGGTCACCATTTTAGGCCCCTCTACTCATCAACCCAAGATTACCATACTAGCTCCATCTGCCAAATAGTAAAAATCCAATCCAAAGTTTAACCTTATTGAGCAATTGAACAAAATGCTAGATCAAATATCCATCCTTGAATTGCTCCACATTTCACCCATGCATATGACTATCTTGGATAAATTCTTGCAAGAGTCTTTCATCCCAAACAATATTGATGTCAACCATTTTGAATCTATGGTCAGATATTTGACTTTGCCTCATCACATTACTTTTTCAGACTTGGACTATTTCTCACCTAAACCATATCATAATGATGCCCTACATATCAAGGTTTTAATCCATAAGCATAAGGTTAGACGATTCCTAGTAGATGGCGGAGTAGGGTTGAACATCTTCTCTTTAAAATTGGTTAAAGCTCTTGTCTTCTCTGATGCTTGTGTGGATCCTGGTACAAAGAGTATTGTGATAAAAGAATATGATGATGAAGAATGTGATTCTAAAGGTATCATCACACGTCCAATTCATGTGGGACCAGTTATCATAGAGAAAACATGCAAAGTTCTGGATCATTATATACATTACAATATATTACTTGGTCACCCATGGATTCATGCTCTAAAGGTCATTCCTTCCACATACCATCAATGTTTGAAGCTCCCTTTCAATGACACTAAAATTACTATCCCAAGGGATCCTAATGCATTTCAATATTATACCAACTTGAGAACCATTGTTGAGAACCAAGTGCCTATCAATCGAGAGGATTCAGCTTCCACATCTTCTAAATACATTGACCCATCCACACTCACCAGGTCATCCATATCCATTCCATCGCCTTCCACTGTACCATCCTTCTTAACCCCCATACCAAGTACTAACCTTCAACTCTAGGATGTTGGCTATGGAGAATTCAAATTGAATATGAATTACTACATTACAACAATACCTAAGACACCTGAAGTCTATGGTCAACCTTGTTTCATAGTAGAGCCTAAGACAAATTTCAAGGTCCCTCCGAAAAGGGTATTCACTCTATGGGGAGATATGAGTGATGAAGCCATTATTGACATAGTTGATTGGATCTACAAGGACCCACAAGGATTACCCCCGCTACCAATACATATCTTTGGCAAAGGCTACAGCATATGTAAAGCACATGTTTTTTATGGAGCTAGTGACTTTGGACCAAACATCAATGGAAGGAGAGAGCCTATCATCATTTATAAGAGACCAAAGTATACAGGGCTAGGGTTTGAGCAACTTGAAACTCATGATAGATGTACCCATATAATTTCAAGTAAGGACATAATGACTCCTCAAAGTGTCGAGACATGAGAAGACTCCCCTACTAAAACTGACTCTCATGGATGGGAATGGGGATTTGATAGAACCCTAAGTGACTATGATATTGATGAACTATTCCTAGAACCTGACCAATTCCCTTTTGAAGAAATATTTAGACAAATGTACAACATTGATCCTATAGATCACCATTCTAAACATTAAGAATGGGTAAGCATCCCTTGGGATCCAAATGAGCATAAACTATCACCAATAACATCTGCATCATCCTGCCCCATTCCCGAGCCCACCCAAGAAGCTTGACATGCCTAAACATATTGTACATGCCTTTGAATTACCATCCATTGATCATGATGTTGATCTGTTTATCCCATATTATGACCATGAACATAACTCATCTGACTCTGAGGATGGTCCTTGGATCATATTTGAATGGAAAAGTGAAGATGGCAATTCTACCTTCACACTTGAGGCTTCCATTTGCATGCTTTCCGCATCCTCCCCCTCCTTTACCAATATTGATGATGGGATTTCCCTTGTCTACCCATAGCTCATCAACTGGAAGCAACAAGACCCACCCACTATGGATATCTTTCAAAATGATGAGGCCATTGCAAAATTCATGGGACTCCATGAGGGTGTAACAAGTGCTGATTACAAAGTAAGATTCTCTATTGATCTAGATTGTACAACGTACTTCGGGGAGACTATGCAATCCTCCAGTCATTAAAAAAAAAAAAAAAAGACATGTCTTTAGGTGAAAACCACAAGGCACCTTCTGATAATTCAATAGTAAAAATAAAGGATGTATCTAAAGGTGAAAACCTCTTTGACGCACCTAAGGATGGAGGATTGGAATTTCTTCCCATAAGAAAGAAAAAATCATAAATTCTTACTGAAGACACTATAGAAGTTAACATAGCTACACCAGAGAATCCCAAAATGGTTCTCTTTGCTGCATCATTGACAAAAGAAAAAATTGAATTCAAACAATTCTTCTTAGAAAGAATAGTTAACTTTGAATGGTCATAATTTGACATGTTAGGCTTGGATCCAGAGTTAGTATTGCATCATCTTCCTTTGATTCCAAGTATCAAACCAGTCAAGAAAAAATTACGGAAAATGCATCTATAGATTGTGTTACTTGTGAAGGTTGAACTAAAGAAATTATTGGATGTTGGATTCATAAGATCAATAGACTATGCAGATTGGATTTCCAACCTTGTCCCTATCACTAAGCCAAATGGAAATATCCACATTTGTATGGACTTTAGAGATTTAAATAAGGCCTTTCCAAAGATGATCTCCCATTACCGAACATAGATATTATTGCTGATCTTACTACAAGATACAAGATGTTGTCCCTCATGGATGGTTTCTTAGGCTACAATCAAATATGCATTGCCCTTGAGGATAAGCACAAAATTACATTCACATGTCCATGGGGAACATACTATTGGAAAATCATTCCTTTCGGCCTAAAGAATGCAGGTGCCACATACCAATAGGAGATGACAACAATATTTGACGATATCATGCATACTTTAATGGAAGATTATGTGGATGACCTCTTGGCTAAATATTTGACATAGAAAGATCATCTCAGGGTCTTGGAAATATTTTTTAGGCAGCTAGAAGAATACAACCTTTATTTGAACCCAAAGAAATTTATTTTTTGGGGTTACTTCAGGCAAATTGTTGGGCTACATAGTTTCAAAAAGATGCATAGAAGTTGACCCTGCAAAAGTAAAATCAATATTAAAAATGCCTCCATCAAAAGTAATCAGTGAACTAAGGACACTATAGGGCAGATTACAAGCCATTCTAATGCTTCATTTCTTAGCTAGCAGACACATGTCACCCATTTCAATACATGTTGCATAAAAGTATCCCCTTTGTGTGGATAGATAAATACCAAATGACCTTTGAAAAAATAAAAAAATATCTATTGACACCACCTATCCTCATGCCTCTCATTGAAGGAAAACCTTGTATCCTGTATGTCTCTAAAACCACCAACACATTGGGGGCATTATTGGCACAAAATGACAAGGAAGAAAAAGAAAGAACTATATATTACATCAGTCACACACTGATTCAATATGAACTCAATTACACATATGTGGAATGTTCCTATCTTGTAGTTGTCTTTGTGGCCTAGAAATTAAGAAATTACATGTTGAATCGCCAAAAAATCTTGGTAGAAAAGATTGATCCACTAAAGTATCTTCTAAGCTAGGCAGCATTGACAAGTTGGTTGGAAAAATGGGTCATGATTTTGAGTGAATACGGCATACAATATGTTGAGTGCAAGGAAATAAAAGGATAGGTAATAGCTGATAAACTTGTAGATGCACCTATCCAAGGCACTCATCCATTGATAGATGATTTTCTTGATGAGTATATCTTTCATACACAACCTACATCACCTTGGAAACTGTATTTTGACGGTTCTCATACTGGTCACGACTGAGGAGCTAGTATCCTATTCATCACACCACAAGGGGATTCCATTCCTAAAGAATTATGGATCACCTTCCCTTGTACTAATAACATTGCAAAATATGAGGCACTGGTCACCGGACTCAAAATGGCAATAAAATGGAAATTTGTACATTGCTAGTATTTGCGGATTCTCAGTTAGTTATCAACCAAGTGAATGATGACTATGAAGCAAAGGATGAAAAATTTTTTCCCTACAAGTGAACGGTGGATAGATTCATAACCTATTTTAGCTTTAACACCTTTGAACAAATCCCTAGGGCACAAAATAAGGTAGCCGATGCAATGAAAACTATTGGATCTCTCTTGGACATCCCCAAAAATGTGTCACGGTTTGAATTCTTAGTGGAAGAATTGTTGGTTCCTCCATATGATGTTCTAGAGTAGGAAATGGTTTGTGAATTTTTTGGTCCTAGATTTCCTTGGTATCAATACATTTATGATTAACTTAAGTCCCAGAGCCTTCCACCCAACTTATCCAATAATCAGCACAAATCCTTCATCTGAAAAGTCGCTCGATACACCATCGTCAATGACACCCTTCTTCAATGTCTTGACACAGATGAAGCTCACACAACTTTACATGAGGTGCATGAGGGTATATGTGGATCTCATTAGAGTGGCCCAACTTTAGCTAGGAAAGTCACTAGAATTGAGTATTACTGGCTGACAATAGAAAAATATTTTGTTCAGTTTGTTGAAACATGTCAGAAATGTCAGGTGCACAGTGATCTAATCCATGCACCTACATAGGAGCTGAGACCAATCACTTCTCCCTGACCCTTCACACAATGGGGACTCGAACTCATGGGGAAAATCCATCCATCCTCCTTTAATGGCCATAAGTTCATCATCACCGCCACTAAGTACTTCACTAAGTGGATTGAATTTGTCCTCCTCACTTACATCACCAGTAAGAAAATTTCAAAGTTTATCCTTAATTACATCACCTGCCACTATAGTGTTCCATAGTCCATCATCACAAATAATGGTCGTTCATTCAAAAATTAGGACATCCATGAGCTTTGTGAGGGATTCCACATCCAAAACCATTTCTCCACACCATATTATCTATAGGGCAACAGTCAAGCTAAGGCATCCAATAAAACAATTATTCTCATTCTTAAGAAGACCGTCAATGATGTTGGTTGAGATTGGAATCTACAACTCAATCCTGCCTTGTGGGCCTATTGTACCAGCATCCACACACACACTAGAGCCACCCCATTTTCCTTGGTCTATAGATCATAAGCTATATTGCCCATCGAGGTCAAAATTCCTTCTCTTCGAGTCTCCTTGAAGGGAATGATTGATGACAAAGAATACAAATAGTCTCACCTGTATGAGCTAGAAATGTTGAAAGAAAGAAGACAAAATTCCCTAAACCACTTATAGGAATATCAAAATCATCTCTACAGGAGCTATAATAAAAGAATGATGGTCAATTTTTTTTAAATTGTTGACTTGGTCCTCATGCACAATCCAAGAAATCAGGCTGATCATGAGAATCCTTGAAAGTTCAAGCCTAATTGGCTCAATCCTTATATGATTACTACAAAATTTAGTTCTGGTGCTTATCAGTTAGCCACACTTGATGGATAATAGTTGATAGAACCCATCAAAAACTTGCATCTACAAAGTTTCTACACATAGCATCAGAGAGCTTGGCTAAAACCTTAAAAATACAAAAAAATTGAAAAATCAAGAAAAATCGTAACCTTGATAAGAACTTGACAAATAGGCATCTTGGTGACATCAAAAAATGGCAAAAATAGTAAAAAAAAAGAAATGCATCCAATAGTGAAAACTTGGCAAACAAGCACTTTAGATAAGTACCATGGTGAAAACCTGGTAAACAGGCGCCATGTGTAGTCAATCATTTCTTTTCCATCTACTATCATTCCAATCAGACTTCATCCACTTTACATAACCATGACATCCCAATATTCATGAAATATTCCATCAGTCTTGTCATTTCCATCTATGGCTAGCATTGGTTGACATCACGCCTTGCATATCCTTGCCTTTTATCTCGAGCACACCTTTTTTGATGTCATTCTAATTAATTAATCCATGACCTGCTTGGGGCAAGATCTTTATCATTTGACTATAGTGGATATCGTACATGCTTCAGACATTTGTAAAATGTCCTGAAAAAAGTCATAAAAATTAGAAAAAGTCTTGAAAAAAGTCATAAAATTTAGAAAAAATCTTGAAAAAAGTCAAAAATATAAAAACATCTTCTGAAGAAAACACAAAAACATTCAAAAAAATGTAAAAAATTTCAAAAAAAACATCAATGTATGTCCCATTAGTTATGACAGTCATTCTTTTTCATGGTATAAACTACATTGTCTCTGCACATTTGCTACGTAGGCAAGATTCATCTTTGAATCCTCAAGACATTAGGTCTGTCATTTTAGGTTTTTCAAAATAACATCATGAATCAATCTTCTATCCTTCAGAAAAAGTCATTGGTTGTGTCAAACTACAAGGTCTCTGAGTGCACAACGTAGGAAAGGCCATCAATCGATGAGCCCTCGAGGCCACACTAGGTAAGACCATTAGGGTTCATGGCATTGCACTTTCACACACATAAAACATCTTCAAATCAATCACATCATTCAACCTAATTATGAAATCTATCGAAAAAACCTCAAAGTGGTCTTTTAACCAACATCTTAATCAAACCTACATGTTCATGACTAAATGTGATCAAATATGCCATCTAGTCACATTTTGTCAAGGCAAATCAACATATCAAAATTTGGGTTATTCTTCAGATGTGTCTTTTTGAGGAATAACTCTTGTCATCTATTTTATACTTTTGGATGTGTCCTTCCTAAGCATCATCATCATTATTTGGAATTTTGATGGATTCTCTAGACTCTCAGAATCGAGCCTCTTGACATCAACATCATTCAAGATGTATCCTTCCTGAATCTGACATCACTCAACATTTAACAACCTAGAATTTTTTAACTTTGGCATTTCAACATCAAAACACTTGACATTTTGAACACATAACATTCTATTCACTTGGAAAACATTATCTGTCTTTTTGATGGTTATCATGATATTAGTTCCTTATGTTAGAGGAGCCACAATGTATCATGATGATCATCCTTTTCCTTTTGATCATCCCACTGCTAGTTCCTCGAGGATATCCTGAATTCATGATTTAGAGGAGCAACAATGTAGTACGATGTTTTTTATTTAATTAGCTATCATGTGGCTATTTTCTCGTGGATTTCATGACTTCAAGATTTAGAAAAGCAATGAAATTTCATGATTAGTCTTGTTTTTTTGTGGTTGGTTATGAAAAAATAACTTGGAACAATTGCATTCCTTGTATGAGTCATGATCATCCTTGTCTACAAATTTTTGTCCTATGTGATGGTTCAACCTTGCACACTATTGATCTATGTCATATCATAGTGTCTGTTGGCCATTACAAAATTCCACCCAATGATTATTAAGAGCAACAACTATTGTAGTACTATGACAATTGTTGAAGGATTCTTGTTTCTACACTAAAATGCATATCTTTCTCTGCACTAACATCCACCTTCACCTTCTTTTCTCCCATCCTCTGATGATATCATGTGACATACCGAAACATAGTTGCATACATGATCATATGAGAATTTCATTATCACATTTCACATTTGCATAAATAAAATTCCATTATAATATCAACATTCACATTGCATGACATTTGAGTTTATCATTTACATCCATACATCTTGCATACATAGAACCATCATTTGCATTAACATATAGACATCATAACCATCATTTTCATTAACATATAGGAATCATATCATCATACATCGCATAATACATACATAAATGAACATATCCATAATTGCATCCATAATTATCAAGCATGATATCTATACATCTCATAATACACTAATGCATCCATCTCATCATATAGAATACCATTATCATCAACATATAAAATAGGACCATCACGACATATAATGATAAAATCATCATCATTAAGTCATAACAACACATCACATAAAATAAAGAAAACAAAATCATAACATTTAGACATCATAAAAAAAATCATGTAATCTACATCAAGATCATTTCATATATATAGCTCAAAAATATAATGTCACAGGATAGAATCTGAAGGAACGTAAAAAATGGAGCTCGCAGGTTCAAAAGTCAACATATAAAATGTCTCATAACATTAAAGAAATGTAAACCTTAAGTTGTTCCCTCTTCATCCTATGGAGGTGAACCATGAGGTGATTTATGTTGACTCATCATCTCAACTATAAGCTGTACAGGTGAGGTGACTAGAAGCTAAGATCCTGAGGGGTCAATAATGGGAGGTTGGCTCTACTCTAGCTAGTGTCCTGATGAAACTGACCTCTGACTATGGCTCGACCTGTGATTGTGGCCTGATGAATGCCTATGAGAGTGATGTGATCTATGCCTAGAGGACTGCCTAAAGGATGTGGACCCGTCTACACTGGTGTGACTGTTTTTGTGGGATCTATTTCTGTTATGTGTCTGGGTACCACTACTAGTCCTGCTATATGATCTCGAGAATCCAAGGTCTCATCTCTTGGGTGGCATGCCCTGCTCATATAGTAACTTGTATCTACCTCTTCTCTCGCTCATCCTAGCCAAATCTCTGGCCACATCCCCTACTGTACCTATACACAACTATGCAAACTCTATGACCCATCTATTGACCTCTTGTTGTCTAATCACAACTTGGTCTCTCTCCACTCACACAACCTCTAACTCCACTAATAATTCCTTGTTCTGAGATAAGGTTGCATCTATTCTACTCTGGAGGTTGGCGATTCTCTAATCAGCGGCAGCATCTACAAGAAAAATAGGTGGCCTGTCACCCTTCCCCTCTCCATAAATCCTCCACTCCCTTAGCCTCCTCTCTACCTCATCTACGCCCTCCTCCTCCTCCTCCCTCTCCTCATCTCCTCTAATCTCCTCCACATCGATTTCCAAAGCCCAATGCTCCTAAAAAATATCCTCCTCTCTTGGAATCTCCCCCTTTGGCTAAACCTCTACCTCTGCCCTAACCTCAAACTCCATCTCACCCTATTTGTTTCCCTCCCCCTCTGGTTTCTCACCCTCTGGTCTAACATCCTCCTCCCTGTCACCCTCCTCCCTAATGGGTGACAATGGTTCTCCACCCACTCATTGTTGGAATCTCCTAGGCTTCCTCCTACCTCTGTCAACTCTCCTCCTCCTCCCACCCCTACCATCCCTGCCACCATCTCCATCCCCTCCACCTCTCCCCCACCTCTTCCATCTCCATCATCCCCTCCACCTCTCCCACCATCCCCTCAGCCTTCGTCCCTCCCTCTACAACCATATCTCCCTCCCCGTCCTCCCTTATGTACCAATGGAATGATTGATCATCGATCAATCGGTGCAGGAACATCGGGATCTATCAATGGGATCGACTTGTGAATCTTCAACTAGACATTATACTCTACCAATGTCTCAACATCTGCTAACCCTCTTCTCCATCCCCATTGTTGTGCAACTAGCCCATCAATCTGTTGTTCCACCAAGGGCATTGCTATAGGAGGCCCCCACATGGTCTCTCTCAATGAATGTGCATACTCAGTCATCCCCACAAGAAAACCCTGCTACTCTCAAAATTGGCATAACAACCACTAGGGTGGGTACATCTCAATAATCCTCTAGCTCTATACAGTTCAACCAATCAAATATTTGAACTACTGGCATAATGAAAGATTTCCATCCTCATCCGACCATTTGGCACAATCTTTGAATGGCCTCTAGAAAAAAATCATGAGGGTATCGATCCTATGGCACCAATACCTTGTATCCCCTACTTGAGTCTATGTGACTGAACCTACATATAGATATACATAGAGCATGCCATCACCTAATTGTTGAATCTGAACTGGTGGGCAAAAAATGGGAATGTGCTCCCATGCCCAGATCATCAATAGAGTAGTACCATAGCTAATTCTTTTTCCCTCCTGGTAAGCCACCTCATATAGCTGGTGATATAACATACCCAACAAACACGAACCCCAAGAAAAAATTGTCCTATCCCTATGCATCCACACCAGTACATCACCCCATCCAATAGGGAACCCGTGCTTGCGGTGATTTGGTATCAAGTCTCTAACGATCACTGACATCAACATGGAATCCCACTAAGGATAATGTTCAGCCACAAAATCCCATCCAGTCTCATAACTATGAATCCCTAGTCTGACATCATCCACATCCTCGTACATATTTATCATAGCATGTCACCCTATGTGAGGATCATAAACTACCTACTCCGCACTGATCGAGATGCAGAGTATCCGGTACACATCCTTTAAAGTCACAATGGCCTCTCTTGTAGGTAGATGGAAGGATCACATCTCTGAGTGCCATCACTTGCATAATGTTGTAAGTAATCCTATGTTTGCTCAAATAATGGGCATATAAGTGACATAATAGAGACCTAATATCATTAGTCATCACCGCTCACTATTTTGCAACTGATCCTTGAATGCATATGTGGCTGGTCTGAACTCACGGGTATAAATGGGTGGTAATCAATTTTGCACATGCAGAAACGAGAATTAGCACACATGGAATATCATTGCAAAGCATTATTACTATCTGTGTAATAAAAAATGCATCTAAAAAATGAGTCTAAACTAAGTCAACTCTGGTCAATCCTAGTCAACGTCAATTGTGTCAAATTGATTGCAATTGCATCGCGGTAAGTCATATGTTTCGCTTCATTTCGCACATGCATCGCATTAAGGCAATTGTGTTGTTCAAGCTTACAATTTTGAAACTCTACAACACCTGCATCATTTTACATGTCAATTGTGTCATTTTATAACACTTGCGTCATTTGGCATTGCACTTGCATCACAATATTGCACTTGTGTTGTGTGCTTCCATAGTTGCGTTGCAATTTAATAGTTGTGTCCTAGGACCTAGAAAATGCATTATTTTAAACCTATACCCCACCCATCCCTTGCACTTGCATCATGATGCAACAAATGCATCAAACATGATAGCACTTGCAATTTACATGAACACATTTATGTTGCAACACATTCATTATCCTATCCTAAAACCCTAATTAATGCATAAAGAATGAAAAACCAAAGTCAGGAAGGGGTACTTATTGGTGCCTCTGAGCCCTCAGGTCATCGAAAGGTCCTCACTCGGTAGCTGTGGTGCTCTGTCACTAGAATCACCATCTTCTCCTCGCGCTCTGCTCTCCAAAATATCTAATAGCAAATGTGAAAAGGACACCTAGATTACCTTTTTCAAACCTATTTATAGGCTGAAAATTAGGGTTTTTCCATTTGGGTTAATACTGGAGGCTCTTTTGACTACCTTTGACTGACCTTTTCACTATCTTAATGTCCTCCAATTTTGAAACCGATCACATCATTGTTTTTCTAGACATCCATTTAGCTTATCGGGACACTTTCCAAATATTTTGACCCTGGGCCAAAATTCGAAAAGTTTCCCAAGGGGGCATAGGCACTTCGTACCTTCCCTGGGGCATATCCTTGAATTGTTTTCTTTGCCATAATACGATAAACTACATTATGACAAAGAGGGGCAAAATGTAGACACATAAAATTGACCTAGGCCTGCGAACTCAATTTTCTCATTAATTCCTCTAAACATAATTTGATTATGTCCCTCGGTCCAAAATCAACTATTAATTAAATAATGATCAATTATTTAATTAATTCACCTTTCTTATTTTTCCTAACTATTAAAATAAATTACATTTATTTAAATACGCCACTAATGTATAAAGTCCTCTTTAAATTAAATAAATTATTTAATTTATTTAATTAATCCATTATCCCCTCTTGATTATTTAAATAAATAAATTTTATTTAAATGCGTCGAGGTAATATTAAATTCTTCTCATAAATAAATAAATCCCCCACAATTTATTTAATTATTAACCCACTTCTTCTACAATTAAATAATTTAATATTAATTATTTAATTGTTTCATGTAATTCATTTCCAAATTTAAATAAAAAACCATTTATTTGAATTTCCCTCTTCTCAAGTAAATAATTTAATTATTATTTATGTCACATGACTCCACCATTTCTAATTAAATTAATATTAAATTCAAAATAAAATTTCCCTCCACAAATTATGTAATTTCTAAAAATTACTTGTTTTCTAACTCATGCTTTTTCTGAGCTAAATCTCATCTCCCTATCACACATATTCTCATTCGTTGATTTAATTTCTTAAATTAAATCTTGTCCACTCATTTTGAATTTCACCATAAATTTTCCCTAACCCTAATTGTGAGTTGCTATTTTGAATCTTGATCATTGATTATAGGGCACTTCTTAATCTTCAATCTCATATATTCATCTAAAATTGTATTTTCTATAAGATGACAAGTTTGTTCTTATTTTGGCATTTTGCAAATCTTGAATCTTGCATTTTTCTTGTCTTCATCTTTGTCATTTTGTTAATTAGTTTTCATGTAGAACTTAGTTTTCTTGCATAATCATTTGAGAATCCTTCAATAATTGCTTAGGCCTAGTCATTATCATTAAGATTGCTCATCACAAATCTGAGGGCAACCTCCTATTTTCAGCAAGTTGAGAAGGTATAATGGAGGTTAGACATGGAGAATGAAGACACTTTCGGTGAGATTATTCCATTAGTTTTCATTTTTTCCTTTGCACTCCATTATTTACTTTGGGATTTTATGTTGCATTTAATTTGATAACCCCTAGAAAAATACCCTCTATTACAGTTCCCATTGAAACCATTTTTTTATTTTAATAAACATACTCTAAAACCCTCATTGAAATCTTATTTCTAGGTTGCAGCTCGCTAAATTGGAGAGGTGAGAATGCCCTCTTTAATTTCATCTGACCATGACCAATGAGATCTCTAGATAATAATTTGTCATCCTTCTCATTCGAATCCTTCCAATCTTCTCTCAAGGGTTGTCTGGATGGAATGGGAGGGCAAGGCCACTCTAAATCAGATATTTTCATGTCTTTTCTCCCTTTAATGTTTGTAGCATTTGTATTGTATCTTGGATTTGTCTTCCATGGCAACCAAGAGTGTAGTGAATTATGTATTTACAATAGATTTACAATAGCTTGGAGGTTGAGTTCTATTGTGGGATGTTATGCTCTATACAATAGAGTATAGGTGGATTTCTTGGATCTTTGTTTATGCAGTTGTATGTTGTTTGTAATTCCTTTGGTTATGCATTTTTTTGATGATTGTATATTCTTTTTTTTCATATTAATCCAATACAAAAAAAAATTTGAATATCTATGATAATAAAAGTTTATATGCATAAAGCTCTTTGTTGATTGTATATTCTTTTTCTCATGTTAATATAATACAAAAAAAATTGAATATCTATGATACTTGAAGTTTATATGCATAAATTTGTGAGGATTAATTAAGTTAGATTTTATTTTTAACTTGAATAACTGATTCACCTAAATAAATGACTAAACCATGAGTAAATGAATGACTACAATGACTAAAATAAATGAATACAATGATAAAATAAATGACTATGATGACTAAATATATGACTACCAAGACTAAAATAAATGATTACCATGACTAAAATAAATGATTACCATGACTAAGTAAATGAATACCGTGACTAAATAAATGATTAGATAAATGACTAAAATAGTTTAGTCATAAATTTGGTCACGTTATAAATGACCGACAATAAACTACTAATGGTCACGTGACCAAAATTAGTCATTTATATGCAATTTTAAGTAGTTTATTTAGTCAAATATTATTATTTTTGTACTAGTGCAACCACATTAACCATATCATACCAACACACTTCAGTGTTGTTGGAAAAAATTTGAGCCTGTGTGCATCTGTGGTATAGTCATAACTTTTGCATAGTACGTCAAACTCAAAAAGGAAGGTGTTTGGATCCTCCATGACCAACCCACAAAAGATAGGTAGTGCTAAAGGAGGTATGTTCTTCAAAGTAGTTTCTCTCACACTAGTACATAAACAACAATATATGACTAAAAATACTACTAAAAACTTATTATAAATGATTGAACATGGTCGCGTGACCATTAGTAGTTTATTGCCAATCATTTATAACATGACCAAATTGATCACTAAACCATTTTTAGTCATTTTATTGATCGATTTGGTTGTTAATTTAGTTATCTGATTGGTCGATTCGGTCATTAATTTAGTCATTTGATTGATCTATTTGGTCGTTAATTTATTCATTTTATTGATCAATTTGGTCATTAATTTAGTTAATTTGATTGATTTGGTAGTGTATTTAGTTGTTAATTTAGTCAATTGATTATTTTAAACTAGTCACTTATTTAGTCATTTTATATTCACTGATATATTTAGTCATTAATTTATTCATTGATTGTTGTTAACTGGTCACTTATTTAGTCATTTTTATTCACTAGTTTTCATCCATTGGTAGTGTATTTATTGATTAATTTTAATCATTATTTTGATCAATTTGGTAGTTTATTTTTTATTTTTTTGCTTTGACTGAGAAAACCGAGTTACAATGCCTTTTTTTTCTTATACAAGATATTACAATTTTGATGACAATTCTATGTTGCAACTTATTTGCAACTGGACATACATGTATGTTGCACTCTCTACAACTTCTCCTCTTCTCTGCACCTCTTTGTATACTCTATATTTACTTCTTTTTCTGCACCCCTATTGTTTGTGTCTACTACTTACACAACAACATATCCCCTCTTCTATAATACACCAATTTGAATGAGTGAAACCCAAAAAATAGAGAAAAACATAATCAAGGGGTTTTACATTACAGGTTCAACAAGATAGAAAATTCTCTATTCTACTTACAAAATATACACCCAAATTAGATTCTCTAGTTTTTGTTTGGGTTCAATTTATTCAGGCTTAGTACATTCTCTATTTGCAACTTCACTCTCCACATTCTATTGTTGTTAACCCTATTTTTCCTCTTCTACACTTATGGCTTGACAAAAAGAACTAAGATCCATAAACAACACATTCAAAATATTGCATAAAGCAGTGGGAAAAGTTGTCTAACAACTATTACTACAAGATCATAAACATCACCTATCATTTTTTTCAAATATTTTAGTGGCCATTATGTGAAGGTCCCTTCTTTCTCTTTCAAATGAATCTCTCCATCTATTTTATCTTCATAAGCAAGATGTATGTTACTTGTGACCTTTAAAATACTTTCATTTCCATCTCTTGTTCCTTTCAATTGAATCCATGTATAATAAATAGTGAGTAAATCCTCCCAATGCCCACATCAACACCATCAAATAGATCCAACACCTCAAATTTATCCCTATTGACATAGGATTTTGCAAGTAGCAACAGTCTTATGGGAAAATTAGCTATTGTGGGACATAGTGCGCTAGATAAGTGACCTCCGAGGTTTTATCGAAGCCAACTTTTCATTTAGTGGGGGAGGTAAAAGGTTAGAAAGATAGAAAAATGTGAAATCTAAACTATAGGTGATGCAACAAAATCATAGAAAAATTTTCTAGAGCATAGTGCAGGATGCAAAGGCTTGAACCACCAAAATGTTGTTTATTAATAGAATTTTCTCAAAAGCACTTTAAAACATAATAAACACCCTCAAATTGCATAGCATAATCTGACATAACTTTAGCTAACATAGAAGAGTCGAGAAAACATAATTTGTATTTATTTAGCTATGAAGGATCACAAAAGCTGAAGAACAGACATTCATACATTATAGGAATATAACAACACAGAGTAACACTCTTACTAAATGCATGAAAAATAGAAAGGCCAAATTGATTGGTACAGTCTGCAATCTTCAAATTCAATAAAAATATTACAAAGGCTTTTCCCAGTGCTCAAGTTCTTTTAGCAACTTAACAACAACTAATAAAAGACCAAAAAGGCTGCATAAATAGGCCATTCCACCACCTGAATGACCACAAATAAAGAAAGCCATGAGCTAACATCGATGCCTCAGACATCTTGAGCCACCACTGAAAACAACGATCGCCCAAGAGCACACCAACAATGTTGTTGCAGAGAACAAAAAACCAAGTATTAGTAGAAACAAACATGCGGCACCGCAGAAGAAAACATGGCAACAAGCGAGTACAAACGACACAACAAAAACTCTCAAATAACCGATGCACAAAGAACTTCCATGCATCAAGCAGACAAGGTTTGGCAAAAAGGAAAAGGGACGCCCAATGAAAAGCTCCGAGAGGGAGCCACGTGGGTGACGTTGAGTGATAGAAACTTCAAGGTGGGCCCAATTTGGAAAGTGGCTAGAGAAGGCCACACATCGTGCTAATGAAGCCCAGAAAAGGAAAAGTGATATGAAAAAGAAAAAAGATTCAAGAGGAAGCCACATTGAACACAGTGAAGGATGTGAGCGATTTAAAGGTAAGGCACAACCGCGAAGATAAAAATAAAAACTGCGAAGGTTGGCAGTGTTTTGTGAAATAGTTTGGCGACTCACAGGGACATTTTTCTCACAGAATGAAGAACCCTAGAAACCTCGGTTCAACATCCCATAATTTCTCACAACTTTGAGAGGGCAGCCTGAAGATCAGTCCAGACTTCATTTGATCCACACACAGAGCTCGCAAATTTTCATGTGTTAATTTGAGATCGATAGTTGCCTTGAAAGGCAATCCGCTAGATATTTTCATCTCTAATTCCAACTAGAAGAAGAGTTGTGCCAATTGATGCACGATCCCTTCAATCTTCTCAGTGGTCAGAGACTGATCAAAATATTGGAAGACAAAAAGGTCCTTCTTCTTTTCCTCGATCTTTGCAACAATGTGTTCAACACCTACTACCACCTGATCTGCAATGAAGGGGGAAGGGAGGCCTCTCTGAGTTAAGCGGGAAAACTTTACCCGCATATCATTGATAACCTAGTTCAACCTGGCCCTGCATTCTACCACTTGCTGGACAACCTCATACATAGAAATGAGAATTTTTATGCCCATGGCTTCCATTGTTCAACCCTTAATACCTATGCTGCTTAGAGCCTCATCAAAAGTTGTATTTAATTTTCCCAATAAAATCCTGGCCTTTGAAACCTTATCAGAAGTTACCTCTTGTATCTGCTGGAATGTTTCACCTATTGTTCCACATAGGCTAGTTTCCTACGCCATAAATTTTAGGGTGGGCTATAGGGTAAGGCATAATACCTTGAATTTATCCCAATATGATGCATATAACTCCTTGGTGATCTCCAATGAGCTCATCTATGGTGCAAGAGTTTGGGTCTCCAAGATATTGAACTCCACTTCTCTACTGCTCAAGTCCTCCTTTAGCTTTGATAAGCTTTTGTCCAATGCAGACACTTTTCCTCTTAGAGTGCAAATTTCCTTTTCCTTTTCTTCTAGGGCCAATTCGGCTCGCTTTGTTTCTGAATCTCCGACTCTAAATTGGCATTCATTTCATTTATTGCATCATTTGTGCTTTGTCAGAGCTTCTTCATACCTTCACTCAATTAAACGGACTCAACACAGAGCTTTTCTTTGTTCGCTCAACTCTGTTCAACCTCATGTTGGAGGGTCGAGATGATTTCTCTGCTCATAACCTACAGCTCCTTGATTTGGCTTTCAAAAGTACTCCTCTCCTTTTCCAGGTGACTTATCTCATTTTCTTGGGCTTTATACTTGTTCACCCTAATATCGACCTTTCCCTTCAACTCTGATATTTGCTCCTCCCTTTTCCTTGCCTAGCGATTGAGCTTGAGGTAATCACTAGTTACTATCTTTTGGTTCTCCTCCATTAGCTTGACCTTATCTTGTGGATGAGCCTACTACAAGTCTAGCCCAATGGCATTGATGGATTAATCACTTGGTAGCATTTCTCCTACCAGTTTAATCACATTGGGAGTGACTTTTGCAAACATCAATGAATTTTGGCTCTCCTTGAACACAGTTTGCAAAAGAGGCTCTGTTTTCCTGCCCACATCATTTTGTCTCCTCTTTTTCATTTGGCTAGCTTAGGCACTCTTATTTGCCTCCACCTACAAGAAATATTCCTGGGAAGGGATACCAAGTCCACCAGAAAAAAGAAACTCTCAAGGGACTTCTAGCGGGAAAGATAGCGTACTCAACGCATCAGTGGTTTTTCTAGGCCTTGTAATAATGGTCGGGGATAATGGTGGAATGAATTGGCTGCTCAGAGAGGATGATAATGTGGTATAAGGAAAGGTTGGGGAGGTGCCAACTAAAGGGCTAGGCCTTGGGGATAAGAATTGTTGACTCATTAGCCCAACATTGATGCCAAATTGTGCTCTGGGTAAGGGATGAAAAGAAGAGGATGAAAGTGGGAAACCAAGAGGGGAAATATTTGACTGCTTGGGATATCCAACAATAGAGAAAACTGGTGCATATGAAAAAGTTGGGGTAGACGAAGAAGATACTAGAGACATAGTAGAAAGAGAATAGGGAAGAAATGATACATGATGCTCATAAGGAGCTACAGATGATACAACCACTTCCTCTAGCTGCTATTCTTCCTCTCCATCGGATTCTATCGTTCATGTCTACTTTTCATTCAAAGAATCCTCAAAGTCTACAATGACTTGCCTTCTACTACTAGTAGTCCTTAGCTGCTTCTTGGTTGATCTAGAGGAGCTGGATGGCTCTAAAATTTGTGTGTTTGATGAATCCTCTTGCTGCGCAGGCAGTTTACCAACATCTTCTTCATGCATTGGATACTCCCCAATGGCAGGGGGATTCTGAGTTACTTCTTCTCTAAGCTCTATGGAAATCCCTAACCTTCTATATTGTTGCTCTGATGTTTAAGGGTTCAGAGACCTTTCTACATTTGGATGCGCATTCTCCCAGATGTCATCAAATTTTTCATCGAGAGCCACCTCCTCGTAAAGCTTGGTTGTTGCCTTAATCTCTTACCGAAAAATCCAGAAGTCTCAAATTTTTTTAGGACACCATTTGAGTTAATGCAATTGGTTGCACAAGGACTACTTGATTTTTTGATTTGGGTTGGGCTTCCCTACTATGTAGTAAAATTTCAGCCATGATGATTGCTTGTCCTCAGTAGGAAAATATTCAAGGCCTATATATAACCTTAAATTTCCCTCTTTAACATTTCTCTGAGGGTCCCAGAATAACCGAGATTGATGTGGGATTCTTATGCCAACCTTCGATAAATTATTTTCAGGGTTATATTGCTAGGTGTCATTTATTACCACCAACCCAAGATGACCCAACTTTGAAAACAAAATCTCCAAAGTGTCAATCTTCGGAGTCCTTTTCTTGACCAACGAAACATAACTAAACATGAACGATAATATCAAATAGGAGGTTAAATTATTTCCCCCCCAGTAATCATTATCAATACTACATAGCTGCCTCATCACTTCCATGACCAACACTCTCTCAGAAAGAAAGTGTGGGAGCTAGAAAGGTTCCCGGGTGAAACCTCGCATGCGGAGCATAGTGAAATTTATGCCAAAGAACCAATCATAGGGTGGCACTAGCTTTCCCAATCAGGATTTATGTCTTGGCGATAGGTGTGCAGACATGTTGATCCCAACTCTATCCAAAGCCCACAAAGTTGGGGCTAAGAACAAATCTGAAAACATAGAGTAATCAAAAGTTTTCAACATGATAGGAGTCCATTTCAAAACTAACTTCCTTTTGCCAATCTCATCGAAAACAGTCAGAGACATAAATGTCATGAAATAGTCTGAATTTTGATGCAATATTAAGGAGGTCAGGAAAGAGGGATACCTGAACCTAGAACCGACCTGGAAGTCTTGCAGCCACTACTTCATCCCATCACTAATAACCCTTGCAAAGTCCAGGAGTAGATCCATATTGTTCTTTCTCAACATAAAGCTGAGACACATATGAAACTCAAAGACCTGCTTGTCTGTATCCAGGCAACACACCAGTGCCAACATAGAATAAATAGAAGAAGACCCAACTTTCAAATCACCCAAACTAAATGGAAATTTGGGTGGTGCTGAGACATGTGTCGGTTGATCAATTTTAGTGTGGTAAAATAGCAGCACCATTTTGAGCACTCCCCACTTATCATGCATCCTTTTTATGTCAAAAATTTCAACATACTGGGTCAAGGGGGGCGGGATGTATAACATATCTTGAATAGCTTCGGGGCTGATGATTACCCTAAAATTAGTGCCACTTATCACTCCAGTGTCCGGGTCGAAGCCTACCATGCATGCTGCTACAATTTTTGGGAATGATGTACCAAGGGAACCATATACTGGGGAAGCCCACCATCCCATAGACATTTGCAGAAGGGGTCCATTAATTTCTTCATTCTCTCGCATGCAGCTTCCCTAAGGCTCTTGGGATTATGGGATAACTCAGGATCAAAGACATTATCCCAATCCTCTGAAACCAAAGCTTGGTTTCTAGGAGGAACCGTGCTCAGTTTCCTCTAGTCTACTTGACTGGTGAAGGGCCAGCATGGATTTCTTGGGATTCTTGGGGTAGCATAAGACTCCAGGCCATAGATATCTACGCAGGGCGCCTTTATTCTTTTCTCGTCTATACTCATCGGAGCCAGGGCCTGTGTTGAACTTTCTGCAATCTCAGCCATTTCTCTATATTCGTAAGAATCTTTTGCAGACCTTCATAAATGACTTAGCTTTCTGTAAAACCTTTCTCTCTTGCGAATGACCTAGCCATTTTATCTTTTGATAACCTTCATAATAAATGTGCTTTGCATGCTCAACTTGCATTTTTATTTTTGTGAAAAATGGCTAAGCGAGTGTATGTGCTAGCCTTTCACACTTAGTTTCTATATGTGTCACCAGCTTTTCATGCATGCGAAGTATTCACCAACCTGCCAAATATCTCTCCACATTTAAGAGGCATGACTTCACGTGAGGTGCAACTTGATTTTTCTTGGACAGCAGACCAAGACAACCTTTCCATATCTTTCGCAAGCTCTTTTTCATTTATTAATTTTTCCTGATTGTACTTGGGTGCATCACCCAACAGCCTGCTTAAAATAATTTCCTTGATTCAGATGGGACAGCGGCTCCTTGTGCTGACACTTGGCCAATCCTTATTGAATTTGGAAACTTTGAACAAATAAATTTTTAACTGTACTTGATTATTCCCATCACTTCACATGCCGCAACACTGAAAATTGAGGCTTGGCAACATACCTTGCCTCTATCATAATTATGGCTTGCTTCATCTGATGAACCCCAACCAGTCTATAAATAAGGCCATTAACAACATTGCAAATCATAATTATTCCTAGCATTCTTAGCTTAGCAAGCTTTAGTTATTTTAGCAATTTTCATTTTCTAGCTAGAGTAGTAAGCAACATGGAAACACCAATTAGACTAGTCTGTAAAAAGACTCAAGCCACTTTCCTAGGAAAAATTAGGTGTAGGCGCTTGAAGCGCATGACAGGAATAAAAAACTTGCTATATGTGAAAGCAATTAAATGGGTTCTTGGCAAGGATTGTGTGGAATATGAGGAACAATATCAATTCAACACCAGCATCTGCTCTCACTTTGTCGCCTTGTTGTTGGATGTCAATGTCTCCAAATGCAAGATCCTGAAGCTGATGAAGCGTGTGTTCCCTTGGCACTACCTCAGAGGACTGGAGCAAATAGTGCATGTTGTCGAATTTGATAGTGGGGTCCCCTCAATTTGCAACCTACATCTATTGCAGTTGCATGGAGGACCCATTCCAACCAGGCCCTTCCTCTTTAGTTTTGAGTTGGAGACTCATGAGGAGAATCATGCCAAGATCCATGTCGGCTACTTTTTCCTCATGCGGGTACATTACATCGAACCATTCTGAAACCTCCAGTGGTACGGGGACTTCGAAAGAATGGTGTTCCCTGATCTCGCACCGTCGATTGCTGCCATTTTTGGTCTATCTAATGCTTGATAATATGAGAATAAAAATAATCCCCAATTTTTCTTTTTCCTTTTTTCCAACCTCCGCTCCATAGTGGATATATGTATATATTTCGATACAAGGCCGCTGGCCCCTATCTTATATAATGTAAATTTTTTTGCCATAATATATAATACTTATGTTTTTTCACAAATCCTTGCTCATTTACAATGTTTCTTCAATTTCTTGCACTATTGTTGTTATTTTATAAAGCATTGAGAAAACCCAAAATTTAAAACAGGGAAAAATAATTACATATTTACAATTTAGAAAGCCATCACATAGGCAAAATTAATTAAATTTCTTAAGATGTATTCCATTAACTAGAATACTTAAGGCCTTACCTTCCATGTCTTCCAACTTGAAAGATTTGATCTATTTATGTGTTGTTAGAATATGTGTGATTAATTAGAAAAGTAAACTAACACACCAATAAGACATTATATTGAAATAAACTAATCTAGAAAATATAAATGGAAACTCTAAACAATAGCAGCTCTTTCAAATTTGTCCCATCGTCCTCTATCTCCAAGGATTTGATTAAAGTTACTGGCTCTCAGTTGTGTAAGTAGCAGCTTGTTGAAATGACAACTTAGGAGAATGAGATTGATTGAAAATGCATGTCCATTGCTAATGATCTAAATTATGAACTTGAAATGCTATGATATTGCTAAAATGTTGATATGTTGATTCAAATGCAACTATAGTAACTACGTATGGAATCTAGGATGAAATCTACTTAAAAGAAGGTTGTATTTATATATTTTTCAAAGGTAAGAATCTAGTTGGTGGAGATCAACGGTTGAAATTCAAACTTGTTAAGATGAACAGTGAGAGATTAAGAAGTTGAGAGAAAGGTGAAAGGTTGAGAGGAAGGTGGAAGAATGTTTTCAACCCACAAAACCATCCTCATTAAAAAATGGAGACAAACATGGCATTTATCTTTTCATTTATGAAAAGTTAGTTGAAATTTGAGGATAAATGCTAATTAAATAAATAATTATATGTGACATGTGCAAATGGAAGTTTCCAAAATTAAATAAATTAATATTTAATTATGTGAGAAGTGAAATAAAATGAGTAATTAAATATTTACAATATGTAATTATGTGAGATGTTAGATGGATTAGAAGAATATTCCATAATTCAAATTTAAACATTCAAACTTTAGAAACGAAATGATAATTAAATAAATAAATTATAAAATTTATTTAGTTTAATTAAGAGGAAAGTAGCAATAATTAAATAAACTTATTTATTTAATTTAACCAGAAGAATTGGAAAAATGAACAATATAAATAAATAGTTAAATTTATTTATATGTAGATGACTTTAGAATATTAATTAAATAATTCATATTTAGTTAATTAATAGGTTTGAATAACCATGACAATTTTTTAGATGTTTACATTTTGCCCCTCTTTGAAGTGATGTGTTTCACGCATTGCTTCAAAGAATTTTGCCCCAGAATTTTGAAATTTACCGATGATGCTATATGCCCCCTCGAGAGATAAATCACATGATGAGAATGATGATGAGGATGATTTAAATGATTTTTGGAGTGAAGGTGGTGATATAGCTCTCGAAATAGCGCTTTGTTTAGTAAAAATATGAATAATTTCTCACTTTTACCCCCTTAAAAGGTGAAAAAGGTGAAAATTCATTGTCATTTGAATAGTAATTTGTGGTAATTTGTATAGCTTTGAGAGATAAAAATGAGATGCTGATCCATTATGAGCACCACAGATTTAAGTGAGCCTGCTGATATCAGAGACCAGCCGCATACGGACCTCCGGTAAGTCAACTTGATCCTCCTTGTAAATTTTTTTGATTGATTTTCATGCATTTTTGAATTTTTAAATTTTTTACGTTCCGGTTTAGCGCATGCAAGCCATATTTTGGCACGTCCATTAGATAGAGTCACACATAGAGAATAGCACATCGATTGACTATTTTAGCACATCCATAGATTTTTGCTAAATTTCAATTTTTGAAGAAAAATTGATATGTACTTGATGATTGTTGCTAGATTAGACAACTAATTATATGTTGTTGAATAACATCAAGAATAGATTAGCTTGATTTGATAAATTTTTCTTCGTGTTTGAAGAACAAATAGTAAAGATAAATTTGCTTTCCTGCTTGAAAGACAAATAGTTGATAGATTTTCTTTCTCGATTGAAAGACAAATAGATAGATGTTGAGTCAATTGAATGTTAAATTTGTTTCCATGCAATATGAAAAACAAATAGTAGAAATGATAGATAGATTTTCTTTCATGATTGAAAAACAAATAAGATTTGATTTGATTGAGCTGATTGTTTGTTTGATACAATGGATGAACCTGCTTGATGTACTGATTTGATTAGAGATTTCTTGTTGATTGATTTGTATGATTGCTTGATGATGTTATAAAGGAGGAATTTAACCTCCTCCAAATCAAAAAAATATTTCCTCGTACCTAGGAGATGGTTCCTTAGCTGTCTCAGGATGACTTAGAGATTATATACCAGTGTGGGTTGAGTACATTGTTGAGGATCCTGCAATATCAGTTCAATAGGGCGATGTTGACTAAGTTAGCTGAGAGGTGGCATAGCGAGCATAACACCTTTCATCTTCCCATAGGAGAGATGATCGTGACTCCAGAGGATGTATATAGGATTCTGGGTATATCTGTAGTTGGTGAGCTTGTGATCTATGATCATAAGGAGATTGGGGGGACCGATGCACTAAGACGAGTCTTCTAGGATCCTCATACTGGTGGGTATGAGATTTCTTGGAAGGAGATGGTGGAGAGATATGCCTCATTGCCTTCAGTTTTAGTAGGTTTCATCAGTGATTTCCTTTGTCCTGATCACAAGTCAAAGGGACTATCAGTCAGGTGGGGTCGAATCTTGGAGGACATGCTTCTCCATCATACCAGATATGCATGGGGGTCCTGCATGCTTGCCCATCTATACCATGATATTCATCAGGTCATGTACACAGATGGGAAAATTCTCTCCTGCAGAGTTACTCTTTTATAGATATGGGCATGGGAGCGTATTGCGATCACTCGTCCCATTGTTCAGAGAGATCGTCTCCTTAGGTTTCCATATGTTTATGCCTACATAGGTCCCCTTGTCCAACCAAGGCTGGGAAAGTTAGAGTACTGGAAAAGGGTACTAGATGACATGGATACCATCATCCGGAGACTGTATCTTGACTATGACCCCTGGGAGGTAGATGATATAGAGCTTCCTTTTTGTACCAAATCGAGATACTTGATTGTGTGCACCCCATTTATTATTGAGTGGTTTTTGGTTATGTGGGTCCTAAGACAGTTTGGATTAGTATAGATGATGCCAAAAGGTGTGGCACACTATGCCAGGTGCCGAGAGGATGTGGTAGAGTGGGGTCCATTCATGACCATAGAGGCTGCTAGGGCAAAGTATGCAGATTTTCAGCCAGATCACTAGGCGATGCACCCAGAGGTGACATATGCAAGGATGATGGATGACTATGCAGCTTTATTTTACACTCATCCCTTTCCAAGGTTCACATGCCCAAAAGAGCCTACCCCATTATTGGGAGGACCAACTATATAGTGAGGGTGAGGGCAGCCACAGACATAGGTAGCATTAGGGTAGCCACAGGGAGAGGCTCAGATAGGGGTACAGGATGCAACAGCCATGGAAATTGATGAGGAGGGGGATGAGAGGGATGACTCTAGCAGCCTAGATGACAACAGTGATGATAGTGGGGATTATGGAGGTGGTGGGGGTGGAGGGCAAAGGTTTTTTTGTGATGTACCCTTCACTACGAGCCACGAACATCGAGAGTGGTGGATCAACTGAGTACTTTGGCTCCATGGGTTATTATCAGAGCTCCCTCATAGGAATAGATGGATACCTTATAGGTAGATGTTCAGACTCTTTGGAGTCAATTAGCACAAGCACAGGTGATGATCAACTATCTATAAGCACAGTGTTGGGTCTCAAAAATGCAAGTTTGAACCACAAGATGTTTCCAAGCTCTCACAATGCTTTTGGCCAACATACAAGGCCAATTGATGCAATTGAACCTTCTTCTCTTTAGGTTTCACTAGACCAAGGCGGGTGTACCTATATGAATGATGCAGATTGAAATGTACTTCCTGGTTGAGCAATCTATCCACAATGGCAAGTGGAAGTGAATAGATGAAATCAATACAACTAATCCTACTCCTACTGCACAAATGAAAGGATTTGAATAAGTTGTTTGTTCATGAATTTTATCTCTGGGTTGAGGCAGATCAGTACCTTCTATCCACATGGGCAACAGAGTCAAATACTATGAATTATGAGTTTTTTACTTCTCTGTCTTGATTCTAGTTGTTAGGCACTTTGAAAAATGAAACCTAATGACTGGCATATGACTTCATTAATTTATGGCTTGCATAAATAGTGCTAGAATATTTTCTTATCGGGCTCTACTTCAACAATCCAAAAGAAATACTAAATCACTATGACTTGTTTAAAAGAATTTAACTCTAACTTGCAGAAACCAATCAACCAAATCACACAGAGTGAAATTTGCACTTTGATAAATCAAACATATGCTTGATACATTGATTTAAATGATTTAAGACTTCAAATTGGAGACAACCCACATAAGAAATATAAATTATTATATCACAAAAACTAAAAATAGAAAAGTTTCACCAATTCAAAATGATCTATCCATTGATCTGCTTCAGAAAAGGCTCTGTCATTGTTTACATTCTAGTCCCTTCTCAAGAAAAATATAACTCCTACTCAAACTACCGACCCCCTACTGGCTCTTTTTGATTTTCAAAATATTTATACAATACATATCAAGGGTCGCAACCCTTCAGATTCCTGTTACATCCGTTTTGATATTCTTTAGTAGATATTAAAATATTTGATTAAGTTTCCTTATCAACAAGTCAAATGTTTAGAACTATAGTCATGCTTTGATTTTACATTAATACGCTTCTACCCTTTAATATTTTGCTTCACATGCTGCTGCCAGCTTCTCTTTATTCTTACTATCTCTACAGCTTCCTTTATGTTTACCGCCATGATTATCTCCATGATTTACCACTTTATTGTGGTCTATACTTGAACCCCCTGCGGTACCATGGTGGGGTCTTTAACTACTACTCGGTCAATGACTTACCATCCACCACGGTCACCATGATAGCTGCTAACCATCATCTTCACCACATCACTAACCGTCCATCGCAATCACCACGGTTTCCTCCCCGGCTGCCAACGGTATATCAGTAACCTTCTGTTGATTGTTCTTAACCACCACCCTTTGCCTGTCTTTGTTCGCCTCCGCAAGTGACTAACGGTTCACCATGCTAGCTATCCCCACATTTACTGTGCTACCGCGGTCAATGGCCTGATTGCCAGTAGTACTGTGGTAGCCACCAACTGTTATCTCTGATGCCTCGCCACCATCTACTAATTGTTACCATGGTCACCATGGTCTGTGGTTTAACTGCATGCGATACTGTGGTATCTACTTTGACTGCCACTGCTAATAGTTTTCTCACCACCACCGCAATAGCATAGTCAATGAATTGACTGTGCGCGGTGTGGTAGTAAACACTTCATGCCCGCTCCTTCATCCGCTACTGCCATACCATGAGCCCATTGTGGGAGGCTGCGGTAAAGTGATATGATATAAAAAGATAAATATTAAGGCAGCGGTATAAGGTTTAGATGGGAAAATTATTTTTTTATAAAAAGATAGGGAAATAATGGGATAAAAATGGGAAAACCTTAGGGTTTTTGATGGAAATTTTCAGTTCTAACACACAGGTTGCACAACCACCACCTCCTCACCCATAGATAGCTCATCTTTTGTTAGAGTGAGACAGCTTCTGAGAGAGATACATACAGGCCAAGGGGGTAGCTGAGAGACTCCTAAGATCAGTCGAGAGCACCTCTATTGGATAGGTTGTAGTAGAGGGATTGGAGATTTCTCGAGAGGCCAAGTATTATAGGATGAGATACTTTGAGGCAGTGCCATCCGAGAGGAGGATTGCCTTCACAGAGTCAGGTACTCAGTCTTGAACCCATTCTTGTAGTCTTTCCAGGAGTGCCAGTAGGAGTGTGGGTTAGCTGATCAGATGAGAGCTCAAAGCTTCTAGGAATAGAGATCCAATGAGACCTACTACCTCAGGGGACAGTAGGAGCCATCCACCATGGCCAGATGCCCCTTAGTGATGGGTGTTTCACACATTTAGTCACTATATTTGATATATCTTGTTGAAACATTTGATAGCCTTGTACTCCTGGACATTTGTTTTGATGAGATTTATGAGATGCAATGGTGATTTGATTATGTACATGTTATGGATGATTTATGATGTATGATTATGGATGCATGTTTATTTCTATATGCTATGTCATGTATGATTTTTATGATGATGATGCAAATGATGGTGTAATGTAAATGATGATGCAATGATGATATGATGTAATATATGTTATGATGAAATGATTTCTAACATGATGAAAAAGTGATATAAATGTGTATGCAATGAAATGATGAATGAGATGTCCTAAGAAATGATATGCTTATGAAAATGATATGTTGTAAACTAAATGGTTATTTTTCTCACTATGAATGAAATGTAACAGTGATGAAAAAGTAATATAAATGGATATGCACTTAAATGATAATCTAAATGAAAAGTTATGATGAAATGAGATGAATTTATAAATGAGATGATTATGAAGATACATTTTTTGATGAATGATATGCACATGATATGAAATTTGGATATGAATAATGATTATAATGATGATAATGAATTGGTGAACTAATGATAATGATTTAGTAATATGATGTAATGAATATGAAAATGATAACCTAAATGATGATAGGAAATGAATGAAATGGATGCAAACTTATTAATAATGTATATGTATGTAAAATTATGTGAAATAAATGCAAATGTAAATGTTACAAAATGATATAATAATGAATGATTAAAATAATGACCATGCATATGATATGTAAATATGGATAATGATCATGATGAACTAAATGAGAAGAAAAAAATGTTAATGATAATGAAACGATGATCCAATAATAATGATAACCTAAATGAGTGATGGTGAAATGATATGTAATGAATGATAATGGAATGAGATGCCACAAATGTCTAAATTTACTCAATTGTTGTTTTGAAAAGATATATGAAATTTTTACCAACCTTCAAAAATCTACCTTAGACAGCCTTCAAAATGCAAACCTAAATGAATCATGCAGTCCTAGAATGTAGTAATCAATCATTCTCCTATTTGTCAGTCCATGCCACACTTGATTTTCATCATCGAGCCTTTTGATATGTTGAAAGTTAGTACAAGCATCAAAGGGTATGTTAGCACCAATGATGATTTGAGTACCACTCTCATGATTTTTGATATATAAAATTAATACAAGCATGGAGGTATAATTGAACCAAGATGGCCTGAGTATTGTTTGCATAAATAGAAAAAAATTTAACCATTTTCCTATGAAAATTCTGAAATATAATCAATGATACATTGTAGAGCATGTCCCATGACAAATTTACACAATAATAATGAATAGCTTACAAACAACAAGCAAAGAAAATCACACTCCTTCCTTGTGATTCTAGTTCAGTACATCATAGAACCACTCCAAAAATATGATGTCATCAAATGTCAAAACAACAATTCAACTTATGCTTTAAGTTTGTAATTCATTTTATTCAGATTAAGATCATCCAATTTGTTTTAGTGGTAGAATATCTTTCGCTCCATAGACCGAAGCATAGGGAGTAGCACCTGTTGGTGTGCGAATACTTGTTCTATATGTTCATAATGTTGGATTTAATTAGACATGCCAATCATGACCTTCTTCGTTTACTATTTTCTTCAAAATCTTCATAATTATTTTTTTTGAAGCTTCAACTTGACCATTCCCTTGTGGATAGTAAGGTGTAGAAAACCTGTGTTGGATTTGAAATCTTTCACATAGCTCATCAACATCCTGATTTTAAAAGGGTCTTCCATTTTATGTGATAATGGAGTTGGGAATACCATATCGACAAATGATATAGTTTAAAATGAATGAAGAAATTTTTTTCCAGTAAAATTTTTTAGGGGAACAACTTCAATCCATTTAGTGAAATACTCAGTGGTTGTAATGATGAATTTTTGTCCATTTGAAGATGACGGGTGTATCTTGCCAACTAGATCCAATCCCCACTGAGAAAAAGGCCATGTTGTAGTGAAGGGTTGTAATTGTTGAGTAGGAGCATGAATGAGATTCCCATGAATCTGATATTTTGCACATTTCTTCACAAAGATGAATGATTCCTTCTCCATGGTCGTCCAGTAGTAACCCAATCTCACAAGTTCCTTTGCTAAGGTAGTCCACTTGAGTGTGTCCCATAAATTCCACCATGTACCTCCTGTAAAGCCTTTTTTGATTCATCACGTTCGAGAAATCTAAGGAGGATACCATCCAGACCACACCTGTATAAGACATCAACAATTAAGGTGTAACGAGAGGATTGACGAATGAAATTTATTTTATGATTTCTAGAAAAATCTAAAGGTAAAATAGTATCCTTTAGGTAAGAATAAATTTTTCCATACAAGGGATAATTAGAACTGGTTAAGTGGCAAATGATTTGAGTTTCTGGATTATCATAGGCGGGAGAAAATAATTGTTCCACCAAGAAATCATATCGTGCTTGATTCTCTAACAAATGGAGTAGAGATGCTATTGTAGCCATTACATCGGCTGCTTTATTATCAATATGTGGAATTTTTATGAACTTGATATCAACAAAGTATTTCTTGAAATCATCTACCATCCTTTTGTAAGGTATCAACTTGTCATCCTTAGTGTGATATTCATCATTGATTTAATTTATAACAAGATGTGAATCACCAAAAACTTGAAGTTATGTGATTTTTCAATCTACTGCAATTCTCATGCCAATTAATAATGCCTCATACTCAGCTATGTTTTTTGTGCAAGGAAACATTAGCCGATAAGATTTTGGAATTGTATGTCCTTCACGTGTAATAAAAATATTCCCTGCTCCTGAACCATGTTGAGTGTGGGAACCATCAAAGTAGAGTGCCCATGATTGCTTAATTGCTCTACTTCAACATCAGGAAAATCAATGTGTATTGGGTTTTCTACTGGAATTGGTGCTTTTGCTAACTGATCTAAGATTACTTGTCCCTTTATAGCTTTGTGATCCACATAATGAATGTCAAATTCACTCAGGATCATGACCCATTTAGCCAACTTTCTAGTTAAGGTTGCCTTACTTAGAAGATATTTGAGTGGATCAATCTTAGCCACAAGATTTATTGTATGTGCTAGCATATAATGTCATAAATTTTGAGAAGTGAACACTACTGCTAAGAAATATTTTTCAATGAATGTGTAATTTAGCTCATGACTTGTCAAAGTTTGACCGATGTAATATATTTCTCGCTCCTTTCATGAGTTGTCTTCCTGTGCCAATAATGCTCCTAGGGACACTTTCGTGGCAAAAATATACAATGAGTGGTGCACCTTGCACTGGTGGATTCATGAGATATTGCTTTATCCTATCAAACGTTGCTTCACATTTTTCTTTCCATTTAAATGGAACATTCTTGTGTAAGAGATGAGTAAATGGTAAACTTTTATCCACCAGTTGGGAAATAAATCTTTAGATAGATTGTAACCATCCCTACAAAGAGCGTAATTGACTAATGTTCCTTGGTGGTGGTATATCAAGAATTTCTTGTACCTTAGTTGGATCCACCTCAATTCCCCTTTCTAATACAATATAACCTAGCAACTTTCCATATTTCACTCCAAAGACACATTTCTTTGGATTAAGTCTCACTTTGAATTGTTCCATTCTTTTGAAAATTTTAGATAAGATAGCAATGTGTCCTTCCCTGGTGTTAGATTTGGCGAGGAGATCATCGACATAATCCTCTATGACTGTATGCATCATATCATGAAAAATCATTGTCATTGCACGTTGGTATGTAGCTCCTACATTCTTCAACCCAAATGGCATTACGTTCCAGAAATAGGTACCCCAAGGGCATGTGAACGTTATTTTATCCAGATCCTCTGGTGCAATCTTTATCTGGTTGTATCCTGAAAATCCATCCATCAATGAATACATCGCATGTCCAATAGTCAAATCAACAATCATTTCTATGTTTGGTAGAGGGAAATCATCTTTAGGACATGCCTTGTTCAAATCTCTGAAATCTGTACAAATTCTAATCCTTCCATATAGCTTTGAAATAGGTATGATATTGGAGATCCATTCTACATAGTCAATAGACCGAATGAATTCAAAATCTAAAAGCTTCTTTAACCAATAATGCAACATGTGGATGCATTTTTATGAGTTTCTACTTCACAGGTTTTTCCCCCGGCATAATAGATAGATGATGCATGATGAGATCTGGATCCAATCCAGGCATATCCACGTAGGACCATGCGAAACTGATTTGATTGTTCTTGAGAAATTCTATGAATCCTGGTATTTCCTCTTCTGTTAGAGATGTAGCAAGTTGCAAGACTTTGGGTTGTTTTGTAGTACCTATATTGAGTGTCGCTGTTGGTTCTATTAGAATAGAAGACCTTTCTTGGTAATGTTTCAGGAGAGTGTCAAGTTTCCCATCCTCTAGTGCCTTTGAAAGGTTTTCACTATTGGATACGATTTTTATTTTTCTCTTGTCTTGATCTAATAATGCCTTTGTTAGGTTTTCACCATTAGATCTTTATTTTATGTTATTTATTTCATAGCTGAGAAACTTGGCACTTTCCTATCAAAAACTTTGATCTTGTGATTCCTTGGTGGAACTTGTTTCCGGTTGGGATGATCAAAGAAATTTTATGATGGTTTCGTCATTGGGAAAATTTGGGATATCAATTGGTGCGATTTATTCCCAATCAATGAGTTCGGGATGGACCAAAGGAAATGGATCATTAGGATGAGTAAGTTCACTAGTTGTTAGAGTCATGATACTATTATTAACGTCATTATGGGACAGGTATAGGATGTTATCCTCCTATAGATGATCTATCTCACTTTGAATTGAATTGGTTTCACTTGAGTCATGATCACTTTGTAGAATGTAATCAAGCGGAGGTCTTGAGCTTCACCCTTGTAAGAATGCGGGTGTGAATTTGTGTATGACATCCATCCTTTTCTTCATCAAGAATGTATCATCAGAGATGTCATCCCATTCATATTAAATTGAATCAGCGTCAGAATTATTTGCTTGAATTCTCAGGATTGTTTTAGCTAACTCCTCTTTAGACATTATTTGTACTAATTATTCCTTTGTATCTTCACCATATCCTATCCCAGTCTTATACTTTGGGTGCGTTGTTTTCAGTTGGATAGGCTCAACAATACCCTCTTTTCTCTTTTTGATAGGGCCATTTCCTTCATAACCCAATTGCTGCATGATCACATAAACTTTTCCATACTGTTATGTGGGTAACTTGATATTTTGTACCTATTCTTCTTCATCTTTATAGAGCCAAACGAGAATAGCCCTATCTTCCATTTCATTTTCTTTGATAAACACTCCATTAAACTTGGTGATGGGAACTGAAGCTAAGGCTAAAGCTATTGTAGCCTGCTGTATGGATGTTGATGGTTGACCATGGGATCTTGGAGATATGGGTAGATTAGAGAGAGATAAATAATATTATCCCACTCCATTATCTTTTAATTTTAGCTTGGCACCAAAATTACTTATCATTTCTCGTGCTTGCTCATTGTATTTGGAGGTAGAGATGGACAAAGCCTCTCTATTACGTAGGATGAGTGTGTCCTGAGTTGCTCTTAGGTTAGAGCAAGTTTGACTACTAATGTGATCAACAGGTATCATTACTTCTTGTCCATCATAATGGAAACTTCAAGCATTGATGATAAGTAGATGGAACAAATTGCATTTCATGGATCCATGGACAACCCAAGAGTATGTTATAGGATAGATCCTGATCTAGAACCTGACAAAAGGTATTCTTCACAACAGGTCCCTCTCTGATTGGTAGCATGATGAGGACTTTGGAAGCTCTTACCTCATCAGCACATGCCTTGATTGTAATCTTCCTTTGTGGATCTATATATTCTTCATAATATCCCAAAGCGAAGACCAATTTTAAAGTACAAATATTTAATCTAGCTCCCCCATCAATTAGGATATGTCTAATTTGAGCTTTGTGAACCATAACCTCTAGGTAGAGTGATGAATTATGTGTATGGTTCATGGATGAGTCATCCTTGTCAGTAAAGGATAAACATGCGGATGAGGGAAAGTGTCCCACCATGGCTTGAAATTTATTGATATCTAGATTAGGAGAGATAGTTGTATCAACAAGTGCCTTTTCCAGAATGTCCTTATGCGCAGGTGATAACTTTAAGAGCTCCAAGATAGAAATTTGGGATGATGTTTTTCGTAGTTGATCAACCAAATTAAATTGAATTGGAGAGGGAACTGCTGCTTTACATGAGCTTCCGTTGACAATGATTTTAGCTTGTCCCCTTGTCATATCATTGACCTCTCAATATTCTTGCTTACCTTTGATTCAGATAGAATTGATTTATTGATTGTCAGTATAAATATGACTGATAATGGTGTCATGGACATAATTAACATTATTGCCCTTGTCACCCGAAGATTACCCCTTTTGATAATTAGGGAGAGGATCCTTGAATGCCTAATGGTCATCATTGAAATTATGTCCTTCAACCGTGATGGTACAATTATCAATCAAATCCTGAACAATATTCTTTAACCCTTGGCAATAATTTGTCTTATGAACTTTACACCTATGATAATCACAAAAGTGTGAGTCATTCCAAGATGGTGGTATAACCCTAGGCTCATAGTCTCTTTTTGGTGGCAATTTAATAGTGTTTTTGATTCAATAATTCTTTGAGAATAGATTCCAAAGATTGGCCCAAGGGAGTAAAAATATGTCAATTCGAAAAATATGAAGATCTGGGCACATTTGAATTTTGAATATTGCAAAAATTATTTCCATGATTATTAGTCACATTCCCTTGATTGGAAACATTACCTTGGGTACTATAATTTCCAGCATTATTGCTATGTTGGACACCTAATATATTAAGGACGGTAGGCTTCACATTCACATTGTTAGCATCTACTACCCCATTATTCACAACATTTTTATTTCGAGTCCAAAATCGTGACTTGTCATTGTTGTTACTATTGTTGTTGTTGTTATATGAATTTGAACCCTCTTTATCGATTTTCAGAACTCCATGCTTGACCAAGGCACCTTCAATAGTAATCGCATTTTCAATCAATTTTTCAAATGATTGAGGACAATGAAGGTTTAGTCTATAACTCATTTCTTGATTCAGACTATCGATAAAGATCTCCATCTTTTGTGTTTTAGGAACAAGACAGGAGTATCTAGCAAATACCCTTCTCCATCTTTGTAAAAAAGTGGTGAAATATTCCCCTACCTTTTGTTTCACCTTACAAAGATCAAGCATGGTTATCTGGTGTTGGATGTTGTAGGAGTATTGTGATATAAATTTATTTATCAACTCCTCAAATGTTTAGATGGGGGGAGTGATCTTTGAAATCCACTCCATGGATTTTCCACCCATACTTCATGGAAACAATCGCATTAAGTAGGTATCTTCATGAGCGAATTCTAAGCTCATATTTTGGAAATCCCACACATGCTCAATGGAGTCAATTTTCCCATTATACCTATCAAATTTGGAGATTTCACAATGTTTTAGAAAATGAATCATTTGAAGACTCTTGTCAAATGGATAAGGACATATATCATCGAAAACATACTTCTTTGTTGTACCCCCTTGTATTTCTTTCATTTGCATTTTTAATGCTTTTAACTGTAGAGTAAGAGCATTAAAATCATTAAGAGGGTCTTCAAGATTTTCTTTAATCGCTTATGTGTCAAAATCGGTAGGTAACTTAGCTCCTTGATTAGCTAATGAAAGGAAATATCTTTCCTTTTTTCATTCTAAAATATTTTCCATAAGAGTATGGAATTGGGGATCCTTCTCTGCTTCTTGAAGCTTTTCTTTCATTATCTCTTCAGTATTTGAATTATGAAAAGGATTCTCTTCCATATCATTATTATCACCCATTTTTCTTATTGTACTTTCTCTTTCAGCTTTTTCTATGTGTTTTTGAGATCTCATGACAACAGGCATAAGCTTTGCCCAATTTCTACTTAATTTTGATCAAAAGAATGAAATAGTGCAATTTTTGATGGATATGAAAGTTAGGATTGAATGAAGATTCTATGACTTAAGAAATTTCTATTCTTTAGCTCGTGATTCCTTGATTGAAAGGATGAAAATCCTATTTGCGAGAATTAAACCAAAGATCAAAATAAAGATGATTTTTCACTTTGTGAGGTTTGATTGTAGCTTTGTAAAAAGATGGATTTGTGATAAATGCCTAATGTTCTTGAGTTCTCTATTACAGAAATTGATTGGGATGAGTAGAGTATACAATTGTGGGTTGTAGAATATAAGAGGAACAAATACGCTAACTGTGGTTGTGCCTTTGAGAAAGGGCTCTTATTTGAAAGAAGGCTTGTGAGTATAAAGGTTCTACAACATAATCATCAGTGAAATCTCTAACCAAGTCGTGATATCGATGAATAAAGGTCATGTGTTCAAGCAAGACCTTTCAAATTTGGTATAAAAATTTCCTCTTTTTCAATAACTTCTCATAATTGAGAGATTTCTTTGGCTTCCTAATCTTCCTCTCTAGGGACTTTTGGCAAAAGTTGCAGACCTCCAAACCCTGAGCAAAGAAAAAGACTAGACTAAGATGACTGATTTTCCGAATGTTAGAAAATTACATAGGGTGAGTACTTTTTTTCACTACGGAAGGCCTTCTAAAGGTTTTAATAAAGCATGAATTTGCATGAAATTAAATAGGTAAGTCTGGTGTTATGATCACCCAGTAAAGGGGAGAGCATAAATCTATTACCCAACAATCACAGAAAATAAGTGGTTCAATTTTAAATCCAAATAACAATTTTCTATGCTAAGTGAATATTTTGCTTCACAACAAACATTGGATTCATTTTAACCAACATGGAATAAATTTTGGTGACTATCCTAGGATTGATAAATTCTAGATTTAAATTTATATCCTAGGATTGCTTCATTTTATTTGTAAAATCAAATTGAAAAATTATGTCCGCGGATGGTGTCAAAATTAGAATTTGCTTTTACAACCCCTGTATGTGCTAAAACAGGCCACCAATGCACCAAAATAGTTAACAAATGCACTAAATGATCAAGAAGGGATGTGTGAAAATAGGCCGTCTATGCGCCAAAATAGTCCATGGATGTGCTGAAACAGTCCATGGATGCGTTAGAATAGTCTGGGGATGTGCTGAAATAGTCCGAGGATGCACTAAAAAGAGGCTTGTATGCGCTAAAGCGTGACTCTAGTCCATCACCTATCAAAAAAAATATGCAATAAAAAAATTAAAAATGGAGGGATGCCCCATGGTGGGCACCAAAAATGTGTTGTTAGAATATGTGTGATTATTTAGAAAAGTAAACTAACACACCAATAAGACATTATATTGAAAGAAACTAATCTAGAAAACATAAATGCAAACTCTAAACAATAGCAACTCCTCAAATTCATCTCATCATCCTTTATCTCTAAGGATTTGATTAAAGTTACTAGCTCTCAGTTGTGTAAGCAACAACTTGTTGAAATGACAACTTAGGAGAACGAGATTGATTGAAAATGCATGTCCATTGCTAATGATTTAAACTATGAACTTGAAATGCTATGATATTTCTAAAATTTTGATATGTTGATTCGAATGCAACTATAGTAACTACGTATGAAATCTAGGATGAAATCTACTTACAAGAAGACTGTATTTATAGATTTTTCGAAGGCAAGAATCTAGTTGGCGGAGATCAATGGTTGAAATTCAAACTTGTCAAGATGAACGGTGAGAGATTAAGAAGTTGAGAGAAAGGTGGAAGGTTGAGAGGAAAGTGGAAGAACGTTTTCAACCCAAAAAACCATCCTCATTAAAAAATGGAGACAAACATGGCATTTATCTTTTCATTTATGAAAATCTAGTTGAAATTTGAGGATAAATGCTATTTAATTAAATGTGACATGTGAAAATGGAAGTTTTCAAAATTAAATAAATTAATATTTAATTATGTGAGAAGTGAAAGAAAATGAGTAATTAAATATTTACAATATTTAATTATGTGAGATGTTAGATGAATTAGAAGAATATTCCATAATTCAAATTTCAACATTCAAACTTTAGAAACGAAATAATAATTAAATAAATAAATAAATTTATTTATATGTAGATGACTTTAGAATATTAATTAAATATTTTATATTTAATTAATTAATAGGTTTGAATAACCGTGTCCATTTTTAGATGTGCACAATTTACACTGGACAATTTTGAAAGACCCTTCTCTGAGACTATCAAATTTTCCATGTTGGTCGGGCTTTTCTCTATGCTCATTGAACTCGAGCACCAAGTCCCCGCATTGTAGCTCTTGATCTGATGCCTTTTTTATTGAACCACTTCTTTACCACCTGCTAGCGGTTGTTCATCACCTCAAGGGCGTGCTCTCTCTTCTCTCTCTTCTCAAGTAGTTCAGAAAACTGTACCTCCATTTCTTTGTTTTGTTCAATCTCCAAAGATTTAAGTAACTGCAAGGTAGGGCTTTCCATGGAGATAGGCAACAATGCCTCCTTCCTGTACACCATCTCATAAGGAAATGTCTTTAGTATTTTCTTAGGCATAATTCAGTCTGCCCATATTGTTTTTCGGAGGTTCTTATGCCACTCCCTCTGGTGTTCCAAGTTTATCCTCTTAATTAACCTGATGAGGTTTTTATTTGTAGACTCCACAAGGGCATTCCTCTAGGGATAATAGTTGGAAGAGGTTTTTAGGAAAAATCTATACTTTAATGCAAACTGGCTCATCTTCAAGCTGAGGAAAGCTTTGGCATTGTTAGAAATGATTGTTTTTAGCAGATCAAATCTAGCTACCAACTCCTCTAGGAAGTTAACAATCTCTACTTTTGTTGCATTCTTCAATGGCACTGCTTCTGCCCATCTGGTGAAGTAGTCTGTTGCTTTCAATATCCACCTATGTCCAGCTGACGAGAAAGGGTTAATCATTCCAATGAAGTCTAAACCCCATTGAGCAAAGGGTTCCTCTACTACTATAGGCCTCAATGGCATAGCAACATTCTTTCTCTTTCCGACATAAAACTGACATTCATTGCAAGACTTAATTAATGAAAATGTGTCATTGAAAAGTGTTGGCCAAAAATAACCAACACATATAATTTTAATTGTTGCAGTCCTTGCAGAAAAATTTCCTCTAGTTGGGCCATTGTGGTATTGATCCAATATTCTCTTGGCTTGTTCTTCATTTACACACCTTAGCAGGACACCATTAAAATTTATTTTGGACAGGACACCCTCCAAGAGAACATAATTGTTATTTTGTAAACGATAGAAATGCCCCTTAAAAGAAGGGAGATTGATCGGATACCTTCATGTTTGCATTAAGTTCATTCTATCCTCCAGCCAGTCACCCTGACAGCTTTCTTCGTTCAGTAACACAAGTTCTAGAACTTCAAACTCTGTCACTATTTCACTGTTTTCAACGAGGTACTCGCACAATCCCTTTCCTTTGACAGTCTTGAAAGGCCTAACTTCAATGCCATACTCTAGTATCTTGGTGATCCAATTAGCTTTTTTCTCTGTGATTTATCCTTCCATGATATACTCTCGCACACTAGGATGCGGTACACAAACAATCACCTTATTATATGATATCATGTGCCAGAACTTCTTAAGTCCTTTCACAATGGCAAAGCCCTGCTTTTCTACAAAATTGTACTTTACCTCATACTCTTTTAAGGATCATGAGTAGAAAGAAATAAGATACTCTCTTTTATCTTCATCACCTTTTTGCATAAGTACAGTGGAAATATTGTTTCCACCACAAAAAACATATATAATAAAATATTTTGATATTTTCGGGCTGACTAATACAGGGGGAGAAGAAATAGCCTCCTTTATAAGCTCAAAAGATTTTCTGGCCTCTGCCATCCATTTAAATGTTTGGTATTTTTTAAGCATCAAGGTAATAGGCCAAACAATTTGTTAGCTCTCAAAAACGCAGGCAAGATGCCTCAAGAGGATGCCAATCTCTTGATATGCTTCAGGGTAACAGACAAGGTGAAGAGTACTCAGCCTTCTACTCTTTAGGTGCTGCTAGACATAGGCGGGTGTACCTAATTGAATTGAGTAGGCTTGACTTTTAATCTTTTCCCATTGCCCTAATTCGTCCACAATGGAAAACTGAAATGCACAAAATAAACAAATTTGGTATAAAATGCACATCAATATTCAAAACTAACCCTAATAAACTCAGTTCACAGATGTAGAATTGTGAATGAAACTAAAGAATGAAAAACGAAAGACCAGTGCCTTATAGGGTTCATAGAGTCAAGAAAAATCTAAAACAAGTTTACTTATTCTGGCAGACATTCAAGTTGTTTAGTATTTTATATGGTTTATAACTTGTATAAACATGCAAGATTGTGATTATTGAGTTCTTCTTAATGATCCAATTGACATTTCCTAATTACTATGATCAATTCAGAGAATTTAATCCTTACTAGAAAGAAACAATTAATTGACCATATAGATGCAGCAAATGTGTATTGACGAACTAGGTAAAAACTTGTTTACACTAATTCAAATAACTAGAAAACACCATTACAGAGACAACTTCAATAATACTTTTCAACATAGATCATAAACAACCGATACCAGAAAACATTGCACCATCATATTAAACTTTCATTGATATCTCCATGATTTTACATATGCAACCAGTCTCATCCTTCTTCAAAAAATTGTATCTTGCTGTCTCTTTTTTATCCTCTATCTAATTCTACTCATATTGTTTTCAAAATGGACATTTATACATTGAGGATACGAAAGGACACGTCCTTTCGGAAATAGAAAAAAATAGAAATTGAAACAAAAGATAATGACTAATTATTTTTTAGTTAGCCACAAGTGAGTCATAGAGAGGTATTCCAAGTAATTCTGACACTTATATGTATCTGCATCCTCGACAACATTCATGAGCATAATTTCCATCTTGATCATTTCCTCATTTTGCTCGCTCACTTCCTCTAATGTTGTATACTCTATAGAAGCTATCTTCATGATTCCATTCAGTATGGTGTCACATTCATTCTTCCATCTAGTGGCATCTTTCAACTCCCCTCTACCATTAGAGAATGTGACCACAGCCTTCTTGGTAGCTTCAATTAATCCTTGTTTATCCCCCTATAATTCCTCATAGAATTTTCGATGGCGACTGATAATATGGTTCGCAGCTTCAAGTGCAGTACCGTTAGCCTCCTCATTCTTGGCCAATTCATGAAACTTCTACATAATTCATCCCTCCATCCTATCATGCTCCTTCAATGCAGTTAGAGTACTAGAATATTCTCCCCATAATTTTTTCAACCAGGATGTCAAATTATCCTGCCTCCTCTTAACAATTGCAACAATTGCATCATACTTTCCTTGATTATAGCCACTTGACTCTATCCAATGATATTTAGCCTGAGAGCTTTCTCCTAGAGTGAGCATTTTGGATGGATCAACCAAAACACCAACCAAGTCTTTCAATCTATCATTTTCTCATAACATTCTCTCATTACTTGCCTTATACATTTCTTTCTCTAATCAGTGCCTAGATCTGTGCTTTATTCAATTTTGCAATGTCTATTCCAATCTCTGCAGTAACCACAGAATTAGCTTCTCCAACCTTTAGGGTCATTACATGGCCAAATGCCTTCTCTGTATCAATAACCATTGATTTCCTATGAGGGGGATACAAAGCCCATATCATCAACGATCCCTCATCGGTATTATACTTAGAACCTGCATACACCTCTGTCACCTTTTCCTTATCAAGTTTGTGTGTATTGTTACTATCTCTTAAGAAGCTATCAAACACCAATGCAGAATTCAAATCAAGTCCAGGAAAGATCATGACACCAGCATTCTCCAACGTTTTCCTCCCCTTTTTAGGAGTCATATTTTCCATTTCATCATCCACATATTTTCTCAACTGATTCAACAATTGCTCTTCATTCCCATAAGTGACAGCACCGACATCTTCTCTTATTTCTTTCCCCTTCAATTTGTACAAGAATGCTTTGAACTTTGGAGAATTTATAAACTCATCATCTGAAACAAATGATCTATATTCCATATGCCTTGCATCAATATCACCACTTTCAATACTCTGTTCTCTATTTGGGAAAACATACTGTTGAGTCCTTAACCTTGATACTTTCTCTGTTCTGCTCTGTGGCATTTCATCCATGGGGGTTTCCTCATCTCCAGAAGACAATGTCCCCATATATTGTAACCCTTGGTTATAGCTTTCAACCACTGCCTCTGCTTCCTCTTCATCCAAATTCCTGATCATATCATCAAAAGGATAAGGTACATGCTGATACCTTCCAAAGTTAATCTTCTCTTTGGCTGAATTAATATATCCTTCAGGGTCAAAGTTTTTCCTGGGTGGTCCACTTTTCATATTATAATGCAATAACCCATCATGGAGTGAATTATATCCCTCCTTGGCCAACATAGTGAAATCACCAAAGCATAATGTACTAGGCATAAAATCCTGCTTCCCATAAGAACTAAAAATCATCACACTACTGTAATCCATTTGTCTAACAATTTCCAAATATGCAATTCTGTTTGGAACTGTCCTTGGTAGAATAAAAGGGGTACCTTCAAAACCATACACCCTGATCATTGTAGCTCCTTCCAAACAATACCAGTCACCCCAGTTATGATCAATTGGCCCATTGAAATCTTTGGGCCGAAGAAACCTTTTAATCTCATTAGTCAATGACTAGTTACAAGGATACTTATACAACCTGTACAAATTTTTCACAAAGTATTCCTCAAAGTGGATGAAACTAGAATTGGAAAACCTACTATCCCAAATAGCAGTCGACAGCTGAACAGGCAATGCCTCACCCTCCTTACCAATTTGAAAGATTCTGATTTCTGGAGGCCATACTCCCAACACCTAACCAAAGTACAACACCAAATGCATCAACAACGAATAGTGTCTGAGATGAACAATAGAAGCTCCACTCTTTATAGCCATCAATCTTGAATCAAGCTCCCTAGCAATATATGAAGCATAATCAAATGGCCTAGAGTTATGATACTGAATATCTGCTATGATAATCATTGGCACAATTGACATGAGTTCCGGGGCATCCATCCCAAAGACTTGACACACTGAGAAATATGTGTACTTCATGTAAGGTTCAAACAAATCTACATGATAAGGAGGCCCCTCACTATCTTGCGAAGGTTTCAATTTGCTACTATGTTTAACTCTATGAATAGGCAACCTCCAACCCTTATAAATTGTATCCATTCTTGAAAATTCCTTTTCCAATTCTTCGCAGCTGATCTCCTCATTGCAAAACCTTCCAATTTGAAAACCTCACCCACTACTTCTTTAGAAACATATATCTATGGTTTTCTAGATGGGTCACAAATAGCCTTATGTTTTGGATCATAATTGTCTACAAGCACCTTCACTAATTCTGCATTTACAAAAATATTAGGGCATACCAGTTTCCCTACATTCAACTTCCATGGGTTACAGACTAGTTCAAAATAGTTTCTTCTGTGGTAATGGAAATTGAAAAGCTCATAACCTCTTATGGCAGTCCAAACATCACCTATGAATTTGCACTTGTCATCTAGTTTGTTAACCTCTACCCTAAGCTGTGCAAACCTTCTAGCTTTTGGGCCCGAGCCAGGTAATTGATCAATAAGGTCTTGGTTTAATCTCCTTTCAGTGCCCTCATGCTCTGTATCAACCTTTCGTTTCTTTCCTTTCGACAAACTACTCACAACAAGTTTTCTGCCCTTACCCTTCCCAGAACCAGAGGACTCCATTCTCAAGCTTATACAATCAAAGTGTAAAAAAACCAAGGAACAGTCACTTACAGTATCTCACTCGAGCTCGTCAGATTGAAAATGTCCCGGTTCTCTACTCAGCACGCCAATTCACCTACAATCAATTCATAATTGAAGAATTGATACAACCTTTACTATTATATCTTGTCGTGCCATTAATGAAGCATGAATGAAAATCCATTTGAAACTGGCACTGTCAAATCAACTATTGTTTCGATGAGAAACTTGTTTACACTAACTCAAATGGGGACTTCCCAATTGCCTTCTTCAGTGTAATTCTATCAGCCCATATGACCAGTCTTAATTTCGCATCCCAAGCCTTCTTGTTCTAACCTAGCATCCTTCTTATAATCTTCAGAAGACTCTTATTGCTAGATTTTGCTTGTCCATTAGCCTGTGGATGATAAGGAGCTGCATAAGAAATGACAATACCATATGTGCTATAGAAGCCTCTGAATTCATCTGATCTGAAACACATTCCATTGTCAGTGACCAACCTCATTGGTGTACTGAATCTAGTAATGATATTATCCATTAGGAACTGCGTCACCACCTTACTTGTAGCTTGTTTAGTTGGAATTGCCTCTACCCATTTGGTAAAATAATCAGTGGCCACCAATATCCAGCTATGTCCCCCACTTGATTTTTCTTGTATTTCCCCAATGAAATCAATTCCCCATTGATAAAAAGGGGCATCAACCTGCATGGGTCGAAGTGGCAAAGCCCCCTGATACTTCAATTTTCCAGAGAATTTTTGGCAAGCTTCACGTTTTCTCACATGTGCAAAGGAGTCATTAAAAACTTTTGGCCAATAATATCTTGCCTTGAGAATTTTTTAAGCAGTTGTTTTTGTTGAGTAATGTCCTCCACAAACCCCTTCATGCATTTCACTCAAAACATGTTTAGATTGAAATTCATCTAGACATAACAATAATATACCATCCCTATTTTTCCAAAATAGATCTCCATTCATAAAAACATATTTAGATGCCTGTAACTTCAGTGTTCTTCTTCGGTTGTCATTCATTCCCTCTGGACACTTCATGTATTTAAGGTAATACATGATATTTGCATACCACTGAGTATGTTCAATGCTTGCAATTACATTTTCTTCTTCTACATTGCAAATCTGATTTGCTTCAATGTTTGCCTCTATCATTAATTTAGCCAAACCCTGACCTTTGACTAGTTTAGTAATTTGTATCTCCATGTCAAATTCTTGGATTTTGTTGATCCATTTGCACCTTTTACCTATTACTTCAAACTGTGTCAGAATATCCTTGACTGCTGCATGAGGAACATAAGCGACTACCTTAGCTCCAACAAGATATGGTCTAAAAGCTTTTACAGCTTTCACCAGTGCAAATGCTTGCTTTTCCATTATATCATACTTTAATTCAAACCCCTATAATGACTTACTGAAGAAAGATACAGGTTGTTCATGACCACCTTCATTCTTCTACAACATAACAACTGCAACATTATGCATTGAGGCAAATGAAAAAATCTGAAAAGGCTTTGAAAAATCAGGAGACTTAAGAACAAGAGCCTCCTTGATGGCTCGCTTAATAGATACAAAAGCGTCCAAAGCCTCTGCAGTCCATTCTATCTTCTGTCCTTTTCTCAACATTCTTGCTACGGGTTTAACAATCTCAGCAAAGCTAGATACAAATCTCCTAAAAAAATTTATCTGTCCAAAGAATGATTGTATTAACTTAACACTTTTAGGCACAGGAATTTTATCAATGGCCTCAACCCCTTCCGGATCTATCCTAACCCCTTCCTTTGAATCAATATGTCCCAAAAGTTTACCCTCTGTAACTGCAAAATTACACTTCTTGGGGTTTAAGCTAATACCATATTCAAGAGCTTTTATAAATACCTTTTCCAAATGATAAACATGATCTTCAACCTTCTTGGAATAAGCAATGAGGTCATTCTGATACACCACCATGAGAATATTGATAAAATCAGCAAACGCCACATCCATGGCTCTTTGAAAAGTCGCTCTTGCATTAGTGAGACCAAATGGCATTCTCAGATAATCATATGTTCCCCAAGGAGTTGTGAATGCTATTTTGTATTGTTCAGACTCTTTAACCTTGACCTGATTATACACTAAAAATCCATCCATCATAGACAACAACTCGCAGCCTGTCACCTTATGTAATATGGCCTCCATATTTGGCAGAGGATAATTGTCTTTCAGGGATGCTATGTTTAAATTTCTAAAGTTTACACACAATCTGATATCTCCATTTTTCTTTCTGATAGGGACCAAATTTGAAACCCACGTTGAATGTCTGATAGGCTTAATAATTCCACCATCTTTGAGCTTTACCAATTCCTCCTACATTTTAGGCTCTAGAGTTGGATTTATAGGTCTTTGCTTTTGTCTAAATGGTTTAGCATCTATTTTCAATGGTATTTCATGCTGAAACAAGTCTTCTCTATATGCTTTTAGATCCTCATAAGACCAAGCAAATACATGTTTATACTTTCTCAACAAATCAATCAGCATTTTTCTAATTGCAGGACTTATCTTTTTACCAATGTACACATTTTTTGGTGCCATCTCAGTTCCCAAATTAATTTCCTCAATATCATCCTTCCCAACTGGTGTTTGCTTCATTAAAGACCGATCATTTCCATCATATACCCTCTTAAGTGCCACCAAGCCTTTAGGAAGTTTATTTGTCTTAAGTTGTAGAATCTCCTTCCCAAACACTGTTTCTTTTCCATTGACTTCCTCAACAAAGGCAGTAAAGTCAATCTCTTGGGCTTCATATTGGTCTATACAATGAAGGAATTTTAAAAGATCAGTGTCATCATTAAAAACTTGCTAACTATATACATTATTAGGCATAGCAGGCCTAGTCTTGAGTTCAATTTGTGACACTCCAGCCAATGTAATATCATCTCTTTTCAATGCTACATTAGCTAGAAAATCTGCCATTATATTCTTTGACCTATCTACCCACTCAATTGAGAAGGCGTCAAGCAATTCAATTGTATCCCATACAGCATTTCTATATTGCTTTAGTCTTTTGTTTTTTGCTATATACTTTGACCTAACTTGCGAGAAAACTAACTCAGAATCTCCTAGAACAGCCAGCAACTTGATTTTATGCTTCACTGCTATATTCAGCCCAGTTAATAGAGCTTCATATTCCACCACATTATTTGTACATTTAAAAGTTAACAGGAATGAATACTTAAATGTAATACTTTCAGGTGAAAAAATACTATCCCAGCTCCATTGCCTTCTTGGTTGCAGGCTCCATCAAAATACATTTTCCACACACCATTATGGTTATGTGCAACATGCTTCTCAATAGGATCACTATTAGTCAATTCTGGTTGTGCTAGCTCTATATTGAAACTCCCAAGATCAACATCACAAAAATAGTTGACTTGGTCTTGTGGCACATAGTCAATAAGTTGATTCATCCTTGGTTCCCTGTACAACTTCACCTCTTGGCCATTTACTAGAATTGTTGCATAAGATAGATCGAATTGGACATTTCCACCAATAGCTGTTGTCCATTGTCTTGATAGAAGCATACCGAATTGAGGAGGGGTGTCAATCAGTGTTCTATCAATATTGTAAGCTACTTGAGGATAAGCAGCTAGCTTGACTTCTACATCTTTCATTATACCCACCACAGGAACAGGTCGGTTATCCATTGCATAACATTTTCCTTCATATGTATCCGCCCACATGCCTAGCTGTTTCATCACTCCTACTGGAATAATATTCATGGAAGCACTAGAATCTATCATGCAATTCCTCACTAATTTGTTATTTATGATTAATGTAGTAAAGAAAGGATCAACTTGTGGCGGACTTGTCAACACATTACTCAAGCAAATTTCTGGAATGTTCACTTTATCCTGCTTATTTTTAGCAGTCACTTTATTTTCAGAAGCTACATGTTTTTCGCTTTCATTTGTTATCAATTGCACTGCACTATCCCTGTATTCTTTAATTTTCATCATTTCAAGAAGTGGAACAAACATCTTTACTTGAGACAAGGCTTGAGTGAAATCAAAAGAAGAACCTTCTACTTTAATCACTTTCTTTAGTTCTGATGTTTTTCCTTTATTCTCTTCCTTTTCTCTTCTACTTGGCAGATCTGTCTTTTGAATTAATTTGTGTAATTCTTTTACTACATCCTTTTGGATAGGATTTTGTTTGCTTTCTTCACATTGTTTGTTTTCAATCTTCTTTGAAACTCTTTGTACAACTTTCTGATCTTTCATAAAGATACCCCTAGGGACACCTTCCTTCTCATTTACTATCTTATTTCTCAGCCAGTACTTACTCTTTACTTCTTCAACTATAGCAATAGTTAATTTCTCTATTTCCTCATCAGTAAGTCTCCTCACATTACTATGAGCGGGTACCTCAACAGGTTGTGGTTCTACATAATCATCCTCAGAATCAAAAAAGACCTGCTGCTTAGCCATATGGATCTTGTACCTTTGTTTTGCAACATCATATTCATAACCTCCTTCCTCCGAAGATGAATATCTTTCCTCAACATGGTGAAGAGCATTTGAAGTCAAGTATATCTTGTGATCTTCTCCACCATCTCCCATTGAAACTCCCTCCTCTTGCATCCTCTAGGCTACAACACAATACTCAGGGGAATGTGGTTTATCACAAGCTTCACAAAAATAATTGTTATTCACCATATATGTTCCCTTCTTTCTCAATGGATCAGGAGTATCCTTGTCTCTAGGTCTGTATGTCATAGGTTTTCCATCTTTCCAATTTGTGTTGTAAGGCATATCATGCAACCTAGGCCTATCTTTCCTATATGTGTTCTCCTGCTTATATTGATAATTATTGTTCTATTGAATAGCCCTAGGCTTGTCTCTTTTATTCATTATCCCACCCAGTAGCCTTTTTGTTGTTCTCAATTGTTAATGCTATCTTTTGTGCTTCAGCTAAGTCCCTTGGGAACCTATTTCTCAATTCATACCCTATTTTAGGGTCAAATGCATTCAAGTAAACACTTAATGCTATGGAGTTCGGTAACTTTGATCCAGGAGGTATTCTATTCTGCAATTTATTGAATCTTTTGTTAAAATAAAAAATTAATCATTCTGAACCTTCTGAATTCACCTTAGTTCATGGAGGGCAGCATCTAGTGCACTTAGATTCCCAAATTGTTCAAGAAATCGATCTTGAAATATCTGAAAGGAATAAATAGAAGTTGTTGCCAGGCTATTGAACCAATCCCTACCTTCCTCAATAAGGGACATCATGAATAACCTCATATGCAAATCTTCATAAGGTATATCCAAATCCTAGACAAAAGCATTGAAACTCCTTAAATGATCCTCGGCAGTGATTGCATTACTTCCTGTGAATTTAGGCACCAAATTTCTCCAAGAACTATCCATAGGATAAGGGTACAACGGGAACCCTGCCAAATCGAATTGTCTAATCATAGTAGTATACTGATACTGGTACATAGGGTTATTATATTGTAGATTTCACTGTGGCACATGATGCTGACTAGGAGGTGGATAATTGTTTATATGTTGTGTGGGAATATGCGGTGGATGATTTGGCTATCTATATTGATTCCCAATTTGAGGATGAGGGATCCTTGGTGGTTCAAAATACCAAGTACCGTGATTACTCTGTTTATGGGGTGGTATATACTTTGGGGAAGAACCAGATGCATGAGCAATGTTCTGGGATTTTTGCAATTTGAATTCTCTTATTGCTTGAATCATTTGGGCCTTTTCTTGCTCTTCCCTCTCCCTTTTCTGAGACTCAAACCATGCTTTAATTTTATCATAAGTTAAAGATTCATAATCTTCTTGATGAATTTCTTGATTATTAAGTACATTCTAATTACCCTGCATTTTTTGGTCATATTCATATTGAACTCTGAGTCATTCAGCTTCAAGTCCAGCTTCAAATTCGGCTTGTTTCTGAGAGTTGTAAAAAGGATTCCTCAGATCCTTCAGGGTACAAGGCTCTTCAGTTGATCTATCTTTCCATTTGTCAAAACAATTCTCACCAAAAGGTATTGATGATTTGTCTTTGTTTGTCAAGAACATGTCCTCACTTTTCCCTTTACCCTTGTCAACCTTATTATATTTATGCATCCACCTACTATCGCCAGGAGGAGCTCCGGAATGACCCCCCCTAAATTGAGATCTTCTTCCATTCATATTGCAATGTTCAAATTAGAGTCGCCACTCACTTTTTTGAAAGTGAGAAAAATATTGTTACTTATTATTCCCAGTGGAGTCTATATATAGGACCTTTGACTCTATGATTAAGGCGTAGATTCTTTGTTGTTCCCCAGTAGAGTCACCAATTTGTTAGCTCTCAAAAACGCAGGCAAGATGCCTCAAGAGGATGCCAATCTCTTGATATGCTTCAGGGTAACAGACAAGGTTAAGATTACTCAACCTTCTACTCTTTAGGTGCTGCTAGACCTAGGTGGGTGTACCTAATTGAATTGAGTAGGCTTGACTTTTAATCTTTTCCCATTGCCCTAATTCATCCATAATGGCAAATTGAAATGGACAAAATAAACAAATTTGGTATAAAATGCACATCAATATTCAAAACTAACCCTAATAAACTCAGTTAATAGATGTAGAATTGTGAATGAAACTAAAGAATGAAAAATGAAAGACCAGTGCCTTATAGGGTTCACGGAGTCAAGAAAAATCTAAAACAAGTTTACTTATTCTGGTAGACATTCAAGTTGTTTAGTATTTTATATGGTTTATAACTTGTATAAACATGCAAGATTGTGATTATTGAGTTCTTCTTAATCATCCAATTGACATTCCCTAATTACTATGATCAATTTAGAGAATTTAATCTTTACTGGAAAGAAACAATTAATTGACCATACAGATGCAGGAAATGTGCATTGACGAACTAGGTAAAAACTTGTTTACACTAATTCAAATAACTAGAAAACACCATTACAGAGACAACTTCAATAATACTTTTCAACACAGATCATAAACAACTGATACCAGAAAACATTGCACCATCATATTAAACTTTCATTGATATCTCCATGATTTTACATATGCAACAAGTCTCATTCTTCTTAAAAATATTGCATCTTGTTTTCTCTTTTTTATCCTCTATCTAATTCTACTCACATTGTTTTCAAAATGAACATTTATACATTGAGGATACGAAAGGACGTGTCCTTTCGGAAATAGGAAAAAATAGAAATTGAAACAAAAGATAGCGACTAATTAATTTTTAGCTAGCCACAAGTGAGTCATAGAGAGGTAGTGCAAGTAATTCTGACACTTATATGTATCTGCATCCTCGACAACATTCATGATCATAATTTCCATCTTGATCATTTCCTCATTTTTCTCGCTCACTTCCTCTAATGTTGTATTCTCTGCAGAAGCTATCTTCATGATTCTATTCAGTATGGTGTCACATTCATTCTTCCATCTAGTGGCATCTTTCAACTGCCATCTACCATCAAAGAATGTGACCATAGTCTTCTTGGGAGCTTCAATTAATCCTTGTTTATCCCCCTACAATTCCTCACAGAATTTTTTATGGCAATAAATAATATGGTTTGCAGCTTCAAGTGCAGTACCGTTAGCCTCCTCATTCTTGGCCAATTCATGAAACTTCTACATAATTCGTCCCTCCATCCTGTCATGCTCCTTTAATGCAGTTAGAGTACTAGAATATTCTCCCCATAATTACTTCAACCAGGATGTCAAATTATCCTGCCTCCTCTTAACAATTGCAACAATTGCATCATACTTTCCTTGATTATAGGCACTTGACCCTATCCAATGATCTTTAGCCTGAGAGCTTTCTCCTAGAGTGAGCATTTTGGCTAGATCAACTGAAACACCAACCAAGTCTTTCAATCTATCATTTTCTCATAAAATTCTCTCATTACTTGCCTTATACATTTCTCTTTCTGTAATCAGTGCCTGGATCTGTGCTTTATTCAATTTTGCAATGTCTATTCCAATTTCTGTAGTAACCACAGGATCAACTTCTCCAACCTTTAGGGTCATTACATTGCCAAATGCCTTCTCTGTATCAATCACCACTGATTTCCTATGAGGGGGATACAAAGCCCATATCATCAACTATCCCTCATCGGTATTATACTTAGAACCTGCATACACCTCTATCACCTTTTCCTTATCAAGTTTGTGTGTATTGTTACTACCTCTTAAGAAGCTATCAAACACCAATGCAAAATTCAAATCAAGTCCAGGAAAGATCATGACACCAGCATTCTCCAAAATTTTCCTCCCCTTTTCAGGAGTCATATTTTCCATTTCATCATCCACATATTTTCTCAACTAATCCAACAATTGCTCTTCATTCCCAGAAGTGATAGCACCAACATCTTCTCTTATTTCTTTCCCCTTCAATTTGTACAAGAATGCTTTGAACTTTGGAGAATTTATAAACTCATCATCTGAAACAAATGATCTATATTCCATATGCCTTGCATCAATATCACCACTTTCAATACTCTGTTCTCTACTTGGGCAAACATACTGTTGAGTCCTTAACCTTGATACTTTCTCTATTCTGCTCTGTGGCATTTCATCCATGGGGGTTTCCTCATCTCTAGAAGACAATGTCCCCATATCCTGTAACCCTTGGTTATAGCTTTCAACCATTGCCTCTACTTCCTCTTCATCCAAATTCCTGATCATATCATCAAAAGGATAAGGTACATGCTGATACCTTCCAAAGTTAATCTTCTCTTTGGCTGAATTCATATATTCTTCAAGGTCAAAGTTTTTCCTAGGTGGTCCAATTTTCATATTATAATGCAATAACCTATCATGGAGTGAATTATATCCCTCCTTGGCCAGCACGGTGAAATCACCAAAGCATAATGTACTAGGCATAAAATCCTGCTTCCCATAAGAACTAAAAATCATCACACTGCTGTAATCCATTTGTCTAACAATTTCCAAATATGCAATTCTGTTTGGAACTGTCCTTGGTAGAATAAAAGGGGTACCTTCAAAACCATACACCCTGATCATTGTAGCTCCTTCCAAACAATACCAGTCACCCCAGTTATGATCAATTGGCCCATTAAAATCTTTGGGCCAAAGAAACCTTTTAATCTCATTAGTCAATGAATAGTTACAAGGATACTTATACTACCTGTACAAAGTTTTCACAAAGTATTCCTCAAAGTGGATGAAACTAGAATTGGCACACATACTATCCCAAATAGCATTCAACAGCTAAACAGGCAATGCCTCACCCTCCTTAACAATTTGAAAGATTCTGATTTCTGGAGGCCATACTCCCAACTCTTGACCAAAGTACAACACCAAATGCATCAATAATGAATAGTGTATGAGATGAACAATAGAAGCTCCACTCTTTATAGCCATCAATCCTGAATCAAGCTCCCTAGCAATATATGAAGCATAATCAAATTGCCTGGAGTTATGATACTGAATATCTGTTGTGATAATCATTGGCACAATTGACATGAGTTCCGAGGCATCCATCCCTAAGACTTGACACACTGAGAAATATGTGTACTTCATGTAAGGTTCAAACAAATCTACATGATAAGGAGGCCCCTCACTATCTTGCAAAGGTTCCGATTTGCTACCTTGTTTAACTCTATGAATAGGAAACCTCCAACCCTTATAAATTGTATCCATTCTTGAAAATTCCTTTTCCAATTCTTCACAGCTGATCTCCTCATTGTAAAACCATTCCAATTTGAAAACCTCACCCACTGCTTCTTTAGACACATATATCTGTGGTTTTCCAGATGGGTCACATATAGCCTTCTATTTTGGATCATAATTGTCTATAAGCACCTTCACTAATTCTGCATTTACAAAAATATTAGGGCACACCAGTTTCCCTACGTTCAACTTCCATGGGTTACAGACTGGTTCAAAATGGTTTCTTCTGTGGTAATGGAAATTGAAAAGCTCATAACCTCTTATGGCAGTCGAGACATCACCTATGAACTTGCAATTGTCATCTAGTTTGTCAACCTCTGCCCTAAGCTGTGCAGACCTTCTAGCTTTTGGGCCCAAGCCAGGTAATTGATCAATAAGGTCTTGGTTCAACCTCCTTTCAGTGCCCTCATGCTCTATATCAACCTTTTGTTTCTTTCCTTTCGAAAAACTACTCACAGCAAGTTTTCTACCCTTACCCTTCCCAGAACCAAAGGACTCCATTCTCAAGCTTATAGAATCAAAGTGTAAAAAACCAAGGAACAGTCACTTATAGTATCTCACTCGAGCTCCTCAAACTGAAAATGTCTTGGTTCTTTGCTCAGCATGCCAATTCACCTGCAATCAATTCATAATTGAAGAATTGATACAACCTTTACTGTTATATCTCGTCGTGCCATTAATGAAGCATGAATGAAAATCCATTTGAAACTGACACTGTTAGATCAACTATCATTTCGATGAGAAACTTCAAATCTGGGGTGAAGTCCTTTTGCAATGTCTATTACACCTTTCACCAAGAAATAACATGGTCCTACCGACATTTGGATCCAAAAAATCATGATTGTCACTTCCTTTTTTGTCGCTATAACAATTCCAAGTCGGGGAGATGTTACATAGCCCTCATTGTGTCATACCGACATGCATTCTTCAAGCCATAGTCGCTGAGACAAAATTACCCTTTCACTGATGAACTCTCATTTCGGCATGTCCACCAAGTTTTCTCATCGAAGAAATATATCCCACCAATGAAATAATACCTTCGAGAAGACCTATATCGATGCCAAATGTCTTACCGATATCACTTCTCCATATTACTCCTATTTCGGTGGAAGTCACCCCGAGCCACCTGTCGGTATAACTTTCAAACTTCGGTGAAACCTTATGTCAAAAATTTCCTCTCCTGGCAATGCATATCTCTATCGGCATATCTTTCAAGTCGGCAAGACCCCAATACTCTCTCCAATAGCTTTTCAGATCCCTTTGTATTTAGTTCGGCAAGACAGGAGTAACTTCGCCAAGACCTTCCCCGATGAACATAAGTCTTACCGAGACTTTTGCTTACATGGCAATCGGCAAGGCAAAATGATTTCATCGTGACTTCATTCCGATACCCACTAGCTTAGCCGAAATGACCCCTCCACATGCTAGTCAGCAAGACCAATTGAATTCACCATGACACTACAACGACACCCCGGCATATGCCGATATGAATCTTCTCAGTCACCGAAACCAAAAGAAAAGTCTTGCCGATTGTCTGCAACAAATACATGTTAGTGAAAAATATATCTCAGGGAGACTTTTACTATGTCTTGCTGATATGGGTCTTTCAATGAAATGAGAAGAGGTAGACAGATTCAAATGGGTCACATGACAAAAATAAGCAAGACAATGCAAAGAGGGGATTTCATGTCTATGGTAAGGACTTAATGTTGGAAACTCTTGAATACAATAGACTTAAAAAATTCAAAATTTTACAGTTCTAACACAATCCCTACAAAATCTGCAATGAATTGGCTGATGAATTTGACCTTTCCCAGAAATGATTGCACTCCCTTCTTGTTTATGGGTAACAAAAGCTCCTAGATTGCATCAACTCTTTCAGGATCAATGGAAATGCCCTCCTTTGAGACAACATACCCCAATAGCTTCCCCTAGGGAACTTAGAACACACATTCCTTTGGGTTTAGAGAAATCCTGAATCCTTGGCACTTCTGGAAGACAAGCTCTAAATGATCAAAGTGATCATTGACATATTTTGAAAATACTATCAAATCATCTAGATAAATGAGTACAATTTTATGGATTAAATCCTTAAAGGCAATATCCATGGCTCTCTAAAAGGTGGCTCTGACATTCGAGAGTCCAAAAGGAATCTTGGCATATGCATATGTTCCCCACCTTGTAGTGAACGTTGTTTTGTGTTGGTCTTCTTCTTTTACCCGAATTTAATTGTAGCTCGAAAAGCCATCCAACATTGAGAACATTTTGAAACTAGCTATAGTCTATAGAATTACCTCCATTGAAGGTAGGTGGTAATGATCCTTTAAGGATGCTCTATTCAAGTCTTGAAAGTCTACACACAGTTGTATGTCTCCATTATTTTTATAGAATGGTACCAAGTTTGACATCCAAGTGTTGTGTTTGATCAGAAACATTATTCAGGATGCAATCAATTTATTCAATTCCTATGACATGAGAGATTCTATCTTTGGGTTCACAGGCCTCTGTCTTTGAAAAATTGGCTTTGCCCCTTCTGAAAGCTCAGTTGTATGCTCAATAATCCGAGGATTGTATCCCTTAAGATCATCATATGACCAAGCTACTACACTCGAATTTTCTTCACAGAAGTGCATTAGTCTTTCTTGATTCTTCTGAGAAACTTCCTTCCTAACCTTGAGCTTTCTTTCTTCTCTGATATACAAATTGATATAGTCACCCTTGTTAACTAGGGCCCTTCATTTGTCTCTTTTCACATCATCAAAATCAAACAGGCTCTCAAGAGTGACTAGGCCTCTTGGGAGCTTGTTGGATTTCAGCTAGATAAATTGATCCCCATAAGCTTTGGCAATATTTGGTTGTAGCTGATCAACGAATTCCCTAGATGACTAGATAAATGATGCAATATGTGCATCGCTATCGAACACTTTCCAATCTTGATTGTTGTTTGGAAAAATGGGTCTCACAATTACTCTCACCACATGCTTATGTTTCAATAACTCAGAGGCCATCTCAAACTAAGCCCTGATAGTCATCATCCGATCGACTTCGAAGTTCTTTTCTCTTTTTATATCTTGAATATTAAACGCCTCAAATTTGTCAATAAGATCACAAACTCTATGTCGGTAGGATCGCATACGAACATTCTTTGTAGAAAAAATTCCTTGGATTTGGTTGATCACTAACTCCAAATCTCTGAACACACTTATCTTCTTTGCACCCATTTGTTCTGCAAGACTCAAACCATGGACAAGACCTTCATACTCTACTTCATTTTTTGAGCATGCGAACTAGAAATAGTAAGACCTCAAGGTCTTATCCTCAAATGGAGATGTCAAACATATGCCTACTCTAGCTCCGGCTCTGCAAATCACTCCATCAAAGTGCAAAGTCCATAACTCTGAGGGTGATTCACCTCCGGACTCCTTAGTAACTCTGGGCATAGACTACCCTTCCTCAAGTATGACATAAGTCTCGAGTCCAGTTGCATGATAATTCCCAAAAGATTCTATATCAATAAACTCCTTCAAAAAAAATTCTTCATCTTCCGTCTGGGAGCTAGTAGCCTCTCCTTCAAGAAATTCCACATTGAACCTCTCTTCCTAAGTAATTGAAGTATGTGTTGCTTCAAAGTTGAGCAGAGCCTCATCAACAACATGCTCAGAATGCAAATTTTTTGATAGTAGTTTCATATTGGCTCCATGTTTGGTCTTCAAGATCAGGCGTGACCAGTCCAACACTGGATATGCTTCAACATTTGTTGTGAATTCTCGAGACAAACAAATCCCAAATAGACGAGGAATATCAATGAGTATGGTATCTTGATTTATAGTGATACTGGGGTAGGCAATCCCTTGATTACCTCGACGGTATCAAATTTATTTCTATCTAGCCACATGACTCCCTTATTAAGAGGCCCATATTTTAAACCCAAAGCATCAACTACTTGCTTAGGCATGACAGTGGTGCTAGCACTAGAGTCAATCATACAATTATGTAACAACTTATCACCAATGATAATTGTTAGAAAGAAAGTCTTGGGTTTAGGCTTACTCTCCTTTTTAGCTTCTTTCTTTTCCTTTGGTTGATTTGTTATCACTTTATCCAGGTTCAGCTTGCATATCTTTTCTTCATTGGACTGACTAGGCACCTTCACATCTTCCTCTCCCGATAATGCTTTTTGTAATAGCACCTTCTGCTCTAGAATAGCAAGAAAATCCCACAAAGAAGCATTGGCAAAGGACTTCTTCAGTTGTTCCACCAAATTGAACTATGCTCGCGACTGATGAGTCATAGTTGCTTTCTCTTTAGTTTTCATAGTTGGTGTTGGCCTCACGGTTGGTGCATCTAGCTATTTGGCAATAGTTGGAATGATCATAGGAGCCTTTGCCTTCGGAGGAGGCAGATTTAGAGAACTAGGAGGAATCATGTTAGTCTACTATAGGACTGACGACGAGCCTATCAACGGACTAGGCATTGGCTGAGATGAAGTATTAGTTGGCGAAGATGTGAATTCTTTAGTGAATGTCCACTTAGAACGTGTGTTGTAATTAGACTGTAGTTGTGGCATTTGAGTTATAGGAAAGTCATTTGGAAATGATGACTCCTCTCCTTCCATCCATGAAAAGAGCACTTGTTATGGAACTATATCTGACTCTTGCTGAATGGACATCCTTTGCATTTGAGCAACAAGGAAAACATTTTCCATCTACTAAGAGGCATATGATTGGTTGTTGGGATCAGGTGCACCACCTTGGCTACGTTGGTCCATGATCTTTTGTTGCAAATTTCCCCAAGGACAATTTCTTGGCATGTGCACATCATTACAAGGAAAACACCATGAATTGGCATCTTCAGCTAAGTTGTTTTGTCCAACAACTAGCTCTTTATTCTAACTAGGATGGACGGTCTACATCAGCAGGGTCACCAAAACAACCTAGTTATTCGGTTGAGTTTGAGTATTTCTGCATGATCTATCTTGCTACAGATTTTGTTGGTATAGAGCTTTTCCGCCTTGATAATTTTGGTATGCTAACTCCTTATAGTTATATTGTTACCACTTCATGGTAGTCAATTCATTAGTCATGGCCCACATTGCCTCTCTCATCTCGTTCATCTCGACAGCTAAGGGATTAGGCACTGGAGCCTCAACCGGAGCTACGCTCGGGGCTGTTCCGAGATATACATACATAGATTGGGGAGGAGTTGCAGGCACACTAGTCAAAGGAATTTTAGATTCCGTAGTGTTGCACTTGGGAAACAATGGCATGATGGGTTTCGGTGCCAAATTTCCATCAATAATCAAATTATTTTCTGCAGCGATAGCTAAGGCATAAGCATTAGTAAAGAGTCTCTCTGCCAAGAGCCTGTAACATCATGGAAATATCAGGATTGATGGACTTTAAGTAGAACATGAATTCTAAATCTGAGGGTGGCCGACTACCAACAAGCACTCTCTGCTAGGTCAAATGGAATTATGCATTGAAATCAGGCAGAGCTTCATGAGGGGCTCACTTTATGCTTGCTAGTTGATGATACAATAAAGAATTGTCACCAACATTTGTAAAATGCTCGTAAAATAGGGTTTCGAGTTGGTCCTAAGTAGCAATAGTATTAGCCTCCAAAGTCCTATACCAGTTCAACGCCTTTCCTCAGAAGGAGGCAGCAAGCAATCTGAGAGCTACATTTTCATTTGACGCACCATGTATCAGACATACATCTGCCACATCTTGCAGGTGTTCCGTCGGTGTCTTCGACTCATCTTTGAAATACTTAGGGATAGCTTTCAGAGTGGAAGCAAGGATTGGGGCCCATACTGTAGGAGGCATAGGTTCTACTAAAGGACTGCCAGCATCCCAGGCTACATAATTTCTAGTGGCCATAGGTGTAGGAGAATCTGGCGACTATAGAGAAAGAGGAGATGAAGGAGGTGAAGGACTACCTTGATGGCCTCTCGGAGTCACAAAAAATAAGGGTGGTATGAGCTAGCCAAGCAATCTTCTAGTCTGAGACCTAGTTCTAGGTCGATGGATCATACACACTTATAATATTAGGCGAATGTGATAGTTCACGTCCCATCGGGTGTGCCAGAAAAAGAATTGTTGACACAGGGTAGGTAGTAGCAATCTTATGGGAAAATTAGCTATTTTGGTACATAGTGCGCTAGCTAAGTGACCTTTGGGGTTTTATCGAAGCTAACTCTTCATTTAGTGGGGGAGGTAAAAGGTTAGAAATATAGAAAAATGTGAAATCTAAACTACAAGCAATGTGCCAAAATCATAGACAAATTTACCAGAGTATAGTGCAGGATGCAAAGGCCCAAACCATCAAAATGTTGTTTATTAAGTAAATTTTCTCAAAATAAATTTAAAACATAATAAACACCCTCAAATTGCATAGCATAATCTGACATAACTTTAGCTAACATGGAAGAGTCAAAAAAACATGATCTATATTTATTTAGCTATGAAGGATCACAAAAGTTGAAGAACAAGCATTCATACATTATAGGAATATAACAACAAAGACTAACAGTCTTACTAAATGCATGAAAAATAGAAAGGCTGACTTGATTGGCATAGTTTGTGATCTTCAAGTTTAATAAAAATATTACAAAGGATTTTCCCAGTGCTTGGGAGATTTTAGCAACTTAACAACAACTAATAAAAGAGAAAAAAGGCTGCATAAATAGGCCAGTCCACCGCCTGAATGACCACAGAGAAAGAAATATGTGAGCTAACATCGATGCCTCAGATCATCTCAAGCCGCCACTGAAAATAATGATCACTCAAGAGCATGCCAGCAATGTCGTTGTAGAGGACAGAAAACCAAGCAGTAATAGAAATGAACACGCGGCACCGTAGAAGAAAAAACCATAGCAAATGAGTACAAACGGCGCATCAACAACTCCCAAATAACCAACACACAAAGAACTGCCACGCATCGAGCAAACAGGGTCTAGAAAAAAGGCAAAGGGATGCCCAACGAAAAGCTTCGAGAGGGAGCCATGTGGGCGATGCCGAGCGATAGAAACTGCAAGGTGGTATTAGTTCTGAAAGTGGCCAGAGAAAGCCACGCATCATGCATACGGAGCCCAACAAAGGCAAAATGATATGAAAAAGAAAAAAGCTTCAAGAGGAAGCCATGTGGAACATGCCAAAGGATGTGACTGATTTAAAGGTAAGGCACAACCACGAAGATAAAATAAAAAATGCGAAGGTAAAAATGCGAAGGTTGGTGATTTTTTGTGAAACAATCCCCTTTTGGATTTTATCAATAAATTTCTACAAAAAACAAAAAAAACACATTAAATTGAGATATAAAACACACATTATATTATTTTTGACAGATGTATGAATTGTCTAATGTCTTGGAGCAAAACAGTTTTTGTATGTGCTTTTTCCTATTCTATTGAATAATAAAGAAGCAACTTTTTACTCTTAAACAAAACTAACCCATTGCGAGGTACAAAAAAATGGATGGCAAGACTAAAATTGTGCTAAACTATATGAGTACTCCAAAAATAGACATGGATTAGCAATGAATCCTGCCAATTGAGGACCATTTCATCCCCAAACACAATGCACTAATGCATTGTCAAAATTTATGTATGCAGTCTATTACAACTAAGCTCTAAGCTTCCATATGTAAGTTATATCTTCTCCCTTATTTCCATATTCTATGTATACTAGTTAATTACACTTCAATATTACTCTTACTAGCTTCTATCAAATAGGTAATGATTACCCTTATTTACATAATAAAACAACCATTACTTACTTGAATAGTACTTGAATAATACTTACTTGCATGTGGTTTCATAGCACTCACCTCAAGTTTAGCATGCCTATCACTATTAATATCATGTGCATGATTATCAAGTTCATCATCATAATCACCATCAACATCATTGTAGACATGAAGTATAGCTTTGCAGAGAGTTCTATTGATAGGGCCTTTTTCTTTTAGTTCTACTTTCATATAATTTCTCTGCATCATGTGGTTTAATCATCATGCAAAAATTAATATAAGTCAACTAAAGAATGCAAAAGCTATAATTTCTTGTTCAAAAGAACATTTTAAGATTGAAGAATGACAAAACATTGGGACAGATTAACTTACAACTTAAAGAATGCAAAAGCTATAAATTTTTTTCCAAAAGAAGAATGACAAAATAATAGGACAGGGTAACTTACAACTTAAAGAATGAAAAATCTATAATTTTTTATCCAAAAGAGCATTTTAAGCATGAAGAATAAAAAAAATTTGGGACAAATAACTAACAACTATTATATTAATTACCTCAACTTTAGGACAACTAAGATGATTGTGCTACAAATTATTTTCCACTTCATCATGATCACTATCAATATCGGAAGCTCTATTGACATCATGAAGGTGTTTATGTTTTCCTATTACTTTGATAAAATTGCTTTGTATGTGGTTTAACCATCATGCAAAAAAATATACAAATCATTCAATAGTAAAGTAAATAATGCAAGCTATAAATTTGTACAAAAGAACATTTTCTAGATCACCCCAACAATAATGAAACTGGGTTGGATTCTCCTATGCTTAGATTTTAATAATCTACATATTAAGAGGAATTTCTATATAGAATTTTCAAAAAAGAAGAAATGAGATCAATAGAAGCTCTTACCTCATCTGAATCCATGGATTTATGCTCATTCCATGCAAAAACTATAGGGTTAACGGAGGCAACCAACTACGAAACTTGCTAAGTGAGACTAAATATGCAACTCATTACCTTTTGGTACCCTAGTTTATTTGAGTTGACATGATCTACAAAAGCTCCTACTGGGAATTGAATAGATGGTTGTGAAATCTCTATTGATGAACTAGATTTCCACTTCATCCTACTCTTAGATTTACTAGGATCTAGCGCTTCCATATAATTGACAATATCTTTTGCACCTACTTCTCTATTTCTGTTTTCCACCTAAAATACAATGTCTATTTCAACATATAGTCCTTTCAATAAAAAATCAAAATAAATTAAACAATATAAATTAAACCAAAATCCATACACTTACTACAATTTTTTTCCATTTTGGCATGCAACCTGCCTTGACCAAATGTATATCCAACCCTCACATTATCTCTTGCTCTCTTGCTTTTGTTACTCTTTACCAAATATTATTCAAAATGCATACTTTATCTCAATGCCTCTCACTGTTTGGGAGATAGAGTGGAGTCTAACCTCTCTTTTCCCTCCATGATTGTTTTTCTACAGTTGTATCTAAAATTGTTCATCAAAATTCTCATCTTTTTCTTGTAATATTTTCTAGAGATTTTTCTAACAGTAGTCTCAAAAGAATTTTCTATTTTTTATAGAACATTATCCATAATTCATGGATCTTACTATGTAAAAAATTGATTTTCAAATATCCAAATGGGCCCTACATCTTACATCCAACTCAGTAGCCCACTTTGCAGCATTTGGCCCAGTGGGCTCACCATCTCTTGATACTTCAAGCAAGAATGGATTCTTTCCTTATAATTTTCTTTCTTTTGCATTCCTCTTTGTAGATCTATAAAATTCTTGACTCAATCTCTGTCTTTTGAAAAAAGCATCCACATCTTCTATTAAATTACCACTACCAATATTTTTGGTTTATCCACTAGAGTTCCACCAAAATTTCTAGATGCAACAAGTGCACTCTAAGGCACAATAGATGCAAGCAGTATCTCTTCATGACTTTAATTAATCAAAATTTCATGCTCCTTGGCCACATCCAGTGTGGCATGAGTAGGTAGATTAGTACTGATCTCTATAGATTTCACTTCAAACACATCCTTTAATTTTGATTAAATCATCTATAGACCTGATATTCCTTTGCTCTGATGTTTTTAAATAATCTCTCATAGACTTATTTTTAAGAGATCATCACAATGTTGCACATCACCATGTGCTATATTGATCTACACATCACCATGTGTTATATCGATCTACACATCACCATGTGCTATATCATGTTGCACATCACCATTTGCTATATTAGGCTACACATCACCATGTGCTATAGTATGTTACACATCATCATAACTATTGTTTTCACCAATTTGTATTTGTTGAATCACAAAAGCATTAGCTTCTACGAGATAGTGGCACTGTATCTTTTATTTCCTTTTGTTTTTTCTCCACATTTTATTTGCACTCTTTTTGTATCCTATAAACCAAAAAAATATCATATTATGTCTTATATACATAAAGCTCTTTCCTATAAAATTTTATTAAACACTATTAAAAAAATAATATACTACTTAGTGGATTTACAACTTTCTTGCTTGTCAAACCAAGACACAATAAATATTTGTTATTCTTGGCCACTTTTTCTCTATGTTGACACTCATAATTTGTCACTAAAATTTCAGCATTATGATCACTATCACGTAATTTGAACCTTACATTATTTTTCTTCATTTCCTGAAGTCCAAATAAATAATAATGTATAAATTAGCGAATTGAATCAGTAAAACTTTATTGAGTTCATAAGTTGATAACTGTTGACTTTCCTATTTGTTGATAACTGCAAATGGAAACTTAAAATAGAATTCAGTTTACATATTAAAAATAACTTGCAATCAAAAACCAAGAAGATGTTTACAATTACAAGTATCAAAAAAAAATTCGTTAGGGATAATTCATAGGAAAAGAATTCATAAAAACATAACCTAAGCAAGATGAAAGAAAAAAATAGTCTAGCTTATTATGATGTGTGTTAGAACCTTAAAAAAATTCCTAGTTCCATTATCACAATTAACCTTGAGCTCCATGACCTGAGCCTTGACTCTTATATTCCTTTCTTATTTTTGATTGAGCCTCCCCACCTTAAACTAACATTAAAAAAATTTAGGTCTTACTAATACTGAAAGACCTATACAAAGCCAAAAATTCATCATATATACCTAAGAAAAAGCTTGTATAGCTAAAAACATTCCAAATACCTTAACGATCTCTTACCATGATCCCTTAGTAGTAATCTAAACCCTTGGTGGGTTGGTGGTGTGTAACAAACAACATGAATATATTTACCGCCATATCATGGAAGTATTATGATGACAACATGATTGGGCAATATGAGGGAATTTGAATACATCATAAACAATGATACCACGAGAAGGAAAAATGAAGGGTGTGGTATAGTAGGGAATAACCCACCATCTCATGAGGAAGATCATAAAGGCATGTGGTAGGGTGGTATGAACCACTATACCATGGAAGGATGTCACGAATCGTGTGGTATGTTAGTAATCCATATGTGACCATTAATGTAAACTATAGTAACATAGGTTAAACAAGTCAAGCTTGTGGTATAAAGGTAAGGATCTCACTAACTCGTGGTGAAATGCAAATAAGCATGTGGTATAGTAGTGTATACCCCTCTATCTTTTGGCAGTTATAGAAAGTGGCGATGATATAGCAGTATTAAATGAACAAATAACATCAACCCTATGATCTTTTAAAATCAATGGTGCATATTCAAACTTGAACTACGATAAAAATATGTGTTGTAAGTTTGATATTAATGTCAACATGACTAATCTCAAAAGTCATTAAACCAATAATTTGACATTCTCTTTGCACTCATTTGCAAAAATTATCATGCGGGGAGCTACGAGTTCGAGGAGCTTAAGCTCCACAACCATCATAACCCAATTAAGTGCACATAAATCATTGTGAAATAAGTTTTAAAAGTACAAGATTGTTTGGAATTTTTCATTATATAAGTATAGGAGAAGTAAACACCATGTTGCTCAAGAAGAAAGAACTTGAAATTAAAAAGGAAGAATCTAAGATTAAAAAGAGGTCCTTACAATAGTCTATCCTGGATATACTCCCTAAATAAATTGATAGAGGATTTAATAATTTTTTTAAAGATGTTTCTCATAATTGTAGAGATGCCCTTATCCCTATCTCCATGCGGGAACTATTCTGGTAATTTTATGATAAAAGGGATGACAACATTTCAGTGTCAAATCCATGGGAATTATATTTGGCCAAGTTAATTGTCCCTAATGTTTTTATATATGTAGAGATCATCAAAGTATTGGCTTAGAGTTATCATCCTGCTACTAGGTCTATGAGATTTTCATATGGTTCACCATTAGTTGTGTTGACTAAAGTGACAATAATTGGATTTTTGACCTAAACAAACAAGCCTTGACTAAAATTGATTTGCAAAGAAGTGAAGAAAAATATACTAGATTAAGGAGAACCTATAGAAGTGATGAACTCCCCATTTATATGAAAAGGATTGTGAGCAAAAGGGTGATTCCTATATTCTTTTCTACTATTGAACCATTTTTTGTCTCAAATTTCTAATTCTATTTCAAGAATCCCTACTTTGCTCTTTGTCAAGTACTTGGGATAGATGCACAAGAGAAAATGCTAGTTAGTTTAATGATGATGGCTACGAGGATCCAAAACCCTGAGACAAACATTGAATATTATTTTTTCTCATATCTTGAGAAAGCATTGCATGAAGGATTTGTGAAAGTCAAGGAAATATAGAGCCCCATAACATTCAAGCCATATTATTTTTTGTGCCACCTTATATTATACTAGAATAAAGATAGATGGACCAAAAGGATTTTTCTTCCCTTAGCAAACATGCCCCGTTTGGAATGGGAACCCTCTCTTTCCTTCACTTTTCTAGGTCATTTTTTCACCACCTTGTTTTGCATGCCCCCATTTTGGTATCGTAGGTGGTCAGCATGCCTCTAAAGTCTCATCTTAGGTTGACCATGTTTCAACCCCTCAAATTTTCTAAGTCTTGAGTCCTCTCAGAGTTCCTTTGGTTTTTCGCCTTTTGCAGGCGACTGTGGGACCTTCTGGGCCTAGCTTGCCGGGTTTCCCTTATCGGATTTCCTTGTCAAATCTTCTCTTTTGAGTGGTCTTTGTCTTGCCTCCTTTCAGTGTCTAGGGCCCGACTCACTGATTTTTGTTTCACAAACTTGTGCTCGAACCGACCATCCTTCACAACTATTGGGCCTGGTCTACAGAATTTCCTTGCCTAGGATTCCTCCATTCGTTTATTATTTTAAATGTTCAATGAACCGTATCACTTTGGCCATCAGACCCCAGACCCCTCTTCATTGTTGGTTTTCCACTTGTCATTTTGAGTAGCCATGATCTCACATCTTTCTGACCTCCAATTTTTGGACCTCCCATCGTTGTCCCAAAATTCAAACTCACCAACCTTTTGGCCTATCATACCTACATTAATTAGGTGAATTAAATGCACTTAAGGGTATAAATAATCATGAGGACATGTCATTTTCACATGTTAGGAAGTTTAAAGTAGTGCAGAGATCTCCCAGCCTTCACTGCCCTCACGCTTGGTGCCTCTCTTCGACGTTCTTCGTAGATTCACCAAATCCATTCATCAGGTTCTCAAGGCTGGTTCACCGTTCAACCTCCTATTGTGATTTTTCATGATTTCATGCTTAAATAACAAGTAGAAAGGGATAAAGTTGCATTTATTTGATAGAGGAGGGGTTGTGCTACAAAACCCATGTAATAGAATGTTAAGAAAATCCCTCAAAGCACCTAAAAATTAAACACGAAAATTTTTCCTTGACATGGTTCTTTAAATACGGCACTCATGCCCTCTAGGTCTAAGGGTTTCCTTCATCAATTGAAATAACCAAACAAAACATAACTCAAACGATAAGATTCTTTGTGGGTTCCAGACCCTTGAACTCCGCCTCTGGAGTGTCGCCCCCTTTTCACCGTTTCAAACAGTATTTCCGCCCCCTCTGCCCAAGCCTCAAAGCCCGCCTTGTTGATCATCGTTGGGTTTGCAAGGCAACTGTCACATCCAAATGACCATCGGGTCCTAGTTCATGATCCTCTATCCATGGACCACTGTTGCATCATTTTTATTTCTATCGACCTTGGGAGGACTATCTTCGGGTCCTTGGATTCAAAACTACCTAGTGTCGCATGAGTTTAAAGGTTAGAAAACTTAAGTTCTCAACCTTCTCCAGGCCCCAACCGCTGGACTTCCACCATCGGGACTCTGTCTCATTTCAGCCATCCAAAACAAAAAACTTAGGCCATCCCTCTGGCCTCCGGACCCTAATGCTTCAATCGCTTTCAGCATTCAACGAAGAAAATGTGATGCAAAATCCACACTCGGGTCTAGTCTATCAGGTTGCTCCCATCGGACTTCCGTCCGTGGCCCACCAATTCTCATGGCCATCCTCCAATAGCTTTCCATCCTTCACGGTCCGAGAACCCAAATGACTAAGGAGTTACAAAATTGACCAGCCGCCCTTCAGCCCCACAGGTTTTGGACTCTAAAACTTCATCCCTGAAATGTCATTTCGCCAAAGCCATTCCAAATGACTAACACTAGATGGCTTTCCCTCTTCATGGATCTAAGTGCCCTAATGATGATACAAATGCCTTCTAATCTGGAAATGAACATTGATCCACATGCTTAAATTGGACCCTCTCCCACATGAACACTTCAAATCATCTAAATCTAAGGTCGAGAGAAACCATCTAGATTGCCCTGCCCTGTTTGCCCCTTGAAAAAACATTTTGACTAGAGAAGTCTGGCCTCTTGGGCCCAGGCCATCCAAAATCCCTCCAAGTGAATGACTGATGGTAATCTTGATTAAATGTTAGATTTTTTTTAACGATGAATTATTCAATCTAATGATGTTTTATAGGGATTTGGCTAACCATAAGTGTTTTTCAAGATTGATTATGCTCACCTCGCCTCTGTGTGTAGGATATATGAAATTAGGTGCAAAGGCCTCAAGGGTAGTCACAAATAAAGACAAAGGAAAGAAAACAAGCAAGGCCATCATGGAAAAGAGGATAAAGATAAAATGAGGTACTAATTCCAAGGGGAACCCTTGAAATCCATAGTCACTACCAAGTGGAAAGAGATCTCTGATACTAATATTGGGCATGTGGGCATTGATGAATTCACACAAATGGTCAGGTTCAACCCTAAAACAAAAAGTGTAAGGTTAATCATAAGCAGTGGGATAGCTAAAGCTACGGGTTTCCCTCCCTCTTTGGTTGTCGCCGAACTAGTGATGGCTTTCAGGGAGGCATATCAACCAGAAACCAAAATAATTGTAGACAAAGATGCAAATGTGTTGGTTGACATGTCTACCAAGAGAACAAAAAAAAACTTCCATATCCCTACCTTTGGGGAGATGGAATTACCAACTATAAAAGAGTGCAAGGAAATGTGGGATGAAGACCTCATGAAATGCAAAAATCTTATAAATCAACATTGGCTCAAGGAAAAGAGGGGTAGTGCTACAAAGGTTCCTCAGGAGCTCTTTCATAGTGATTTCTTTGAGGAATATCATTATCTGGTGACCCTACTGAGAAAAATAATGGGCCTCCCCATCGCTACCTATTTTCAATAATGGATGGTCTACTTTTTCAAACAAATTCTCCATGGAGAGGAGGATACTACATTTTATTGGGGAGAAATAATCAATGATTGCTTCCATGAACAATTTATGAATGTCAAGAAGACCTCCAAGTTATATATGACATCTTATCTAGTATATTCACTTGCCAAGCAGAGGAATTATAGTGGTTTGTTTAGATCCCTAGATGAGGAACATGGCAAGGAGCTCAAAGTCTATGACCAATACCCTCAACTTCAATTTAGAAATTTCAAGAAAGACTACTATAGGGTGAACGATGCTTTCATAGGTTACATTATCAAGTTGCTCAGGGGAGACTTTGAGAGGAGAGTCTCCCATAGTACTCAGGCCTTCGTTAATCAATATTCTTTTGTGTTCATCCAATATCGTAAGTTTACATACATCCACGCCCAAGGGTTCTTAGAAAGACCAAAGAAGCTACCCTAGTATCCTAATGACCAGATAATATTGTTAGAACTTTCTTGGTAGTTGTGACATATTCACACCCCCGTAAGCAACAAGCATCTAGCGGGGATCCCTTATCCCCTTCAACTCGACTAGGGGATGTATGAGCTTTCTACTTCCCAGTGTGCCCAAAAATCAGAGAAGGAGTTGGTAGAGTATCATTTCAAGCTCCACATAGCCAAGCCATAAATGGATCCCTATGGCCACATCAGGAAAGCACTTGGACATGAATCCACCCATCTTCATAGTGTTGAAGACTTCTGGGCCAATTGTAAAGATGACTTTGAAGTGTGAATAAGGCACTATATGTGAATGACTACATACTTTATGAAGAAGGTGAACCTGTTCCCAATGCTAGATCAAATGGAAGAGGATGAGAACACTATGATAGACCCCAGTTACAATTCTATCGCTAATATGTCACTACCATTAACTGATTGGGATGAGCAAGAGTTTGATGACCTCAACATTCTCACCAAGCCTGTTGAGGCTCAAATGAAAGAATAGATTGATGGGCAAGTTTCTCAATTGAAGCAACAAGGGCTCATCCTAACATATAAGGGGCTCAAGAGTGAGCCAAGTAGATATTATGGTAGGGTAGCTACTACATCAATAGGAGAAACATCAAAGTCCTCTCCATCCACTTTTTCAAGGAAGAGAAAGGAGATTGACGAGAAACAATCTAATCCAAAGGTGTATACTAGAAAGTCCTTAGAAGGTGAACCTTCCAAGAAACATAAGAAATCAGGTAGCATCACCAAAATTCCTATAATTCAAGAAGATCCACTCCATTGAGGAGAAGATATGGAAGCTGATTAGCCATAGTCTCCACCTATCTCAGCTACTGCTACCACCACTGCCTCTATTGCCACCACCCTACCTATCCCACATGCAACAGTTGCTACCTCTCCGTCTACGGTGGATATCGCTATCCACCTTGTCTCTACCTCTCCCATGGCACAAGTAATATAAGTGGATTCATCCTCAGCCACCACCTTTCCAATTTCCTCATCATTTTCTCTTCCAATTTCTACCACAAAAACTATAATGCCTACCCTTACCCTTCTAGATTCCTTCAAAAAATATATGCAAAATGTACCATCTAAACTCTCAAGGATGTTCGCAAACCTAGAGGTGTAGGATGACATTGCCCAAGTAATAAAAAATCTCCTAGTTCCTCCTCCTCTTACTGAGCCTCCCACAATAGAGGCTACCATGCAAATTTCCAAGGATTTGGATAGACAACAACAAATGGAGGCAACCAAGAGCTTAGAAGAAGAGGTAGATGACTACCATGAGCACCTTGTATATGAGCATAGAATAATTGAAGAAGTCGTCTATAAATCCTCTAGTGATGATGGCGAGGATCTGGATACAAATATTATTGAAGAGACCTCTGATCCTGAGCTTGATGAGGAGCTAGCTAAGCAGCTCAAAGAAATTGAAGATAAGGAGGCTGAAAGATAGCCTATTATTGAAGAAAGGGTTGCCACCACAAAAATAGAGGGAAATAAATCTCCAGTAGAGGAATGTGACCACAACTAGAGACATAATGAAGAGGTGTTCCCTCATGATGAACAAGAAGAAAAATAGGAAGACAATTCAAAGGAAGAGGCTAAAACTCATGAGAATCCAGAGATTGAGCAACCCGAGGAGCACAAGCATGATGAGAAAAAAGAAGAAAAGGATTTTGAAGGGGAAGGTAACCCCAAGGAATGCCTGCTCATCAAGGTCCCCATCAAATGCATGGTGTTCATCCAAGACTTTGATGAAGAAAAGGAGGATATGAGGATAGAGCAAGAGGCTCTGAATGATAAAGATATTGAAATCAAAAAAGATGAAAAGGAAGGTGACCAGGAATCACCCAAGGGAAAGTCCTCAATGCTCAATTGGTTAAAAGGGCAACTGGAGAAGGCTCCTACTCCTAAGGACCCAAAAACAAGATTGGAGGATATATTGACCTGAACTCATATCAGAACTAAGAAGGAGAAGAAACCTAGAATCAGATCAAAGGTAACGATGGATGCCTTTGGATCTAGGGTAGTAAAAATAGCTATGCTAGTGGTGGGAAAACAAGGAATAAGCTACATCTACACCATCAACTTGGGAGTGGCCACCAGGGAATAGAAGGTAGATTACCTCCAGAACTCTATCACCATAGTGGTGCATCTAATTCAAAAATATAAGGTCTTGAAGGAAGAGCTCAAGGCATAGGTGGTTGATCTAACAACCTACATCCAACAATGGTCGTCAACAAAAGAAAAACCTACCACATATTTGGCCCTGCCATAGTTGTTGTCTAAGGAACAAATAGATAAGCTAGAGAGGAGAAAGAACTTGGATAAGACCACAAAGAGATGGTTTTGATAGGTCTTGAATACTGGAAACATGAGCATCAATCATGTTGTTTGGACAACAAAAAAGTTCTTAGATGTACAAAAGTCTCTTGAGGGTACAAGGAAAATTTTCACTGACTTCCCAAGGAAATATGAGTCTTCCTACCCAAAGATTTAGGCTATCCTCAAACTTCCAAGCAAGATTTGGGAAAAGGAGTTTGCATTCAAGCAGAATGATCATTGGTTGAAGGACATGTGGAAGTGGGATTTTGAAAATCAAAAAGAAAGGTTGGAGCAAGTGCTCAAAAAGGTGAACCCAGATATCGATTGGGCCAAGGAGGTTTGGCCAGATTGCAGTTGATACTTGAAGCTAATGATAGGGTATGATGTGCATGTTGTCCAAGTTAATCCAGAGAAGATATAGCCTCATTTCCAAAAGAGGATGGAAGATGGGATGTCGGGTGAGGTTAGTACTGATTTCATGAGTTTTTTTAGTTGAGCCTTCACCCAATCTAAGTTGCTTAGGGACCATGTTGCCAAGTATGATGAAGATTGGGAAAAGCTCATTGACAACTCCAAGGAATGGAGTTACCAAGTGCTACGATCTGAAATTATAGAAGTTGATAAGCTCCAACTAGTGATTCTAAAATTCACGGAGTATGTTTCTTTGAAGAAGTAGGAGGTCAACCCTATTATTGCTGAAGATTTTCTAACAGAATAGTTAAAGCAAAGGAAATCAACAAAAAGACAAAATACTAAAGTGCTGCCACTAGAAGCCAAAATAGGGATGACGACAAAATTGTATTTTAAAATTTAATATATTGTGGGGGTAGGTAGAACCCTATTTTGTAGTGAATCTTGGCCAAACAAATGTAAATCCATCTTGTCCATTCATTCTAATTTTTGGACACTATAAATAGAGGGTCTCCTCTCATTTTCAAGGGCGAGTGGAGTTGTTGTAATGACATGTTGCAGAAATTTTAATAGAAATACTTTGACTTTGGTGGATTATTGAGTTTCTTTGCATGTTTCATGATTCTTCTCTCATAGTTAGATGATTTAGTTAGATTTTTTTTTTTTTCAGTTAGTTTCAGTTAGCTTTGGTATATTTAGTAATGTTGTTCTATGGTTGTGAATATTTTTGTTGTGTAGATGCCTTCTTTGTCCATACTTTTGGATGTTTTCTACTAGTAGATGGTTGTGTAAAGTTAGTCTAGACTTAAATTCAAAGTTACCTTAAACTTTTTATTTGTTCATGCATGTATATGGTGAATGAATGATAAAACATTTGCAGTCCTTAGAAGATAGCACAAATTTCATGACACTGTGAAATTTTTGGTTAAGTGAAATTTTGTTTTAAGGAAGTTGTCCACAGTAGAAACCTCCATGATAACTATCCATTCATACTTGAAGGTCCAAGAACCTCTTCTCTTCCCTACCCTTTTTAATTTTTTTTAATAAGTAACCTATGCTAAGGTTCATTGCACATTGTAAAGCCAAATCTTAAATCAAAATAGGAGTTCAAGATCATTGTCCGAACCTACAAGAAAGTGTGCATCCACTTCCCATTTTAAGAACTCCATTCAAAGACTCAACTTCCTTCCAGCATAAATTCTATAAGTCCTCCCCATGATTACCAACAAGATCACATCAAACATCAAGTGAGATATTCCATGCAAGTCATTACCTCGCACCCGAGAGACCTTGGGGTAATTTTCAGCAACTTGTGTTGGAGATTTCCTTTCAAGAGAGGTGATGCACCTATGCATTACCTGTGTTGAGAACCTGTAAAAACACACATCAACAAGGATGTATTTGGGTAAGAATGACTAGCAGGTAATTTTGTATCAATGTAATGATGGTGTTATATATGGGATAACAAATGTAATAATTCAAATTATGTGATATCCATGATGAATTTTTGTAAAGAATTATGAGAGTTCTTAGCCACCCACCACTAATACTACACACACTTGTACTACAATTGTTAATACATTTGGATTTGAAACCTAGGCAAGGCCATACTCATAACTTCAATGATTGTTTTTTTTCCCAAATATCACAATAATCTAGATTTATGAATTCCCACATGCCCCACATATACTACCAAATTTTGTCCCCCTTTGATTAGCCTTTTTAGAGTTCATGTGGTAGATTCTTTGGATGAAAAATGATGTCATGCATAAACAAATTAAGGGTACATTTATACCCAATTTGACATTTGAGGAACTATCAATGGGATCTGATACACTTGAAGAGTTATAAAATTATCTAAAAACAAGGTACTCTTTAGATTCTATAAAGGAAATATATTTTGACCCTGAGGGTCACATTAATTTTGTAACACACCTTCCTTACCAAGGTTATGGTTAGTCACTAGGTTGATTATGAAGATGTAATAAAAAAAAAATTCACTCCTCAAGAGGTATGTGAGAGTAGGAGAAAATAAGAAATTATGAAAAGGCTTGAGGAAGAAAGAAACAATAAGAAAAATGATTTATTTGGATATTTTGTAGATGAAGAATATCTTCTCAAGAGGATTGATAAGTTTCATGAATTATTTTCTAAGTCTAGAGTGGAGATGGAGATACCTACCAAATTTTCTCCCAAAAGGCTAAGTGGTATTGTAATTATAGAACCAACTCCAAATACTATTTCAGTATTTCATGCTTCTCCAAGATCACCTCTTGAAGAACCACCTTTTGGAAAATAAAATACACAAGAGATAGAATAACTTGTTTCGTATAAAATAAGTGAGCAGGTTGGAGATACAAAAGAAGTAAATAATGTGTTAAGACTTTCAAAGGATGATATTGAAGTGGACCAACCTATGCTTGAAAATGAAGACCACAGGCCTAAAGCTAGAGCTAATATTTAGGTACAAGGAGAAAGAGAAATTCATGAGGATGAGACGGTAATTGCAGCTCTCTGGTTCTTAGAAGATGATGAATTTATTAAAACCCTTGAATTTAAAGACTTTTTGGATTAAGATGAAATTGAGAGATTTTGGAGTGAGGCTTGAAATAAATAAGATGGGAGTTGAGGAATCCTAGCATGACTAGATACTATCCCAAAATTTTAATGAATTAAGGATTGATAATATTGATGTCCTCCCACAAGAGGCTAAGTAGATGATTTTGAAAATTAATATACTTATTATTCCTAGTATATGGAATTAAAGATTGTTTTTTACTTGATCAAGTGAGAACATGGGAAGACCCAACATTGATTACTGAGTTTGACTCAAATGAAGGGGTAAGTGGCATAGGGTAAAACCTAAGATTGAAACCTTAGCATTTTGGGCCAAAAAAGAGTACAAAAAAACAAAGGTTACTAGATGTAGCAATAGGAAATGAAAGGGGCAACTATGGTGAAAATATTAAAGGAGATATCTCCTCTAGAAGTTGCAACCATGAAAATGCATTCAGCTATGTTCACCCGAGTTATAATTAAGGAGATGGAAGCTAGATTGGGAGATTATGAAAAGGAATTAAAAATAAATAAATGATGAAGTCAGTAAATATTCCATGGAAAATGTTAAGTTTAAGGAAAAATTGAAAGGATCAAGCCCCTCACAAAACAAGGAAATAATATTATACCAGCCTCCTCTTTCTCCACCGGTTGATATAGAAAGTGCTTCCACTAAAAAAGTGAGAATTATTAGACAAGATATTGAAGAGTTAAAGAAAGCCAACAATGATGGTAAGGAAGGAGTCAAAAAGAAAATCTACAATTTTTTAGAGGTCCTTGAGCATATGATAAAGCTAATTGTGAATAATTTGGAAAGTGTGTATGATTGTTACAACTCACTAATACAGGTAATTGATTAGATGAAAATAAATTTACCCATACTGGATCCCATTTTAAGAAATGGGAGCCCATACACGACACATTGTTAACCTTGTGCATAATATTAGAAAGGAGTATTGAGGCTCCTACAACATTAAAAACCTATAAATAAAATGGCTAAAATATTTATAGATGAATTCCAATATATACAAGGAGAGGACCAAAAGATCAGAACAAGAATAGATTCATTTCATACTTTGAAGTAGTGGTTTATGCCAAAAATGTTGAAAGATGATGACCAATTAAAGGACCTCAATGAATGAAAGAGTGAATTTTTCCAGATTGTGCCACAGTGCATCACTCACATACAAAAGGATGGTGAGTTGAGTCTTAACAAGTTCAACTTAATCATGAATGGAGGAATAGCCTTGGATGCTTGATATTATAAGTTTATCATGGATGATAGGGTGTTAGTGGACAACTGATGGAAGATTCACCTTACAAATATACTGAAAATTCAAGAATACAAATGGCCGCATGATTACATAGTGTACAAGTGGGAGAAAAACTATTTGGGTCCTCCCAAACAGTAGGAATTGGGGCTATCATAGTGGAAGAACTAGATATTAAGATACACTAATTTGGAGAAAGGGCCTTGAATAGATCTTTAGTGATCATGGGTGCCTTATAGATATTAACAAACTATGGGGCAGGTGTAAAAATATGGAGGGCAAAATTGTGGCCAAAATTTCAAAAATAATTTGATAGGCTATATCGTGAGTGCATTGTAATTCACTCGCATTATGGCTTGGTGTGACTGAGCCAGAGGATAGATAGCATCGAACCTATAACATGCTCATGATATAGTGCAAGCATGTTATAGCCTATTAAAATAAAAAAGGAAAATGACATCATTTTCATTTTCACTATGTTTTTTGTTGTTCGCAACCAAGAAAGCCTACATTTTCATGCTCATGTTTTGGAAGAATATAAACTTGCAATTTATCTATCAATTTGTTTCAATTTTTCACCAGGATGTCACCATGTCAATGGGGAGGTCAAACAAGTAAGCATTATTTTTTTGTTTTTGTGAATTTTTTGTTAAATAGGTAATTTTAGGTTGCTTTTGATATTCATTTGTTTAATTTATAAGAGGTGTTAATGAACCTAAAAAACTCTCTTGAAAATAATTAACAACCATAACAACAAGAACATGAACAAAATCCTCAACAACCACAAAAAAAATCTCCTCCACCAATTCCTCAACATCCTCCTGGCACTTAGTAAAATTTAGTGGGGGTATTGAACAATAAAAAATATATTGAGCTAATCACAAGGTTGAACGATCCTATAAGTACAACCATTTAAATAAGAAAACTTACGAGTTCACTTCAAGAAATATTAAAACATGTAGATGAAATCAACAAAAAATTATTTGGTTGGGCATACAGGATGCAAGCGTAGAGGGATTTTTTATGTAGATAAAAGATGAAAAAATACAAAATATGATTTGTGCTCACTATTCACTGACCCATGCAAAAATAAAAATCTTGACCTTAATGCTAAGAGGTTTCCTATCCATTGGTGCCACCACCAAGGGATTAGGAACAATTTTTGGGATAGATGTTACATGGTTTCTGAATATCCACATGCAACAATTGTGAAGTCCCCCAATATTTGTTGAGGAAACTCTACTGCGAGTTAATCCTCAAAAAAATCCCCAATTATTTTGATGAGGGAATTTCATGGGAGAGGTGGAGGGTCAACACAGGATAGACCTGGTGCACAATAGGATCCTCAGTAGCAAGGGAGATGATCTCTCACTAGGCAAGCTCATGAACACATCTTTATCCCTTCTGTTGTGAAAGAGAGTGTTGATGTGGACACTTTGTAATCTATCAAATCTTTGATGTAGAGTATCATCTAGCATGCTAGTCCTATATTATAGCACCATGTAGGGGATTTTTTGAGGGGTAGACTTCCACCCCATTCTTTTCAGGTTTGTGGGTTCGCTTGTACATATGATCCCATAGACACTCAATAGGATGGTGCATAGGATACATCTGCAGCCACGAGGATGGTGATGGTAACTAGAATTTTGAATGAGGATTTTGAAATTGATACTTAGGTAAATGTTAGCATGTTCATTGAATTTAATTTATTAAATTTCATTTTGGAAATGCAAGATTAACAAATTTAGTTCAATGATTGTAATAAAATTTCAAGGTCACAGTATTGATACTGGATATACTATCCCTCCACCTGTTTATTACTCCATTGCATCTACCACTAAGGTATATAACTAGTGAAAAATTATAAATTTATTACATGTGAACATCAATGTTATATGAATGGTATTATAATATCTGATTTTGGATGTTAAATAGGCTAATACTTGAGGTTTTGTGGGAGCACCTCTTAGTGCCAATGGAGCTAGACAAACCTTCACGCATGTAATAGAATAAAGAGTTTAAATAATAAATTTTACTTAATATATTTGTGTGGTTTATATTAATATCATTCATTACATTGTATTTCACATCTTTCAAACTCAAAACATTACTCTGCATTGCATAACTGATAACTAAATGTTGATAGATGACAAAATTTCAATTACAATATAGTTGTTTAGAAAGTCAACATAAGAAGTGATGCAATTACTTCACATAGAATAAGTAATAACTAGGATTAATTGCCAATTGCATTTTCTTGTCATGGCATTCCATGAGACCCCTTTTTATTGAGGTATTTTTTCAAACAGTTCATTACCTTGTCTATGATATGGATGCTTGGAAGAAATATATGAAAGAATAATAATAAGCAAAAGCATAGACAAGGAAATGAGTTGTTTGAAAAAACTCCTGAAAGAAATGTGGTCTCATGGTGATGTCCATCAACATGAGACCCAATTTCTTTGAGGCACTTTTTCAAAAATTTCACCACCTTTTCTATGCTACCACATTTTCCATGTTGATTAATAGGGAAACAGGGGGAGAGTTCTACATAGAACACCACTCTTTCTCCTATTAAACCATTCAAGGATTGTCCTAAGAACCTTAATAGGATTGACTATCAACCTCTCAAGGTGAGCCAATAAAAAATTAGGAGGACTTAGGAGGGGGTGTTCTTATGAATTTAAGGGGTTCAACACCAAGAAAATGCTTGGAAAAGACAATGTTTGAAAACACATTATGATATGAAAAACACTTAAAATGAGCTAAAGCAAGTTACAAATACTAAAAATGAGCAACTCCAAGTTAGGGTGTGTGTACTAGGGGAACCTAGAGATGCAAATAAGATTCTAAAAGTATAAAAAGATTTCCAAAATATGCCTTGAGGACTAAGACTACCAAGATAGTGTTTTAGTCCTGTTGCTATTTTTTGAGGCAAACACAAAATATTCAAATGGCGGAATAGAATCTCAAAGAATCTCTAAAAAATATGTTGTGGAGGATTGAGATTCCCAAGATGGAAATTTAGTCACACTCTAAATTTTGAGAAATCTGAATGTGGTCCTGAGCTCCCAAATCTGCAATTACTTCCTTCTAAATATCAGGTTCTGAAACAGTCAGATCTAAGCTATAGGTGAGTTTCTATGAAGATGACAACTTTGGGAATGAAACTTTTAAAAAATTTCATTTCAAGTGATCTTCAATTATTCAACCTAGATCTTCAAAAACACAAATGGACCAGATGGAATTTTTTTTTATTGTTAGTGAATGGAGGTTTTCCTTGGTCAAACCCTTGTTGGTAATTAAACCTTGAAATGGAATATAAATTATGAAGGAAATGGTGAATGAACAACATTTAATGTTACAACTCACCAAAAACTTGCAAATTCTACAAACTTGTGTGAAATGGCTGCAATGGATATGGAGCTTGAAATGCTTGATAGATCTTGATTCACTTGTTTTCTTAGATCAAAACCTCAATCACAAATTTTAGCATAACAAAACACATTATGCAAGAATATCCTTTGACATGATGCTCGAATCTTGATGATGGATCCAATTGCTTGATGAATTTCTCTTGAATGCACTTTATTTCATAAATTTTCCTTAGGAATGAATACTTGAATGCTTAGGATCTCATGAATTCTTGTTAGGAGAATGAGAGAATGAATCTTGTATTTATACTTGTCTATGTTTAATATCCTAAAATTGTATCACACCAAGCCAACATATGAACTCATTAAATGAAGGAGGTTAAATATTGCCAAGATTTGAAATTAAATCCTAAAAAAATGACTCAAGGAGGACTACGATGCCCTAGGTGGCATCTTAGTGCGAAGTGATGAAACTTGGGGCAAAAACACCAAAAAGGGGCCCAAATTAGATACCTCAAAAATTAGGGTCCTAAGATCTCAGGGAAAAATATGTCCTTAGTAGTGTTTAATTCCTGACTAGAAATCAGGGAAACACCAATCAGAGTCATTAGGAGATCACTTATGCTTTGGAGAATGTCGGGATTAACAAGAAAAATATATCATTCATAGGGCTTGTGGACATAAAATAATACCAATTAAGTCATAAAGAAGAGTAAATAAAGCAAAGTAGGCCCAAACAATTGTGCAAATGCAAGGTTACACATTTTAATACACTACATTTAACCCCTACTTTAGTGAGAGGATGAACTTGATTCAAACTCACACTAAAGTAGCCAACCATGCAATAAATAAGGGTTCAAATGTACAAATGTTAGTAAGATAGGATGACAACAATAAAGAGGGTGGCCAAGCCCCTAGGATTATGATCCTATGGTGAACCAACATAGGCACAAAGGAACACACATGCAGATGATATATGAAGCCAAAATCAGTTTACAAGCATACACCATCAAAGATAAGGAAAATAAAAAATGAAAATAATTGCAATAGATCAAGCTTCGACTGACCATCCAACATGGTGGACCAGGTCTAGGCTTGAAGACTGTTTACAAGTGGAACATGGTGTCCAGTCTACAAACAAAATTAATTCTCACAAGGGCTAGTGTGAACTATCTATCCACTAGGTGAGCCCCAAGAGGTCTACATCAACATCATACCCCCATGACTATGATAAGGACAAAAATACATGTTCACATGAGATAGTGAAGCTAGTTGTTCACAAGGTGATCCTCAGGGGGGTCCATATCAAATCCATACTCCATGACTTTAATAGGGACAAAAGTAAAATGAAATTATCACATGGGATAGTGAAGCTAGTTTTTCACTAGGTGAGCCCCAAGAGGTCCATATCAAAGCCATACCTCCATGAATTTAATAGAAATGAAACAAGAAATAGAGATGATGTTCAAAGATATTTTTCTTAGTTCTTGCGAGGTCTTAATATTAGTGGACATTTTTCCTAACGTCTCCAAGAGAGGACCAATCAAAGGATAAAAGATTCACCACTTAGGGGATGTAGTGTGTCACACCACCACTAAGGGGAATATAATATGATAAGATAGGTCACACTCTTGAAGGACATTACACTCAATGTCATGAAAAAGAGGAAAACACATCATATGAAGAAAAAAAATCACATCAAGGAACATGGAAAGGAAAATGCAAATGAAATCATGCTAAAATAATGCTAACGTATGCCCCCACTTTATGGAAATTTCTAACACCATTATGTGAGAAATTAATTTAAAGTAGAAAAACATGGAAAAAAAAGAAAAGAAGGGGGTTGTCCCCTAGAAACACATAAGGGATCTATGGATTTGGGGTCAATATCTATCTTTGTTGTAGTGATATAAAGAGCTCAAAACTGTCATCATTCCCCAAATACACACAGAATTGGAAGAATGACACAAAGAGAGCAAAAACAAAGAAAAAATATTTTTGATCAACATGGAAGAGACATAGGGAGTCTCAACACCTTTCTTCATCCCCAAAATGAAAACACAAGATAAAGGAGAAATGAAAAGAAAAATATTTTGGGTCAGCATGGAAGAGACATAGGGTGTCTCGACGCCTTTCTTCATCCCCAAAAGGAAAACACAAGATAAAAGAGAAATGAAAAGAAAAGTATTTTGGGTCAACATGGAAGATACATAGGTGTCTCGGCGCCTTACATCATCCCCAAAAGGAAAACACAAGACAAAAGAAAAAAGAGAAATGAAAAGAAAAATATTATAACATAGAGAAGAGTGAAGGTACAAATAGAGGAATGCACAAAGAGAGAGAAACATCAAATAGAACATCACAATGGATCACAATACACACATGCAAGAAAAAGTGAAAAGAAAAAGACTAGTAAGGCACATGCAAATCAACCATCCAATAGGTCATCTGCATCCCAGTCTTGTTTAGTATATGTGGAATTCAAATCACTAGTGAGAGGGATCACATAAAGTGTCGTACTAGGATAATTACCAAGTTCAACACATGGTGAATCACTCAATTTAGGAGGAGCATCATGGTTGTTATCGTTTAAGTTCATGGATGAATAAAATAATAAATTCAACTCTTTGTGCACTTCCTCATTGATTTTAACTATTTCCTCATCATCATCCAAATTAACCTCAATAGGAGGACGAATGATAATATCCATAAAAAATTTTGATCCTCGTTGTGGTGAATTTATAGTTTTTGGTAAGAGAGGAGGTTCATTGTTTACTGCTTCTGTCAAGTTTGGATTTTTATTTTCAATGTTGTTCTCATTATTCATCTTTTGATCAATAGCATAACACCTATGCCTACGCTCTCTAGCATTGTGATTTATTTTATTATGATTTTAAAAATGTGTTTGTGTAGGTGCGGGTGGGTCAACCATAGGTTCCTTTTCTTCTTGTGAGGGAAGAATGAAAGAAAACATGGAATTTTTTTGTTCACTTTCTCTTTTTCTTTAAAAAATTTCTTAGGTGACAAATTATAACTTGTTTTATTTTCTATAGGTCTCTTGTAGGAAAAAGGTAAGGATATGTTTATGGATGGTTCTTGCTTTGTTGGAAGAGCTTTAGGCTCAACATTGTCTTGTTTAGGTGGTGGAGGTTCAATCATGGGTGGAGGAAATTTTTCAAGGGATAGATTGGTTATGCATTTTTCTTTGAATTTTTGGTAGGATAGGAAAAGGAATTCTTCATGTTGTCTTATAGGTTCCATGGGCTCAGCCCAAAAATAGTCTAAGGAGAAATTTCCACAGGAAGACGGGGGTCTAAATCTACTATGGTTTATAGTGAATACTTCATTTCCAACTGGAAACTTTAAGCACTTATGGACAATGGATAGGACCACATTCATGGAGTGAATCCATTTTTAGCCTAACTTCACACAAAATTGGTCTGAATTAGAGATGATAGAAAATGATACATTTGATTTCTTCAGTCCTACTTGTAAAGGGGGTGTGATTGAGCCCATCATAGCATGAGAAAAACAACATGCATTTTGATCCATTCTTTTGGTTTATCATATCTATCTTGAGTGAGTTCATGCACATATAAGAGTTCTTTTGTGATCACATTCTCTCCACAGATGGGATCAATTAAAATCCTAGGAGTGGGCTTATTATTGATTATGTTGGCTATGTAAAGAGGACCATCAGGTGCATGTTTAATTGTTTCTTCTAAAGAGAAAGTGATGCCAATGGTTTGTTGTTTATGAGGCTCGATTTCAACCACTCCTATCATTGTATTAGTAGAAGTTTGTTCATCAGTATCCATAGTATTTACTTCATCATCATCCATAGGAATTTTTTCTTGAGTGCTCATATGTTCATCATCTCTATCAACATTCATCACATCAGGCTTAGTTTCACTAGCCTTAACAAATGAAATAGTATGGTTGGGCATGGGATTGGTAAATATTTGCATTTTTTGGTTGGGAGGAGCTATGGACTTATTACCTTTGTCATTCACACCTCCAATTAGGATATGATTGGAATCAATGAGGTTTTGCACAAGATTTTTAAGATGCTTGCAGTATTCCGTGTCATGTCCTTTATGTTGGTGATAAGAACAATAGGCATTGTGTCTATAGATCAGAGGTAATTTTTTACTATGGTCAAGGGGTTAAATGGGAGGTAAGGTAAGCATTTTTTTGTTTAAGATTTGGGTCATAATGTTGTGAAGGGTGTCAGGTAAGGGAGAAAATTATATTTGTGGATCTGAAAATATATAAGGATTACTCTTCTTTACAATATCTACTTGGATATTGACAAGTTGGGTAGGTTGAGAGGTGGAATTTAATAGAAGGAAATTCGTATGTGGTCTTTTACAAGGTTGATAAGTGTTTTGGTTTGAAGCTTCGTACTTCTTAGGATGAGTAGGGGTAGCTTTTGGTTCACTAGCACTTATAGAATTTTGGTAATCTCTAAGGGCAATGCATAGGTGCATGAAGGAAGGAAATTTCAACATGGTGATATTTTCCCATACCTTATTTTTTAACTTTTCTATGAACAAATTTTGGAGATGAGAATCAGGAACCTTCACACTGATTTGGGAATAAAGCCATTGATATCATGAAATAAAGTCAATGACTTTTTCACCTTTATTTTTTTTGCATCTCATCAAATCAACCAATGTCATCTTGGGAACCATGTGCACTTGGAAATGGTAAATAAATTCCACAACAAGTTCATTGAATGAATGAATTGATTTATTCAATAATGCAGAAAACTAGTCCAAGGCCATGTTTTTCAAGGATAAAGTCACTACACAAAGTAGTGAAGGCATTAACATGATTAGTAGGATCTACCTTTCCTCCATATTTCTCAAATTGAGGGGTCTCTATACCTTGTGGCACCAAAGTTATCAATATCTCCAAGGATAATAGATTACTCATGACATAGTAGAAACTGGACATTGAAGGGATGAAAAGCTTTGCAAAAGTTGATTAATGATAGGATCATTTATTATGGTGTGAGATGGAGGTGAATATGGTGGTGGTGTGTATGTTTTATAAATGAATGGATTCCTTATGGGAGGAGGTATGAGATTAGATGCCACATAGGTATAAAGGGAACTAGTGGAAACGAATGAGGTAGGAAGGATATTACTAGTTGATTACATTGTTGTGGCTACTTGAACAGTTGTGTAGGTGAGAATGTATGATATGGTTGAAGAGGGAGGAGTTAGATTTCCTCCTTTCACATTATTTGAAGTTTGAGAACCATTAGTGGTGGAAGGAATATGTTTTCCAAAGATATGAGATATGTTACGCACAATTTCTAGTCCTTCATCACTTTCCATCATGTGGTGAATACTATCTATGATAGGTATAAGTGTTGGAAATGTTTTTAGTAATCACACTATCTTGTAAATGGGATAGGTCTTCATACATTTTCATTATGTTTTCTTGAGAAATATGATCAACCATTGTTTGAACACTTGGCATAACACTTTTAGGTAAGGTGGGCATGGCAAAGGAGGTGTCAAAGGTATGGTCCATACCTAGTGAACTAGTACCAATACCAAAAGTAAGAGAGCTTGATAACCCAAGATCCATAATGAGTGTCTTGTCACGGGATACCAGGAGTCTTGCACTTTATCTAACCATGCTATTAGTATTAGGAAACCAATTACTATAGCTCATACAAGAGATAAACCACATAAAATTCAATGAACACAATATTTTATGTTTGTAAATATACTTGAAATAAAATAAATTGGAATAACAAAAATTTTGGAAACTAAAACAACAAACTAAAAGTAGCCCACATAAACATAGAAAAGTGATTTCAAACCCTAAAAATTATAGAGTCAAATTCAACAAGGACTAAGACATCAATAAGGGAATTTTAGTCTTCTTGATGAGATTTTAAAGTTCTAGAGGCTGAAATAGGTAGCAAACAACAGAGAGATGATTCTGAGCAAAAAAAATTGAGGGGCTAAGACACCAAGAAGGGTTTTTTAGTCATAGCAAAGGTTTTTCTATAAAAAATAACAAATACTAGCTTGATAAATACTTTCTCAGGTTGTCTACCCGAGGACTTGATGTTTGGAAACATAGAATGGTGCAATTGGATACAAAGAAAAAAAATTACTAAAAAATAATTGAATGCAAGATTGAAATACATTTTTTTCAATTTTCAATGCACTAACATTTAAATTAAGAGAATGAACAATGCACTTTTCAAATTTTCAATGAGATATAATGATGCAAGAAAGGAAAAATGCAACCTATATGCACTTTAACTAATACAAAAATAGGAAACCCTAAATGAAATTTCACTAATGCAAGATTCAAACTAGATCTAGGACTCTAAAAGACTCCAAAGAAAAAAAAAATGCTCAAACAAAGTTAGGTTCAATAAAATGATTAATAGGGAGAAAAGGGGGAGTTTTGTATAAAACACCACTCTTTCTCCTATTAACCCATTCAAGGATTGACTATCAACCTCTCAAGGTGAGCCAATACACAATTAGGAGGACTTAGGAGGGGGTGTTCTTTTTGAATTTGAGAGGTTCACCACCAAGCAAATGCTTGGAAAAGATAATGTTTGAAAACACACTACAATATGCAAAACACTTAAAATGAGCTAAATGAAGCTTATAAATATTGAAAATGCAAAACTCCAAGTTAGGGTATGTGTATAGGTCTATAAAACCTAGAGATACAAATAGAATTCTGGAAATGTAAACAAACTTCCAAAATATACCTTGGAGGACTAAGATGCCTATGATGGCATTTTAGTCCCGCTATTATTTTTTAGGTCAAACACAAAATCTTTAGATGTTGGAACAAAATCTCAAACAATCTCTAAAAAATATGTTGTGGAGGACTAATATTCCTAAGATGGTGTTTTAGTCCCGCTCTAAATTTATGAGAAATCTGAAAGTGGTCCTAAGCTCCTAGATCTACAATTGCTTCCCTCTAGATCTCAGGTTTTGAAATAGCCGGATTTGACCTATAGGTGAGTTTTTGTGAAGATGAAAATTTTGGAAATTCAACTTTGGAACTCTGAAAACTTTTCATTCCAAGTGATCTTGAATTCTACAACCTAGATCTACAAAAACACAAATGGACAAGATGGTAAAACTTGTTGATTGTTAGTGAATGGGGGTTTGCCTTGGTTAAACCCCTTGTTGGTAATCAAACCTTGAAATGAAATATAAATTATGAAGGAAATGGTGAATGAACAAAATTTAATGCTACAACTCACCAAACCCTTGCAAAGTATGCAAACTTGTATGAAATGACTGCAATGGATATGGATCTTGAAATGCTTGATAGATCTAGAATTGCTTGTTTTCTTAGATCAAAACCCTACATCACAAATGTTAGCACAACAACACACATGATGCAAGAATAGCCATTGACATGATGCTTGAATCTTTATGATGGCTCCAATTTCTTGATGAATTTCTCTTGAATGTAGTTGATCTCATAAATTTACTTTAGGAATGTATACTTCAATGCTTAGGATCTCATGAATTGTTTTTAGGAGAAAATGAGAGAATGAACCTTGTATTTATAATTGTTTATGTTTAATATCCCAGAATTGTATCACACCAAGCCAACATATGAATTCATTAAATTAAGGAGGTCAAATCCTGCCAAGTTTTGAAATTAAATCTTGAAAATGACTTAAGGAGGACTAAAAAACCCTAGGTGGTGTCTTATTCCCAAGTGATGAAACTTGGGGCATAGACATGAAAAAGGGGCCAAAATAAGATACCTCAAAATTAGGGTCCCAAGACCTCAGGGGGAAAAAGATACCCTTAGTGGCATTTTAGTTCTGACTAGAAATAAGGGACACACCAATCAGAGTCATTAGGAGATCACTTATGCATTGGAGAATGATGGGATTAACCAGAAAAATATATCATTCATAGGGCTTGTGAACATAAAATAGAAATAATTAATCCATAAAGAAGGATAAATAAAGAAAGGTGGGCCCAAACAAGTGTGAAAATGCAAGGGTATGAATTTTACTACACTACACATGCATGTCTACCAAAGCATTTTATCAAACAGTTCACTTCCTTGCTCCTATGGCTAAAAGCCTAAAGAAGGTTCTTCCCAACAAACTATGGATTTTTGGAAAAAAGTCTATCAAAGCATAATAGTAAGCAATAGCATAGACAAGGCAGTGAATAGTTTGGAAAAATTCCTTGAAGAATTGTGGTATCATGGTGATGGAATTCCATTCCATCACCATGAGACCACATTTCTTTGAGGCATTTTTTAAATAGCTCACCACCTTTTCTATGCTACCACATTTTCTATACATGTATATACCAATTTTTTTTATAAAATAGTTCACTTATTTGCTGCTATGGCTAAAAGCCTAAAATAGGTGCTTTCCAAAAAACTATGGATGCTTGGAAAAAATCTATCAAAGCATAATATTAAGCAATAGCATAGACAAGGTAGTTATTAGTTTGAAAAAATTCCTAAAAGAAATGTGGTCTCATGCTGATGGAATATCATTCCATCTATTCAATGTTGTGGTTGTGTTGCTAATATGTGGTTGTAAATGATGTCAACACTATTAGCATTGATGATTCTTAAGGCTGTATATGTCAAGGATATTGAGAAAATTGTAAAAATAATATTACTGGTAGCTAGTGAAACTGAGAAGGTCAGAATTTTGGAAATTCATGTACATTGAAGATATGAAGGTGCACTTCAAAGGGTTTTTTGTTGAATCTTTCTAGTATGTTGTTTGAAAGTTTCAGAGGTTCTCATGAAGATTTGTGGAAGTTATGAAGATTTGTGTTCCTATAGTTATTCAGTTTCTATAGATGGTGTTCTTGGGTGAAGTAGATGAAATTCTGGTAATTTCATGTGTTGCGTATATACTTGTGGCATTCATGGATGAGTCTAGATTTTAATCTATCCTTGTTGTATGTTCACACTGATTGGAGTGTTCGTGGTCAGAGATTTTTCCAATGTGTGCTTGATTTTTTGTGTTCTTGACCAGCATGATGATGTTAGCGTGTTGTGGATCCATGAAGATTAATATTTTATTATTTGGCATGATGGAGGTGCTTGTTTGGGTCCTCACTATGTTTTGACTGACTTGTGTTGGTGCACATTGAAATTTATTCATGTATCGAGGCCGACAATTGTAATTTATTCTTTATTTGTGGCCGATTGAATAGTTGATGTAAATCCATGTAGCGAACATATATACGTGTTTTTTTTTATCTCATTTAGTGGTAGTCCTCAGTGTGTACAAGTGATGTACATGTGTGAATAAAGGTCAGATCATTCAGAGTAGAGTGTGGAGGAGATTGAGCAGAGTGTCGAAGAGTTTGTAGAAGTTTTTGTGCACCTAACTAGAACTATAATAAAGCTTTTGTAGAAGCTATTTTCTCAGTTCAACTTCATCAGATGGATTTAATATGATTACTTTATGTAAGGTAGTGAGCCTTCCCTTTGAGTAGTGTGCTCTAGGTAGTGTGCTTGAATTCAAGAGCATTCCCTTTTATTCTTCATTATACTTCTAACAGGGTATAATCTTGTGGACTAACATCCACCACGGTTTTTCTCCTAACAGGGTTTCCACGTATAAAATCTTGGTGTTCATGTGTCTCTGATGTGTTATTAATTTATGCTTGCACTATTATTTATCATATCTAATATCTAAGGTTGATTAATATTGTATAAGTTTGATTTTGTTAACAACTAATTCACCCCCCTCTTAGTTGTCTATCCTTGTTTTTCCAACAATTGGTATAAAAGCTTGTTCCTCTAAAGAATTCTAATAACTTGAGGTGATCCAAGATGGCATCATACAAGAAGGATAGTCCTAGATTCGATGGTACAAACTAATCTCTATGGAAAATCAAAATGGAGTGCCATTTGAAGTGCATTGGAGAACCTTTCTAGAAGATGACACAAAATGCATACACTATTCCTCAGAATGGTTTGTCCTTTGAAGATGAGATCAAGAAATAAAAATCTAATACCGGGGTACTGGAAGCATTGTTGAGTGCTTTGAAAGATTCGGAGATGAAAAATGTGTTAGGGTTGAAGACTGCATACCAGATCTAGAAAAAGTTGGAAAATTTGTATGAAGGAGATGCGCTAGTCAAGAGTGCTAAGCTACAAAGTCTAAAAGGAAAGTGGGAAGACTTGAAGATGAGTGAAGATGAGAATATCATTTCTTTTTATTGAAATATAAATGAACTAGTGATGAACATTAGATGTTCTAGTGGAACCTTGGATGATGAAGAAGTTGTGGCTAAGGTACTTAGATATGTTCCTCCCTCCTACAAAACAAGAGCTCATGCTATTGATGAACTCAAGACAGTGACAAATATTACAAGAGAAATTATGATTGAAAAACTTTTTACCTTTGAGTTAAGTGAATTTGGTGAATCTTCTCCTAAGACTAAATCTGCATTCAAAGCTATAGTATCCAAAAAAATCCAACAAAGATACAATCCGGGTGAGAGTTCCAAAAGGGCATTCAAATATGAAGATGAGATGAAAAAAATTGAAAATGAAGAAAGAAAACTAGAAGAATTGGAAGCATTAATTGTGAAAAGAGAAGCCAAAGGTCATGGTAAGTAAAAAGGAAAGTTACCTATTAAATGTTTTTCTTGCAGTAAAATAGGTCATTTTGCATCTAGATGTCCTGAAAGAGTTTCTAAGTACAAACTTGAGAAGGATAGATTTCAAAGGAAATGTTATTATGTTGAAGAAGGCGTAACTGATGAAGAATCTGATAAATAAACCAGAAATGAAGATGAATGGGTATTTATTTCTATCAAAGAAAATGGTCAAGTGTCTTTTGAATCTACTAGCAATGTGAATGTTGAGAAATTTCTTGCAGAAAAAATTGAAGAAAAGGATGTGTGGGTAATTGACAATGGATGCTCACATCAGATGACTGGTGACAAAAGAAATTTTGTAAGCTTGCAAGACTATGATGGTGGTGTTGTAAGATTTGGAGACAACACTTCTGGTGTGTTTCGTGGCAAAGGCACTATTTCTTTTGGTGGTAAGCATAATACTGATGATGTTCTTTATGTAGAAGGCTTAAAGAATAAATTTTTGAGTGTTGGACAGATGGTAGACAAGGGTTACAATATTCAATTCAAGGATGGTAAGTGCAAAATAAGGGGAATTTTTGGAAATATGATTGCTTCAGGTACAAAGAAAAAGGTAATATCTTTCATTTGAATGTTGCTAGTGTAAGTTTTTTAATTGCTTAGATTGATGTAAGTTGGTTATGGCATAGGAGGTTGTGTCATGTGAACTTTGATAACATTTTCAAGATAAACACCACTCAAGTAGTTAGATATCTTCCTAAGCTAGTAAAGCCTACTGACACCATATGCAAGGAATGTCAAATGGGAAAGCAAACAAGAAATTATTTTTGGAGAAAATAGTATAGCTCTAATGGAGTGTTGGATTTGATACATACTGATCTATGTGGTCCATCTAGAATAAGAATTCTACAAGGTGAAATGTATTTTATGTTTCTCATTGATGATTATTCTAGAATGATAAGGGTTCCTTTCTTAAGAGAAAAAAATTAAGCATTAGAAAAGTTAAAAAGTTTCAAAGCTATGGCAGAGAATGTGATAGCTCAAAAGATCAAATGTTAAGATCATGTAGAGGTGGTTAATTCACTTCCTAGGAATTCAATTCTTTATGTGAAGAGCATGGAATCCAAAGACAGTTATCTGCTTCCTAGACCCCTCAACAAAATGGAGTTGTTGAAAGAAAGAATAGAATCGTTCTAGACACTACTAGAACCATGATGCTGGAAGGAAAATGTTCCTCATTTCTACTGGAGAGAAGTTGTAAGTATTGTTGTGTATACCATTAAGAGAGTGTATGTCAACAGTAATTTTGGTAAGATAACTTTTCAGCTATGGTTTGGTTATAAGCCTACTGTCAAGTATTTCAAAAAAATTGGAAGAAAATGTTACATCAAGAGAGATGATGATATAGGCAAGTTTGATGCTAGAAGTGATGAAGGAGTATTTTTGGCTTACTCTACTAAAATTAAAGCTTACAGGTGTTTTAATAAGATATTAAAGAAAATGGTTGAAAGTGCAAATTTCAAATTTGATGAAAATATTGTTAGACCATCCAGATATAGTGGATATGATTTAAATGATAACACTAACAATTATTTTTAGACACATAATCATCTTTAGATTATTCTGGTGAACCAAGGGAATCAAGAGGTAGAAAATAGCAAAAGTGCAAAAGAAAGAACACAAGAACAATAAGTTAGAGAAAATCCTAAAACTCCCAAGTATGTGAGGTGAAATCATTCTGATAGTCATATCATAAGAGATAAGAGAAAATTTGTGCAAACTAAAAGAATATTGTCCAATTTCCAAATTTGAGCCTAGCAATATCAGTGAAGCATGCAAGGATGAACATTGGATGGAAGCCATGAAAGAAGAACTAATGTAGATAGAGAAGAATGATACATGGGATCTTGTTCCTAGACCTTAGAAAAAAAATATGATTGGAACCAAGTGGGCATTCTGGAATAAGCTGAATGAGCAAGGTGAAGTCAGAAACAAAGCAAGACTAGTTTTTAAAGGGTACTCACAGATGGAAGGTATTGATTTTGAAGAAACTTTTTCCCCTATTGCTAGAATTGAAGCGGTAAGATTATTTTTTGCTTATGCTACTTTCAATAATTACAAAGTCTATGAGATGGATGTAAAGTCAACATTTATGAATGGTGAGCTAGAAGAAGTCTATCTGGAACAACCAAATGGATTTCAACTGACTAAAAAATAAAATATGATATGTCTATTGAAGAAATATCTATATGGACTTAAGAAAGTTCCTGGAGCTTGGTATGCTAGATTGGACAAATAATTATTGAAACTTGGATTAAATAAAGGTACTATTGATAGTGATTTATATTTCAAATTGGATCAAAACAAAGAATTTATCATTCAAGTCTTTGTTGATGATATTATTTTTGAAGGTGATGATGATTTGTGTATGAATTTTTCTGATGAAATGAAAAGTGAATTTGAAATGTTAGTGATAGGAGAGCTGAAATTATTTTTAGGGTTGCAAATCACTCAGTTAGATGATGGAATTTTCATATCTCAGTTTAAGTATGTGAAAGAGTCACTGAAAAAGTTTGGCATGGAAGATTCAAAGCTAGTTGGTACACCTATGATAATCGGATGCAAACTTACATAGAATGATGATTCTCCTAAAGAAAGTTAGACAAGATACAGGTCAATGATTGGTGGATTACTCTATTTGACTCAGAACAAGCTAGATATAATGAATGTTGTATGCATGGTTGATAGATTTCAAGTTGATCCTAAAGATTCTCATGTGATTGTTGTGAAAAGAATTTTTAGATACCTAAAAGGGATAGTTGATCTTGTTCTTTGGTATCCTAAGGATGATGATCTTATTCTAAGTGCTTTCACTGATGCTGATTGGGTAGGAGATGTGGATGAAAGGAAGATTACTAGTGGTAGTGCATTCTTTCTAGGGAAGAATTTGGTATCTTGGCTAAGAAAAAAGAAGAACTCAGTTTCATTGTCTACTACTGAGGCATAATATATTGTTGCTGCAAATAGTTGTACACAAGTATTGTGGATGAAGAAAATGTTGAGAGATGTCAGAATTGATTATGTAGAACCCATTGCCATATTTTGTGACAATTCAAGTGCCATTAATATTTCTAAGAATCCAATGTTGCATTCAAAGACAAATCATATATCCATCAAATATCACTTTTTGAGAGATAAAGTGAGTGACAAAGAAGTTAGATTGGAGTACATACCTACCAAAGAGAAAATTACATATATCTTTACCAAGATGTTGCCTAAGGATACTTTTGAGTACCTCAAAGGAAAGTTAGCGGTGATTTACCCTCTTGATCAGAACTAAGATGCGGGTCTTTGCATCAGTCTATGAATTCATAGCCATATCTTATTCCAGATTGATGTTGCAGTAGTTTCTACTTGGGGGGAGTAGTCAGATGATTCAAATTTGTGATCAGAGCATGTGTACCTTTTCCATTGATGTCAAAGTGGGAGAGAAGATCAACGAAGAGTTTACAATCTCAAGGGGAGATTGTTGGAGAAGATTTAGTTGGGTTGATGGTATTATTTTTCACATCATGTGTTACCATCAATGCCAAAGGGGGAGATTTTTGGATGTTGTGGTTGTTTTTTTGATATGTGGTTTTTCATTGATGTAAACACTATTAGCATTGATGATGTTTAAGGTTGCATATGTTGAGGATATTGAGAAAATTATAAAAATAATATTATTGGCAACCAATGAAGATGAGAAGGTCATAATATTGGAAAGTCCTATACATTGAGGATCTAAAGGTTTGATTCAAAGGGTTTTTTGTTGAAGCTTTATAGAATGTTGTCCGAAATTTTTAGAGGTTTGCATGAATATTTGTGGAAGTTATGAAGATTTGTGTTCCTACAATTATTCAGTTTCTATAGATGGCATTCTTGGGTGAAGCGGATGAAATTATGGTAATTTCATGTGTTGTGCATGTACCTATGACATTCATAGATGATTCTATATCGTTCTCTATCCTTGGTGTATGTTCACATTGATCGAAGTGTTCGTGATCAAAGATTTTTCCAATGTGTGCTCGAGTTTTCATGTTCTTAGCTAACATGATGATGTTAGCATTTTTTGGATCCATGAAGATTAATATTTTACTATTTGGCATGATTGGAGGTGCTTTTTTGGGTCTTCACTATGTTGTTATTGAGTTTTATTGGTGTGCATTGAAATTTATTCATGTATTGAGGTTGATAGTTGTAATTTATTCTTTATTTGTGGTTGACTGAATAGTTGATGTAAATCTGTATAAAGGATATATATATATGTTTGTTTTCCTCATTTAGAGGTAGTTCTCAATGTGTACAAGTGATTTAAATTTTCGAATAAAGGTTAGATCATTTAGAGTAGAGTGTGGAAGAGTTTGTAGAATTTTTTATGTGCCTAACTAGAACTGTAATCAAGATTTTGTAGAAGCTATTTTCTCAGTTCAACTTCATCAGATAGATTTAATCTGGCTAATTTATGTAAGGCAATGAGACTTCCCTTTGAGTAGTGTGTTGTAGGAAGTGATCTCGAATGCAAGTGCATTCCCTTTTATTCTTCATTATACTTCTAATAGGGTATAATCTTGTGGACTAACATCCACCGTGGTTTTTCCCCTAACAAGGTTTCCATGTATAAAATCTTGGTGTTCATGTGTCTTTGATGTGTTATTAATTTATTCTTTCACTTTTATTTATCAGATCTAAGATCTAAGGTTGATTAATTTTGTATAAGTTTGATTTTGGTAACAATTGATTCACCCCCCCTCTCAGTTGCCTATCCTTGTTTTGCCAACACCATCAACATGAGACCAGATTTCTTTGAGGTATTTTTTCAAATATTTCATTGCCATTTCTATGCTACCACATTCTCCATACATGTCTACCAATGCATTTTTTTCAAAAATTGTTCACTTCCTTGCTGCTATGGATAAAAGCCTAAAAAAAGTGCTTTCCAACAAACTATGGATGCTTGGAAAAAATCTATCAAAGCATAATAGTAAGAAATAGCATAGACAAGGTAGTGAGTAGTTATAAAAAATGTGGTCTCATGGTGATGGAATGTCATTCTATCACTATGAGACCACATTTCTTCAAGAAATTTTTTCAAACTACTCACTTCCTTAAGAATAGAAACCAAGCCTTTAGCCAAAATTCCCCTCAAAATTATTTTTAGGGTCCTCATCCTCCTCTTCAATTTACCAATCCATGGAACCTTCTACATTTTATTCCACTTGTTCATATCCCCACCCCTCCCTCTTCATGTCATGATCTCCCTCCATCTCATAACCAAGACCACACTATACCATCCACCCCATCCCGACATAATAACATAGAGAAGGGAATGATATGTTTGAAAAAATGCCTCAAAGAAATGTGGTTTCATGGTGATGGAATGCCATGAAAAATTTATTTGTAGTGGCATTCCATCACCATGAGACCACATTTATTTGAGGCATTTTTCAAACAATTTACTACCTTTTGTATGCTACCATAGTTTTTGTACATGTCTACAAAATAATTTCATCAAATAGTTCACTGCCTTGCTGCTATGGATAAAATCCTAAAATAGGTACTTTCAAACAAGATATGGATAGGCCAAATAGTAAACATGGTCATAAATATATAGTTCAATAAGTACTGAATTTTTTTTTCATTATCTCATAAATTATAAGCCATGACATGCATCACTATTGCAGTTTTCATGATTGAATAATTTTTTATTTTATTTTCATATGTTACAAGTAGAAACACCTCCAGATGTTGATAGGGAAATGGAGCTTGGAATTTCTACTACTATAGACTTCTTGATCCCTCTCATGGCGGTATGTGGTAAATTACTAAATTTCAATTTAGATTTGTTGTTATAGCTATTAGTTAGTGAAAAATCAAACCATTATTGATTCATAGTTTAATTTCTCTTTGGATGGTTTCTATAGGACTTCAACATGCCACAACATGGGCATGCAAATATTTCCTTCGAAGAGAGTGATCATATAGAGGTAGTAAGTGATTATTTTGTTAAATATATCATTTTTATAATGTAATTTCTATATATTAATGTCTTTACTCGTTATTGTAATAGGTAAGGCTTGATCCAGAACTAAACCTTAGGAGGAGCAGTAAGAGAACACCTAAACCTCAAAATAAATGAGTGGTAGACTTATCACCATCCGACTAACAAGAAAATGGTAAGAGTTTATTTCGAGAGCATGAAGGGCAATGAGTTTTGATTGTAGATCTCTTTTTTGTATGCCTATATGGCATATTTGGACATATTTTGTATTGCATATATTTGACATTATATGCCTATATGGCATTATTGTAAGCCTAAATTGTTATTTTGTATATATTTTATACTTATATCAACATATATTGATGTATGCCTAGATGGCTATTTGGTTAATACAAATCTTTTTTATCAATGGTGTCCATATTTTCATTATAAATCCATGGTTCAATAAATATGAGTTACGTGTATTCAAGTGTATACTTTACAACTTATGTGTATACTTTGTCAGTTATATTTTTTCATGTGTATACCTTGTATTCATGCATATCATTTGTATTAGTATGTATACATGTGTATACTTCAAGGCTTACATGTATTTGAGTACTTATGCTTCACTTATTCACATGTATGATTGAATTATTCACATGTATACTTTTTAATTTATTAGCCCTAGTATTTCTCATTGTTGTCCTTCATGGTTTGTCTTGAGTATTTATTGATTGATGCTAAACAACTTCAATATTTCCAAAAATGATTCACCAATGATGTATCATTTACTTATGTGCTAATTCAATATGGAATTCAAGGAATAATTTAAAGGGATAAAGCTAGGAGGAGAGGGAATATAGATATTTATAGTGTAACCTATTGTACTTTCTCTATACAAACCTCTAATGGGTCTTGTATGCTTTGCTATTCTATTTTCTACTTTTCATATCCCATTTTCATAGGTGGATCATCACTTCTCTCAATTTTTTTCCTTCTCCTCTTCTAGGTCCTCACCTTTGCTTGTGGTATTAAACTCTAGTTTCGGGTGGGCACCAACTAATATTCAAAGGTGTCATTAGTTTGTGGTAGGCACCCACTAAGATTCAAAATCTTCTAGAGCATTTGAGTCCGTTAAACATAGCTCATAGTGATTCGGTGTGTTTGGGTAAAAACTAGGACCATGCCTAGCATAAATTTACTTATCTAAATGCATTGGAATAGTTTGTTTTATCATATGAGTTGCAAAATCAAAGTTGCACTACTTTACAACTTTACACTGTTTGCATTTGACAACTTTTTCCTCAACTGAAAAGTCATCACCATAGGAAAAAAAATCTAAGATAGAAAAAACTAAGAGAGGTTATTATAGAGGGGCCTAAAAAAATATGGTAGCCTTAGATGAAGATTTTGTATGTGTCACAATTTTCAAGTAATAGGTCATCAAATATTGTTTCCCTTTTGTAATTTGGACTCTTAAGGGATTACACAACATGAATGTAGTTCAGACTGATTCGATGTGTTTGGGTGTGAAATAGGAACATGCCTAGCATAAATGTACCCATTTGGACGTATTGGAACAGTCCATTTTGACACATGAGTTGCAGAACAAAAGTTGCACCAGTTTGCAACTTTACACTAACATTTTTACAACTTTTTCCTCAACTTAAAATTTATCACCATGGGAAAACAACTCTAAGATAGAAAATGTATGACCTAGATTTTTTGGAGATTAATGCTAATAGATGCACAGATTACAATAATCAATTATACACTAACAAATAATCTAAATCAAAAAAAAAAAAAATGAATAAGTAAACATAAATAAACTAAACAAATTAATTGGAAAGCTCTCACCGCATATGCATTCACTCCTTCGAATTATCTCGATTGCCCTTCTCCATTTTGTTGTTTCAATATTCTTGCCCTCAGATTTTCAGTATTGATCCAAGCATAACCTTGTTGAATGTTTAAGAAAAATATCGAAGATAAGTTTCTTCTAAAAAGTGTATGATTTCGGGAGGAGGAATAATGATAATGATAGGCCTTTTATAGATTTTGGGTTTTCGAATGATCGACTTAGATTCAAAAAGATATCGACGAATGAGATTGATGAATGTCATACAATGTGAGTTATGTGTCAGATAGAATGTGAGTTAGAAAAGACTGCAAGATAAAGACTAAATTAGAATGATAACTTAATCTTGTGTCAAGACTGTTCAAAAATAGAAAGAACAAGAGTTCCAAATCTTAATCTTCAGTTAAGAGTCTTCGAAAATAGAAGAAATAGACTTTGAGTGCCAAAGACAAAGTTAGAACTCGAAGATGAAGAATTCAAATGCATATATGAATTAATTAATTAATTAAAGATATTTAATTAATAAACGCATTCATGCACATGAGTTAAAACTAGTTAACTGACTAGTTGGAACATAGAGTCCTCTCCTAGAGACGATCACATACTGAATCCAGAGATAATTAGCAGATTTAAAAATAGATCTTGAGTCAAAAGGTAAGTGAATGACTTAGATAAATGAATGATAGAAGAATATGACATAAATTATTAATAAATGAAATATATGTTAATTTACTTCAACATTTGAAAATGAAAGATTTAATTAAATAAATACAGATAATTTATTTAATTTGACTATTGAAAAGGATAAATTGAATAAATTACATAATAAATATTTAATTATAGATAAAGGGGGTTAAATGAATAATTAATTAATAAATATTTAATTATAATTGAAATATGACAAAGGGGCAATTTAATAAATTATTCAATTAAGAAGAAAGAATTAATTAGTTAGCGACATAATTAAATAATTATGATTTAATTCATTAATCAAGTTGAATAAAGGTCATTCATGAATTAATGAATTAATGAATTAATTAAAAAGGGGTATTTAATTAATAGAGGAAATATGTATTTGTAAGGGTAATTAAATAATAAACATTATTTAATCATGACCATGGATAATATAAAATTATGTCAAAAGTGGTGTTTGTAGGCCTAGACCAATTTTCGGTGTCTACAGAAAAAATAGAAAAAGTTTATTGTAGAGGAGCTCAACATGATTTTTTAGCCTCAAACAGAGAGTTTGTAAGCATGATGATTTCTGAGTAACAAGTTGTCAAAGATTGTTTCCCTTTTGTAATTTGGACTCTTAAGGGATCAAGTTGGTTGAACGTAGCATAGACCGATTTGACATGTTTGGGTGTGAAACAGGACCATGTATAGCATAAAAATTATCATTTAGACACATTGGAATAGTTCATTTGGTCACACAAGTTGTAAAATGAAAGTTGCACCACTTTGCAACTTTACACTACTTGCATTTGCCAACTTTCTCCTCAACTAAAAAGTCATCACCATGGGAAAATTCCTCTAAGATAAAAAAAACCAAGAGAGGTTATTGTAGATGGGTCAAATGTGATTTTGTAGCTTTAAATGAATAGTATTTAAGTGTCATGATTTCCACATAATAGCCTCTCAAAGATTTCAGCCATTTTTCACTTTGGACACTTAAAGGATCAAGCTAGTTGAACATAGCTTGAAGTGATTCAACATGTTTGAGTGTGGATAAGGACCATTCCTAGTGTAAAATTACCCATATGGATGTGTTTGAATAGTCTATTTGATAACATGAGTTATATAATGAAAGTTGCACCACTTTGCAACTTTACACTTGCATTTGACACTTTTTCTATCAAGTGAAAATTGTACACCATGAGAAAAAGACTCTGAGATAAAAAATAAAATGAGAGAGGTTATTGTAGAGGGGCCAAACACAATACCATGGCTTTATATGGATAATTTTTAAGCATCATAGTTTTTGAGTAATAGACCATCGAAGATTTCAACCATTTTGCACTTTGGACTCTTAAGGGATCAAGCCACTTGAACATAGTTAGGAGTGATTCAACATGTTTGGGTGTGAAAGAGGACCATTCCTAGCATAAAATTACCCATTCAAACATTTTGGAACATTTTTTTTGGTCACACAAGTTACATAATGAAATTTGCACCACTTTACAACTTTATGCTACTACATTTGACACTTTTTCCACCAAGTGAAAATTGGACACCATGGGAAAAAGACTTTGAGATAACAAAACCTGAGAGAGGTTATTGTAGAGGGGACCAACATGATCTCATGGCCTTAGATGGAGAATTTTTATGCATCATAGTTTTTGAATAATATCCCGTCGAAGATTGCATCCATTTTTCACTTTGGACTCTTAAGGGATCAATTCGTTTGAACGTAGCTCAGAGTGATTCAGTGTGTTTGGGTGCGAAAGAGGATCATTCCTAGTGTAGACATACCCATCTTAATGTGTTTGAATATTTTTTTTTGTCACACAAGTTATAGAATGAGACTTTCACCACTTTACAACTTTACACTACTTGCATTTGACACTTTTTCCATTCAATGAAAACTAGACACCATGGGAAAAAAATTCCAAGATAACAAAAATTGAGAGAGGTTATTGTAGAGGTGTCATAATTTATCTTGATACCGCAAACTAAATTCCCGTAATGGAAATGGTCTTTGAGTAGTTCAATTCATCAAATATTGTTTCTCTTTTGCAATTTGGATATTAAAGGATTGCGTTGCATGAATTACAAATGTTTGAGGGCAGCAATAAATTTCAAAATTTGAGTAAATAGCATTAAAAATGTTTGAGGGTAGTAATAAATAGGCACTATGGAACTAGATCCCAAACCCAATTACAAATGTTTGAGGGCATCCATGAATTTTTAGTTGGAAAAAAAGTGTGATGAACTTGTGGGGTACTTGAGTTAACTCATGTAACTTGAACAACATCTAACAAGTCATGCATGCTTCTATTACTTGTAAATATGACTATTTTTATGACAAGTTAACATTATTTTATGATATTATGCATAAAAAATGTTTACAAATTGAACTTATTAAATTTTTATGTGAATATATGGTATGCTATATTGATATTGATATATAATCATTAGGTGGATTTATTTTAATAAATGAGGTTTTTATAATATGATAGTCAATTGGTTCTAGTTATAATAGAGAGAGAATAAAAGACGAAAAAGAATGATTGGTAGCCATCAATGGTTATTACACTCACAATATTAATAATATGATGTTTACAATAAAATGAGATTTATTTGGTATTCATAATTCTTATGTGTGTGCTACAATTGTCTAATATGATTCATACACCAATATGACACAAGGTCTTCCTAGAACAAAACAATACTATGTACAAGGTATTCATGGCACAAAATAGGATTTGCCCCTAGTCAGGAATAAGACATGTGAGATGGAGTGGGGAGTGTGATGAAATGGGCGTTACATGTCAATCATTCCAAGCAATGGATAAGACAACCATTTATTATGAGGGATGGTGAAAAAGTCTGATTAGAATGATGGTAGACGAAAGAGCGAGTTTGACTATAGATGGCACTTGTTTGCTAGGTTTTCACCATGGTACTTATCCATAGCACCACCGAAGCGGTTTTCACTATTGGACGGATTATTTCTCTTTACTTTTTTGTTGTTTTTCCAAAAAAAAATTGGTGTTACAAAGACACTTGTTTGCTAGGTTTTCATCAAGGTAACCATTTTTTTGTTTTTTCATTTTTTTATATTTTTTTGGTTAAGACAAGAAACTCTCAAAAGCTACGCATAGAACCTTTTTAGATGTAGGTTGTTGATTGGTGACAAAAGTGGCTCTCCTTCAGGAGTAGAGAGTTGGTATGCTCCTAATCCCAAAAGCTTTTGTGACAATATAAGGCCCTAACTAGTTAGGTTCAAACTTTCCTATCTTTTCTCGTTCAGCTTGATTCTTGGGATTCTCCATTAAAACCAGGTCACCAATGTCAAAGTATCTATTTAGAACTTTCCTATTATAGCTTTGACGAAGATGATTATGATATTCTTACAAATGGTCTAGTTCTTTTTGTCTTCGTTCATCCAGTAATTCTAGCTCTTGTAATCTGGATACACAGTATTATTCATCGTCAATGTGACCTTTCAAGGATACCCTCAGGGAAGGAATTTCAACCTCAATATGTAAGATAGCTTTGGATCTAAATACTAGGGAGTATGGAGTGGCGCTGGTGGGGGTACAAATGCTTGTGCGGTAAGCCCATAAGGAAGGATTTAGCTGTAGGTGTTAGTGATGACCAATGTCATTGACAATCTTCTTTAGGATTCTAAGAATTGTTTTATTAGATGCCTCGGCTTGGCCATTACCTTGTGGGTAATATGGGGTGGAAAAATGATGTTTGATATGGAACTCTTCACATAGATGGTGTACTTCTTGGTTTTTAAATGGGAAGCCATTGTCTGTGATAATGGATTGGGGTACACCATATGAACAAATGATATAGTTTAAGATAAACTTGGATATTTGTGTGTCGGTGATGTAGGTCATGGGAATAGCTTTGATCCACTTGGTGAAGTATTCGGTAGCGGTTATGATGAATTTATGACCATTGGATGATGGAGGGTCTATCTTACTTATGAGGTCAAATCCCCATTGGGAAAAAGGTCATGGTGATGTAATTAGATGAAGCTCATGTGATGGTACTCTTATCAAATCTCTGTGTATCTAACACTGTCGACATTTCTTTACAAAGATATATGAGTCTTTCTCCATTGTAGGCCAATAATAACCTAATCTCATAATCTTATGGGCTAAAGTAGGACCACTCGAATGGGATCCACGTATACCCTCATGCACCAATCGTAAAGTTTTGTGTGCTTCTTCACCATCGAGAGATCTCATTAGGGCGTTATCTAAGGTATGTCTATACAAGGTATCTCTGATGATGGTGTATTTAGCTAACTTATGGATAAAGGTTCGGCATTGGTTATTTGACAGGTCCAGAGGTAAGGTTTGGTCAGTTAGATAGTCGAATATGTATTTATACCAAGGGGAAGTAGGACCAACAATTGTACACACCATCACAGAATCGGGGACATCATAGGTGGGGACCAACAGTTGTTCAACCAAAAACTCAAACTTAGGCATGTTACTCAGAATATCCAATAAGGAACCCACAACTGCCATAACATCTGCAGCCCTATTTAGAATACATGGTATTTTATGAAATGAAATATCATCAAAGTACTACTTGAAACTGTCATCCATATGCTTGTAAGGGGCAAGTTTCTCATCTTTAGTCTCATAATCATCATTTACTTGTTGGACTACTAGTTGAGAATCGCCAAAAACATGTAAACTCTTAATCTTCCATTGTAGGGCCATTTTTAATCCTATCACTAAGGCTTCATACTCTGCTATGTTATTGGTGCAAGGGAAAGCAATCCTGAATGATTTAGGAATGGTGTCGACTTGAGGTGTAACAAATAGAATACCTGCTCCTGAACCACATTCTGTATGTGACCCATCAAAGTATAATTTCCATTCAGTTCTAGTGGCAATGTTAAAGATAAATTTGTTAGAAAAATCCACCACTAAAGGATGGTTTGCCTTCATGAATGCATCTTCTAACCGATCTGCAATCACTTGTCCCTTTATAGCCTTCCTCTCCACATATTGAATGTCATACTCGCTAAGTATCATAACCCATTTAGCCAATCGACATGTTAATGTTGCCTTACTTAGGAGATATTTAAGGGGATCAATCTTTGTGACCAACATTGTTTGGCGATTGAGCATATAGTGCCAAAGCTTTTGAGTAGCAAATACTACTGTAAGACAATAATTTTCTATGTTTCTATAGTTTAATTCATATCCTACCAAGGTACGATTGATGTGGTATACTTCTCTCTCATGACCTTGATCATCATGTTGTGCAATAAGAGATCCTAATGTTGACTGAGTTACTGAAATGTATAATATCAATGGCTTTCCATCTGTAGGTGGCAATAAAATAGGTGGGGTGAGAAATTAATCCTTATTTTTTTGGAAAGCTTCCTGAAATTTAGGTGTCCACACAAACGGTACTCCTATCTTGAGCAAATGTTGAAATGGGTGTATTTTTTCTGCCAGTTGTACAATCAAACGCCTGATGGACTGTAATCTTCCCTCTAGTGTTCTTAGTTGACCAATGCTAACATGGGGAGTTATTTCTATGATAGCTCTTACCTTCTCTAGATCTACTTCAATGCCTCTTCGGGAAATGATATACCCTAAAATTTTCCTTGATTTCACTCCAAAGACACACTTCTTCGACTTTAGCCTGACGTTGTAATTCTCTAGCCTCTAGAATATCTTGTCTAGAACCTTCAAATGATCTTCCCTTGTTTTTGATTTAGCTATAATTCCATCTACATAATCTTCCATGAGAGTGTGTACAAAGTCATGGAAAATCATAGTCATTTCCCATTGATAGGTAGCTCCTGCGTTCTTAAGCCCAAAAGGCATAACATTCCAATAGTATGTGCCCCATGGACACATGAAATTTGTCTTGTGTTGGTTTTCAGCTGTGATTTTGATCTGGTTATATCCAAAGAAACCATCCATGAGGGACAGCATCTTGTGTCCTACTATAAGATCTACTATCATGTCTATGTTCGGCAAAGGGAGGTCATCCTTAGGACATACCTTGTTTATGTCTCTAAATTTTGTACAAATGCGGATGCCCCCAGTTGGTTTAGTCACTAACACAAGATTCAAAATCTAGTCTGCATAGTCTATAGTTATTATAAATCCAACATCCAAGAGTTTCTTAAGTTTTGCTTTGACCAGTAGAACAATCTATGGATGCATTTTCCTTAACTCTTGTTTGACTGGCTTAATACCTAGTTGTAATGGTAGATGGTGCAATATAAGGTCTAGATCCAACCCAGGCATGTCAGTGTATGACCATGCAAAGTTTATCTATCTTTTTGTGAATTATTCCTTAAACTCAGATTGTTTTTCCTTTGTTAATGATGCTGCAAAGTATATGTGCTGAGGGTTTTCTTCTGTATTTATGTTGACTACAATAGACTCTTTTACTAGAATTGGTGACTTTTCCTATTCTACAGGGAGAATATTTAAACCTCTATCCTTAAGTACCTCAAAGAGGTTTTCGCCCTCGGATATGTCCTTTATTTTGACTGTTTCTTCATCCAAAGGTGCCTTTCGGTTTTCACCTAGGGACGCATCATTTTTCTCATTTTCATCATTTTTCTTTTTATTTTCATTTTTTCAACTAGAGGTGTAAATAGAATCCCCAAAATATTCTTTGTCATCCAAGTCTATGGTAAAACTAGCTTTATGATCCCCTCTTGGTATGCCTTCTCGAAGTCCCATGAACTCAGCAATTGCTTCGTCATTTTCGATTGTATCTATGATGGGTCTACCTTGTTGATCCCAGTCGATAAGTTTGGGATATATGAGAGGCATGTCATCATCAGAGTTATTAAAGGTAGAAGCTGACAAAGTGAATATAGAGTGGTTGACCTAATCATAGAAGTTTTAGACAAACTCCTTCTTGTTCATTTTCCTGACTATCATAAGGGTTGAGTCATCAGAAGATGGTTTGGCAGGTTCCCAAGATGCACGATCAAGGGTTTCCCAATAATAGTTTTTATGCCATTCTTATTTAGACAAGTGCTTCCTATGATGGGGACTAGATGGTTTTGGTACAGGTTTTATCTTTAGGTCCAATTCTCCAAAGAGATCATCTATGTTCATGGTACTGGTAGAGGAAAAGGAATCCCATTCACAATCGCTTGAGTTGGGAGATTCATCGTAAATTGGGGGAAGTGATTTGTGAGACTCATCATAAACTAGACAAAGTGGTTTGTGAGATATCTTGATGTCTACATAAGCACTTACTTCCTTTTGAAATGGTGATGAAGTACTAGGAAACCCAATTCTAAGAAGTTGAAACCCTAGCCCTAGGTATTTCAGTTGTGGTGAGACAATGATCGATTTTGTCCTTCCATTTTGATGTAGTCCTAACCAATGGTTCCCATCATAGCCTTCATTTTGCATTATTTTAAAGCCTTTTCCATATTGGTCTTAGCTATTTGAATAGATGGTGAGGGTTATTCATTTTCTTCTTCATACAACCAAGAGGTAATATCACCTTGATCCACAATTTCTTCACTTAACTCTCCCCATTTGGTCAATGTCATTGTAGGGGGAACACAAAATGTGACTACTAATTATCTTCTATTTGCCATGGGTAAGCCATATGCCTTAGGTGAAACTAGTTGACTGACACAGTATGACGCCTTTATGTAATATTCGCCACAACCCTTGTCTTGGATCTCGACCTTAGGAGTTTTGATGGTGGTTTGAATTAAATGGACTTAGTAAGATGTGATGGGTCAACATATAGGGCTAAAGTGGATGATGAAGCTTCTTTGTTAACTAGTACTTGCCATTGTGGAATTTCCCTTCGGCTTGTACAATATTGAAAAGGATCGGGATCATCGTCAATCGTGATCTTGGTGCCATTATATGGGAATTTAAGACAATGGTGATATGTTGAAGGTACAATTTTCATTCCGTGTATCCCAAATCTACCTAATAATAGATTGTATGGAAGGGTGAGATTCAAGACTTGGAAGCTGGTGTTCATAATTGTTGGGCCAATTCTAATAGCGAGTGTGACAACTCCTTTGGATGATCTTTCCTTATCATCATAAGCCTTGATGACTATACTCTTAGAGGTGTCTACACATTCTTCTGAGAATCCTAATGCCTTAACTAATTTTAGGGTACATAGGTTCAAACCTGCTCCTCCATCTACCAAGACTCATCTGACTTTGGTTTGATGGACTATGACTTCAAGATGTAATGGTTCATTATGATCAGACTTCTCGGTTGAGTAATCTTATTGGGAAAATGTAGCATGATGCGAGTTGGTTAAATATCCCACCATTTCTTCAAAACAATTGACATCTAAGTTTGTAGGAACAGTCGTGTTTTGCAAAGCTTTGTCAAGAATGACTTGATTCTCAGGTGATAAAGTCAATAGTTCCAAAATGGATATTTGTGTGGGGGTTTTGTTCAATTGATCAAGGAGATTGTATCTAAACTTGGAAGTCTATGTAGGTGGCTCAGAAGAAGGACCTGGAAAGTAATCTTAGTTATGTGTGTGTTTACAACACGTTCTAGGTGCTTCTTAATGATGATGGTATTGACATTTTCATTTGTAGCTTGGAGGTGATTTATAATCATTCCTTTACCATAGTCATACTTGGTATTGGTATAATTGGCTGATGGATTATTCTTGGTTCCTGAACTGGAGGCTTTTCCTTTTGTGTGGTCATGTAATGGGTCTAAGAAGATCTTATGATCAATGTTCTTAGTATTTTTATGCCCATTGACCTCTATGGTTTTGTTTTCAACAAAGTCTTGTATAATATTCTTTAGTTGTCGACATTGTTGTAGGTTGTGTCCCTTTGTGCGATGATAGTCACAATAGGCATTGTCATCCCACCATGAAGCTTTAAACTTTCCACGATCATATTCTCGTGGTTCCAAAGGTTTAATGAGATTATGTTTAATCAACTCTTTGAAAACTATCTCGATTGGTTTCCCTAAAGGGGTAAATTCACGTGTAGGAAATCTCCTTTGTGGTAGTTGTTGCTGTGAATCTTGGACATAATTGGTTGTTTGATCTAGACTATTCATCATGTCTGGATTTTGGTTGTAACCTCTAAGTGTGATAAATGGTCCCATATATATGGTTTTAGCATCAACAATTTCATCATTCATAACATTTTTGTTTCTAGACCAGAATTTGTTTCTATCGTTTGGTGCGTTTTGGTGTTGGACAACTAGGTTTCTACCTAGTACTTTTACTTATCCTTTATCGATAAGGCCTTTTTCAAGGATGATGCCCTTTTGTACCAAGTCTAGGAATGAAGTACAACAATGTACCCGTAAGTCACCTCTTAGCTTTGGATTGATGTTTTCAAGGAATATCGTGACCTTCTGTTTTTTGGGTATTTCAACTGGACATCTGCTAGCTAGACTTCTCCATCTTTGGAAGAAAGTGGTGAAAGTTTCATTGTCTTCTTGTGTCATGTGGCACAAGGTTGCTATTGTTACTTCATTGTCTATCTTAAATTAAAAGTGTTTGACAAAATTCTCAGCTAATTCACCCCAGGATCGTATGTCATATGGTAATTTAGAAAACCATTCCAGTGTTATCCCTATGAGGGTTCGTAGAAATAGTCACATCAGGTATGTGGGGTCATATGATATTTCCATGCATGTCGTTGAGAATTCTTCCTCCCATTATACTTAGACAAATTCGGTATAATGTATCCATGGGGGAAAGCTATCATATAAACAATTTTGTCGAATCGACATGGACATAGATCTTGCACTGAGATAGTTCGTTTGCCTGACATAAACATGTTGTCCATCTGTTGTTGGAGAATTTGCATTTGGTTTTGGAGGAAATCTACTTGTGTTAGGGACATGTTGTTGGCATTGTTTGGATCAATGTAGATATTTTTAAATGCCATGTTTTGTGACGGGTTGTGATTTGGAGAGGGAATATATCCCATTAGAATGTTCTAATTTGGATTGGGGATATTTCCCATTTGAATATTCTTATTTGGTATAGGAATATTCCCCATTTGAATGTTCTAATTTGGATTGGGAATATATCTTGTCTGTATGTTCTGATTTGGATTGGGAATATTTCCAGTTTGCATGTTCTGATTTGGATTGGGAATGTATCCTGTCTGCATGTTATGATTTGGTATAGGAATGTTTCCTATCTACATGTTCTGATCTGGTATAAGAATATTTCTTGTCTGCATGTTCTGATTTGGTATAGGAATATTCATGCCAACTTTGGATCTTTTACTAGTCATGTTGGTGCCAAAGGGGTTTGATGAAGTTTCTCCCGTAGTAAATTGTAAACCTTGTCTAATGTTGAAAGGGGTTCGGTTCACAATTGATGATGTCTGAGTTGGTATGCCAGTTGGTATTTTTGTGGTGATTTGGGGAATAGAAACACTTGACATCACGGTTTGTGCTGGTTGAATAGGCGATGTTTGCAAAGTACAAACATCAAATCCTATTGGTAGTTTGGCACCTTCTTCTAGCAACTTTGCTAGATATTTTTGGGGATCATTTGCAAAAAATTCATCCATAAAGGATGCGAATTCAAGATCTTGTACTATTGTGTCTATGTCTTAAATGTAAATTTTTCCATGTGTGTCCCTAGTGACGTGTTTTTCAAGCAAAGGTCTGTGTGGTCTTTCTTTCCCTGATGGTTGATTGGCGAAAGGATTAACAAATTCGCTAGGGTCCGACATTGCTTTTTGTTTCTTTTCAGACCTTGTTTCGACCATGAAAAGTTGTTCAAAATGGGGTAATGCAGACTATGTCTAAAAATTGATATGTCCTATGTCTATGTTTTTGGATTTTCTGACAATAAAGGATGTTGCTAAAAATGATTTCTAAAATGACGCATACCAAGATGACGTATGATAGGATGAACAATATGCAAAATTTTGAGTAGACTATGATGGTAAATGATTCTAAAATGGGTATAACCTACCACCTATGGAATAAATGCATGCAAGGATTTGAATTTAACCAAGGAACCTGATTGTAGGACAAAGACAGTTGACAAGATGAATTTTCCAAACTAGACTGTTGAGCTGGAAAGATTCACAAATAGGATTAAAGCGACTAGGTTCAATTATTGTGACAAATCAGGACATGAACATATCCAATGACGAGGAAATTTATCTATTCTATGATATGAAATTTCCTAGGGAGTATCTATATGCATGCAACTTAGGATGACTATGACTAGGACGTATATGACACCTAATAATGCAAGGTTCTTGAGCAAAGTTTTCTAGTTTTTGTCCAAGGTTGATCTTAAGAAACAAAAGCAAAAATGATAGTTATGTTTTAGACTCGACTTGTAGTTTGCTAAGTTTTTTGTTAACAGTCAAATGCAGTTCACCTATCAGTTGTGGTTCTAATTTTGACTGATGCGGTTTACCAATGTACATGTGGTGATTTGACTAAAACATAGTTTTGAATGTCGATCGATGATTTGGACTTGTGATAGATGTGGTTTATGTTTTGACAGATGTGACTCACGGTAATAGTTGTGACTCAGAATAACGACTTTGTGAATCTAAATTTGTTAATAGACACATGCGGTTTTTCCCTTGACAGATGCGGCTTGCATATACATAGGCGACTCAAATTTTGACAGTTGCGGCTTGTAATACTTAGACTGAACTTGCTGACTTTTTTTTTTGATAGACACATGCGACGTTTCCAATGATAGATGCGGCTTGCATATACACATGTGACTCAAAGTCTGACAGTTGCGGCTCGTAATACTTGGACTGTGTAAAACAGACTTTTCTGATAGACACATGCGATGTTTCCCCTAACAATTGTGACTCGCTAGGACAGATGCGGTGTTAAAATTGACAGTTGTGTTTTTCTAAAGATTGTTTTCCGACTGATTCTATTTGTTGATCAAGTTTTTTTTTTGGCGAATACAGCAAAAACAATCACAAAAATCAATGTATTTTCAGTTTGTGATGATAGAACTATTAAGACCAAAAAAAATTACAACCTAGGCTTTGTGGACAATACTTGTTGAGTTCTTACTTAGATTTCTCTAGCTATGTATATTCAAGGCGGATGAATAGTAGCTTGACCCCACTGGCTCCCCTCCATGACACTCACTTATACGAGGAAGCCAAGCTACTATACCCATGAAACTCCGATGACATACATCTTATTTCCACACATGAGTCGTAAGAATGTAAGACGACTTCACTGGTCCAAACTTGTTGTACTAGAAAATACGTAGGATTTTGGAAAAACTACAACATGGTGTTTAGTAAGGGCTTTCCATTCATGGGGCACTATTCAGCTTGGCAAGAGACCATTTCTGCCCTTCTCATCAGAATAGTGAGCGTGATTTCTGGGCTTTCTCCATAAATCCATTTTTATATACCGGGTGGAAGTCGTTGGCTAAAACATGTTACCGATCTCAGTCGTCTTGGGGTGAGTAATTTTTCCCACCAAGACAGGCCCAAATTCTAAAGTCAGTAACCATTTCTCTTACACCCAAGATCACATGACTACACAAGGGGAGAGGATACTTCAGTATATCGAATAGTAAAGGGTGACATAAATGTGCTTTCACACCAAACAAGGAAGACACTGATTCTTTTTAATCAAAATGACAATTATCTAACTAGCAAACAAAAAGCTTACTAAATAAAGTTAACAAATTCATTAGGTCCTACATGCAAACTAATCAGTAGTTGGTTGTTTTGGTCTCTTCGACTTTCATCCTGCAGAAAATAATGGTTTTTTATTTTATATGGTCTTCTATGCTTTGTCTTGCAAAAACTAAGTTAATCCACCTTGACACAGCTGTAAACAAACATTAGTGAAAATCAAAATAACAAAAAAAAAATGAGAATGAAAATGCGAATGTATGGAAATGAATAAACAATGAAAAATTGATTACCAGGAAGATGCGACGTTTTGAGCCATAGATGCGAATCGATCTTGACAAGAAAATGCAGTTCATGTTGACATTTAGACATGGTGCGGATTGTTGACAAGATGATGCGGTGCAAATTGTCATGGATGCAGTACAGAATGGTAGATGCGTCGCAGAATATGGCAGATGCAGTTCGCGAAGACAGATGCGTCATTTATTTGAACAGATGTAGTGTGTTGTATGATTACCTACAAAAACGGAAAATGGAAAAACGAAAAGAGATGTTGCTTGAATTTGAAGCATGTTCACATCGGGTTCACCAAATGTATGACCTAGATTTTTTGGAGATTAATGCTAATAGCTGCATAGATTACAATAATCAATTCTAAACTAACAAACAATCTAAATCAAAAACAACAAAGAACGAATAAGTAAACATAAATAAACTAAACAAATTAATTGGAAAGCTCTCACCAAATATGTGTTCACTCCTTCGAATTATCTAGATTGCCCTTCTCCATTTTTTTGTTTTAGTATTCTTGCCCTCAGATTTTTAGTATTGATGCAAGCATAACCTTATTGAATGTCTAAGAAAAATATTGAAGATAATTTTCTTCTCAAAGTGTATGATTTTGGGAGGAGGAATAATGATAATGACAGGCCTTTTATAGATTTTGGGTTTTTGAATGATTAGCTCAGATTCAAAGAGAGATCGATGGATGAGATTGATGAATGTCATTCGATGTGAGTTATGTGTCAGATAGAACATGAGTTAGAAAATACTACAAGATAAAGACTAAATTAGAACGATAACTTAATCTTGTGTCAAGACTATTCGAAAATAGAAAGAACAAGAGTTCCAAATCTTAATCTTCAGTTAAGAGTCTTCAAAAAATAGAAGAAATAGACTTTGAGTGTCAAAGAAAAAGTTAGAACTCAAAGATGAAGAATTTGAATGCATATATGAATTAATTAATTAATTATTTAAAGATATTTAATTAATAAACTCGTTTATGCACATGAGTTAAAACTAGTTAACTAACTAGTTGTGACGGAGAGTCCTCTCGTAGAGACGATCAAATACCAAACCCAGAGATAACTAGTGGATTTAAAAATAGATCTTGAGTCAGAAGGTGAGTGAATGACTTAGATAAAAAAATGATAGAAGAATATGACATAAATTATTAATAAATGAATTAAATGTTAATTTAATTGAGCATTTGAAAATGAAATATTTCATTAAATAAATAAAGATAATTTATTTAATTTGACTATTAAAAAGGATAAATTGAATAGATTGCATAATAACTATTTAATTATAGATAAAGGGGTTAAATGAATAATTAAATAATAAATATTTAATTATAATTGAAATATGACAAAGGGGTAATTAAATAATAAATTATTTAATTAAGAAGAAAGAATTAATTAGTTAGCGACATAATTGAATAATTATGATTTATTTAATTAATCAAGTTGAATAAAGGTCATTTATGAATTAATTAAAAAGCGGTATTTAATTAATAGAGGAAATATGTATTAGAAAGGGTAATTAAATAATAGACATTATTTAATCATGACCATGGATAATAGAAAATTATGTCGAAAGTGGTGTTCGTAGGCCTAGACCAAATTTCAGTGTCTATAGAAAAAATAGAAAAAGTTTATTGTGGAGGGGACCAACATGATTTTGTAGCCTCAAATAGAGAGTTTGTAATCATGATGATTTCTGAGTAACAGGTCGTCAAAGATTCCTGCCCTTTTGCAATTTGGACTCTTAAGGGATCAAGCTGGTTGAACATAGCATGGAGTGATTCGATATGTTTGGGTGTGAAATAGGACCATGTATAGCATAAAAATTATCATTTAGACACATTGGAATAGTTCGTTTGGTCACACAAGTTGCAAAATGAAAGTAGCACCACTTTGCAACTTCACACTATTTGCATTTTACAACTTTCTCCTCAACTAAAAAGTCATCACTACGGGAAAATTCCTCTCAGATAGAAAAAACCAAGAGAGGTTATTGTAGAGGGGTCCAATGTGATCCTATAGCTTTAAATTACTAGTTTTTAAGTTCATGATTTCCATGTAATAGCCTGTCAAAGATTGCAGCCATTTTGCATTTTTGACACTAAAGGATCAAGCTAGTTGAACATAGCTTGAAGTGATTCAACATGTTTGGGTGTGAAAGAGGACCATTCCTAGTGTAAAAGTACCCATATGTATGTGTTTGAATAGTCTATTTGGTAACATAAGTTATATAATGAAAGTTGCACCACTTTGCAACTTTACACTACTTGCATTTGACACTTTCTCTATCAAGTGAAAACTATACACCTTGAGAAAAAGACTTTGAGATAACAAAAAATAAGAGAGGTTATTTTAGAGGGGCCAAACAAAATCCCATGGACTTATATGGAGAATTTATAAGCATCATAGTTTTTGAGTAATAGACCGTCGAAGATTTCAACCATTTTGCACTTTGGACTCTTAAGGGATCAAGCTGCTTGAACATAGTTAGGAGTGATTCAATGTGTTTGGGTGTGAAAGAGGACCATTCCTAGCATAAAATTACCCATTCAAACATGTTGGAACAATTTTTTTGGTCACACATGTTAGAGAATGAAAGTTGCACCACTTTACAACTTTATGCTGCTACATTTGACACTTTTTCCATCAAGTGAAAATTGGACACCACGAGGAAAAGACTCTGAGATAACAAAAACTGAGAGAGGTTATTGTAGAGGGGACAACCATGATCTTGTGGTCTTATATGGAGAATTTTTATGTATCATTATTTTTGAATAATAGCTCGTCGAAGAGTGCATCCATTTTTCACTTTGAACTCTTAAGGGATCAAGTCGGTTGAACGTAGCTCAAAGTGATTCAGTGTGTTTGGGTGCAAAAGAGGATCATTCCTAGTGTATACATACCCATCTGAATGTTTTGGAATAGTTTTTTTGGTCACACAAGTTTTAGAATGAAATTTGAACCACTTTACAACTTTACATTGCTTGCATTTGACACTTTTTCCATTAGGTGAAAACTAGACACCATGGGAAAAAGATTCCAAGATAACAAAAATTGAGAGAGGTTATTGTAGAGGTGTTATATTTGATCTTGATACCTCAAATTAAATTCTCATAGTGGAAACGGTCTCTGAGTAGTTCAAGTCATCAAAAATTGTTTCTCTTTTGCAATTTGGATATTAAGGGATTACGTTGCATGAATTACAAATGTTTGAGGGCAGTAATAAATTTAAAAATCTGAGTAAATAGCATTAAAAATGTTTGAGGGCAGTAATAAATAGGCACTATGGAACTAGATCCCAAACCCAATTACAAATGTTTGAGGGCATCCATGAATTTTTAGCTGGAAAAAATGTGTGAAGAACTTGTGGGGTACTTGAGTTAATCCATGTAACTTAAACAACATCAAACAATTCATGCATGCTTCTATTACTCATAAATATGATTATTTCTATGACAAGTTGACATTATTTTATGATATTATGCATAAAAAATGTTTACAAATTGAACTTATTAAATTTTTATGTGAACATATGATATGCTATATTGATATTGATATATAATCATTAGGTGGATTTGTTTTAATAAATGAGGTTTTTATAATATGATAGTCAATTGTTGCTAGTTATAATAGAGAGAGAATAAAATAATAAAAAGAATGATTGGTAGTCATCAATGGTTATTACACTCACTATATTAATAATATGATGTTTACAATAAAATGAGATTTATTTGGTAGTCATAATTCTTATGTGTGTGCTACAATTGTCTAATATGCTTCATACACCAATATGACACCCAAGTTCTTGTACTTGTAGTCATAATTCTTTATCAAAACTATCAAGTGGTAATACAAAATCATGACAAAAAATTCAACCTATGTAAATTCCAACACCCCACTTAAATTAAATATTAAATCAATGTGCCCCATTTTCATGCACACAAACTTAGCTTATAAGATTCTCTTACTATAACCAATAATAGGATTCAAGGATGCCTTAGGTACTCTGTTCTCATAGATCTTTTATAATGTCACTCATACATTCGAGATTCTCTTATAATGTTTACATCATAGGTGCTCATGATGAGGTTAACTTCAAATTAATAACTTGAAATTCCCTTGCTAAGCTTGACACACACTTTTATAATGTCTACATCATAGGTGGTCATGATGAGGTTAACTTCAAATGAATAATTTAGTACCATCTACTAGTCTTGGATTTGGCATATACTTTATAAGTTCATTTTAGATTATTAGCTCCCACCTAAACAAAGAAAAGAGATTGTAAATATTAATAATCACTTAATGAATTCAAATAAACATGTGATATGTCAATAATATAAAACTTGTGTTCTCAATTATGCAATATATCTTATAACTTATCACTAGTCAATCTAGTCCATTGAATATCTTAAAAAGTAATCTTAATATTAATATCAAGCATACCGCCCATCTATCAATATTAAACTTTAGAGGGTCCTCGAAGTAATGAGGATCAACATGAATAGAACGTAACCAAAGTATTTCTTTCCATCCTTTTCAAAACTTGTAACTTGTTTAAAAACAACACAATTTAATCTTCCACTTAGTTTACTAATCTATTGAGAATATCCTACATCAATTTTATTTGCATATTTTTGAGAAAAAATAAAATACCATTGAACTTTGTATCCTTTTCCATAGTTATAAACATAAAGTGTGCTACATTTACAAGTTTGATATCTTCATCAATCATTAACATACATAATATAAACATTAGACAATAGCATTGGCATCACATAATTTGCATCATACAAATTAATGTACATACTTACAAATTAATAAAAACCAATGTGCATTCTTACAAATTAATCCAATGAACCATTCGGGTCTGCTCTACTCTTTATTTTGTCAAGTATTACCTCATGGTCAAACTCACACACCTTCCCCAATGTCTTGTTCAAAGGTCTACCCCCATATTTGATCAAATGAACATTGGATGCCATGACAAGGTTCAAGTAATGAAGAAACTTTTGAATCATGTCAAAGTCTTGAAATAGACAAACATTAACACTCTTATGTGGGTATCTTCTAAGCCATATTCCAATAACAACCACTAATCCTATAGGGTATTCAATGTTTTCTCCATCTATAACTAGGGCCTCCAATTTAGTTTTGGCCTCAACACAATGACACAAGTAATAATCCATTCCCTCTTTGTTGTCTTCATCTACAATAAATACATAAACATTCCCTACATTGATATGTGCAGAAAATTAGATGAAATTATTCAAAATTATAAATACACTACAAAGTATGATAACAATAGGAATTTCAAAAACTATGCAAGTAAATATATTACCTAGTTGAACTAGATCTGATATATGGTAAAATTCAATGATGATTCCATCTATGTTAGTTCCAATGTTGTGAGAGGGTGATACTTGTTAAGTGGGCTAAGATAATTTAACCACCATTTCTCAACCCACTCCTTTGTCTCACACTCATCCTAGGCTTGCATTGTACATGAAGAATAAAATTAGGCCATCTTCTACATATGGATACTCCATGAACCTACATTTGAGTTGAGGAAAGAGTGTAGCTTACTTGATCCTATCAATGTACAACAATCCTCGTATGGTGCAATATTAGTATCATCCATCAACCAAAAAATCTACAAGCTGAAGACTTACCTTCATTACCTAGACCCATCAAAGCATTACACCACTCGATGATTGATTTTGCATCTGTCAACTTTGCACTGTCTTTATACTTTAACTCTTCTCATGCTAGTGCTCTTTTGACACATGCTCCTGTACAATCATGCTTCTCATTTCCATGCCTAACCTCAAAAAAGTTCCACATATCTTGAAAACCTATAATGGCATGCATCTAGATCAACCAGTAGAATATTTATGAGTTCTTGAACTATGTTGCACAATTATTTGACCATATTATATGTTAACTATATGTTATGCCCCTCTAAGCCAAATCTTTGTAGAATAATTGGAAGCAACCTTGCACAAACTCTAGAGAATGTATGTGATCATCACTAATATAAAAGTAGTACTACATCAATACCTTCCTTTGGTCCTCTATACTATCAGCTGGATGAATGAATGCTATGTGCACAAATATAGAAACCTGTGTGGAGTTGTAATATTTTGATTGCACCTCACATTATGGTTGTAGAGTGTAATTCTTTGCAAATTTGAACACTAAAACTATGCTACCAACTGCAAATGTGTCCTTGCATAACTTGAATTTCAAGTCCAACCATCGAACTCTATGGATATTCCTTGCATACTCATACATTATACTATCACAAAATTTAGACATAAACTAATACACTAGAATCTTTTGAATAACTAAATCACACCTTTTTTCTTGATTACCATCTTTTGTAACATATTCCATTGTTTTATACTTCCCAAACTCTACTAGTTGTTTTCCAACCATATGTGTGCTTTCCATATGTTCACATACTAGCATATGTTGCAAGCCACTAAAATGCTGGCATGAACCATCCAAGCATAGTTTCATATAGAATATTTGGCCATCCTTTCTTTCACATAATTTTTTTGATAAGAACTCTCTTGAAGATGTTGGTGGGGCATGTATGCCACAATATTTTAAAACATCGTTAGTATGCAAATCGAAACATATAGAATAATAAACATCATAATGGTTAGAGAATTCAATATCTAATCTACAACAAGTAGTGCATGTGTGATTTATCTTGACATAAAATGGTTTAATAATTTAAAAATATCTTTGAAAATTTTGAATTTGAGAATAATCCTCTTAAAATGCTTTGTATTTGTCTCATGGTTCTAACTACCAATTATCCTTCATACCACATCCCTTTGATTCAAAGATGGCCTTGTTTTATTCTTCCAATAGTCTTCAATTAGTGTTCTCAATTCTTCAACAATTAGTTTATTTTTCTGTGGGAGTCTCCCCAAGAATTCCCATAATTCAGTTGAATCGGTGACATCAATTCTTTGGCAACTTTGAATAGCTTTTGATTACATTTTGCTATTAATTCTTAATTGTTGACTCATCTTTCTAATGAGACAAGATATCCTTGTTTGATTACTTACCAAAGTTGATATAATGACATGTCAGGTAACACTACTATCTTTTGAGCATGAGGTCTTACCCACAATCTCATAAGCATCTATTAGATTCTTCACAATATTATTTTCACTTGAATCATTCAATATTCTCAACCCAAGAATCTTCATGATATTTCTATACTTTATACCTCTCATCATTTCAAAAAATAGTTGACATCTTGTGGTCTCATTTAACTTTTCAAAGAACAATTTGTTGCAAGAATGGAAAAATGAATGAAAGTGTTGCCATTGATGTCAACCAGTCAATTGGTTATCTACAAGATGTTTTTGGTTCTATATGTTGAGGATATTGAGAAAATTGTATTAAAGGAAGTTTACATTTATTTAGGATGATGATCCAGTACTTGTTCCTATAGTTGTGTGGTTTAGATACATTAGTCATTATTGTTGAAGGTTTCTATATCCAGATTCTTGGAAATTGGTTCTTTGTGAAGTTCGAGTTGTGTTCACCAAGTGTGAACTATGATTTTTGTGTTTTGGTTGAGTTCTAGAAGAAATGTTGTTGGTCCTGATTTCTCTTTGATGAAGTCTTTTGACTTGTGGTTGTAGAGATAAGATGTTCTAATTGTATTGAAGATATTTCTATTTCTTGAAGTTTCAGGCTTAATTGTTCTATGTGTTTTATATTGGTTTGGCCAATCATGTGTTAAGCACTATCTTCAAAGTTGATGAAGCATGTTGGATATATTATGGGTCTTAGTGAAGCATGTGTTTTGGTTGCCCTCATTTTAATTCCACCCTAGGAAGTTTTGGCATTGACCTAATTTAAATTTGAATTTGGATGGTCGACTTTGTATCTTTTCAAGGTTGGAGATAGTATAAATACATGATGACCTAGCAATGAAGAATGTACAACAGAAAAGAAGGAAGATGAGTGAAACAACAGACGTGAATTTGATGCTATTCAGAAAGTGTGTGAGTTATGTGTGTGGTAGATCAGTGTGAAGCCTAATGTTGAGTTTATAGATGCAATGAGTAGAAGGTGAACTTTATCATTCATTCAATTTGATCAGTGATTGTGGTGGAATACTTTCTTGCATTGGGATTGTTGTCTCTCTCTAACAAGTCTTCTTTGTATTTTGTGTATCTCTATAGTAGTGAGCCCTCTGAGTTGTAGCCCTATTGGATAGTGAGTCCCTATTGTAGGTAGTGATCCTTATCTCATTGAGTGATCCTTTTTGTAATAGGTTTTGATATTCTCTATAGTTTGAGTTAATCCTCACTATTTTTTTTTCCCTCATTGGGTTTTCCACATAAATCTTATGCTATTGTGTTTGTGTATTGGATTTTATTTTCTACATTGGTGTTTGATGATTAATAAATTAAGCAGTTTATGTATTAGTTTTGGTAATTGAATTGAAGGTTATAATCTATGACAACTAATTCACCTCCCTCACAGTTATCCTATTCAACAATTCGTATCAGAGCTTGGTTCCTTGGTGAAGAGCTTAACCAGTTGAGGAAGGTACAAGATGGCTAGCAAAATGATCTTTGATTATCCAAGGTTTGATGAAACTAATTATGGTATCTGGAAAGTATTGATGGAGGAATATCTAGAGTATTATGGATATTATTTGGAGAAAGCTTACAAGAATCCTTACACTTCTTCTACAAATGCTCTGAGTACATCTAAAGAAATCAAATTACATGAACCAAAGGTAAAATTCATCTTGAAGAATAGTCTGGTACATTTTGAGTTGATTAAGGTTCAAAATTTAAACACAACTAAGAAATTTTGGGATGCTTTAGAAAGAGCACATGATGGTGATAAAAGAGTTAAAGAGGTGAAATTATAGAATATGGAAACATAGTTTGATCTTATACACATGTTTGAAGATGAAAATCTCAAATCTTATGTATAGAGATTGGATGAGGTAGTGGTTGGAATGTGATATCTTGGCACTACTATAGATGAAACTGGGATTATACAGAAGATTCTCAGAACTATTCCTGATGTTTATAGTGAAAATATGAGTGCTATTGAGTAGACTATAGATTAGAAAGAATTGTACTAAGAATCTACTGTTAGGATTTTTGACATCTTATGAGATGAGGAAACTGAGTCTAAGAAATGGAGGCAAAACATAGAGTGATTTTAAAGCTATAAAAAATGAAGATCTGGATGAAGAAAACTTTGATAAAATAGAAACTAACTTTGTAAGAAGAATGAGAAAAGGCTTTGGTAAGTATGGAGGTAATTTTCCCTTTAAGTTCTTTAGTTGTGGATAAATAGGTCACTATGTTGCAAAGTGTTTGGAAAGTGCTAAAAGAAATAAACAAAGATATGAGAAATAAAATAAAGGAAAGAAGATTAATAGATCTTACTATGTAAATGATAATTCTAGTATTTCAGATGAAGATTCAGAATATGAAGATCTAGATGACAATGAATGCTTGTTCTTGGTGATTAAGGATGAACCTACTTCTACTAATTCTGAAAAATAGGTAAACGGAAGTCCCCCAAAGAAGGAGAAGGAGAAAAATGAAGGTATGGTTATCTCTGCCCTACATGCTAAATAAGAAAATAAATTTTGGGTAGTTGATAGTAGTTTCTCACATCACATGACTGGTGATAAAAGTAATTTTGTAAAGCTTGAGAGATATGATGGAGGTCTAGTTATGTTTGGAGATGGTACTGGTGCTAAAATCTGTGGGATATGTTCAGTAAGTTTTGATGGAAAGCATCATATTAATGATGTTTACTATGTTAAGGGATTAAGGCATAATTTTTTTGAGTGTTGGTTAGATGTGTAGAAAAGGATATGATCTTGTGTTTAAGGAGGAGAAATGTGAGATCCAAGAAGGATCTAAAACATTAATTGCTACAGGAAAGAAATCTTAGGGGAATATTTATTAGCTTAAGGGTGTTGATGGATGATGCTTTATGACTCAGATAAATGACAGTTGGTTATGGCATAGGAGAACTTTTCACATGAATTTTGATAGGTTGGTAGGGATTAGTGAAGTTCAGGCTGTGAGAGATTTACCAAGAATTACAAAGCATGTCAATTCTATTTGTAGGAATTGTCAATTTGGGAAGCAAGAAAGAAATCATTATAGATCAAGAGAACAATCTACTATAGGATTACTAGATTTGGTTCATACATATCTCTATGGTCCTATGAGAGTGCAAAGTCTACTTGGTGAAAGGTAGTTTATTCTAGATATACAAGGGTTACATTTCTTAGAGAAAAATCAGATGCATTAGATAGATTCAAGGCATTCAAGGCTATGGTTGAAAATGAAGTTAGTTTGAGGATAAAATGCTTAAGATCTGACAGAGGTGGAGAATGAACCTCCCATGAGTTTAATATGTTTTATGAAGTTCATGGAATAAAGAGACAGTTATCTACTCTGATAACTCCTTAGTAGTATGGAGTTGTTGAAAGGATAAATAGAACAATTCAAGAGGTTGCTAGGTCAATGATCACTAAAACTGGATTGCCGAGAGTTTAATGGAAATAAGTTATTCATAGTGGTGTATATGTATTCAATTGATTTCAAGCAAGAGAGAATAGTATGAAGACTCCCTATGAGATATGACACATAAGTATTCTTATAGTTAAATATTTCAAGGTATTCAAAAGAAAATGCTATATCAGAAGAGATGAAGAAACTTTGGGCAAGTTTGATGCAAGAATTCATGAAGGAATAATTATTGGATACTCTACCAAGAGCAAGGCATACAAATGTTTCAATAAAATACTGAAAAATATTGTAGAGAGCTTGAATGTGAAGATTGATGAAAGAGTGAAGAATTATATTAATATTGATGGATATGTGTTTGATGAACATGGCAATGCAAGAATAGAATAAATTATGGAATAAAATGATAAAGTTGAGCAATAAAAGTAGAATGAAAGAGAAGAAGATGGTTTGGTTATGTCCCCTAGGAAAACAAACCTTTTACAGAGGAATCATTCAAAAAATCAAATTATTGGAGACAAGACAAAAGGTGTGTTAACCAGAAGAAAATCTGCTACTAAAGTAAACCTTTTTTTATTCTCTAAGATTGAGCCAAAGATAGTAAGTGAAGCCTATAAGGATGAACATTGGAAGGAAGCAATGAAAGAATAAATTTTGCAAATTGAGAAGAATCAAACTTGGGAATTGGTCCCAAGACCGGTAGATAAAAATATCATTGGATCGAAATGGGTATTTAGAAATAAGTTGAACGAGAATGGAGAAGTTTTCAAAAACAAAGAAAGGGCTTGTGTGTAAAGGCTACTCACAAGTAGAAGGGATATATTTTTAAAAGAAATTTTCTCCGGTAGCAAGAATGGAAGCTATAAGTATGTTCTTGGCATTAGCTACTTATAAAGATTTAAAAATCTATCAAATGGATGTCAAGTCAACATTTTTGAACGGTGAGCTAGAAGAAGTCTATATGGAACAACTAGAAGGATTCTAGTTAACAGATCAACCAGATATGGTGTGAAAATTGAAGAAATATTTAAATGGATTGAAGCAAGCCTGTTATACAAGGTTAGATAAGTATCTAATTCAACAAGGATTCAACAAAGGTATGGTAGATAGTAATCTGTACTTTCAAATTGAAAATGAAAAAATCTTGATTGTAGTTGTATATGTTGATGACATTATCTTTGGAGGAAATGAAAATATGTGCAAGATGTTTGTGGAAGAAATGAAGAAATAATTTGAAATGTCTATGTTTGGGGAGATTAATTTCTTTCTTAGGCTATAGATTAATCAAACAGAGAAAGGAATTTCCATTTCACAATCTAAGTATGTGAGAGAGATGTTGAAGAAGTTTGGGATGGATAGTTCCAAAATAGTAAGTACTCCTATGGTGACTGGTCGTAAGTTGGGTAAAGATGATGATTCACCTAAGGCTGATCAAAGCAAGTATAGATCTATGATTGGTGGATTGTATTTGACTTCTACTAGAACAAATATTATGCATGTGGTCTGTCTTGTAGCTACATTTCAAGAAAATTTGAAGGAAACACATGTTGATGTAGTTACAAGAATATTCAAATATTTGAATGGCAGTCTAGATTATGGATTATGGTATCCTAAAGATACTAAATTTACACTTAGTACTTATCTAGATGCAGATTGGGTCATAAGTATAGATGATAGAAAGAGTACAAGTGGTGGTGAATTCTTTCTTTGATGCAGGTTGGTGGCATCGATGAGTAAGAAGCAAGATTATGTCTCTTTTTCAATTGCTGAAGTTGAGTATATTTCTATTGCATCTTGTTGTACATAAGTTCTATGGATGAAATAGACATTGAAATATATCGCAATGCTATATGATGATCTCATTTCTATATTTTATGATAATAAAAGTGCAATTAACATTTTGAAGAATCATATGATGCACTCGATAATGAAGCATATATCTATCAAATATCCTTTCTTGATAGAGAAGATCATGGAGAATGAATTAAATCTTGAGTACATTCTGAAAAAATATCAGATTGTAGATATATTTACAAAGGCTCTTCCAAAAGATATTTTTGAGTATCTTCAGGATTATTTAGGGGTTCTTTCCCCTCCTTTCATAAACTAATATGCATTTGGAGATTCATTTGTTTGGTTGATTCATGGTTCTATCTTTTTGGACTAATGTTTTGGTGGCTACCTCTCAAGGGGAGCACCTATAGTTTCAAGTGTTGTCATTATGAGTACTCTATTTTCATGTCAAAGGAAGATTCAGTGAACATATATTTTTTCCTTTTCCATTGATGTCAAAGGGGAAAGAAACAATGTGAAAAGGAGAGAAATCTAATGAGAGAAAGCAGGCAATGAGGAAGATGATCTCCTAAGGAGAAGAAAAAATAAAAATCTTGAGAAGTATATTCAGAATTGGTATGGTGTCTTTGATGGTTTTTCACATCATGTGTTGCCATCAATGACAAAGGGGGAGATTGTTGCAATAATGGAAAAAGGAATGAAATTTTTGTTAGTGATGTCAATTGGTCAACTGGCTATCTACTAGTTGTTTTTGGTTGTATATGTTGAGGATATTGATAAAATTGTATTAAAGGAAGTTTATAGGTATTTAGGATGATGATATGGTACTTGTCCCTATAGTTGTGTGGTTCAGATATGTTATTCATGATTTTTGAAGTTTTTTATATCCAAATTATTGGCCATTGGTTCTTTGTGAAGTTCAATTTGTGTTCACCAGTTGTGAACTATGATTTTCTATATTTTGGCTGAGGTCTGGGATAAATGTTGTTGGTCTAAATTTCCCTTTGATGAAGTATTTTGACTTGTAGTTCTAGAGATAATATTTTCTAATTGCATTGAATATATTTTTGGTTTTTGGAAGTTTTGAGCTTAATTATTATGTGTGTTTTACACTAGTTTGATCGACTGTGTATTAAGCATTATCTTTGAAGTTGATGAAGCATGGTGGATCTATTATGGGTCACGGTGAAGTGTGTGTTTAGGTCACCCTTATTATGATTTCACCCTAGGTTATTTTGGCATTGACCTAATTTTAATTTTAATTTGGATGGACAACTTTGTATCTTTTCAATGTTCAAGATAGTATAAATATAGGATGAGCTAGCAATGAAAAATGTACAAGAGAAAAGAAGGAAGATAAGTGAAAGATTAGATGCAAGTTTGATGTTATTCAAAAAGTGTGTGAGTTATGTGTGTGGTAGATTAGTTCAAAGAATAATGTTGATTTTTCAGATGTAGTGAGTAGAAGGTGAACTCTATCATTCATGCAAGTTGATCAATGATTACGGTGGAATCCTTTGTTGCATTGGAGTTGTTTTCTCTCTATAACAAGTCATCTTTGTCTTCTTTGTATCTTTATGGCAGTGAGTCCTCTAGGTTGTAGCCCTGTTGGATAGTGAGTCCTTATTGTAGGAAGTGAACCTTATCTCAGGTAGCGAACCATACTTCAAGTAGTGAGCATTTTTGTAATTGGTTTTGATATTCTCTATAGCATGAGCTAATCCTCACTGTGGTTTTTCCCTCATTGTTTTTCCCATATAAATCTGGTGTTATTGTGTTTGTGCATTGGATTTGATTTTTTGCATTGGCATTTGATGATTAATCATTTAAGTAGTTTATGTATTAGTTATGGTAATTGAATTGAAGGTTATAATCTATGAGGACTGATTCACCCCCCTCTCAGTTGTCCTATTCAACACAATTTCCAAATCTTATCAACATATTTTCTACAAGTTCATTCTAGAATCTTACCTTCCATTAGATGTAAAATATTTTGATCAATATTAATCAAAAACTTTGGATTTCTATGAAAAATTCTAGGTGGTGTTCTCCTAGGTACATAAATCTCAATATTAGGAATTTCATCAATATTTAAGTGAGATGGGATAGATTGTGAACCTTCAATCAATGGTGGAATAGATGAAATACCTTGAGGTTGACATGGGGATGATGGTGTACCTCCTTCCTCAAATTTGAGTGATGATGTACTCTCAACTTGACATGTGGTGGATGATGTCCCTCCATATTTACTTGTGGTAGATGGTGTCCCTCCACATTCACCTACAATAGATGGTGTACCTCCATATTCACTTTTGGTAGAGGGTTGTCTCCAACTACAATATTTAAATATATCTTAGCACAATTCTTTTTCATTCATTCCCTTTGTGTCACCAATGCATTTTCTATTTCTAATGTTTGAGGTTCCTCTTTAATTGGCTTGTTTTCGTCAATCATATCCAATTTATTATTGTAACGATGTTCCCTCATACATTATTTTTTATTTTCTTTAATATTAGTTTCATACTCTTCCTCTGTTGGTTTATTCCTTATTCATTTCCTCAGCAATGCGGATAATTTTACTTGTAGCATGGTAAAGAGACAAATACTAGTTTCTAAAAAATGAATCCATACAAATAAATCAAATACATGTCATTCAAGGTTTCATACAAAATACTTACAATCATCTCGTAGAAGAGTATTTCTAGCATAGAAAAAGGTCACATGAATTTTTGGATATAATTCCTTAAATAAATATGGTCATGTGGCACGCCATGATTGCAAGCTAGGCTCATAATGAAAGCATGGACAAGAAATGTGAATTTTTTGATAATAATTTTTGGTAGACATGTATGCAAAATTTGGTACCTTTTACAAGTTAGTGAGCTCACTAGCTTTTCAATGTGGTAGGGTTGACAAGGTAGGGGCAGTTTGAAAAAATGCCTCATAGAAATGGGGTCCATCACTGTGAGACCCCATTTCTATGAGAAATTTTTTCAAACCTCCCATACCCTGTCAACCCTACTGCATTGACATGCTAGTGAGCTCACTAGCTTGTCAATTCTCACATGAATTTTTTGATCCAATTCCTTAAATAAATGTGGTCATGTGGCATGCCATTATTGTAAGATAGGCTCAAATGGAAGCATGGACAAGGCATACGAATTTTTGACAATCATGTTTTGGTAGAAATGTATGAAAAATGTGGTACCTTTGACAAGCTAGTGATCTCACTAGCTTGTCAATGCTCACATGAATTTTTGGATCCAATTCCTTAAATAAATGCAGTCATATGGCATGCCATGATTGCAAGACAAGCTCAAAATGGAAGCATGGACAAGGAATGTTAATTTTTTGACAATAATGTTTTGGTAGACATGTATGCAAAATGTGGTGCCTTTGACAAGCTAGTGAGCTCACTATCTTTTCAATGTGATAGGGTTGACAAGGTAAGGGTAGTTTGAAAAAATGCCTCATAGAAATGGGGTCTCATAGGGATGCATCATCATGAGACCCCATTTCTGTGAGACATTTTTTCAAACTCACCCTACCTTTTCAACCCTACCACATTGACAAGATAGTAATCTCACTAGCATGTCAATGCTCAGATGAATTTTTGGATCCAATGCCTTAAAGAAATTTGGTCATGTGGCATGCCATGATTGCAAGATAAACTCAAAATGGGAGAATGCACAAGGCATGTTAATTTTTTGACAATAATATTTTAGTAGACATGTATGCAAAATGTGGTATTTTTGATAAGCTAGTGAGATCACTATCTTGTCAATGCGGTAGGGTTGACAAGGTAGGGGTAGTTTGAAAACTGCCTCATAGAAATGGGGTCTCATGGTGATGTACGAGCTCACTAGCTTGCCAATGCTCACATGAATTTTTGGATCGAATGCCTTAAAGAAATTTTTTCATGTGGCATGCCATGATTGCAAGATAGGCTCAAAATGGAAGCATGGACAAGGCATGCAAATTGTTTGACATTAACATTTTGGTAGACATGTATGCAAAATGTGAGCATTGACAAGCTAGTGAGCTCACTATATTTTCAATGCTCACATAAATTTTTGGATCCAATACCTTAAATAAATGTGGTCTTGTGGAATTCCATGATTGAAAGATAGGCTACACCTTTCCCCATGTTTCTAACTTAGCCTTGAATAAAGAGTCTTGAAATAGTGGAGAGAAGGGTTACAATCCCTTGTAGGTAGACTAAGCAAGGAAAGATTTAAAATATATCACAACATTAGTGATGAGGTAAGTTTAGAAATAGAGATGAAAACCAAAATAGATTCAAAGATCTATTAATGTGGGAGGATTATATTCCAAATTTGTAGAGACATGTATGGAAAATTTGTTAGCATAGACAATGCAATCTGTTATTTGAAAAAATCACATCACCATGAGACCCCATTTCTTTTTGGAATTTCTTCAAATAGTCTATTTCCATGTCTATGTCGTTTGATTAAATGATTTGGTAGATATGTATGGAAATTTTGGTAGCATAGACAAGGAAATCAACTGCTTGGTAGAACTGTTTGACAAAATACCTAAATGAGATATGTCCTAGTGGACTAGAATTATTGCAAGATATGCACAAAATGGATTTGTTTAAAATTATTTAGAAAATTTCAAGAACATGTAATTTCTAGGTGTAAAACCAAATTCCACTACAATTTCCAACATCCCCCGTGCCTATGCAAAAATGAAATATTTGGAAAGGGGTATGCATCCATAGAAAAGATTGAGAAATGATGTATTATTTTACATACTTTAACTTCTCTCATATATATGTGTATAAAAATGTGGAAGCATACACAAGGTAGGCCAAATATTTAACAAAATTCCTCAAAGAGATGTGGTTTAAAAATATAATTTGCAAGTGTAAATAATTGTGTAATTTAAAAGGAGCGTTGACAAGATAAGGCTATAGTGACAAACAAACAATGATGAACATGGAAAATGCAAAATAAAAAAATTAAAGCAAGCCAAAATAGAATGAAATAAAATATAAAGAAAATGTGTAAAGACTTCACATACCTAAAAAATAGAGATTCAAATGGAGGATTTCTACCCAGATATGTAGCCTTTGCTTCTTCTTACATCAAAATCCTCATGAATTTGAGCTTTTCAAAATATTTTTTCCTTTTCAATGTTCAATTGTTTACCACTCTTGAATGGAATTGAAATTTGAATTGATATTATATGCCTTTCTACGTGAAAACTCTTCTATTTCATGCAAAGGTGGTGGAAAGATCATAAAAAAGGTGGTAGAATGTGAAAAACTTGCATGCACAGTTCACAAAATGATCAAAAATATTTTTTGTCAAAACACGCACATAACTAGGAGAATATGAAGAATGTGGGCCTAGAGATCATGGGTATATTGAGATTTTTACCGGTTTTAGAAAAAGACAAAATGTGCTCATGTTATAACGTGACCACATTATGTCTTGCTAAATAAATGGATAAATATCAACTTCTTCAAAACATGCTTGCATTATGAGAAAGTTGATTTTTTATAAGTTTATTTTCTCTCTCTATCCTTAGCCATCTACCCCCCTTATCCATCTAGGTCTCTCAATTATCCCCAAACCCTAAAACCTTAAACCATAAACCATCAACCCCTATACCATCTACCCTATACATTGGACCCTCAACCCTAATCCCTCAACCCTATACCCTATACCCTCTACCCTCAAGCTTAAAACCTCAACCCTAAACCCTTAAACCCTCTACCCTCTACCCTATACATTAAACCCTCAACCCTTAATTCTCAACCCTCAACCCTCAACCCATATATCCTTTATCCTATATATTGGAACCTCAACCCTCTACCCTAATCCCTCAACCCTATACCCTCAACCCAATACCCTAAACCATTAATCCTATACCCTCAATTCTCAATCCACATCTATATTTTTCCCTCCCACCTCTTCTCCTTCTCTCTATCTCATTTCTCCATCCATCTCTCCCTCCCTCCATCCCTCCCTCTCTACCCTAATCCCTAAACCCTATACCATCAACCCTTAAACCCTTAAACACTCAACCCTCAACCCTTAAACCCTCTACCCTCTACCCTCTACCCTCTTCCCTCTACCCTCTACCCTATACCCTCTACCCTCTACCCTCAAACCTAATCCCTCAACCCTTTAACCCAAGTAAACTCTCTACCCGAATCCCTCATCCCTAAACCATTACTCCCTCAACCCTCTACCCTTAACCCTCAACCCTTAAACCCTAAACCCTAAACCCATATACCTTCTACCCTATACATTGGACCCTCAACCCTAATACCTCAACCATATACCCTCAACCCTCTAGCCTCAAACTTAAAACATCAACCCTCAACCCTTAAACCCTCTACCCTCAATTATCAACCCTCAACCCTTAATCCCTCAATCCTCAACCCTTAAACCCTAAACCCTCAACCCCTATACCCTCTACTATATCCATTGGACTCTCAACCCTAATCCTTCAACCATATACCCTCAAACCCATATCCTAAACCCTCTACCCTCAACCCTAAACTCTCAACCGTAAACTCTTAAACCCTAAACCCTTAAACCTTCTACCCTCTACCCTCAACCCTAATTCCTTAACCCTATACCCTCAAACCAATAACCTAAACCATCAACCCTATAAGTCCTCAACCCTATACACCCAATTATTAATCCTCTACCCTATACATTGGATCCTTAACCCTTACTTATCTTTTTCCCTCCCTCCTCTTCTCTCCTTCTCTCTATCTCGCTTCTCCCTCCATCTCTCCCTCCATCCATCCCTAACTCTCTACCCTAATCCATCAACCCTATAACCTCAACCCTTAAACCCTTAAAAACTAAACCCTCAACCCTTAACTCTTAAACCCTCTACCCTCTACCCTCTACCCTCTACCCTCTACCCTCTACCCAATACACTCGGCCATAATCCCTTAAGCCACAACTAAATCCCTTAACCCTATACCCTCAACCCTTAAACCCTTAAACCAAAGTAAAATATCTACCCTAATCTCTCAAACCTCAACCCTTATATATCACTCAACCCTTAAACCCTCTACCCTCTACCCTCTACCATTGACCCTCAACCCTCAAACCTCAACCCTTACACCCTAAACCCTCAACCCCTTATAACCTCTACCCTATACATTGGACCCTCAATCCTAATACCTCAACCATATACCCTCAACCCTCTACCCTCAACCTTAAAATCTCAACCCTCTACCCTCTACCCTCTACCCTATAAATTAAATCCTCAACCCTCAATTCTCAACCCTCAACCCTCTACTCTCTACCCTTTACATTAAATCCTCAACCCTCAATTCTAAAACCTCAACCCTTAATCCCTCAACCATCAACCCTTAAACCCTAAACCCTCAGCCCCTATACTCTCTACCCTATACATTGGACCCTCAACCCTAATCCTTCAACCATATACCCTCAAAAATATACCATAAACCCTCTACCCTCAACCCTAAACCCCTAAACCTTCTACCATCTACCCTCAACCCAATATCTTCTACCCTCAACCTTGATCCCTCAACCCTATACCTTCAACCCAATACCCTAAACCATCAACCCTATAGGTCCTCAACCATCTACCCTATACATTGGATCCTCAACCCTCATCTATATTTTTCCCTCCCTCCTCTTCTCTCCTTCTCTCTATCTCACTTCTCCCTCCATCTCTCCCTTCATCTCTTCCTCCCTCTCTACCCTAATCCTTCAACCCTGTACTCTCAACCCTCGAAATATCTACCATAAACCCTCAACCCTCAACCCTTAAACCATACACCCTCAACCCTTAATCCCTCAACCCTCAATACCTAAACCCTCAACTATCAACCCTTAATTCCTCAACCCTCAATACCTAAACCCTCAACTATCAACCCTTAATCCTCAACCCTTAAACCCTAATCCCTCAACCCTAAAACCATTAAACCCTCTACCCTATACCCTCAATTCTCAACCATCTACCCTATACATTGGATTCTCAACCATATAGCCTAAAACCTATATACTCAACCCTCATCCCTCAACTGTTAAACCCTTAAACCCTCAACCCTTAACCCATTAACCCTTAAATTCTTTAACACTCAAAACTCTACCCTATACATTGGAACCTCAACCATAATCCCTCAACCCTATACCCTAAACCCCTATCCCTCTCAATCTATCCATCTCACCTCTTTCTCCCTCCCTCTTTCCTATCCTCTCTAATTTTCTCTCTGTACCCTCTCCCTCTTTTTATGTACCTCTCACTCAATCAATATCTCTCTCTCTCTTAGGTATCTCCCTCCCACCCTACCTAGACAATTCTCTCTCTTAAAATTATCCCTTCCTCTAAAGACATACATAAATACATACACATAAGAAGACATACATACATACAAACATACATACATACAAGCATGCATACATACATGAATATATGTCATACAAACATACATACATACACACATACAAATATATATATATATATATATATATATATATATATACATTCAATAGAATAAAATTTAACGTGAAGCAAGACATAATGCAAGCATGTTATAATGTGCTCATGTTATGTCTTTCTAGACATGTCTTGCGCAAAGGAAAAAACCATGTCAAAACTGAGAAATAACATGAGCACATTATAACGCGCTCGGGTTATAACTTGCTTTGGGAATCCTCAAGCATTGAGATTGATATTTTCCTTGGAATACCAACCCAAAGGCTTGGAGGGCCTTCCCAATGTCCAAAGATGTGTTTTTGCAAATTCTACAATATTTCACATAATTGGGTTCGTGATCACTATTAGGATTTCACATGTTTCAATTTCAAACAAATCAAACACCCAGGTAATGTTAGGCTCTCTCTTGGCTATCTAGTAATGTAATTCTTTACACTAATTGACAATGTTAAGCCTTTGATCTATAATTTATTTATTTTGCCTTTTTTTTGGCAAAAACCAGTGTCTCATTTTATTTTTGTTATAAATTAACCATTCATCTATTTTTCAAATAAATTAAATTTTTAGAAATTAGACTCCATTTTATATGTATTGAAAATAGTAATAATAATTTTCAATTATTTTCCAAAATTTATAGGGGTAGCACGGCCAAAATTTTGTTTTTCAAGAAGTGTCCACTTTGAAAATTAGTAAAAAATCAAATATTCATTAAAAATTTATCAAAAAAATTGACCATAACCTACATAATATTAGATAATTTCTCATTGAAGATATTTGAAAAATACTAAAAAAAAGTTCACCATGTTAGGGAGCACAAAAGTTGCTATGTTATGGTTTTTTTGACAAAAAACAACACCAATTTATGTGGTCCCCTCTTTTGAACCCCTTAATCTCAACCATTTAAAAAATATATATAGTATTTTAGAAAGTAGACTTTAAGCACTACAATCCTTGTTTTTGTTGCATCTCAATTTTTTTAGTGTAACTATCCTCAATTTCATGTCTAAGGTTAGTATTTTCTGATTTCAGAAAAAAGTGGCCACTTAAGCCCCCTTTTTGGCCCCCATCTTTTTGCACTTACCCTATGGTGTCGCAAGTGCTGCAAACTTAATTAGTTATCCACTTTCTTTGTTTTCTCTTAATTATGTTTTAAGAAAAATTAATGTTTAGTTTATACAAAGAGGCATGAATTTTGAAAAGATGTCATATTTGGTAACAATCTGAAGCTTTTTGCTTCTATTATAAAAGAGAAACCAAGACCAAATTTTGATATCATCATCATAGGACTTTATATAAACACATATGAGGAGACTTATTTTATATTATAATATCTATTTAAAGAAACCAATGGAGAAGAATATTTAATCAAGTGCTCGAATTATGGTCTCAATTATTTATTTATTTTTTTAAGCAAAAGGCATAATGCCTATATATATTTATTGATAGATGAAATATATAAAATAAGTCTTTTGTTCATACTACCCCTATCACATGCTTCCTACTCTTATAGAAATATGTATGAAAACATTTAGAAAAACTGAAACTTATTTTTTCATGATCAAAAGCCTATACTATAGCCTTTTTCAAGCCTATAATTTACAAAATCAAGCTACTTCATACTACATCATGTAACACTAAACTTAATAAAAAACTACTCTAAGTTTAATTCAAAGCTTCAAAGACCCCTTTCTTACTACTCAATTTCCATGAAATCTGAAATTTCTACATTACAATGATTAGCTGGAACCGAGGTTGAATCAAAATTCTGACCACCATGATTTTGAGCAAGACCTCCCCACTGTTGATTTGAATTCTCCCTCGAGAATTCACAAGGCTCCAAAAATTTTCCACCTTGTTCTTGTGCATGACCACCATGATTTTTAGCAATACCTCCCCACTGTTGATTTTAATTCAACCCCGAGAATTCACCAGGCTCCAAATTTTGTCCACCTCGTGCTTGTGCATGTGCCCACATTTGAAAATCTGAATTCCCACCATATTCTTCAGGCAGTAGCTCATTCAAGTTTATTGAAGGATAACCCAATTCTTCTTCTTGTCGATTACCCACTATTGAAGAGCTCCCAAATCAATGTGCACTGGCTTGAACTATGTTCCCGAACTGATTTTGACTATGCACAACAAGATTTTGACAATCTTGATGAGCCCCAGGTTGTTGCTGATGGTCGGCTGAAAATGTTTGTGGTAAAGTCCGTTCCTCTACCCCAGGTCAGTGGAGCAAGAAATGGTACACTATTTACTGACCCACACCTTTCCCACTACAAAGCGAAGTCGAACCTGTGACCTCAAGGAATGAAAACCCCAAGCCCCAGCCAACTCCGCTACAAGTGGTGGCTAAATGTTTGAGAAAAATTCCATTCCTATACCCTGGGTTAGTGGAGTAGGAATAGGCACACTATTTACTAACCCACACCTTACCCACTACAAAGCAGAGTCGAACCTATGACCTCGAGGAATGCAAATCCCAAGCCCCAGCCAACTCTGCTACAGGTGGTGGCTAGTCTTAATTATTTATTGATAATACTGTGTATGATTGGGATTTTTATGTATTTTAGGTGGGAATGTAGGGGTATATTATGAATTGGTATCAATTATTTGTTCATAATATTGTGTATGATATAATAAGTTGTGGTCTCGAATTGCAGTATTGGATATTTTTATCTATTTTAGGTGGGAATATAGGGGTATATTATGAATTGGTATCAATTATTTGTTCATAATATTGTGTATGATATAATAAGTTGTGGTCTCGAATTGCAGTATTAGATATTTTTATGTATTTTAGGTGGGAATATAGGGGTATATTATGAATGTAGTATTTTAGAAATCATTTTATTTAAAAGATTGAACAATTTTCTAATTTTGTAGTCTCTTAGTTTTAGTTTTCAGTGTCAATCAAACCTATGAGATCATTTTTTTGTAATGAGGAGGCTTACTTCATCTAATGTTAAGATATTTATATGTATTATTCAACCATATATGTTCATTATTGTTTCCTTCACACAAGCATATCCAAGGCATGTGGAGGCTAGAAGCTATATTACAAACAAAAGCTATCATCTAAGACATACAAGAAAATTCTAGTATCTAGAAACATATAGGACATACAAGAAATTACATTCTAACTAAACAAAATTAATTTCAACAAAAGTAAGAAAACTAAGAAGAATGAATTAAATTCATTAATAAAGTACACCATACATATAACCCAATTTTAGGTGGTAAGCTAACCTCTTAAGGTGATAGGCTAGTTAAGGTGAAAAAACATCATCATAATCATCTACATTGCTAGCAAGATCAAAATCCTGATCACTTATTTTTCCATCTGCTTAATTTTCTTCCTCATCCTCATTTGTGGCATGTTTCTCATTCTCTCTCCCAATCTCTTCATTGGTAATCAGAATCTCTTCTTCAAACACTCCATCATCATCTTCATCCACTTCTTTGAATGTTTCTTGTAAATTAACATATTGCCCATCAAACATTATATCAACAACTTCCATGAATTTTTGTTTGGAATGAGACTTTGTTTGAATGGAATATGACCATCCTGGGCTTCTTAAATCATCAATTAGAAATGATTGGTTAATTTGAAGAGGGGAAACATACGGCTCATTCATCTTTGATAAAAATTTTCATCTATTTGCATGTAAAAATCCCATAGCCTCTTGTTTTGAATATCCCTCAGACATGTTTCCTTCTAATTTTTCCCTAGTATGAACAAGTTTTTCAAAACCTTCATATATTGTTCTATAGGATACATCCATCTCGTTCTTACTGGGCCAAAATTCTCAAGTTCATATTCTAGATGTATCAAAAGATGCAAAGAAATGTTAAAGAATGTTGGTGGAAATTTATGTTCCAATAGACAAAGGAATTCAACAACCTCCTCCCCCAAACTATCAAATTTCAAAGGATCTAATACATGTAAACTCATTCTCTTAAATATTAGCCCAACCTTACAACTACCAATCTTGGACCCTTTTCCAAACTTGATATATTTACCACAATAAGTAAAATATTCTTGATTATGACATGATAGTCATGGGTCTTGAGGCCTCTTAAGCCATTAGTGTCAGTTTGGATTCTAATACTACTACTGACATATCTGGTGGGAAAGTGATTTTCAGATAATAACTGTAAGATTTGTGCACGTTGTTCCTTTGTCCAGACATAAGGAGCACTAGGTTTTCTATATTTTCCATCAACATTATTTTCAACCCAAATATTTTGACAAATCTTTAGTTATCGAAAGTCTTCACAAGATTAAATAGTATCAAAATCACCAAAAAGACTTTCTATAATAGCATAGGCTATATTTTTTCTCAATATGCATAAAGTCAACAGAATGCCTAATGGCTATATCCTTAAAGTATGGAAACTTATAGAATATACACAACCATTTTACATTGCTTTCACTACATGGATCATACCTACTAACAACAATCCCACAATTTTCAATAAATGACATTCTTTTTTGTCTATTATCAACAATGTAATCACCTATTATTAGCAATGGTGCTTCACAATTCTCTTCTTGACCCTAAGTTGCACTTATGGGGGGGTGTTAGTGTAATTAATTAATTATTACACTAGCATAAGTTAACTTAGGTTTTAATTAATCATATTAGTCCTAAGTTGCATTTAATCATTTAATAAAGTTGTTGAGATAAGATTCCCTTCTAGAAGATGAGTTGTCTTTTCTAGAACTTATCTCCATCTTGTTATCATTCCCTAGGTAGTTGGTTAGGGTTTTTTGTTGTCACATGAAGTATGATTTGAACACTTGACAACATCCTTTTCATTCTAGGTTTAGTACTTGCCTATTTAATTAGGCATATGTACTCTTTGTAATTCATCCATCTATCAATCAATCAATACTTTCTTTGTGGTTGAATATTTCTTCAAACCCTTGTTTGTTTTCTCCATCCATTCTCTTCCTTGTGACAGGTATCCATTTGCATGCAGGTGATCTTGGAGTCTGAAGTTGGTTTTGACAACTTCTACATGGTATCGGAAAAATACTGTATTTTTTTTAGATTTAAAAAAAAAAAAATTGGGAAAAAAAAAATGCCAAATTTTTTTTAAGCCTTTTAAAGGCTTGCTTAGGCCTATGGGTCCACCCTGTGCAGGCAGGGACGGTACCCAAGGGTACCGCCGCCTGTCCTTACAGCAGGCGGTGGCCCCTTAGGCGCCGCCCCACCTGCAGGTGGTCGGTACCGCATGGATACCGCCCTACCCAATTGGCAGGCGGCGACCCCATGCGGACCCCGCTGCATTTTTTTTTAAAGTTTTTTTTAATAAAAAAAACAATGTAGTTTTTCAATGATTTAAAAAAAAAAAAATCATCCTTTTTATTGCTTTTTCTATATAAAATACATTTTTTAAAAAAATAAGTCCAATCGCGCTTTTATGATGATGGTCGTTTGGCCGTCAAATTTAACCCAGTGTTTTTGCTGCGATGGCCATATGACCGTCAAATTTAACCCAGTGCTGGCTTTTTCCCTCTTTGGAGCTGATTTATTCCGAAGGCTGTAACTTGGACATACGATATCTTTTTTGGCAAATGAGATATTGTAGAAAGCTGGTTTTCTCATCTTTCCAGTGGTGTGGGTCTCATCACATCTTTTTTCCGTTGGTGCATTCTACAGCCAGTTGAAGACAAAGGGGCTATTTTCAATCTCAAGCTCATAACTTTTGATCAGTTTCTCTATTTTTCGAAATCTCAGCGGCGTTGGAACCATATTTCAGGGCTCTTCAATTTCATCCATGCCATTTTTCCAGATTTCACTCCAGGTATATTTTATTTAGTTATTTGTGTTTTCACACTCTAGTGGATTACCTGGACATATTTTCTCTTGAAAACTTTTGTTTGCATAGGATGCTTTGTTTTTGGCTATTCTTCATGTATTTCTAGCATTTTGTCCTTTGAGGACATTTTGAGCATCATTTGTAAGCTATCTTTTATGTAAACGCACTAAGATAAAGTGCCACACTATTGTACATGCATCTTTTGGGGATTTTGCACATAAGGTTGTGCCATATTTTGTACTCTCACTGATATTATAAAGTGCCATGAGGGGTTGTGTAGTTTGCCTTTATTTTTCCATCACATCTTTGTCTGGTGAGTATCCCTCCATGATGACATTAAATCCATACCATGGGGGGTTGTGTAGTTTTCCTTTGTTTGCCATCACACATTTATCCGATGAGTGTCCCTCCATGACAACCATGGTCCATATGATTCCAGCCTCATGCACTATAGGATGTTTCACATCATTTCAGTGGATCTCTCAGGCTCTCTCAGTTTAGCATTATGGGGGGGTATTATATTGTTCGTGCTAATTCTTCCTTGGTTTTTCCTTGGAAAGAATCTTCCATTCTCAATTGATCAGTATTTCAGACTATTGGTTCTTGTGCCATTTGTATCTTCGTTCTAGGTGTTTTCCTTTGTTTTCCATCTGATTCGAGTAGTGTCGTATGGGCACTTATGCAAATTGTTGTCTTCTTGTTCCTGATCATCCTATCTTCAGCGGAGGTTCTTCAGCACCATAGCAGTCATCTTTCGACAATTGTTTACAACTTCTTCTGCTTCAGTGATGTTCTTCTTTTTTGGCCTTCTGCATCTCTTTTTGGAGTAGAGCTTTTTCCCATGAGGTTTTCTCTATTTCTCCATTTTACAGAGATTTGGTTGTATTTGGGTACCTGATCTGGCCTAGTTGTTGGGACCCATATTTGCCTTCTTACATTGTAGTTACCTTTCTTTTCTACATTTGTTTGTAGCTGCACTATGCTCATCTTAAGGGGGGGTGTTAGAGTAAAGGTCTTAACTTAATTATGTTGATTAAGTTACCTTTATTCCCTTCTTAATATTTCACATTAGTTTGCATAAAGTGACATTTAATAATTTTATCCTATTAGGGCTTCTATTAGGGTTTTTCCTATTAGGGTTTTATTAGGGTTTGCATGATCTCCTTTTTATAAGGATTGATCCCATTGTATTTCATATCAATTCATTCTCTCTGATATATACATTTTCAGTTTTCAGAGAACCCTTGCTTGTTTGTCTCCATCTCTTCTTTTGTGACAGGTTATTTGCATGCAGGTGATCTTCGGGGTTTGTGAAGTTGTATTTTCTCAACTCCTACAGTCAAATGTCCTAACTTGTAATTATCATACACAAGATTTAAAGCTTCCTCCATCGACATGGCCCAACCATTATCTAAACCCTCATTCAACATTCTATCAACTTCAAACCCTTCATCTAACATTGTTTCCTCTTCATCAATTTTTGGTGTCACTTCATCTATGTTTTTTTCCTCTTCATCTCTCACACTCTACAATTCTATCATATCTTCATTATAATTGTAATACCAAGGGCTTATACCACTATTCTCATATCTTATCATATGTTGATAAATCATATTTCATTTTCTCACCTTTCTTCCAAGACGAACATTACATGTACATGGATTATTTTCCATGACCCTATCATTGGATACTCTCTCATCATATCCATAGTATTGATCCATATAGGGAAGTTTGAGTCATCTTAGAAAAGAATCCAAGATTTGTAGTGCCTTTGGTAACTTTAATTTCAAGTAGATTGCCTCAAAAACACCTAAAACTATGTCACAAAGAGGAATCAGAAACAATTCATTTCCCACATTAATCCTTCTAAGAGAAGCTTATGTAAATTCAATTTCAACAACTTGAATATATAGATTCTAGCCAAGAAACATGAAACATGAAAGATGAAACAAAACAATGAACACACAAGATTTATGTGGGGAAAACCCTTTCGAGTAAAAAACTCCACACTCCAAAATCTTAGATCGCCATTGTATTATTCATGAAATAGAATAGATACAAATAAAACTTAAACACTAAGCCTTATAGAGATTACATCTTTTTTCATTCTAGATACAAGTTGGCAACAACCCTGTTCTATTTCCCTCTCTCCTTTTTTAACATTTCCCCGATCAACCTCTCAGTCCATTACAAACTTCACACTGTTACAATACTCTCACATAGTATACAAATCATATTCACACAAAGAGAGGTTTCAAAATCAAACCAAGGAGAGAGACAAGTCTGCTCCTTTAGAACAACATTCTCATTCTCCTTCTCCAACCCACAACCGTCGAACATTATAGAGAGTTCCATTTTTTTCACACTCTCAAATGGTTTGATCTTCTAATGGTCACAATATTCCAAATACCAATGGTTTACATTTTGATTCTCTCATTGGTTTAAAGAAATCCACGTATGACATTCATTCAATCAAAATTCTTCAATTTGTATTTACATATTAGTGAGACACCAATCTGTGTCTCACCGATGCCAAACTAATCATTTGATAATTTCTCACTGCATAATCTTCTATTGCTCCATCACTTTGGATTGGTGAATTATCACTGACCAAAAGACCATTGGGTTGAGATATTGCCTCGAAGGGAGTCTCCAAAGCTCCTTTGATAGTTCATGTCATACCAATCTATTTGTTTAGCTCCCATCAGGAAGATTTACCTAATTGATTCCATCAGCCAGACCAATAGAGTCACAATGATAATCCAAAGCTAGGAAAAATACCTAGGTTAATTTGATGCCACTAGGAATGATCCACCAATAGGACTTATTTTGATCCAAATCCATCAGCAAGACTTCAACCATTGGATGAAGATCTCAAAGCTAGACTGGAGTCACGTTTCACACCAATGAAGAACCATTGGCAAGACTCATGCCAACCATACCCCATCACCTAGATTTCCACCATTGGACAAAGATCTTAAAGTTGGGCCGAAGTCACACATCACACTGATGAAGAACCATCATGTCAACCCGACAAAGTCCCATCAGCCAGACTCACAGAGATATAAATTTTCAGCCAGACTTTTACTGTTGACGTGAGTTCAAAACCTCTTACTGATATCTCATGTCATGCCAAAGGAAACACCAATATGTCCAGAGAAGGAACTTCACAAGGAGAACTCAGATCGAGCTGAGTCACACATATCTCACAAACAGTTCAGGATCACTATGCATATTGGACAAACATCTCAGGAGTCACACAGAAATCACTCTCTTAGAGGTTTAGGCTAGTTGGATTGAGGCACAAAATTCCAATAATCTCCCACTTGACGAAGATCACACTAGCACCTCTAGAGTACTCAAGAACTACTAATATCACATTGGCACCACCAGTTCAGATCTTCTATGTTAAAGTCTTTTTTCACCAACATTCAAGATACCCAATCAACAAGTTTCCACAGATAACAATCTACCAGACAATCTACAAAAAAATCAAGTATCCAACTGCATCTAAATATCCAACATTGCAACCAACCACAACCTTCCATAAAACCACATAGATCTCAAACATGCTCTCATGCTCCATCAAGACTTCTACAACCACATCTAATATTTCCACCATTCAATCAACAATCCTTGTCATCCTCCAACATGTCACCTATGTTAGAAAGGCACAAGACAAGGTGGATATGCACTAGTCCAACGAGCACAAGCAAAATATCCCAATGATATCAACAACAAGAAATTTCCATCACTCTAGAAAACAAGATAAAAACATCAGCTAGAACAACAATCAAACCGACTGCTTATATCCAACTAATAAACCCATGTGACTAAAAAATAGCACCCACAACAAGTGCTAGATCATCCAATCATCCATACCTTAAAGCTATCAAACATTAGTAAACTTATGCCTCATGCATAACCAACCCATGTACTTACAACTACAAGCTCCGTGTGTAATAAAATTGATGAAGAACAAACACTTTTAGGAACTCACACTGCATGATCCATGCCAAAAATTGAAACAATTTCAAAGGGCACACCAAGTATACCAATATACAACACAAATAAATTGTAACCATGTATTACCAAGGACCCAACTTCATAGTGATATGTGAGACCTACAAACAAGCTTCTATAAGAAAAAAATCTCTTCTAACCAATTTGCACAACTCTTCCATGTACTCCACATCCAACAAAGAAAACAATGTTATGTGAAACCACACATTCAAGAAGATCAGTAAGACCAAAGAGAAACTACAAATCATAAAATGTAGCTCATCCTTCTACAAAACACCTCCAAGTATCAATTGTGCCAAGTAGTATCTTCTTTACATCCCCAATGTATAAGCCTTAACAAAATCCAACTAATTAAACTACATGAACGTAAGCTCCTCAAAGAAGATCAAACTACTCTATTTCCTATTTTAAGAAATCATCCCACTACCATCCCCTATGACATCATAAATGAAAAATTTATATCAAGAAGATAACCAAGTTGTCCATCTCTCACAGTGAATCCTCTAGAACCATCTGACCATAGCTCAAGATCCACCAATGAAATAAATACATAACACACCTAAGAGAAAAAGTGGGTGCTACCTCTCAAGTTATAAACTACCGAGAAGACCAAGAGTGGGAATGAAACAATTCCTCTAGGATATCCAAATCACTATGAATCATCCAAAAACTATCTCCTCATAGGTCTCTATTAAACTAACGTTCAATCAAGGTATAGGCTCCTTGGACTTTCTTATTCTCCATGTATCAATGAGCTCCTACAAAAAATCACCTTGTGCCAAACTCCAAATGTAACACAACAATATCATGAAGTATCAGGAAAATGATTAAAGCACCCAATACAAAAATAATTTACCAAGACCAATGTCAAAGCTCCAACTACAGTATCAAGAACTTAACATGACATCATGATCTTTCCATCCCCTTTTAGGAAATACCATGCTTCAAGTGAAGAAACCATGATCTCAAGAGTAATGCACAATGTCAAAACTCCAACTCAAAAGAAAGAGTATACCATGACATAAAATAAACAAGCTCCAAACCAACATCACCTATCAAGCACCAAAAACACCTCAACCCAAAGAACACACAAGTCCTCCATGGTTTCAAAATGCTAACCATCTTCAAATAGTGGCTCTACCAATGTGAAAGAACCCTTATGTAGCAACAGGATCAAAGAGTTCCTCCTAGAAACATTAGCAAACTAAAGAAGATAAATTATTAACAGTCGCTGCTAAATCTCCCACTAAACAGTGACATTGAGCTTTCCAAGCATCATGACCAACCATCTCCAAAAATTAAAAAATCTTCCAAGCCCACAAACATATAGTTATACTTTGAACTATCCCAAGTGGAACCAAGATCTCATAAGTAAGGAGATTCACCATGCTACAGGACTCATAATTCATTTATCATCCATCCTCTTACCTCAAAAAATCAACACCAATGGACAAGTGACCACACATAAGGCCATCTTACAAGTCTACATTAACACTGAATCAAATCACATGGATATAGATAGTCCACTTCCAGGTTGTCCCACTACAAACATATGGGTAAAGATAGCCCACACCATTGCACAACCCGTAGATCCAATTAATGAAACATGAAGACTCACTACCATATCAAATCAATGTCTTGCACAATATGAGGTCTCACAAGAGAACAAACATGTAGACACCCTAACTCAAACACCAAATCATGTACAGATCTGATTTTCCAAAAATTTCCACACCAAGCACCATAGTCTAGGAATCCATCAAGCATTACCATAGAAACGATGAGTGACTAATCACATACCAAACATTTCTATGCAGAGAAAGAATAAAACCTTCTCTCACCATGCATAAATCATGCAAGTAGAGCTACAACTATCTTATCCAATAGCATCTCAAGGAAGTAGGGGTCTAGAAAAGAAATCTTTAGTAGATCCACAAAAAAACAAGTTTTCTTGACCATATAAAACCTACAAAACCATAGAAACATGCAATTAAAATACATCCTTAAAAAGGAAACAACAGTTCAGGAACCCTAGATCTATTTCAAGCCAGCTCCAAAACCACCAATATGCACTTGCATATGAGAAAGAGATAGGCTATTTTAGAAGCTTTCAAATCATCTAATGACTAGATCCATAGCCTTCATGCATTCGAGGTTAAAAAAAACATTCCCTTCCAACACTAGGAAATTTTTCCCAACATAAGAACTCTCTTCCATGGCTGCGAAACAACCCACACCTCCCTATATTACCAGAGAGCCTCTTACACAAACAACCAATATGAGACAATTACTGCTACATATCCACAAAGAAAAAAATTCCACCTTATACATCAAGGTTATACCGTTTCCAACTGGGAGACACAAATCACAACAATTCAAGATGACCAACTCCATTGTCTCCATCTTCATCATCCTTCAAGTTGTGTGTTATCTCTAAATACCACAAGACTTCCACTCACCAAAGGATCAATACATCAATTGATTCCTCCAGATTTCCTCAAGCTTGACAGACTAAGAAATATTCACAGGAGAAATACCCAGAACCAAAAACCAAGAGAAGGCTCTAATACCACTTGTAGGGAAATTCGAGTCATCTCAGAAAAGCATCCAAGATCTATAGTGATTTTGGTAAATTTAATTTCAATTAGATTGCCTCAAAAACACCTACAACTATGTCACAAAGAAGAATCAGACACAATTCATTTCTCACATTAATCCTTCTGAGAGAAGCGTATGTAAATTCAGTTTCAAAAACTTGCATAAACATATTCTAGCCAAGAAACATAAAACATGAAATACGAAATACAACAATGAACACACAGGAGTTATGTGGGGAAAAACATTTCAAGTAAAAAACCCCACACTCCAAAAGCTCAAATTTCCATTGTATTATTCATGCAACATAATAGTTACAAATAAAACTCAAACAATAAGCCTTTATAGATATTACATCTTGTTTCATTATGGATACAAACTGGCAAAAACCCTATTCTATTTCCCTTTCTCCTTTTTTTACATTTCCCTGATCAACCTCTTAGTCCATTACAAACTTTGCATTGTTACAATAGTCTCACACAAATATACAAAGTAGATTCACATAGAGAGAGGTTTCACAATCGAACCACAAAGAGAGAGAATTCTCCTCCTTTGGATCAACATTCTCATTCTCCTTCTCCAACCCCCAACCATTGAACATTATAAAGAGTTCCATTTTAATCACACTCTCAAATAGTGTTTTGATCTTCCAATGGTCACAATAGTCCAACTGCCAATGGTTTACATTCTTCTTCTCTCATGGTTCAAATAAATCCACATAGGATATTCATTCAGTCAAAATTCTTCAATCTGTATTCATGTATCGGTGAGACACCAGTCTGTGTCTCACCGATGCCAAACTGGTCATTTGAAAATCACCCATTGCATAGTCTTCTATCACTCCACCACTCTAACTTGGTGAATTATCACCGACAAAAAGACCATCATGTTGAGATCTTGCCTCAGAGGGAGTCTCCAAAGCTCTTCCGACATTTCATGTCATACCGATCTATTTGTTCATCTCCCATCAAGAAGACTTACCCTGATCGATTCCATCAGCCAGATCAATACAGTCAGAACGATAATCCAAATCTAGGCCAAAGACCCAGGTTACTTTGATGCCACTTAGTAACGATCCATCGACATGACTTACTTTGATCCCAACCCATTGGTCGAACTTCAACCATTAGATGAAAATCTCAAAGCTAGACCGAAGTCATGTTTCACACCAATGAAGAATCATCAGCAAGACTCACATCGACCATACCCCATTGGTCAAACTTCAACCATCAGATGAAGATCTTAAAATTGGGCCGAAGTCATACGTCACACCGATGAAGAACCATCATGTTAGCCTGACAAAGTCCCATTGGCCAAACTCACACAGATATAAAGTTTCAGCCGAACTTTTACTGTCAACGTGAGTTCAAAACCTCATACCAATATCTCATGTCACATCGAACACCTTCATCTCTAGGACACACCAAAGGTCACACTGATATGTCTAAAGAAGGAACTTCACAAGGAGAACTCAGATCGAGCTAAGTCACACCGATCTCACAAATAGTTCAGGTTCACTATGCATATTGGCCAGACATCTCAGCGATCACACCAAAATCACTCTCTCAGAGGTTTAGTCCAATGGGATTGAGCCACACAATTCCAACAATTTGTAGTCAACCTTTGACATTCATCCATTTGTAATTTTTTACACATAGCAACAAGAATATTTTGGGGAAAAAATTGGCAAACCAAAAGTTCAATATTTTTTTAAAATCAGATTTTTTTAAATGTAAAAAAATGTAGAATAAGAGAAATTTTTTTTAAAAATTCAAAGGAATTTCCGTAGCAATAAATTTATAGAGAGAAAATAAAATAGAGATTTTAACTAATGAATTGTAAAAAATAGATTTTTTTAGTTTATATTCAAATTGTTGATTACATTGCATTGCACCTCTTTAAAACTCAAAGCATTACTTCACATTGAATAACTAATAACTAGATGTTTATAGATGACAAAATTTCAATTACAAGATAGTTTTTACAAATTCAGCCTAAGAAGTTATGCAATTACTTCACGTCCAATAACTAATAACTAGGAGCGACTTCTGATTGCATTTGCTTGCCATGGAATTCCATGAGACCACATTTCTTTGAGGCATTTTTTCAAAAAAATCACTGCCTTTTTGTTATGGCTAAAATCCTAAAACAATTTCTTTCAAACAAGATATGGATGCTTGGAAAAAATCTATCAAATAATAATATTAAGCAATAGCATAGACAAGGCAGTGAACTAGTTGAAAAACTGCCTCAAATAAATGTGGTCTCATGGTGATGGAATGCCATGAAAATCCATAACAATTCACTTTTCATGGAAATATTCATGGAATTCCATCACCATGAGACCATAGTTATTTGAGGAATTTTTTTCCAAAGTTCATTGCCTTGTCTATGCTACCACATATTTCATACATGTCTACCAAAGAATTTTGTCAAATAGTTCACTGCCTTTCTACTATGGCTAAAAGCCTAAAATAGGTGATTTAAAACAAGCTATAGATGCTTGGAAAAAATATATCAAATCATAACAATAAGCAGAAAGCTATGGTCTCATGGTTTATTTTGGCATGAAAATCAATGTGATTTTATTTGCAGGTTTTCAATGCATTTTTTTGTCAATTTTGCTGCTTGAAATGGGGAAAAATCTCGATGGTCAGTTTTGTGTAGTTTTTAATTGTAAGATTCTCATAGTAAGTGAAAAAGGTAGTGTTCATGAAGGAATGAAAAATATGCATAGAGCCTTTGAATTATACCCGTACTGTACAATGAAACTAAATCATTTAGAAAACCATTTTTTCTTCATAGGGCAGCATTTTCTTGTGGAACAATTGATTGAGATAGCTCTTATTTCAACTAACCACCCTCTCATGAAATCTCATTCATATTATATAATTATGCACAATCTTATCATAGTAAAGGTGATTATGACACCACTAGATGCTACTACATGACATCAGTCAAGGAAATCTAGAGGCCACAATATTTTGTGGATAGGTTCAATTGAAGCTAGGAGATCTTAAGAGTTCTCTCTCAAAATTTGAAAAGGTTCTGGAGGTCCACCCTAAGAACTGTGAGAACTTAAAAGTTTTAGGCCATATATATTCTTAGCAAGGGTAGGCATAGAAGGATTTGGAAATTATAAGAAAGGCAACTCACATAGATCCACATGATTCCCATGCATTTCTCAAGATGGGTGAGTTATTAATATCGATAGACCGCAGTGCAGCCTTAGATTCTCTTAAGACAACAAAGTCTCTTCTAAAGAAGAGCATAGAAGAAGTACCCATTGAATTTTTAAACAACATTGGGGTTCTTAATTTTGAGAAAGATGAACTAGATTTGGCTCAACAAAATTTTATGGAGGCATTAGGAAATGGCATTTGCATTGAATTCATAAATAAAATCCCCAGTGTCAATTCTGTATTTTTTCTATGCACTTTAAGGATATGGAATTCTTCCATCAACTAGAAGATGGTGGTGTTTCACTTGATTTACCATGGGATAAAGTCACAACACTATTTAATATTGTTAATTTGTTTGAACAGCTACATGATACTGAAAAATAAAATCTTTTATACAATCTATTATTGTTCAAGTTTCTTGATTATGTGGATGCATGTCTATGTCTTGGACCAATGGCTCAAGCTCGAAGGAGATCCAACTAAGCCTATAATTTATTGGGGATGCACTTAAGGTGGATAAAAACTAATAAAATGCATTATGTATTCTTGGCAACATGAAACTAAAAACAATTATAGGGATAAAGTAAAATAAACAATTAAAGATGCACAAAGTGAATTAGATGCGAATAATTCTTTTGTTGACATTTCACTTGGAAATTGGAATTATTTTGCAACTTTTCACAATAAGAGGAGGGATCCAAAGAATGATGCAACACATATTGAGAAGGGTAGAGAACTATCTTGTAAAGTGTTGACACGAAGACCAGGAAATGTTTATGTTTCAAATGGGGAAGCCATTGTGCTAGCTGAAAGGGATCAATTTGATATTGCAAAGAGAATTTTTACACAAGTACAAGAAGTTGATGTAGGAAAAATCTTTGTTCAAATTCCTAATGTGTGGGTAAATCTAGAACATGTTTACTTTGCACAAGGAAAATTTTCACTTGCAATGAAAATGTATCAAAATTGTTTGAGGAAATTCTATTTTGACACTGACACCCAAATTTTATTATATTTAGCTTAAACACATTATGAAGAAGAACAATTGCAAGATTGTAAAATAATATTATTAAGAGAAATGCATTTGGCATCCTCAAATTACATGTTATGCTTTGATGTTGGGGTTGTAATGTAGATGTTTTCAACTTCAACACTTCAAAAGAAAAAACATATTGTTGATGAGGTTCGTCAAGCAGTGCCAAAATTAATGAATGCATTTCATGTGTTCATCCAACTATCAACTATGGCAATCCCTCATACCCATGGATTTGATGAGAAGAAGATAGAGTTGCATGTTAACTACTATAAAAAATTTCTTGATGCTACCAAAGTTCATAAAGAAGCAACATAATGTGAAGAGGAGCAAAGCCATCAAAAGTTGGGAGTAGCACACCAGCTTGTCTTGGTTGACGAATCAAAACAAAAATTTGATGAAGAACAAAGGATTCAGATGGAAAAGAGAAAGAAAGATGAAGAACTTCAGTAGGTGATGCAACAATAGGATAAATCTGAACATGTGAAGCAATTATGGAATAGTAAGTGTAAGGACAAGGATGATGATGATGATGAGGCTAGTCAATTTGAGAAGAAACGAAAGAAGGAAAAGAAGAAAAAGAAGAAGGATAAGGCCCACAAGGATTACAACTCTGATATGGAGGAACTTGATGTTGCCATGGAAGATGAGGAAAATTATATGAGTGATGAGGCACAAGATGATGTGGAAAATGCCCAAGATCTTCTTGCAATTGTAGGTCTAGAAGACTCTAATGATGGTGAGAAAAATTCTTCAATTTCAACAAAATCATGAAGGAGACATGCATAATCTAATTCTAAAGATGGTGAACCATTGTAGAAATAGATTCTGGGAGAATATGATCCATATGATGATGATGTCTAGGCTTCCCAAGCTTTAATCAAACCTAACCATTGTCGAAACATATTCCAAGAGAAGATGATGCATATAATGATGATGGATAAGCTACCTCAAAATTTTAGTCAAAAAAATATGCTTTGTCCCTTCCAAATCCATATCTTATAAAAAACCTCAAATGAATCATTTGTATGTTATCTTTTCATTTTTCCTCTTTCTTGTTTTTTATGGGCAGCCTAATTTAGTCTTTATTTTAGAACATTTTATGTGTCCTTAAATGTATTATAATTTATCTTTCTATCATACTCTAGATTAAAATAACCTATAATTAAAAATAGATTAATTCATCTATTTTTATTTTACAGTCCCAAATTGGTGGAATAAACTATTTTGTTGTTAAACAAATCTTGTACAATGTAATGTTCCCTTTTCAAAATGAAACCAATTTGAAACTCAAATGCACATTGTTCATTTGCCATGGACATTGGGGATTTTTCTCTTCAAAAATAGGAGTATAATAATAACTCAAGAGGATCTTAATGTCATAAAAGGGCCCACTTAAATGTTATCATAAAATGTAATTATAATAAAGAGGGACTCAAGTAAATTGAAATTATAAATAAAGGATGCCTCTTATAATTGAAATCTATTTTAAATAATTCCTCTCAAATATCAATCAAAGGTCATGAAGGAAATTTGAAAAGTTATTTCTTTGTAGGAAAACTCTATTTAAGAGAAGCCAAACAAGGAGGAGGAGGCATAATGATCAAGCATTTTATTTTTTTGATTTCTACTCTTTGTTGGAGTTTTGGACTTTGATTCAATTAAATTGATGATGAAAAATCTCTAGGAATGGAATTGGAGGATGAAAACCCACAATTCCTTTTAGTGATTTCATATAGGAGTCACCATTGAGCTAAACTATTCAAATTCCAAATTGATATTAATATTACACTTGTGTTGAAGGGGTGTTGTGACTATTGGAGTAATATTACAATCTTTTTGGCCAAAAATTTATCAAGTTTGAGGTTACCATCCACCATATAAGTCACTACCATTAGAGCATGATAATGTATTCCTTATGATCATTGATTGTTGTTGATACATTCCATCATAGGTTCAACTATGAAAAAGGTTTCATACAACTAGTCACCAGCTTCCACATATAAATTGCATCATTATTTTCAAGGTAGTATTGCAAGTTGGGGCACTCAAATATATGGTCGATCCATATGGTATGTGCAGCTCTTGTATTGTTGTTGAAATAATAATCTAAGTTTGGATTATGGTGTGCAACACTTTAAAATCATTGTCACATCTAGGGATCATTGTGGCGACTTCATATTTGATCCAGGTATCAAGAATATATGATCTATTATTGTTGAGGTTTTAGGACTATTGGGATGAACATAATTCCATATTGTATGCTTCATAACAAACTTGTTTTACTATTCCATAGACCAATTTGTGGGTAAAGTTACAAAGTTGTGTTACACTTTTAGCCAACTTATTAGCACAAGTAAATTTAGGTATTTCTAACTAAAAATGTATATTTTTCAAACATATGATCTTGTAATATTCATTCTATCTAAGTTAGATATGTCCAAACTTTTCCAGCTAAATTTTGTGGCTAAATGCATATGTAGCACCACTTTGAGGCCAATTTATCAAAAAAATAGATTTATTTGAAAAAATCAATGTTTTAACAATTTCTACTCATGTAAATAACATTTTTTTTTAAATCTAAAAATACCCTTTTGTAGATCCATAAGTCTAGTATTCAAATATATATATATATAATTAAATTATTAGACAAGTTTTTTGCTACATTTTATTTTCAACTAATGGTCCGCAATCTTTGGAGCATGCCTTCGAGGGCCAACGGGATTTTTTTGAAAAAATCATATCGTTTTATGGCTTCCAAGGGTTTCAATGGTATTTCTTGGCCTCATCATGTGTCCCATATAGGGGCTAATGGTGTTCAATGGCATGTCTCTCGGGTTCATCATGCTTATTTTGGCTATCCACATTCTGGGAAGTCTTTACTTCATAGAAAGCAGTTGGCTTTTTATACCTATGAATCCAATTCATCATTTAGTGAGAAATATTTTGCATCTTCTTGCTTCAGGAATTGGTCTTAGGTGGTTGTTGATGTCTATCCTCTAACATATTTCACTAACTCTATTCCCATCAAAGTTGGGGCTCCCTTCAATCCAAAGGCTATGATCCCTCATCCGACTAATTTTCCTAATAATATACCTATTGCTCAGCCAAAGTCTATTGGTTTCAAGACATAGTATCATTCACCTCTAACTTTCCCAAATTCTATCTATGTTAATAATAGGGTTCTTTTGAATCAAAATTTTCAAAGCTTCGTGGATTCTCTACATTAGGGCTACAAGAACCATGAAGAATTCAATGGTAAGGGAAATATAAAACCTAGTAATGATCAGAAAGAAAAGTCTTCATTCAATGAGGATCAGAAGGTATCTTTCAAGTCCTCCTAGGGTCATAAGGGGTCTGATTCTCATTCCAAGGGTTTGAGCAAACATCTGGGTTGATCTATTCATCACAAGAATGATTGGGCACCAAAGCAACATCAACGTGATGAGTTTAGAGATGAAGTTAACATTAATCGTAAAGATGATGTACTTCATCTGCAAGTAAAGGATCTTCAATAGGTTTCTCTTATATGTAAGTTTTGGAATTTTATCCCAGATCTAAATTTTTTGCAAAGTTGGGTTTTTCAAAATTGGGAGGGATCTAATCAAGTTTTCTATTTATACAAGGGGGAAGGTTTCTCTGTAGTTATTTTTTCAAACAAAGACTTATGTAATGATATCTATAGGAAAAAAGGCTTGGATTTGTGACATTTATGGACTTTTCACACTGCCATGGACTCCAAATTTTTCACCCTCTCAGTCTGTGGTTAAGTTCATCCCTTTCTGGATTCAATTACAGTGTTTTCCTCTTGAATATAGAGAGACCCAGATATTGAAATTTTGGGGAATCAGCTTGGCATTTATCTCCATCAAGATTTGCAATTTTTTGATAATCCTTCTTTTCTTGTTAGGATTTTTCTTCCCATTGATGTCTCTACTTGAAATTGCCTTCTATGTTGAACATTAAATCTGCATATGGCATGTGGAAGAAAAAGGTTGCATTTGAATACCCATCTAAATTTTTTTACCTTTGTCATTTTCCCACTCATCCTCTGACCATGTGTCAAATGGATTCTTCTAAAGTAATGAAAAAGGGTAAGGAAGTTTCTCCTTCTATTTCAGTCACCCTGCATATTATACTTTTTTCCTCTCGTTCATTTTCTTCTTTTGCAACTAATTTGGATCAATCAATTCGCTCTTCTATTTCTGCTAAGGAAATGGTTAGTCCTTAGGGTTGTGGTCAGCCTTTTATTGGGTTGCATTTGAATTTAATTTCATCAAGAAATACTGGCCAGTAGTTGGTGTTTCTAGAGGCTCTTGGTTGTTAATATTAGTCAAGGAAATTTTATAATGAAGTGTCTTGAAATGCTCTAGTTTTTCATTGGTTAGGGAGTCCTCTTTGTGATTCTCGATCTGATTCTTCATCAGAGTATGTAGGAGGAAACAAAGGTCCTTCTTCAATTCAAATGGTTAATATGGAGATGGTTTCTTCTATCATTGGTTGCAATTCTTTGGTTTCATTTGTAAATAGAAGAATTATATCTGTTTCTATTGCTCAAAGTTGGGATAAACATTTCTTATCTCTAGTTAATGGATTTATTCAAACTCTAAACTACTGCATCCCACAGTTTAAGTTTTCCAATATTTTCCATTTAAATCAATGTTCTTCAATGTTGACCCTTGGTGTGACAAACCAATCGGACAAAGTGCTGATGGTGTTTGATAATCAAGAAAAGGTTGATATTATTAATGAGAATTTTGTATTAAACATAGAAACCCAAAATTTGGCTTAGTCTCTTAACATGCCTCTAGATAATGAGATTGAATTTTTCGTAGATAAAGCCTTAACTTCTATTGGATAATAGTTATTAGAAGAAATTTCTTATAAAATAATGGGGGAAATTGGAAATGCAAGATGAACTTATGCCATTACCTATCTTTCAATCTTTTTTATCTTCCTCCCCCAACAAAAAGTCACCTGCAAAGAGAGGAAGGAAATCTCTAGCAACTAAATTGCAAGAAGAAATTGAAGTAGTGATTCAATCTACATTGGATGTTCAAATGGGAGGTGGTAAGAAACAAAAAAGACCAAGGAGAGCCTATTGCTCTCCTAGGAGGTTATGAGAATATTATCGTGGAATGTCAGAGGCATTAATGCCTATGACAAGAGAGCCCAATTCAAGCAGCAGTTGGATGCTTTTGGGTCTTATGTGGTACTTCTTCAAGAAACAAAAATATCAACTGATTCTTTTGATAATCTCTCAAAGAGTTGGACCAAGTTAAATTCATTTCATTCACCTTCACAAGGTGCTTCAGGGGGTCTCATAACATTATGGAATTCCAAATCAGTATGTATTAATACTGTTACATGTGAGTCCAATTGGTAATTAATGAAAGTGACTCACTTTGAGCTATCTTTTTGGGTAATAAATGTGTATGGACTGACTTCTTTAGTGGGTAAGAAATTTTTATGGGATAAGTTGAATCAATCTATGGTACTATTGGGTCCAGATAAAATTATTCTTATAGGGGATTTCAATGCAATAACATCCTTGGTAGAAGAAAAAAAAAAGGTGGTATATGCCCCTCAAAGAACAATATGGAAGATTTCTCCTCTTTTATATAGGACAATGCACTTATTGATATCATCCCTATAAATGGTAAGTTTACATGGAAAAACAGGAGAAATTTTTTTATTCAAATAGTAGAGAGATTAGATAGGTTTCTATCCTCTTCAAATTAGGTAACATATAATTATGTTTTAACATTAGAAATTTTGTCATTTTTAGCCTCAGATTCATTTTGCAATTTCTCTAGTTTTATCTCAAAATAAAATTAAGTCAACTTGGAAATCTTCTTTCAAATTTGAGGCAATGTGGTTTCAACACCCTCATTTTTCGGATATGTTAAGATAGTGGTGGTTATGTGCCCCTTTTTTTTGTGGCTCTTGTATGTTTCAATCAAGCAAGAAGTTGAATCACATGAAACAACATATTAAAACTTGGAATCTTCAAGTGTTCAAGAAATTTTTTGTCTAGAAAGGTTTGGTGTACAAGAGACTTTCTGAGATTAATGAGCTCATAATTGCTAAAGGTTTAGGTAATACAAGTTTCGAAGAGAAAAGACAATTACAAGCATAATGGAAGTAGCTTTTATTAAGAAAATAAGTGTATTGGAGGCAAAAATCAAGAGAGTTATGGTTAAAGGATGGGGATAGGAATACACATTTTTTTCACATGTCAACACAAGTAAAGAGATCAATAAATTCCTTATTCTCTATTCATGGAAGTGATTCAATTGTTATGTTAACAAAGGAGGAGGAGATACAAAATGAAGGAATCAAATTATTTTCATCTTCATTGTCTGCCAATAAGGATGTGAATGCCCAGTTGTCAACGGAGAGAGAGGAATCTTCAAGTGTTCAAGAATATTTTTGTCCAGAAATATTTGGTGTACAAGATAATTTTTTAGATTAATGAGCTCATAATTTCTAAAGGTTTAGACAATGCAAGTTTTGAAGAGAAAAGACAATTGCAAGAATAATGGAAGGAGTTGTTATTAAGAGAAGAAGTGTATTGGAGGAAAAATCAAGAGATTTATGGTTAAAGGATGGGGATAGGAATACAAAGTTTTTTCACATGTCAACACAAGTAAAGAGATCAAGAAATTCCTTATTCTATATTCATGACAGTGATTCAGGTGTCGTGATAACAAAGGAGGAGGAGATACAAAATGAGGGTATCAAATTATTTTCATCTTTGTTGTCTGCCAATAAGGATGTGAATGCCCAATTTTCAAGGAAGAGAGAGGAACTTCTTCAAGTGATTCTCTTGAAGATAATGAGAAGTCATTGGCACATTTTTCACTTCAGGAACTTAAGGAAGTTGTCTTTTCTTTTCCTCCTGACAAACCTCCAGAGACGAATGGATTTACAACAATCTTTGTACAAAAATATTGGGATTTTATTGGAACTGGTATCTTAAATGCTATAAAGGAGTCAAGAAAGTCAGGTGGAATGTTCAATAAATTCAATTTAAATCATATAGTTATCATTCCCAAGTCAGATTCTCCAAGTACTTTTTCATATTTCAGACCAATTTCACTTTGTAATGTGATTTGCAAAAATTTCGTAAAGGCTATGTATCTTTGCTTACATCCTTTGGTGTCTAAAATCATATCTAAAGAGCAAGGATTTTTGTGCCTGGAAGGGAAATGGAAGAAGGTGTTATTGTTTCACATGAAGTCCTTCATTATATAGCTGCAAGCAAGTTGTCTTCTATAATCATAAAACTGGATATGCAAAAATCATATGATAGGGTGGATTGGTCTTTTTTGCAGCAAGTGCTACAAAGGTTTGGTTTTTCAAAAAAAATGTGCAAATGGATCATGTCTTGTTTATCTAGTGCCAATTTTTCAATATTATTAAATGACTCTCTAGTAGTCTTTTTTGGATCTACTCAAGGAGTACATCAAGGTGAACCTCTTTGGCCTTTTCTCTTTATCATTTTAGCAGAGGCTTTGAGTAGATCCTTTGGTAAAGCATAGGAATGGGGAATAATTGAGGGAATTTATATCCTCAACACTTCCATATCAACTACTCATTCTTTATTTTCTGATAATACACTCCTTTTTGGAAAGGTTTTTGTTGTAGAAGTTGAACATATTAAATCACTATTGGATAGATATACTTTTTCTCCTGGGTAAAAGATTAACAAGAGTAAGTCAAAAGTTTATGTTTCTAACACAAATCCATCAATAGAAAAGTAGATAGTTAAGTCTCTTGGGTTCAAACAAGCACAAATCCCATGCAAATATATTGGTATTCCCTTTTTTGTAGGTCAGGATAAGATCTCTCATTGGCACAAAATTATTCTCAGTATAAAATCAAGAATTTCTTCATGGAAAGGAAGGTGGTTGTCTTTGTCAAATGGAATTTTGTTTGTGAAATCTATCCTTTCATCGATTCCAAATTACTTTATGTTAGTTCTAAAAGCCCCCAAATCCATTGTACATCAAAATTCAAAATTTGATAAGAAGTTTTTATGGATTGGTAATATAGATAGTTGAGTCGCAAAAAATGTATACTTGGCATTTTTCACTCATTTGGGCCTTTTCCCATGGATTTTGGCCTGATTTCGCTTAGATCTAATGTTGTAATGTGGCCAACACATTCACATTTAGCCTTGAACACTTGAAAATCAACAAGAACCTAATGATGTCTTACAAAAGTGTTGTGAACTATTGTAACACATTTCCTCACTTTTCTAGGACTTTTCTACAATAATTCATCTAAATAACCCCTTTACAAGCCTTACTTCAAAGTGTTGTAATGTGTTGTAACAAACTCTCACACTTTCCTAGTTGGACAAATGATCAAAGATTGATCTGACTTTCCCTTTCTCTTCACTCTTTCTCATCACTTCCTTGTGCAATATTTTGTGTTGATGTTTGGTTTTTCATGGGATGTTGATCCTAGGGGCTTGATCATTCCTCTTGATTATAGTTATCTCATCTTACTAGCATGAGTGCATTTGGATTCCTCTTGATATGAATGTCTTAGCTAAATTAGTGTGAGTTTGAAGCAAGTTCATCCTCTCACTAAAGTGGGGGCTAAATGTGTCGCAAAAATTATATACTTGACATTTTTCACTCATTTGGGCCTTTTCCCATGGATTTTTGCCTGATTTTGCTTAGATCTAATGTTGTAATGTGGCCAACACATTCACATTAAGCCTTGAATGCTTTCAAATCAACAAGAACCTAATGATATCTTACAAAGGTGTTGTGAAGTGTTGTAACACATTTCCTCACTTTTCTAGGAATTTTCTATAGTAATTCATTTAAATAACCCATTTCCAAGCCTTATTTCAAATTTTTGTAAGGTTTTGTAACAAAATCTCACACTTTCCTAGGCTTGTTATCACTAAATTAACCCTTTTCTTATGATAAAATGGCCCCTTAATGCACTTATAGGTCCTACTTAAGTGTGTTTCAGAAGAAAATCTCGACAAACAACATTAATCACCTCTTAATTCCTAACAACCACTCAATATTTCCTAGGTGGACTAAGTCACCACCTTGGGTGACTTAGTCCCATGTGGCATAAAAATCAAATTTAATCTTAATTTCTGGCAGGATTTTGTCTCCTAAACCCTAAGGTCAGCTTGTGATATGTTATTTTTAGGGAATTAGGGCATAACATGTATAAATAAGGGTTTTTATCCTCATTTTATCCCCCAACATCTCTCATCTTCATTAGCAATCAAGAAATATATCTTTTCAAGCAAGCATCAATCATTCAAGCATTAAGCACATCAAGCAAACATCCATTGGAGTTGATCACTTGCATATCTTAAAACTTCTTCAATAAGGGCTTGGTGAGTTTTTGTACTTGCATGTTATCCGATCATTTTTCCCTTTTCATTCTATTTCATTATCTTGGGGTTGATTACCATAATGGGGTTTGACTAAGGAAAACCCATATTCTCTAACCCTAACCCTTTTCCCCTCTTCGCATGTGTGCTTTGCAAGTTTGTATGCAGATTAGTTAAAGAGTAAGGTTGTAAAAGGTGTCATCATTCCATCCACACCATTCCAAGTCAAAAAACCCTAAAAGGAGCTTGAATACAACTTACAGGTCAATATTTGAAGATTCAGACATGGGTCTCTATCAGAAATAAAAGTACAAGTGGGTAGCTACAAATTCTAGTCTCAAGATCCTCGAAAGCCTCAAGTGGACAAAGTCATCATAATTGGAAAATTAGTCCCACTGCTAGGCTTGAAAAGTAATCTCTTCAGATCTAGACACCCATTTCCCTAAAAATGGTTCTAGCAAAGTTTCCTCAAAGCAGGACTAAGTCGCTCAGCCTAGCGTAAGTGTCATAGTCAGTATTATCAACAGATTCTAGAATATTCCAGAGCTCCTCTTCATCAACCTTAAGTTTCTAGGTGCACCACTTCTTCCTCCTTCAGTTTTGTTATAGTTTGCATGCATTTTAGGTCATTCTACATAGTGTTTTCATTACATTTTCATTAGTAGTTTGCATTTGATAGTTAGTTCATTTCATTACTTTGTAGCACTTAGGTAGACACACACATCACACATTCCAAACCCTTAATCTTGAATGAGCCCTCAAATTTAAGGTGTGAAAGAGAGCCCATTTCTCACTAGCTTCTAGGTGAAAGATCCTAGAAGCCTAAGGGGAATCCTCTCTCTTTCCCCTACATATTTTTGTGGTTCATTTTGGTGAACCTATCCTTAGAACACTTCTTTGTCACTTTTGATTTTACATCCTAGGAAAATATTTCATTGCATTAGGGTTTTTCATTTTCTTGCATTGTAGGGTTTTTGAATGTGAATTAGTGAAAATTTCATATTAGCTTACATTTTGCATTGCATTTTCATTGAAAAGGTCTAAAAACTCTGTAGTTTCATTCTGTATTTTCATTAGAAAAGCCTAAAAATCAGAAAAATTATTCAAAACTTTTAAAAATTGTCAAAAAAATCACTAATGGGACTAATTCACCACACAAGGTGACTTATTTCACTTGCATACTTTGCACTATAATTTATGTCATTTCATAACATTGTCTGCACTTCTATTTTATGTCATTACATTTCTATTTTTGTTTCCAAATTCTTATTTTTATTCGATTTCTTGCAATTAGTTTGCTTTCATTATGGTTGTCTTTCAAAAAGGTTTGGATGTCTTTCAAATCCCTAGTTGATATGTCGAGTTGTACCTCTGCAATTGATCATAATGACCTTGAACCCACTCCTACTCAATCAACTCCTAATGCATGTCCTCCTCATGATTTTGATATCATTGGAGATGATGATGATAGCATGAATAGGTTCCTTAATTATTGCCTTGACAATCTTGAAGCCAATGCATCCTTTTACATATCCATGAAACAACCAGAGCTTCCTACCATACCACCTCTTGAAACATTTGGTTATCTCCATCCTAAAAAACATAGTGAACCTAAGTTCCCTATCCAAGGTGAACCTAGTTTGTCTAACCATGTGAATACTCAACCCTTTCACAATAACCAAATGACAAAACCACCAATCAACCTTCAACAAACCTATGGAAAAGGTTTTACCATTCTCAGAAAACAAGGTGGTAACACAATGACTAAACATGAAATACATCACTTTTATGAACAACTATCACCTAATGAAACTACTAAGGGGATAGGCTATCAAGATCCCCCTCATGGCCACATGTCTTCTTGAGAATATCTTTAGCTTCTTGATGATGGCATGGTGATCTTTCATTCTTCCCCGGATTTGAAAATCCTTCTTCCTTGTGAACAACCCTTCATTGGAAATTATAAGGAGGCTAGGATCCCAGTGGATCATCTCCCTTCTTCCACTTACCAACAAGGTGAATCTAGTAGATGTAAGAGGCCTTACAAATTATAGAAACTCAAGTTTGCTCTTCGTCCACCACCTGAATGTGAGAGGAAATTGCAAATACTCCTAAATAAATAACTCATTACATTTCCACCTAAGAATAGGTTGGTAATATTCCCTAGAGATGCTAATGTTCCACATTTTGCATACCATCATGTTCTCTTCCATAGAAGCGATGAGTGTCATCATTTGAATGAAATATTGAGCAAGTATCATTTTGATGATTATAATTGTTACCCCCTCAAACCATAAACTTCTATCACATACCCTATCATGTATTGGTTATAGAATAATCTCTTCTCACTATTGCATGACCCTTCCCATCACCCAACTTAGCTTACTCTTTCCTTGCACTCAGCGGGGGAGAGAATTTTCTAGCCTTTACCTAATAATGCACTTGTCTTTATCCCTTAGTTGTGTTATTCACCTCCCGCTTATACCAACTAAGATTGGGAGACAAATGACTTTCTTAATGGTTGACTAGAATTTATCTTACTAGTCTTTTACATGTTTTCTTGTGTGTGGAATTTTACCTTGTACTATTTTTTTTTATAGTTTCTCTCTTTGTGACATTCTTCTATTTGTCTCTTCATTCTTCTATATGTCATGACTTTTTTTTTTCACTTTGGCTTCTCATCTTCCTTTTGGGGATGATGCAAGGAATTGATACATCAATGTCCCTTTCATGTTGACCCAAAAGGCCCCTTTAATTTTTATTTTGTCTTCCTTCTAAGGATGATGCAAGGCATTGAGATAGCAATGTCTCTTTTATGTTGACCCAAAAGCATCTTTTCAGTTTTTCTTTTTCTTTTTTTGTTCTTTTGGGGATGATGCAAAGCATTGAGACACCCTATATCTCTTCCATGTTGACCCAAAATTCCTCTTTCTTTTTCTTTTTTTTGATCTCTCTATGTCCTTCTAGTTCTATGTATTTGGGAGAATGATGATAGTTCTGAGTTCCCTAAATAAACATTGCAGCAATGAACATACTGACCCCAAATACATAGATCTCTTATGTGTTTGCTGTTTTTCATTTTTGGGACAACCCCTTTCCTTTTCTTTTCCTTTTCTCTTTGCATGACACAACCTTACTTGGAAACATATCACTTGGCATAGGGCTTTCCAAGTTGGCTCTCATTTCCTTTCTTTCTTTTCACATTTTTCATTATTCTACTTTAAAGAAATTGGTCACATAACAATGTGTAGAAATTCCTTTAAAGTGGGGGAATACACTAGCATTATTTATTTTTTGCATTTTTTATTTTTCTTGGTTCTTAGTGTAACCTTATTACTTTATACGATGTGTTTGTCGCATTGTGGATGAAATTGGGTGTAATGTCCTTCATGAAATTAATCTATCTTAGCATATTACATTCCTCTTAGTGGCATGATGTGACACACTGCATCCCCTAAGTTGTGAATTTTATTTTCTTTGATTGGTCCTCTCTTGGATACATTAGACACAATGTTCCCTAAGTTAAAGACCTCGCATGAACTAAGCAAGACTCCTTTGAACACCCCTTTTACATTTTACATGTTGCATTTTGCATTTTGCATATATGGCCACCTTGCATAACAAATATTACATGCTTGTGGTTCCATCTTGCACTTGTTCATTAGTTCCAAGCATACAAATATTTTCTTGCCTCATGAACCTCAAAACCCTTGTCATTTGTGGCTCCTTATCAAAATTTATCAGAAGGTATAACTTTGGTATGGTTAAGTGGGAAGCCCAATCAGTGGCACAACTTTCCCCATAGCCACCTTCATGTGTGTGAATACATACCAACCATGAGTGTATGTTTCTCACCTTTTGGGCCTTCTCACCTGGTGGAAAACCAAAAGTTTCATCGCCCTAGAGTGAGTACACATCTTTTCAAACAAACAACCTAGATCTGATCCACAACTAGTTGGACAAACGATCAAAGATTGATCTAACTTTCCCTTTCTCTTCACTCTTTCTCATCACTTCCTTGTGCAATATTTTGTGTTGATGTTTGGTTTTTCATGGGATGTTGATCCTAGGGGCTTGATCATTCCTCTTGATTATAGTTATCTCATCTTACTAGCATGAGTGCATTTGGATCCCTCTTGATATGAATGTCTTAGCTAAATTAGTGTGAGTTTGAAGCAAGTTCATCCTCTCACTAAAGTGGGGGCTAAATGTGTCGCAAAAATTATATACTTGACATTTTTCGCTCATTTGGGCCTTTTCCCATGGATTTTCACCTGATTTTGCTTAGATCTAATGTTGTAATGTGGCCAACACATTCACATTAAGCCTTGAATACTTTCAAATCAACAAGAACCTAATGATATCTTACAAGGGTGTTGTGAAGTGTTGTAACACATTTCCTCACTTTTCTAGGAATTTTCTACAATAATTCATTTAAATAACCCATTTCCAAGCCTTACTTCAAATTTTTGTAAGGTTTTGTAACAAAATCTCACACTTTCCTAGGCTTGTTATCACTAAATTAACCCTTTTCTTATGATAAAATGGCCCCTTAATGCACTTATAGGTCCTACTTAAGTGTGTTTCGAAAGAAAATCTTGACAAACAACATTAATCACCTCTTAATTCCTAACAACCACTCAATATTTCCTAGGTGGACTAAGTCACCACCTTGGGTGACTTAGTCCCATGTGGCATAAAAATCAAATTTAATCTTAATTTATATCTGGATTTTTTCTCCTAAATCCTAAGGTCGAGCTATGATGTGTTATTTTCAAGGAATTAGGCCATAACATATATAAATAAGAGTGTTTCTCCTCATTTTACGCCCCCCCCCCCGTCCGCAACATCTCTCATCTTCATAAGAAATCAAGCAATCTATCTTCTCAAAAAATCATCAAGCATTCAATGATTAAGCACATCAAGCAACATCCATTGGATCTGATCACCTGCATATCTTTAGACTTGATAGGTTGTCATTAGGTCTTACTACTTTAGAATAATTCAATGTCAATTGTTGACTAGATAGTGTCCAAGGAAGTTTGCAGAAGGAGATTATTTGAACAACCCATTTTATATTTTTCATTTTTTCTCCAAGCTACAAAAATCAAGTCCAATCTAAAGCCATTACTTTACTAGAAAATAGTTTTACTCTAAGAAAATCCAAAAATACTAAATTAAAAAGCATAAGACAACTAATTTAGAAACATTACGACTAAACTAGAAAGCATGGAAACAAGAAAACTAAACAACTGATGTATTACAAAAACAGAAAAGTAAGGAAATAGACAATTAAACATCTATTAAACAATAAAGGAATATTATCAACTATAGAAGATAACTTAAGCAAATTAGAAACAATGGTGCTCCGGAACAACAGACTTGACTCTTCAACAACTTGTTACCTCCTACTGAACAAAAATTTATAACAAAGAAAATAACTTAACAATAAAATACTTGTCTATCTAGGCTAACTTCCCTCAAGTGGCTAGCTCGCAGGCTCCTACTTCATCTTTAACTCACATAAACTATAGATTCTCAAATCCTCTTATTAAAAATAGTTATCATCATTTGAATTCAACAGTTACCAATAGACAAAAATCAAATAACTCTTTTTAACAATGATTTGCAAAACCATGTGAACAGCATAACAATACTTCCTCTCTATGTTATTCACTACTTATGAAATTACAGTTTTATAGATAACTTTTTAACTGAATCCTAAATTTAAGATGGAGTGGATAGTGATTGAAAAATTCTTCCTTAACTTAAAACTAACTTGATGTATTTAAAGCTTTAAAACATGTAGAAGGCTCGAGAAGAGCCATAAAGTTTTTAACAACAGAATTTAAAGAAACTGAAACTGAATCTTCGACGCATCATCCAGGCATCTAGGAGTGGGCTCACAACATTACTCTTAAGGAACGTGCTAGCTAAACTTATGCAATAGCCACATGATGACCTGTTAATCCCTAAAAAAATACTCAAATCAACCCATTAAACCTGCTTTGGATAATTTCCTCAATTGATCAAAATAAAGCAAGAAAGCATAATTTTCTTAAAAATAAGTAATTACTTCTCCTAAAGTTTAATAAATTGGCACGAGCTTAGGATTGAACTAGCAAAAGTAATCTTTCCATATTTTATTATAATGAGGTTATTTTTACCTCATCAAGACTTCTTCAACAAGGGCTTGGTGAGTTGTTGTACTTGCATGTTATTCAGTCATCTTTCCCTTTCATTTTATTTCATTCCTGGATTTGATTACCAACATGGGGTTTGACTAAGGAAAACCCATATTATCTAACCCTAACCATTTTTCCCTCTTTGCATGTGTGATTTACAAGTTTGTATGCAGATTAGTCAAAGAGTAAGGTGCTAAAAGGTGTCATCATTCCATCCACATCATTCTAAGTCAACAAACCCTAAAAGGAGCTTGAAGATAACTTGTAGGTCAATATCTGAAGATTGGGACACGCTACTCTATCAGAAATAGAAGTACAAGTGGGTAGCTACATATTCTAGTCTTTAGATCCCCAAAATCCCTAGGTGCACTAAGTCACAATTTGGAGAATTAGTCCCACTTCCAGGCCTGAAAAGTGATCTCTACAGATCTGGACACCCATTTCTCTAAAACTAATTTTGACAAATTTCCCTCAAAGCAGGACTAAGTTGCTCAACTTGGCGTAAGTTTCCTAGTCAACATAATCAATAGATTCTGGAAGATTCCAAATCTCCTCTTCATCAAACTTTAGTTTCTAGGTGCACCACTTCTACCTCTTTCGGTTCTATTATAGTTTGCATACATTTTAGGTCATTCTACATAGTGGTTTCATTATATTTGTATTACAGTAGTTTACATTTGATAGTTAGTTCATTTCATTAAATTTCACCATTTAGGTGCACACACACACATCACACATACCAAACCCTTAATCTGGAATGAACCCTCAAATTTAAGGTGTGATAGAGAGCCCATTTCTCACTAGATTCTAGGTGAAAGACCCTAGAAACCTAAGTGGAATCCTCTCTCTTTCCCCTTCATATTTGTGGTTCAATAGTAAGAAAAAAATTCTTTTAATCTCCCTAGAAATCATTTTTTTAGAGAAATTAAAAGGATGTGCATGCTTATATAGTGTGGCGGAAAGAAATTTAGCATTAGGAGCTAAAATAGTTTGGCATATGTATACAAAGACACATTTAAAATGGTTTCGAGTCATACAAAAAAAGTATCTAGATAATTTAAATCCTTTAATAATTCTAATTGTGTCAAATCCTCCCAATGGTTCAGCCATGTGGAATTTTTTTGTCTCTTGTAGAAAAGTCATTCTTCCACACTTAACTTGGGAGGTTAATAATGGGAATCGGACCTTTTCTAGAAAGACTCATAGAATGGTTACCCAGTCTTAAATTCTTTGTGCAATTTTCAAAGTTCAGAATCTTATTTATCTGAATGTTGGGACCAAGGCTCAAAGACTATCTTCACCATGTCAATATAATGATGGGGAAGGTCACTTGGAAGGACTTTCCAAATGTGCCTATTAATGTTACACATAAATCTCCTCTCCAATCTATTCTTTGTGAAAGGATTGTGTTTATTTCTTTAGGGGCTAACAGATTATTGTGGACAAAAGCCAAATTAGGTTGTTACATAGTAAAAGAGGGATACATCTCAGTTTCTCAAGTTTCTCCAAAAGAAGGGATACAAAGAGCATACAAATTTTGGTGGAATTCAAAGGTATTACCCAAAGCTATTTATTTCTCAAGGTTAGCTATAAAACACAAAATTTTGACAAGTGACAAGCTAAAAAAACTTGGGATAGCAGAGCCTTTTCAATGTGTCCTATGTGCTCAAGAGCCTGAAAATGTCAACCATTTATTTTTACTATATCCAATACCTCAAGATTGTTGGTATTTTGTAGTATCTAAATTGAATTGGTAATTGAATTTTCCTAACACTCTTTGGAGATTATTCTCAAGCTAGTTGAAGGCTTACAAAAGCTCTTTCTTTTCATGTATTTGGTGCATTATTCCATCCTCAATAACTTGGGCCATTTGGTGGGAAAGAAATAGATGCATCTTCAGGAAATAAAAATTCAACATGGATTAGATATTACAATTGTTGGAGCAATCTATATCAGAAACAACAAATTCATATGTGCAAAGAGTAAAAAATGTTGGTTCAATATTTTTAGACTGGAATTCAAAGTTAATGATCAAATGGCCTCTTCTTAAATTTCCATTTAAAGGGTGCCTACATCAACCTGCCCTAAAAGTAAACAGGGTTAACATTTCTTGGAAGCCCCCCTCAGGATGTCTATTTAAATTAAAATTTGATGGGGAAGCTAGGGGGAACCCAGGTCCTTCTGGTTTTATGTGCTAAATCGTTTAAATTAGAAATAGGGACTAATAATTCAGTTGAGGCACAAGCTTGGCTTCAAGGTTTAAAACTAGAAATTTCTCTTAAGTTACCCAAGTTACAAATAGAGGGAGATTCCTTAATTCTGATAAATCCATGTAGGGAAAAAAATATTGTCAATTGGAAGCTTGGATATATAGTAAAAAAAAATTGGTCCTTGTTAGACATGATAGGACACTATCAAATTCTCCATGCTTATAGAGAAGGAAATTATTTAGCAAACTATCTAGCGAATTTAGGTTGTGATCAAACATTTGATGAAGTGACACATGTTGTTGTGTTGGGGGAAATCCTTCCTAAATTTGAAGAAATTATGCTAAGGGAGGGTACTTCTCTTCAATTATAAATACTTTAATCTTCACTCTCTTAAGGGAATTGCAAATATTTTCTTATAAGTTTTTATAAATCAAATATTCATCGTGGTTATGTGAAACTACCATACTCAGTAATAGGAAATTTTTGTGGTTATCTTACCATTGTAAGTGAACAAGCCAGGTTCTCATGGGGAGTAAACAAGGCTTTTGTGGAAATGGGCCTAGGTGGAAAGTAGATGACTTGGCAGTCCATGAGTGTAAGCCAAGAGTCCATGATAATTTTCACACACAAATTTGAGAGTACAAAAAATCAAGTGTTGTCATGATTGCATTGATAGGAATCTAATATGAGCACATTTTAAGTCCAATGTGATGTAAGCAACCCCTTGTTAATTTAAGTTGATGAAAGCAACTATATGTGTGAATTTTTTAATTTGTACTCATTAGGACGATACTCAACAATCTAGTGATGTCAAAAGTAGTAAATCCATGTTGTGGAAAGCTCAAGTTTCGTATAACTATTTATTTCAAATGTGCTAACATTTATTTCATGATTGTACATACATAAATTTAATCAACCCTTTGTAAGATCCTAATGAAGTTGGTACAAATAATCATGTGGATTATTGTACCATTTAACTTCATTTATCCTCGAGGCATGTGGAGTACCTGCAACATGGGTTACATGGTGATTTCCTGATGGCTTGGCCAAGATTTCTCAATAATGAATACAGAGTCATCATTAAAGGATGTGTGAGTTGGACAAAAACTCTTCTATTTAATTTGCCTTCAACAAGAAAATGGTGGCTTAGTGCAACTTTTCTATAGGGTCATGCAAAGAAATTATATGATAAGTGTTTCCTCTGATAATTTCTATGTAATTTCAATTAAGGATTACAAGTTTCCAGTGCGAGGTAGTGTGTCAGTTAAGGCTCTGCAATAAGGATGGATTATCAGCAAAAGAGATTTCGTGTCTGGTTCCCAATTTAGCATTGGGAGCTACCTTTCTCGAGTAGCTTGGATGAACAAAAATTGTACACATTATTCAATCTTTGTTTCCCTTGTGATTATAGATGCCTCAAGTGTGTCATAGGCACGAAGATTCTTTACCTGAAGTCAAGAAGGTTAATTTTTCCTTCAAATATTCTATCTATTTTCATTTCAAACCTCATGGATATGTTGCAATGTCTAGAATCTGTGAATATAATACAAAAAAATATGGTTAAGGAGTTATTCCTTCAAAAATATTCCCTCTTGGTTTATGTCCAAAAATATGTGTTTGGGATGGGTGATGGTTATGTTGGTGGAATTTTTCCACCACATTTCTTACCTCATAATAGAGCATTCATCAATGTGTTTGATGATTTTAAAAATTCTCTTGAGAAAAATGACCCATCTCGTCTAAATAGGGATTTTTCAAGGTACAATAATCATCTAGGAAGGGAGATTTGTGAGTGCTTTAGGGAGAAATATCATTATGTTTCATTTCTACTTCATCACATTGTTACGATTCAATAGTCACTGTTAATCACCACTAGCTAATAAGTGTTTCTCCAATAGCCCAGGGGATTCCATGGTATGTGCATCAGTATACTTTGGTGCCTCCAATGTAGGTATCAAATTATAGTTAGCCTCACGTCATTCCAGATATGGATGTCACCATTAACTCTCAAAACATGGAAGTGGGAAATGAAGTGCAAGGGGAGAATTCAGTGGAGATAATGCATATGGAAGAGTAAGTAGATGGCAGTAGCAATTTTTTTTTGGTTTGGAAACAACATTCATTAGCCATGGTTATAGCAGAAATATTGGAAGCCTTTTTGGATTTTCTCAAGCATCTTTTTGGCATTCAAGTTACAATGGGTAAGCAATTAATTAAGGGTTTTGGTGCTATGAAGCGACAGTTCCTGGGCATCATGCATCATCAAATAACTCCTCTAGGGAAATGGAATTGGCAAGGGACATTCCAGGTTGTCAAAACAAAGCAAAAATGGGCGAAGGAGAAGTAGATAATGGATTTGATCTAGATGACAATAGGGTGGACTCATTAGTTAACACATAAAAATATTGTAATAACATTGATTTTGGTTATATGTCTTTGCTCAGTCAATATATTTGACTTGAATCGTAAGTAGAAGAGGGATAATTTTTTAAAATTATTGTATCATAATGCTATACTGTTGAAGGCAAATTTTTCTTTTGATTTGATAGTTATACCCATGCCAGTACTATAATTTTGGCCTCAATGTATTTTCCAGTATTTTAAAATTAATATATGAATATAGGCACTAGCATTTTATCAAAATAATAATAATTAAATTATTATTTATATTTTCTTTTTCTTTTTACTAAAATTAGGCTATCAACACAAAATATTAGGTTAATTACCATGACAAGGAAAAATAGTAAAACAAATTAAAAAAATTGAAAAAATATGATGCACTAGATAAAAGAATCTATATCAAGAGGGTATAATTTTTTTTCCATTTTAGATAAACAGATAATATGAAGTTGATGTCTAATGGAAACAACTATATTTTAATATGCACACATTTTAATATTTATTTAAATATATATATATTTGTAGACATGGAAAATTGATGGACACACTTGATCCTAATCATTAACATTGTTTCGTCCTGAATCATACCCTCAACTTATCATCACCTTTCATCCCTTGATTAAATAAATCGATTTAATTTAATTAATTCTCTATCTCTATTCATTTAAATAATTCATTTTATTTAAATCAAATCTCTAAAGTCCTACTATTAAATTGAATAAATTAAACCATATTTGATTTAATCTAACATTCTCCCCCTCACTTAAATAAATCAAAACATTTATTTAATTAAACCTTTTCTCTCAATTTCTGATTTAAATCAATTCATAAATCTAAGTAAAAATTGTGAAATCACCTAATCTCTCATTAAATTGATCAAATCTTGATTAATTTAATCTCAATCACTAAAATCCTCTAGATTTTGCAACTTGCACCAATAAATCAATTTAATTGATTTATCAATTCATCTATTTTCCCTCAACTTTGCATCAAAAGGAAATATTCTTCAAATTTGAAAAATCCTTCCAAAAGATGGGTACTTCCAACAAGGCATTTAATGCCTCTTACATGTCCTTGGCCTTGAGCCAAGTGACATTAACTCCATTTCCATTCCCTCTAAACTTGCCAAATTTCAAATTCAAAAGTTGAATCTAATATCATTTATTGGCTCATTCATCAAAATGTGCACAACCTTCCTCCATTCACATCTTGACAAGTAGCATTTGGCCATTGGATGTTGAATGATCCCACATTTCTCAATTTAACTCTCTTTTCCAATTTGGAAATCTATAAATGAGAGACTCTTCCTCTCATTTTATCATCCACAATCCAAGCAAGTATACTATACTGCATTTCATCCACAACTTATCCATTTCATCTCAAGTGTTCATCATTTTCATGATTTCATAGCAAGGTTATGCCAAAATTTCATCAAGGAGCTTCAATCATCTACAAATCTTCATCAAAGTTTGCATAGGAGTTGGGAAAGGGCCAATTTCTACACATAATTGGCACCAACTCCCCAATGGGATCAATATTTTGCATCTTAAAATAGGATTTCATTGTGTTCTTTATTCATTTCTTCAATTTCTTTCCTATTTGAGTATTGCAAATGGATTTCATGGGGAATCCTTGTTCTTACTTGCATCTTAATCTAATTGTGTGTTTGTTTCTCATGTTTGTGTAGGTTTAAGGATCGGGGTTCACATTTAGGCACTAGAAGGAGGGCAAGAAATCGTAAATCTAACACATTTTTTTAAAATTCTACTCTTTTTTGAGAGTTATGTGCGTTAATCCCTATTTTAGCACATCCGTAGTATCTTTTAGCACATTTCCACACTGTTTTAGTGCATCTGCACACTATTTTAATGCATCTGGCACTTTTTTTAGTGCATCTGAGCATTCTTTAAGCGCATTTGTTCTATGTTTTAGTGCATCTACACACTGTTTTAGCACATAGACCTCTCTTTTAGCGCTTTTATAGTTAGTTTTTAAAATGACAATATCTTGGTCATACACAGGTCTTTTTTGAGGATTTTTTTTTAAATGGGGTAGAATTTCATAAGCTATCCAATGGTGTAGGTTTTTATCAGTTTTATTAGAGTTAAAATTATCAATTTCGCATCTAAAGTCAAATCACATTATAACTTGGTCTAAGTTTTAGGATTTTTATGCTTAATGATTCATGTAACCTTATACCTTCTTGTTTCTTGATTTCATCTAGCATTTTAAGCATTCTTTCAAGTTGGGAAATCAAAAAGGGGAGGATGAAACAAAAGAAAATCTTCTCATGACATCATTCTTCTATTGTATCAAGTGTCTTTAGACACTCTTGAAAGCAATCATAATTCCAAGTTTAAGGATTTTGTCTCTTCAATCTTTTAGGACTCAATAGATTTCAATTTGGGCTCTAAAAAGAACAAGATAAAAGGATTAAAAAGAACCTTACGAAAATTCACTAGATTTTGTTTAAAGGTTAACAATTGAACAAGACAAATTCCACATTTGATTTGGTGCTATAAAAATAATTCACTTTTTCTTTATGGGCTTAAAATGAAAAAGTGTTGTTTTTTTTTTGTAATTACTTATTCAAAATAATATCATCAAAAGGATATATGCGCTTCTCTAACATCTCATGGTGACCTTGAGAATCAAAATCTTTTTTGGTGATCTTAAGTTGAGTAAGGTAATTTCCTCCACACTTCATTTTTTTTGGGATTAAAACTAAACTAATCATGTAAGTGTGACCATGGTATATTGTGAGTGTTCTCTCTTTTTTTTTCAACAAAGGTTAATTGAACTATGGGATATACTTTCTTTCTTTTTTTATCTTAGTGGACTTGCCTTGTGGGAAAAATTAATCACCCAAGGGAATGACCCAACCGAGAACATGTTAAAGCCAAGCGACTTCCACATGGGATATAAGTGAGGATATTGGAACAAAGGCCAATATCAAGAGATTTAGTCCAATGAGAAGGGCAGAAATGGTCTCTCATCGTATTGGATATTCCCCCACAAATGGAATTCCCACATTAAAACCCCTTGTTTACCAAAGGCCAAAACCCTATCTATTTTTTGGTGCAAAAGGTCATGTCCTCTGAAGCCGCCCCACATATACATGTGGTTCTATTGTAGAGATGAAAAGTATGCTATGGGAGATTCATGGGCATTGATGCTTGGTTGACTCGAGAAGCGAGTGCATTGTAACGGGGAGCCTGTGTGGTCAAGCATCTAATCATCCACACTGAATATGCACAACTAGATTCATCCAAATGAATATTGTCTTTTCCTCCTATGGATTGTACATGTTCTTGAAATCAAAACACCGTGTTTGGTTCTATGGTGCAGGAGCACCTATTTGATTTCTTGCCTCCATGAGGCCATTTGTAAATAGTTTCTCTATTTAATGTATTGGGTCTTATAATAAGGTTTATCAAACCATTTTATAGGTGTTTGAGCCTTAGGAAGTAATATTTGAAGTCATTTGTCAAATAATGTTTAAATTTGTTCCATATTGTAAAAATTGTAAAAGTTGCTCAAGAAAAGTTGTCAAACAACTTGTCAAAAGTGTCATTAAGGTGTTTTGTCAACAAACTAACTAAAAGGTGGTTGAAAATAGTTTTTTTTGGTTTTAAATGTATAAGTACACCCTCCAAAACTCGAATTGGAGAGGTTGGAGAAGTTGGAGACATTATTTGTGAAGTTTGATGAATGGCAACCTCAAGTTTGTGTGCATTTTCTGATTTTACATTGTTTCCAGGTTGAAGTTGTGGTTTGTACGGCCTGATATGCACTCAAATAATGGATTATCATATATGGATGGAAAGATATCTATTTCTAGTTTCCAATTATTTTTGTCTCATTCAATTTTATTGAGTTTTGTGGGAGATATGATTATTTTGGTGAGACTGCCTATTTTAACAATATTGTGCAGAATTTACAGTCTGAAAGAATGTGATGGTACGGATTTTAAAGTATATAATTTGGGTCTGAAACCAAGTTTATATTGTTCCTATATGAATATACTTTCCTTTTCTTCAATTCTCATCAAATTTCATTAAGATTTGAATAAGTTGTGATCATTTTAGTGAGGGCAGGTTTGAACCCTATCTAGGGTTTGCAGTTTTGAGAAAAATGAAATAGTTTTCTTTTGGGCTACCATGGTTATGTTTCCAATGTGACATAGAATGAATAATAGAATGTGTTATACAAAGATTGATTTGGATTAATTTTGAAGGATTGTGAGATATGTTGTTGAATCCTCCTAACTCTGCATCATTCTAAAACATTGAGAAACAAACATTCACAAAATATTTGAAATTTCAAACCCTTTGGAGGAACAAATACCCCTGAAAAATCCATGTGCTCTTGCTTGCCCTAGGGATTCCATACTTAGAGGTTTCTAAGTGCTTGGATTTAATCATCATTTTTTTTCACTAAAGTCGACCTAGGAAATTGTGCTCTTGAAACCTTGATTTTCACATAATGGACCTTGCAGAATGAAAAGGAATTAAGACATAGACATTTAGTTTGAAATCATAAATCAATAAAGTGCTTTTGGTAAAATGAACTCATTAAGCAAAGATAAGGACAACTGGACTTCACATGTTTTTTCTCAAATGATTTCCTGAAAAATCAAAATCCAAAAGCCAAAGTTCAACAACCTTAGTCTAAAATCTCATGAGGAGCGTCTTGAAAGGTTTTTTGAAGTTAGAGAAAGATTGGTATACAATTAATACAAGAAGGATTCAAAGAACAACCCAAGTTTGTATGAGTTTTATTATCAACAAAATCAAAAAAAAATTCAAAGGTTTTCTTTTCTCACATAGGAAGTATGGCATGTTCTTCAATACCGAGGTTTTGTAAAAAAGAGTCTTGTCTAGGTCAAGTGTTGGATCAAAATCATCACTCTCATCCATCTCCTCATCATCAGAATCAAATCTCATCTCACCAACAAACTCTTGGAAACTTTGAAACATCATTCATGCTAAACTATTAGGTAAAATCAGCATCACCTTGTTTGACTTAATACACCTAGTCAAATTATCAATCCTCTTGAACAAATTTACCTCTAGGATAATGCAACTTCCTAAGGCCTACTAGTTCATGATCACTTTGATTGGCTTAACACACTTAGCCAATTCATTCTCTTGTGCAAGTTTTCTCTAGGATAACACAACTTCTTAGGGTTTACAAGTTCACCATCATCTTGTTTGGCTTAACACACCTAGTAAAACTATTGAAATCAAATTGATTCAAGCCCTAAAAAATTTAGCATCCCCCCCCTAAAATTTCTTCAAAAGTTTCACTCATCTGCATCATCCATTTATCTCATCCCCATCATCACCCCTTTGATCCTTAGACTCTTCTAGTTCTTCTCCTTTTTGTGTCTAAATATTAAGATCAAACAATCTCTATTTTATGGTCCAAACAAGATGACAACACAAGAGGAACATGGAAATCACCAAAGAAACATCAAATTCAAGTGACTTAATTCAAGCAACCACCAAAGTAAACCTTGCGGGATCAAGAAATCCCCCAAATAGCTCTTCTCTACCATCACAAAATCCTCAAGAGGAAGACTATGAAGAGGAAATCATCAATGAGGACTTGGGAATGACACAAAAATAAATAACTGAAATGACTCAAAATCCAGAGAATCATAGAATTGTCAATGCCATGCTAAAATTTAATCCTTCTCTATACATATGCGTGTTAATGGAAGGAGGGGCCCAATTCCCTTCTGACCTTGACATAAGTACCAGTATAGAAAGGCCTCTTGCAAACATACCACCAATGTCAATTCTGAACATCACTCAATAAATTCCCCAAACCATATTGACAATTGCATCAACCTCACCAATTGTTAACAAGGTAAGTGCCATGTTTCATGAATTACAAAAGCACCACCTTATGAACAACAAAGAGGTAACTATCAACACCACACCGGATAACTATGTCCTAGTGAATCTATCAAACCCATATGTCCCACTCACTTTCCATAATCATGCAGACTCATCCGCATTCCATGCAACACCAATCTATCCACTAAACATAAAAAATTCTCGTTCGCAAGGAGAAGGTGGTTTGTTCAGAACAATGAGTCACTGACCCATTCTCATCATCACTTTTCCAAGGGAACATACCATCATTCTCTCCATTATTGCTCACATTTTTATCACCTCTTGGGTTGGTTCTTCCCCCCTTACCCACTTCTACTTTCTCAAATCAAGGAAATTTGAGCATCACATCAAATCCTCTCCTTTTTCCAACAGTATCACAACATTATGTGGCAACCATTAAAGCCACCACAATCAATACATCAACCAGTCCCCAAATCCCTCAAAGCATACTTTCTTAGGGATCAAGCATCTCAACCACACCACCAACAACCCAAGTCTCAGCTACCAACACGACCCCTCCACCCACCACAATGGTTAGCACCATTCACAATCCACCAACAATCCCACCAAAAGATAAAGTGACGAATTCATTCATTACCATGATTCAGGCAGTCCAAAAGGCCATCCACCAAAGGGTACTTCAACAAAACCAAAAAAATATACAATAGGCTTCTTAGCAAGCACAAGCACAACTAGCTTCCCAACAAGATGCACAAGTTGAACAAGCCCAACAAGCCACACAAGTCACGCAAGCAACCCAACAAGCAAAAGCTCAAGCTCAAGCCCAACACTAGGCTCAACAAGTGCAAGCACAATACCACACACAACTGCAAGAAATTCATCAACAAGCATACCAAAAAGCCTTGCAATATTTTTCAGGCACAACAACAAGCTTTGTTGGCGCACCCACAACTAGACCAACAACAAGCTTTATAGGAACAACAAAAACTGGACCAACAATAAGCTTCATTGGAACAAAAGAAGAAAGATCAACAACAAGCATTGTTGACACAAATGTAGGCATTTCAATAGGCCTTAAATGCATAGAAGATCTTGCAAAAAACCCCCACCAATACTCCTCTCATCAATCAAATGCCTCGAAACACATTCATCCCACCTCTTGATTTGCAAAATGATGCTGCAATACGAATCAAACTGCTCTCATAGCAAGTGTTGGAACTCAAATCAGGAAACATAACCAGAATGTCAGGAAACTTTTGCTCCTATCCATTCAACAGAGGTCTTACAATGGTACCATTCCCAAAGGTATTTGAGATCCCCAAATTTGATAAATATAATGGGACGGGAAACCCTGAAAAATCACGTTAGGGAATTTCAAGTACATTTCATGGAGGTTGCATACAATGACACATATCTAATACAACTTTTCCCTCGAATTCTGACTGGTCCTACCATGGAATGGTTCTCTCACCTACCCATTGGCATCAAAACATTCCAAGAAATCATGGAATCATTCCTTAAAAACTATGCATTCAACATGGGTACAAATGTTAGTTTGGAAGAACTATTAATTATTAAACAAAGAAAAGGAGAGCTATTCACATCCTTCTTGCAAATATGGTGATCCAAAGCCAATCAGAGCAAGTGGACCATGCTAGAAGAACAACAAGTTTTCACAATCATATCCAATCTAGACGAAAACTTGGCGTTCTACCTAAAAATGCAATGCATCACAACATATGATCAATTGATCCCAAAGGTGCTCAATATCGAAAGAGCCCTTATTGTGTGAGGAGGCACATCGAAATGTCCTGTAAAATAGGATAACCACCCATCTACCAACTATAACAATAAACCTTGCACATGGTCAAGGAACAAAAATATCAAAAATGACAGGGTGGTCGATGCTAAGGTGGTCATCAGTGCTCCTAAGCAGAACATCCAAACCCATCACCAGCCACAAAATCACAATCACAATAATTTGCAAACTAATATGGTGGCACAACCACAACCACTTCCTAATAACCAAATCAATAACTTGGGCAATCAAGGAGGACCACCTCCCTGAAACAAGTATCCTCCCAAGCAGAAGTTTACGGCCCTTGGAGAATGAATTGAATCCATAATGAAGAAGTTGTTTAAGGAAAACCTTATCAAAATCTCCAACTTTGAGCAATATACGGAACCCATGACAAAACCATCATGGTATAACAAAAATCGCCATTGTGATTTTCACAAAATCAAAGGGCACACAACCGTGAATTGCATGAGGTTGAAAAACATTATCTAGGACCTCAATGAGGACAAGGTCATAAATGTCGAACAACTAGCTGGAAATTAGGACCTTAAAATATACACAAATCCAATGTCGAATCATAATCAAGGAAATAACCAAGGGAACAACAAAGGGAAGAAAAATTATGCTAGTGTAAGCCTTGTATACAAAGACATTGTCGCATGCGTTGATGAGATGGTCACTGTCATTAGTGTCAAAGGAGCCAATGTTGATTATGGAGTCACAAAACATGGTGGAAATATTAATATTGCAAGGGCATTACAACCATCTAAGACCCCCATTTCAAATCCAAAATTTGTTCCCTACAATTACAACATCATTGACTAGCTAAAGAGAACCCCCACCCAAATCTCCATCATGGAATTATTCAAAATTTCTGCTGCCCATAGGAAAATCCTTGATGAAGCATTAACTGCATCCACCATCTTTGCCACCCTTGATAAAAAATAGTTCTAAGCTATGGTTGGTAACATCATTACCCCAAACCTCCTCACCTTCTCTGACCAAGATTTCCCCGCCCAGCCATCTCACAATCATGTGCTTCACTGTCAAGTGATCATTCACAAAAAGAAAGTCAAAAGGGTCCTGGTAGATGGAGGCATAGGCCTCAACATTTTTTCACTCAAACTCATAAAGAACTTGGGATTCTCAGAGGACTCCATCAACAAGAAAAAAAATGCATCACCATAAGAGCATACGATGATCAAGAAAGAGTGTCTCAAGGCACTATCAGAATCCCAATCCAAGTAGGGCCAGCCACCATGGAAACCACATTTCAAGTCCTTGACCTTGACCTGCCCTACAACATCCTCCTAGGATGCCCACGGATCCATGGAATGAAGGTGGTCGCCTTAACATTCCATCAATGCATCAAATTCCTATACCAAAATGAGGAGGTCACAATACATTGTCATCTAAAACCATTTTCCTATTGCAAAAAACTTGGAAGCCAAGTTTTACAAAATACCCCAAGTACCAAAAAATGATGAAGGCCCATCCACTTCTTATATAGACCCATCTAATCTTGCCTCCACTTATGCGACAAAGACACCCTCCATCCTTGGCATATCCAATATCAAGCTCATGATCCAGGATAATGGGTGTGGAGATTACATAATGAATAAAAGTGTGTTTATTGTAGGAGAGTTACCACAATCTCCTAGGTTGCATGGGCAACCTCAATCGGTTGAAACACCTATCCACACTTTTGGGGAAGACCCTTCTGGATTCCTTCGTTGGGGGGACCTAAGTCAGGAAAATTTGTATGAGGAAGACATTTCAAGCATGCTATACCATGATGAAAGACCCATACCCACTCTACCCATGGATGAAGTTGAAAAAGTATTGCAAATTATGCTTGCTATGGGCTACAACAGGAATGAAAGCCTTGGAAAAGATAGTGATGGACGATTGGAGCCCATCATTGTAGAAAGGAGAATGAGAAACCTTGGCCTCACATGTACCCCTCTGAGTATAACCATACATGGCAGAGGTACCCCTAGTAGATCAATCAGGTCTCCTGCTCAATTATTGGCAGCCACCCTTCGATTACCCATATCCATAGGTTTGCCCCTAGATAATTTCATTTTTGGCATAACTGATTTTTGCACTAGTAGTGATGATGACAATACCATAACTAGGATTCCCTTATTTTTTGAGGATTCCTCCTTATTGATTGTTGATGGTGTTTTCTGCACAACAACAACTTAGATAGAATATGATATCATATATCTCTTGAAAGGTAAATCTCTATGAACAAAGAGATAAACCCAAGGTCTCTAATTTCAGGTCTTGACAAAGAAAATAAAACAACTCAGAGATAATGTGAAAATGTTGGTAATCACAAATGGACCTTACTACAAGAAAATGTTGAAATTGAATTTATCAGATCTAGAAATATGATGATACCTCAAATCCTAAATCTAACCCAGATAATAAAAGAAATAGCAAAAGAGATAAGGGTTTTAGAGAGATTTCTAAGATTAATTCTAATTCTAAGATTGACAATGCAAATGATAAAATTCTCGAAATGGACCAATCCCTCATAAACTAATTCCAGTTTGACCCAGATAAGTCTACAATCTTATAGAAATAGTGTAATGTTCTAAGGAGTTAAAGATTTTTATATTATGCATATTCATTCAAAACAACCCTATTGCAATCTGCAAAACCTCAAACCATTCCCAGGTTTCTATTACTTTGGAAGAAGGAAGAATGTCATCATCTACCAGATTCTCTTTGGTGTAGCCAATGATGGTTCTAGTCTTTTGCATCAAAATATCCATATCCTCCTTGTCCTAGGACAAAACATTCTTCAACTAGTCTATCAATCTCAAAGCATCCCCACCGGTTGAAAGTATGTCCTTGATGGCATTCTCCCCCTGAGTTTGCACTCCCTATAACCAACCTATTGTAACATGGGTAGTGACCTTCATCTTTTCTAACTCAGTTATTTTTTCTTGTGTTAGGAAGCCCGTAGTAGATGATGAGGAACTGATGGATTGCAAGGGTTTCATCAACTCTTGTAGATATCTCTTAATTTTATCATTTTCCTTCTTCAATTTTTTCTTGGTCTGCGCCTCCTTCCTTAATTTGCCAAGGATTACAACACTAGAACCCTCATATTCTTCAATATCTTATTCCATGGAAGCATGCCCTAGGTTGAAAGTTTGCACACTATAATCACCACTAGTCACATAGTCCTTATACTTTTCATGAGTAGGAGTAGCAATGTGGACCACTCTATTATTTTCCTCATCCCTTTCAATCCTATAAATAACCCTGACTTTCTTCTTTAATTTTCCATTTCCTATATTCACCAATAATTCATCCCAATTGGGAGGAGTATCATCCACTAAAATTTTTTTTACTCTTCAACTCCTTTTCCAACCATCCTGGGACTGTAGGATTCAACTATACATTACCCTGCTCCACCGCATCATGTTGAACCTTGGGCACATTCTCCTCCACACTTTGCTTCTTGAGGATTTCCTCAACTGAATACTCTTTTCCTTTGTCGTGCTATCCTCTTTCATGCATTGGTGAGTGAATCTTAGTTGGAATTTCCTCCTTCTGAGGAGGTCCATCCTCTCTAGCCCCTACAGGTGAATCCTTATAAGCCACCAGAGGAGACTACAATACTTTCTCTATTTTTGCCTCACCATTGTAGAGTTCTCCCTCCTATAATTTTTCCTCTCCCTAAGCCAAGGGATCCTCAACATATTTTGGTTCATCTCACACATTGCCAGTCTCATGAGAAGGAGGAACATGCTCATTCTCAATGACAAGAGCAGTCGTGGGTACACCTCCCTTCAATGCACCATCCTTGGGAGAAGGATTCCTCGATCTTCTAGTATATACCTGTGTCTTTTCTCCTGAAATCTCCACCTCTACCACCAAGGTTTCAACTTCTTTATATTCCTTAGAGGTTTCCTTCTCCTTTGTGACAACCTCACAATTCTCCTTTTCTTGGGCAAAGGGACACTGGCATCCCCTTCTTCTTTTTCTTCTTCATCTTTCTCAACCTTTTTCCTCTTCAAGACATGCTTCCTTTTCTTGGCTATAGGATTTCATTGCTTCCATGCTTCCTCTGCCTAAACATCTTTAATTTTAATCTTGAAAGGAGAGCCCACCTTGTTTTTACCTTTGGGGACCTATTCAGGTGATTCCTCAAAAGTGGAGTGAGACTCCAAGTCCCCCATTAGATCATAGGTGCACTACACACCCTCACTCTCCAACTCCAATATCTTGTGCTTGAGCCATAGTTTAGTGTACTTGATTACTGGAGTCATGATTTGTTCTAACTCTATCTTCTCCTCCTCGAGCCAATCCACTTCTCCAACTGGCTTATCCTTCACAGCCTCAAAGTTATGGCCTTGAATCAAATTTCCATACTCCTCAACCTGATCTAGAATGACCTTTATGTTCTATAGCTGGACCAAGTTCACCGGTAGCCTAGAGAACTTCTTCCTTCTTACCTCAAACTCATCACTGATGTTAGTTGAATAATATTCTACATCATCCTTGTGACTATATTCTCTGTTGGCCTTCTTTTGTGCCTCACTAGTTATGTCAAATATGGATCTCTTGGAATGGAAGGAAAGACCAAGAGTAATCATCTCTTCTTCAGAAGCATGGGCCAAGTTAATAGAAGGGCATGCCTCACCACTGCCTATTCTTAAATTAAAATCACCACTAAATCTAGTCTTGTGCTTCTCCTTCTTCACAATTACATCAAAGTTACAGATATGTCTTGTGACCTCCAAAAGTACAACATGATTCATGGGGTACCTAGGGATTCTGTATGGAACCCTCTGACTGCCATCAATTATGATGTATGAAAAGGTGGGAAACTGGATAAACCAGGCTCCAAACCTCTTAATTAACTCCTTGAAATTGTCTAAGATCTGAACATGCTCTACACCTTGCAATAGCCTAGTGATGTACATTTCAAATGAATCATTCACCCTCCTATAGCTTGTGCCACCCAAATGTAATTGTGGGTACACTTCATAAATTGCATCCTACCCAAACACACCCCTTGTTCTCAATTCCTTGTATGGGTGATACCTCGCAATTGCATACACCAAATAGGAGATCATTGTGAAGGTCTTTGTTCATGAAACATTACACATTTTCTCATGTATCATTTCACTTATAATTCACGCCTAGTGGTAGTCCATACCCTGGTCCATCCTTGCAATGATATGGAACATCCAATTCTCAAACATTCCTACACTTTGCAATCCCACTACCCTAATGAGGAGTGTGATAACATCATAGTATTTCTTCCTGAATTTAGCTCTAAATAGCTGCTTGGGTAACTTGGAGAAGTGGGACTTGGGTTTCTCCAACCAAGAACTGATGAACTATTGGGATTCGATAACATTATCATCATGATACTTATTTTCTACATCCATATCGAAGGCCACAACATGAGACCTATCAGGCATGTCAAAGGTCTGAGCAATGGACACTGGGTTAATATTTGCCACAATTCTTCCTTGAGGACCAACTATCCTCTATGTGCCCCTATCATGGGGTCTAGCACATTCAAGCACAAACTCGTAACACTAGACAATAGGAGGAAATCCAGCCACATGTGCCAACCTTGACTCCAATATTATTTTGGCCAACAAAGAGAGATTTTGTGCTACCATTCTTGTCTTAAATTCCTTATAATCCCATAGCCCAACATTTGTATCAATGATTTTCAGACCAAATGGAGGTCATCTTGCTCTCAGGAACTCTTCTCTTCAAATCCATATTAACCCTCTCTGGTTCGGAGATAGCCGAGCCCTCGGGATTTGGATCCATTACCTTACCCTTGCTCTACCCAGCAACAATCTGAATTGATTTCGCCTACATACAACAAAGACACCAAAATAAAGATCCATCATAGCATAGAATTCAATTAAATCCATCACAAATGATATACCCATTCCTTAAACAAATCAAGAGATGAACAAAATCCCCAGAATCCCATAAAAATTAATCATTATAAAGTTTGGGTTTTTCAGCCCTCTCACGAAATTCAAGCTGGAGAGGAATTCTGGGAAATTCTAGACCAGGTGGAATCCAGCGAAATGACCACAAAGAAACCTCCAATCCATCATTTGATCAATCATATTAATCAAGAAACCACCTGATACATCCTAGAACAAGTCAAATCAATCATGAGATGCATAATCATCAATCAAACTTTCATACATTCTCCTAATTCTCCATTTTCAACAAGATTTTGAGGAATTCCGCCTTGGATGGAAATCCACGAAAATGAGAACAATTTACAAATTTCAAGAAAATGAAGGGACCAAGAAATTTTGGGAAAATCTCGAAGGCACAGAATTTCGTGAAGTCAATGCAATTTTCACACTTTGAGACCACTTTTGATAAATCGATAAGGTGATGGATAAATCGTGGAAATTCCTAGATAAAGGAAATCTATGAGGGGCTCAAAAACCCAAAATATTTGACTTTGTCAGGATTTCGCCTAGATCAATCAAAAGATTAGGAATTTGGGGATTTCTCCTAGGATTCAGATCAATTATAATGCAAGATGAATAAAATAAGATCCACTCAACGAGAGGGACGATTTTATCAGAGGAAACCCTAGGAAATCGCCCCTTGATTTGTTATCTTAATTTCATTGTTCCTCACATGACTCAACTAATGATAGGGAGATCATCAAATTGGATTATAGCAACAAGCCTCACTTCACCCAAGACACAATTTCATTACAGGTCGGGGAGTTTCAGGTTAGACTAGAGCTCAGGATAGGGAAGCTCAAAATTAAATAGATGGAGGCAAAGCAATGGTTATCCCACTCGAATTACATTCATGCAAAAGGAGAGGAGATGTGATCCATGAGGAAGGGCATCAAGCCATCAATCGGCAACCCTAGCACTCCTACCAAACCATACCACACCGATATCCTAACTCAAAGCATTCACCCACACAAAATTTAAAGCAGATTCAATTTGTTTATCAAAAGGGAGGGTAGTATGTACATACCATGAGGGAAAAGAAATTGAGGTAGCGATAGTCAACAAGAGACCTAGAAAATTGGGGCAAAATGCAAGCGATCACAAAAAATCTCGACTACAATCCACAACCACTAGCTCAAATGCATAATCCAATAGCAACAAATCCAAAATCAAACTCATCAAATATCACAATAAGTAAAATGTCTTAAACGTCCTCATAAAATGCAAATAAACTAAATAAAGGAAAATTACAAGACTGTATAGGGCACTTAAATGCATCGATAAGACAACGAACCCGGGGATCTGAAGGCACGACAAAATCTTGGGAAAATCCGATCCATGCAGAATTTTGTGAAGTCCAAAAATTTCTAAAAACAATACAAAGTAGCCTCTATTAGGTTTCCATGGTGTCCGAGGAATTCCGCGCCAAGGGAATTTTCCCCAGAATAGAAAAAAACCTGAGATGGATCCTAGAATACAAAACTTTCAAAGTGCTTCCCTTAGGGGGCATTTGCACGAGGAGGCTAACCACTTGGGAACATGTCAAGGCAACCAAATCCTCAAAACCAAAGGGGCCAAAACACTAAGAAAAAAAGAAAAAAGAGAAAAAAAGAGGGTCCCTACTTTCAATGGGGCATGTGTGCAAAAAGTGCACAACAAATGACAACTCTGTTGGGGAAATGCTCCAAATAATTTCAAGAACAAACTGAAATCAAGAACCTGAAATCTTTGGTTTTAGCCCTTACATTAGGTCACCTATGAATAAAGTTTCAGAAATCACAAGCATGAAAACCTTTTCCTGCACCAAGGTCCAAGTGTGTGTATTTCCATTCATTTCCCATTCTTTAGGTGCAATAGGAACCCAATCTAGTCTGACCGGGCTACATAAAATTTCTAACTTCAAAAGAAACCTAGATAGAGCCTTGTTGCTAGTCAAGCGTCCATATCCCTGATGAGGTTATCACTGTGACCCTCCCAAGTATAGCTCTACTGCGATTCAGGTGTCTATAGCCCTAGTAGAGATACTAGGATACCCCTGATAAGGTGAAGATTTGTTTTGATTTTCCATAATTTATCTTTTCTCTGTATTTTTTTTGTAAACATTCTTTTAAACCTTCCTTTCACCTTGTAAGCAATGAAACTCACACTCAAGGATGAGGACCATAATGGCACTGAAGCATAATATAAGATTTTCCACCTGGCCAAATTACATAGGAACCATATACAATTGCAAAATCCTTAAAATTTATGTGAAAATGTGAGACCCAAATACATTCCAAAATTCAACCGAAACAAGTGACTCTAATTATAAGTACAAGGGTCATTAGATAAATGAATTCCACCACTTGACTCCGAAAAAATGACTAGAGTTTGAAAAATAAATTTCCAGAACGACCTCGAGCAAGCAGCCCGTTACACAGATGCAACAGCCCCTAGAAAGCTAGAAACCAAAATCAAAAACAAATTAGAAAGAAAAACCAACAGAAGAAAACCTATGCTAACCAAAACAGAAAATAAAACAAAAGAAAAGAAACCTACACTAACCAAACCAAAAACAACAAACAAGCAAAGAAAAGCAGACAACAAAACCTACTCTAACTATGTACAAGAGAGAGTTGCAAACAGCTCAATATTGGAAGTAATGCTTCAAATACTACCCATTGAGAGGCAGCAGGATATCCCTACCAATGAGGGTTTTCAGGCGAAAAGCATTATCTCCCAGAATTTTTGAAATCTGATAAGGGCCAAGCAAAAGTTTTTCAAATTTACCATGCTCTCCCTTACATTCATGGGCTTTATCCCAGTAGAGAACTAAGTCACATATTTTAAAGGCTTTCACCTTAGGTCTTCTGTCAAACCATCTTTACACTATGCCCTGGTGTTTGGCAAAGTTTTCTAGGGCCTCATCTCTCTTCTCTTCAAGGTGTAACAATTCAGCCAGACAAGCTTCATGTTTATCATCTTCGTCATAGTATTCATTAATGAACTGCAAGGTAGGGATCTTCAGCTGGATGGGGAATACAGGTTCCAAACCATACACTTAGTGATAAGGAGAGGTTCCTATGCATGCCTTTTGTCTGGTATGGTCCACCCAGAGAGCAAATCCAAGCTGAGTGTGTTAATCCTTAGGATTCTTCTCTAATAACTTATGGATGACTGTCAAAAGGTTCTTATTGGAGGACTCAACTAGACCATTACCCTGAGGGTAGTAATTGGATGCAAATTTTACGACGATTCCATGATCAAAATCCCAATTAGAAAGTTTCAGTGATGCAAATGCAACACCATTATCACAAACTAAAGATAATGGACAAACAAAATGATTAATAATACCTGATTCAAAGAAATTGATTACCACCTAAGAAGTACATTGTTTACATACAAGAGATTTAGTCCATCTAGTAAAGTGATCAGTAATGGTTAGAATATATCGGTGGCTTGCAGAAGAAGGTGGGTTAATTGGACCTATGAAGTCCATTCCCCACTATGCAAATGGTTTCACCTCTATGACTAGTTGAAGTGGACAGGCTGTATGTTTTTCCTTACTTGTTGTAGTCTGACATACATGAAAAGTCCTCACATGGTTGTGCGCATCCTTAAATAGAGTAGGCCAATAATAGCCTATCCTTAGGATCTGATTGGCAGTGGATGATGCAGAACCATGGCCCGTGCCATATCTTTCATGGAATTCAATCATCACTCTGGTAGCTTCTTCCTTCCTCGGACATCTTAAATACACGCCCTCATGATTTTTCTTATACAAGATATCCCCTTTCATCATAAAACTACCACTCTTCAAACACAAGGCCCACCTTTTAACTATACTAAGGTGATCAGGACATTGCTGGTTCAATAAATAATAAATGATTTCATCATACCAGTCTCCTGGAGATACCTCTTGGAGATGATAATGTTGAGCTGTGAGATCAAGACCTATCTCATCCATTGTCCTCGTCAGTCCCTGCCCTTTCACTAATTTCATGGGTTGAATCTCAATATCATATTCCTGCAACATAGTTACCCATTTAGCTCTTTGTTCACCTAACTCATTCTGCATTAGCAACAACTTCACTATAGGATCGGGCACTATGGCAAAAAAATTATTCCTCATAATATAGTGTCTAAAATTTTTCATTGCTTTGACCAAAGCATAGGCCTGATTTTCTACTTGGTGATATCTCAACTCTACATCCTTTAAAGCGGTACTCATGAAGGCTATAGGATACTCATCGCCTTGATCAAACTTTTGAGTTAACATTCCAGCATAGGAGTGATTAGAAGCAAATGAATATATGTAAAAAGGCTTAGCGTAATCTGGACTTACCAACACTGGAGCCTCAACAATAGCTTTCTTAATTTTTGTAAATGCCTCATTGGGTTCTACACTCCATTCCACTTTTACCTTCTATTTCAGCATAGCATTCAAGGGCTTCACTATCTCTGCAAATCCAGTGATAAAATTTCTAACAAAGTTAATCTTCCCAAAGAATGACTTCATTTTGTTTTTTTCTTGCAGGAGGCTGAATCTTCAAAATAGCCTCTATTCACTCAGGATCAATAGCGATAACATATTCTAAAATAATATGTCCTATAAATTTCCCCTCTGTAACCCCAAAAATACACTTCTTTAGATTAAGTGAGATGCCAAACTCTCTGCAACTTTGGAATACTTTGCATAAATATTTTCTATGGTTACCTCACTTCTTAGAGAAGACTGTCAAACCATCCATACAAATAATAATGCACTTACAAATTATGTCCTTAAAGGCAATATCCATAGCCCTCTGGAATGTAGCTCCAACATTGGTCAACCCAAAAGGCATTCTTCTGTAAGCAAAAGTTCCCTATTTCATAGTGAAGGAAATTTTATGCCTATCTTCATATTGTACCATAACTTCGTTGTATCTAGAATACCCATACAAAAAAGACATCATCTAGGATCCATTGACAATCTGAAGTACCTCATCCAATGAAGGAACAGGATAATTATATTTTTTTGATGCCCTATTAAGATTCCTAAATTCCACACACAGACTGATTTCTCCATTCTTTTTCCTCATAGGAACCAGATTCACAACCCAAGTTGAATACCTCATTGGAAATATAATTTGTGTTGAAAGTAGCTTTTTTACTTCTTTCTAGATGATGGGATCTAACAAAGCATTAATTGGTCTCTATCTTTGTTTGAATGGTTTTACATTTGACTTAAAGGGAATGGTGTGTGTAATGATTGAAGTATCATATGTTTTTAAGTCTTCATAAATCTAAGCTATTACATCTTGATATATGTGTATAGCATCAATAATCCCTCTCGTTTCTTTAGGAGTACATACTTTACCAATAAAAATGATCTTTATGTCATCCTATGCCCCCATGTTGTATGTTTCACATTGACTACTGAGATATTCCCTTTTGACTTGTTGTTCCTAGTCTTTTATCTTATCCAAATCAAAAATTCCTTCTAATTGCACCATACCTCTTGGGATAGTATTGGTCTTCATTTTGATGACCCCTCCCAAGTCCATTTCTACCTCTTGAAGCTCTACCTCATCAATCACTTGAGAAAAAAACACATCACAGCTTGCAATGAAATCAAGAATATGCTTATCATCTTCAAATACCTAGAAATTGGTAACGTTGTCAAGTACTGAAGGTACTAGAGTGAGATCCATAGTAAAATTCTTCAATCCCAAAAGTGATAAAGGTTGCAATGTACTAGCTGCTTGTGCCAGAGAATCTAAAACTTGGTTCTTACTTCGAGGAAACAATTGGATGTTGAAAGAATCAAGTACCTCAATAAGATCCTACACTTTATGTCTATAATTAGTCATCGTTCTTTCACGACATGAATATTGTTTCCTCACCTGCTTGACTACCAACTCAGAATCCCCAAAATCTTGTAATATCTTAACTTTCTACTTCGATGTCATTAACAAACCATGGATTAAAGCTTCATATGTATCCACATTATTAGTACATTGGAATTGTAGTCTATGAGAAGAAAAATAGCTCTTGCCTTTACGACTAATCAATTCAAACCTTTCTCTAGCACCTTGCTTATATTTGGATCCATTGAATCTTAACGCCCAATAGCCATCAGTCCCTGATTGCTTTGAGTCATCTTTCATTTTACTGTAGCTAGGAGGCTCTTCAACAAGCATTGGAATTTGACCCTTATCATTATTTTGCTTTCCCTGTATATTTAGTCTGACAACTGGGATTGGGTTAATGCACTTTTGTACCTGCTCCACAACAGTCTGACATACATGAAATTCCAACTAAGAGTGGGGAGCATCATGGACTCGACACCAATTAGGAAGCAATAATTCCTCAAAATTCATATTCCTGCCAAGCTGGATCTGATTCTCCATACACCTCTGGATGAACTCCTAGAAGTTATCCAACAAACTGAGTTGCCTATCCTCTTGGTCATTAGTTTCATCTTTTTGCTCACTCAGTGTTTCAAAACCACTAATGGACTCATCTTGCATCATAAATATTTCCTCAGACCCACCGGATTTTGATGTAGATTCATAAAAGGGGCCTTGTAACATAAATACCTCTTCTATATCAGAGATTGATGCAGCCAACACATAGTTCCCCATGCTGACCTCTGATACTAATATCTCATTTGAAGTATTATGGTACTCAGTGATTGCATACTTCATTATGGGCTCTCTTTCAATCCTGATCTGATTTGGGACTCCTTTCCATGGTAGCTACATGTGACAATGGTCTATAGATGCATACCCATTTAATGCCTTAGTGAAATCCCGACCCAAAATCAAACCATAGGTGTCAGGAATATCAACAACTTGAATGTTGATCACCTGTTGCACCCTAGGATCTGATGCAACCTGTGTGAGGATCATGTTCGGTTCTCCTACTACACTCACCTTCATCTTGTCTAATTGAGTGACCTTCTTTTGAGAGGCTATAGGGGTAATACCTAATGCTTTACAAATAGAAAAAGGCATAACATTTGTATATTATCCCAAATCCAATAGACAATTATGCAGATTCTTCCCAAAGATACGAATATAAATTAGAAAGGGAGGGGTTTCCATCTTGCCTTGGAATAGACTCAACTGGGTTTCAGCTTGTGCAACCTAACTTTTATCCTTATCTTTTCCCTTGTCCACAGGTGGGGCCTAGCCCTGGCCTTTGGGTGCCTGTGAATTAAAGGATCTAATAAATTCCTCATTGGTAGTTATTCCCTGTGGTGTTGTGTTTGAATTGAAAGACCCCAAGAAAGCATTCCTAATAGCAAGGACTCTTAATAATTTAAAAGCAAAAATAATTACCTTTACTTTTTTGAATTCCTCTATTACGTATTCGCCCAATTGCTCCATGTTCATATCAGCATGAGCTTCCTTGCAGCAACAAATTTGTTTATCCTTTGATACTTCAATATTGCTTCCCTTTGATATATCAGGTTGTCCTTTCTTCACAAAGTATTGTGTTGGCACATGAGGCTAAGATGGATTATTATTGGCTTGGGGATCTGGTGGAGTAGTGGAATTTTTTGGAGGGATAGAAGTAGTGAAAGGGCCTCCATATTATGGACTCCTGTTAGGCTTGTTCCTCAAATCATATTTCTTTATGGGTTGCTGAAACATCTAAACTTCTTCAACACCGATTTCCTCCTCATCCAAAGGGCCATTATCATTCTCATTCTCTTCATTAAACAACTGAGAGATTTTGTTTCAATTCAACACCTACTCTATCTCTTTATCTTGGTCACCAGACTCTTCTTCTGGCTCATTCTCCCCGCCTTTTGGGAATGGAGCATGGTTAAGTGCCATTACTAGAGAATCATAAGGATTTGAGGGCACAATCTCCTGACTATTAGAATTGTTTTCAACTTCATACTAAAAGTTGGAGGAAGTAGTTTGAAACTCAAGGCAATCAAACTCAAAATGTTGACTTGTCTTATGGAGCCTACACCATCTAGACAAAGTTGCTTCGACTAGATACACACCACTTGGAGGCTTCTCCTAGGTAGAAGGTTGATCCAATGGAGTGGGAATTCCTCCATTATTAGTTCCAATATTCCATGGTCTATTCTATCTAGGTGGTTACCTTTTTTCAAACTCCTGTCCACCTGGTTTCCCCAATCAAAGTCCTAGCTAGAGCCTTGTCCTCTTTCAAAATTTTGATTTCTATCAAAATGTTGCCCTCTATCAAATTTTTTTCCTTTAGCAACATCTCTTTTATCTCTGTTGTAGTTCAATTGCATGTTCTTCTGTGGAGCCTGGAGTTGATTGTTTTGATTTCTTAGATAGGTCACCTCCATATTCAGTTTCTTCACCTCCTCAATTAACTCATCTAGTCGTTCCTTATCTAGACTAGTGTATGGCGTGTAATTCATATTACCGGGTGGGTATCTTAATGCTCCTCTAGAACCAACTAACTGATTCAAGACTTCTAAATTTTGCAAATATGTAGGAAAACCAGCCTACTGGTGTGGGTGAAGGGGTTGATTGGTTCTTTGCAGAGGATAAGAGGTCATTGGCTAAGCTTGATTTATTGGAGCACTTGGGTGTGGCATCAAAGGTAATGGTGGTACAAGATTTATAATAGGATCATGATTAGTCAAAGCCCAGTTGAGAGCTTGGACTTGTCTAGGGTGAGCAGCAAGTCCTAAGGATGGTAAAGGTCCTGAAAAAGGTTGCCTCTGATCTGTGCTGACCTTAACAGCCTCTGTATATGCAGTGAGCAAGGTAGTTGGAGGATTAGTCCTCCATTTAAGGAAGGTGGATGTAAGGTTGATCAAGGGCTTCAAAGTAGACCTCTAGGGTAGTGGTGTCATATATAGCATAAGGTGCTTGAAGTCTAGTGTAATCCTGATGAAACCTATTATTTAACGACCCCATAGGCTCATTAATTTCCCTCTTAACTCTGGTAAATTGCATGTAGAGCTCATTAGCACTAAAGGGAATTTTAAAATTCTGCAAAAATGTAGTCTCCAGTTCTGTCCAATTATGGATAGAAGCAGCAAGTAAGTGATTACACCAATAAAAGGCCTCTTCCCCTAGGGAATAAGGGAAAATCCTGCATGCAAAAACATCATGGTTGACTCCCCTATCCCTCAAACAAGTCTATAAAATCTTGATATGCTCCTCTATGGTCCTATTGGGATCATTGTTGTGGAACTTAGAGAAAAAGTGTTCAGGGTTCTTAGGCATGACATTGTAATCATTGAAGATCAAGGGAGATGGGTTATTGGCTAGGAAAGCCATTGGTGGAGGTGGAGGTAGTATGGATGATTTATGGTTGGTACCTAGGGATTCTGTATGGAGCCCTTTGACAGTCATCAATTCTGATGTATGAAATGGTGGGAAACTAGATAAACCAGGCTCCAAACCTCTTAATTAACTCCTTGACATTGTCTGAGATCTGAACATGCTTTGCACCCTATAATAGCCTAGTGATGTACATGGTGAATGCATCATTCACCCTCCTATAGCTTGTTCCACCCAAATATAATTGTGCATACACTTCATAAATTACATCCTACCCAAACACACCCCTTGTGCTCAATCCCTTGTATGGGTGATATGTCACAAGTGCATACACCAAATAGGAGGTCATTGTGAAGGTCTTTGTTCATGAAACATTGCATATATGCTCATGTTTCATTGCACTTATAATGCATGCCCAATGGTAGTCCATACCCTGCTCCATCCTTGCAATGAGATGGAACATCCAATTCTCAAACATTCCTGCACTTTTCAATCCACTACCCAGCTAAGGAGTTTGATAACATCATAGTATTCCTTCCTAAATTTAGCTTTGAACAACTACTTGGGTAACTTGGAGAAGTGGTACTTGGGTTTCTCCAACCAAGAATTGACGACTTGTTGGGATTTGATGACATTCTCATCATAATACTTCTTTGCTAAATCCATATCGAAGGCCACATTATGAGACCTATCATGCATGTCAAAGGTCTAAGCAATGGACATTGGGTTAAGATTTTCCACAATTCTTCTTTGAGGACCAACTATCCTTTGTGTTCCCCTGTCATAGTGCCTGGCACATTCAAGCACAAACTCATAACACTAGACCATAGGAGGAAATCCAGCCACATGTGCCAACCCTGACTCCAATATTATTTTGGCCAACAAAGAAAGATTCTATGCTTCCATTCTTGTCTTAAATTCCTCATTATCCCATAGCCCAACCTTTATATCAGTGATCCCTAACCAAATGGAGGTCAGCTTTCTCTCAGGGACTTTGCTCTTCAAATCCTTCTTAACCCTCTCTACTTCGGAGATAGCTAAGCCCTCAGGATTTGGATCCATTACCTTACCCTTTCTATGCCTAGCAACAACTTGACTTGATTCCGCCTACATACAACAAAGACACCAAAATAAAGATCCATCATAGCATAGAATTCAGTTAAATTAATCAAAAATTATATACCCATTCCTTAAAAAAATCCAAAGATGAACAAAATTTCCAGAATCCCATAAAAATTAATCATTATCAATTTTAGGTTTTCAACCCTCTTGCGGAATTTGGGTTGTAGAGGAATTCTAAGAAATTCCAGACCAGGCGGAATCTAGCAAAATAACCACAAAGAAACCTCCAATCCATCATTTGATCAATCATATTAAACAAGAAACCACTTGATACATCCTAGAACAAGTCAAATCAATCATGAGATGCATAATCATCAATCAAACTTTCATACATTCTCCTAATTCTCCATTTTCAACAAGATTTTGAGGAATTTCGCCTTGGACGGAAATCCATGAAAATGACAACAATTTTACTAATTTCGGGAAAATGAAGGGACCAAGAAATTCTGGGAAAATCCCGAAGGCACGAAATTTCGTGAATTCAATGTAAATTTCACGCTTTGAGACCACTTTTAGGAAATCGATAAGGTGACGGATAAATCAGAGAAATCCCTAGATAAATGAAATATGTGAGGGGCTCGAAAACTCAAAATCTTTGACTTCATCAAGATTTTTCCTAGATCAATCAAACGATTAGGAAGTTGGGGATTTCTCCCAGGATTTAGATCGATTATAATGCAAGATGAACAATTCAAGTTAAAATCATTCAAAATAAGATCCACTCAAAGAGAGGGAGGATTTTAGCAGAGGAAACCCTATGAATCGCCATGACAACACAACTCAGACCTCTATTTTTTATCTTCATTTCATTGTTACTCACACGAATCAACTAATGATAGGGCGATCATCAAATTGGATGATAGAAATAGGCCTCACTTCACCCAAGATGTGGTTTCATCATAGGTCGGGGAGTTTCAAGTTAAACCAAAGCTCAAGATAAGGAAGCTCAAAATTAAATAGATGAAGGAAAAGCAATGGTTAACCTCACTCAAAATACAATCATGCAGAAGGAGAGGAAATGTGAGCCATGAGGAAGGGCATCAAGCCATCAATTGGCAACCCTAGCACTGCTACCATACCATACCACACCAATATCCTGACTCAAAGCATACACCCACACAAACTTTAAAGCAGATTCAATTCATTTATCAAAAGGGAGGGTAGCATGTTCATACCATGAGGGCAAAGAAATCAAGGTAGCGAAAGTTGACAAGAGACCCAAAAAATCAGGGCAGAATGCAAGCGATCACAAGAAAGCTCGACTTCAATCCACGACCACGAGCTCAAATGCACAATCTAGCAACAACAAATCCAAAATCAAACTCCTCAAATCTCACAATAAGGAAAATGACACAAACTTCCTCATAAAATGCAAATAAACTCAATAAAGGAAAACTTCAAGACCGTACGAGGAACTTAAATGCATCGATAAGACAACGAGCCCAGGGATCTGAAGGCACGACAAAATCTCAAGAAAATCCGATCCATGCAAAATTTTGTGAAGTCCCAAAATTTCTGAAAAATGATACAAAGTAGCCTACGTCGGGTTTCCATGGTGTCTAGGGAATTCTGCCCCAGGGGAATTTTCTCAAAAATAGAAAGAAACTTGAGATGGATTCCAGATTGCAAAATTTTCAAAGTGCTTCCCTTAGGGGCCATTTGCATGAGTAGGATAACCACCTGGGAACATGTCAAGGCAACCAAATCCTCAAAACCAAAGGGGCCAAAACACCAAGAACAAAAGAAAAAAGAGCAAGAAAGAGGGTCCCTACTTTCATTGGGGCGTGTGTGCAAAAATTGCACAACACTGATGATTAGTGCCTCACCCATTGAGTCGAACAACCAAACTTATGAAGTAAACCTAATTTACCCACAACTCATTGACTATGACCAATGAGGACCATTGGTTCTAGACACATTTAAAAATGATGAGGCACTCTCAGAATTCATGGGACTAAGGGATATAGTTCCATGCAGAGACCATAAGGTTGGGTTTGACATCAGACTAGGACACCCATGCCTATTATGGGGAGACGATTGAGTCCTTCAATCGCAAAAGAAAAAGAATGAGAATAAGCTCATGGTCATTAAGTGAAAACCACACTGTGGAACTCTCTAACCAAAGAATAGTAAAAATAAAGGATGCATCCAACAATGAAAACCTCTCTGAGGCTTCAGAGGATGAATGATTCAATATCCCCCCTACTACACTTCATCAAGAGAAATCAGTAGTCTTGGCAAAACAGTGCAATCCTGTCAATGTGGGAATGGAAGAAACACCACAGATAACCTTTTATGTTGAGTTGCTTCTGACAGAAGAACAAGAATTATTGGCTGCATTTCTAAAAGAAAAAAAGGTGAAATTTGCATGGACCTATGTCGATATGTCGGGTCTTGATCCAGAAGTGGTGGTTCATCATTTGGTTGTTTACCCTAGAGAAAAGCCAGTAAGACAAAAACTAAGAAAAATCCACCCTCATATAGCCTTTCTAGTCAAGGTGGAATTACATAAACTCTTGGATGTCAGATTTATATGCCCAATTGATTATCCATAATGGGTATACAATCTTGTATCAATTTCAAAGCCAAATGGGGGCATCTATATCTGCACTAACTTTAGAGAACTCAACAAAGCATGTCCCAAGGATGATTTTCCACTACCTAACATTGATATGATAATGGACATGATGGTCGTACATGAGATGCTATCACTGATGGATGGCTTCTCAAGGTATAACCAGATAATGATCACAAAGGAGGACCAACATAAGACAACATTTACATGTCCATGGGGCGCCTACTTCTGCAACATGATGCCATTTGGGCTAAAACATGCAGGGGCAACATATCAAAGGGCCATGACACTAATCTTTCATGACATGATACACAAAACTATCAAAGATTACGTGGATGATATATTGGCTAAATCAAAGAAGCGAAAAAATCACATAGCAACCCTAAGTGCCATTTTTGATAGATTGGAGAAGTACAAGATCAGACTCAACCGCAAGAAATGTGTCTTTGCGATAAAATCAAGTAAAATTTTAGGATACATAGTATCGATGAGAGGAATAGAGGTGGATCCTACCAAGGTCAAAGAAATCCTAGACATGGAGGCACCAAGGACACTAAAACAACTCAAAGGCCTACAAGGTATACTCCAGTCCATCTGAAGGTTCATAGCGCAACTGGCGGATAAACAGATTTCATATTCACATCTACTCCACAAGGGAGAAGCATACAAGTGGGATAACAACTGTGACCAGGCGTTTAGAAAAATCAAAGAATATCTACTTATGCCACCAGTGTTAATGTTTCCCATTCTAGGAAAGCCACTAATCCTATACATCTCGGCAACAACAGCAGCCCTCGGTGCTCTTTTAGATCAGCATGATGAAAATAGGACAAAGAGGGCCATCTATTATATCAGCAAAACAATGGTTGGCCATGAGTTAAACTACTCATTCATTGAAAAATATTGTCTAGCAGTAGTGTTTGCTTCACAAAAATTTTGACATTAAATGTTGGCACACAAAATCAAATTCATCGCCAAGATCGATCCCCTAAAGTATCTACTATCAAAGGCAATTCTCACAAGAAGGATGGCTAAGTGGGTCATGATACTATCATAATATGACATTGAATATGTGGAGCGAAAATCAATCAAAGGACAAGTCAATGTGGACCAAATGGTAGAGGCTCCGATCTATTCAGAGAATCCACTCATATCAGAATTTCCAGATGAATCCATCTTTAACCTTAGCATATTCGATCACCTTTACTTATCATCACCTTTCATACCTTAATTAAATAAATCATTATTTATTTAATTAAGTCTTTCTCCTCTACTGATTAAATTAATCAATTTAATTTAATTAATCCTTTGTCTCTATTCATTTAAATAATTCATTTTATTTAAATCAAATCTCTAAAGTCCTATCAAATTGAATAAATTAAACCTTATTTGATTTAATCTAACATTATCCCCCTTAGTTAAATAAATTAGAACATTTATTTAATTAAACCTTTCCTCTCAATTTCTGATTTAAATCAATTCATAAATCTAAGTCAAAATTGTCAAATCACCTAATCTCTCATTAAATTGATCAAATCTTGATTAATTTAATCTCAATCACTAAAATCCTCCAAATTTTGCAACTTGCACCAATAAATCAATTTAATTGATTTATTAATTCATCTATTTTCCCTCAACTTGGCATCAAAAGGGAATATTCTTCAAATTTGAAAAATCCCTCCAAAAGATGGGTACTTCCAACAGGCATTTAATGCCTCTTACATGTCCTTGGCCTTCAGCCAAGTGACATTAACTCCATTTCCCTTCCCTCTAAACTTGCCAACTTTCAAATTCAAAATTTGAATCTAATATCATTTATCGGCTCATTCATCAAAATGTGCACAACCTTCCTCCATTCACATCTTGACAAGTGGCACTTGGCCATTGGATGTTGAATGATCCCACATTGCTCAATTTCACTCTCTTTTCCAATTTGGAAATCTATAAATGAGACACTCTTCCTCTCATTTTATCATCCACAATCCAAGCAAGTATACTATACTTCATTTCATCCACAACTTATCCATTTCATCTCAAGTGTTCATCATCTTCATGATTTCATGGCAAGGTTATGCCAAAATTTCATCAAGGAGCTCCAATCATCTACAAATCTTCATCAAAGTTTGCATAGGAGTTTGGAAATGGCCAATTTCTACACATAATTGGCACCAACTCCCCCATGAGATCAAGAGTTTGCATCTTAAAATAGGATTTCATTGTGTTCTTTATTTATTTCTTCATTTTCTTTCCTATTTGAGTATTGCAAATGGATTTCATGGGGAATCCTTGTTCTTACTTGCATTTGAATCTAATTGTGTGTTTGTTTCTCATGTTTGTGCAGGTTTAAGGATTGGAGTTCACAACTTTAAAAAATTTTAAAAAATATGCATGCGCTAAAGTTTCAAGTTATAAATACATAGAAAAAAATTGGAGAAAAAATAAATTTTACTATATAAAGGTTGACATCTCATGTGACTTAATTTTTCAGTATTTTTTCAACAACTAAATTATTGTGTCGATTTATAAAAATCTATATTCAAATAATTTTTTATTTATTTTAAAAAAATATGAGCATTAAATATAGTAAAAAAATGATTTCATTAGTTTAAATCATTTCAAAATTCAAAACATTTATGTCACTTTTTAGTGATTCAAGTTTAAAAGTCAGTTTAGTATTGGTCATTTCCTTTAAAAATTTTGGCACAGCTTTGTGGTTTTACCCTTTCCTATCAATACAAGTATTTGATTTATTGCATCAGTATTTTTCATTTTTTGACTTTATCTAATCTGCCAATTGTGTCCATATTGTTGTTTATTTTCACTATACTATATCTATGAAATATCTCAATTTGTGTAATTAAAAAATGCTAAAAAGGAGGGCATAAAACTAGAAAATAACAAAAATAAATAAATTTTTATAATTGGGGACATTACAATGGTATTAGATTTGTATCTTGTCAGCATGTGTGATTTCCTTCTTATACAGTCAAGTGATAGAGCCAACAAGTATTATCAAAGGGAACTTAGAAAAACTACCCATTTCCTTAGAAATAATTAAAGTTGCAAAGAGTGATTCTTATGTTGGAATTTCACTTGGAAATTGGAATTATTTTGTAGCTTTTCAAAATGAGGGGAGGGATCCAAAGAATGAGGCAACACATCTTGAGAAGGCTAGATAATTGTCTTGTAAAGTGATGGCATAGAGACCAGGAAATGTTTATGTTGCAAATGAGGCAACCATTGTGCTAGCTGAAAGGGGTCAATTTGATATTGCAAAGGAAAGTTTTACATAGGTACAAGAAGTTGTAATAGGAAACATCTTTGTTCAGACACCTAATGTGTGGGTGAATCAACACATGTTTAATTTGCACAAGGATAGTTTGCACTTATAGTGAAAATGTATAAAAATTGTTTGAGGAAATTCTATTTTGGTACTGACACCCAAATTTTATTATATTTAGCTCACACACATTATGAAGAATAATAGTGGAAAGATTGCAAAAGAATATTATTAAGAGTAGTAAATTATAATGAATGTAAGTTTCCAATCAAAAAGCTATAGATTTTGTGTTTAATGTAATGAGGGGTTCAAATTACTTTTGAATTCATTGCACAGTGCATCCCCAAATCCGACTTTGTTGCAAAGGGCCTCGCTGACTTCAAATTCATTGTAGAAAACTCTAAATTCCTTGCCCTTACCCACCTTTTCAGAAGTCTACAAGTTCTCTCTGAATCTTTATCGCCCATGCAAGTAGCTTCTACAACGAATGAATGAAGCAAGGAATTATGCAATGAATGTGAATCAATGTGAATAATAAATCATGACAATACATCATGCCAATGATTGGCCAAAATGTTTTTAAATTTTTTCTAATTTATATTTAATGACTAACCATTTAGTCAATTTTCTTTTTGTGACTAAATATTTTTTAGTCAATGACCAAATTAGTCATTTATTTACTCATTTATAGCCAAGATGCAAAAAAATAGTAGAATTTAGTCATTTTTAGTTGTTGCGACTAAAACTTTTAGTCACCTAGTAATTTATTTGCAAAATTTTACTAGTGTCTCCTAGTTGGCAATGGGGAACTCAAACATAATATGCTCTAGTGGATCTTCAACTACTGCATCAACCATGATGTTGATGTGTGTGTGGGAATTCTTCTTTGTTTCTAGTGTAGGTATTGGTGTCAGGGATTATTCTTTTTTAGGAATACCCTCGCACTATTCATTATGTTCATAGTATCATGTAATGCTTCATGTACTGGAGGGAGAAATCTTCCCAAAGAATCTCGTTTCCTCCACATACAATGATTATGACTCTTTGGATCAACAATTTCTATATATTTTTAGTAAACAATGTTCATGTTGATGGATAAAACCTTATTTACCCTAATGTTGAAAACAAAAACACTAAACTATAAAAGCTTGAAAATACATAGGAGAATCTTGAATATAGCACTATCCCCCGCAATGGCCCCAAAAATGTAAGGCCTTTCTAGCATCTAGTTAAATTTGTTTTTATGAGTAGACACACAATTCAAAGGATGGGTTCTTAACTAAATAACTCACCAAACCTTCACAAAAGGCTACATTTAATTATTATCTAGGGCTCTTAATCTTTTGATAGTGTTGGCACTATATGTACATCCAAGGATCCTACTAGGCCCTATATTTATGGAATATAGGTGGTCACACATGTACTGAAAAGGGTAAAAACAAGAAAAGGAAATAAAGCATGAAATTGAAAAATATGGGAATTAACATAAATATGTTGCTTATGTTGTGGGTACTTACTGCTCAATACTGTAACTACTAACTATTGAATATAAACTTCAAACTAACTAATACTTCTAAATTCTAACTTCTAACTTCTGTGAAGAAGAACTCAATCTAATTTTACAAGATGTAATCCATGCTACAAAATGTTACTTATGAAATTCACATACATATAATTGGAAACTTATCTTAAGTGAATTCAATAATGTAACATATAATCTAGTAACAAAAAATAAAGTGGGTTGGTAGTACCTCAAGTGGCTCTCGCTCAAGTTCTTGTTCCCACAGAAGATATAAAATATGCACTACTTGATCAACAAGTCATGATAGCAACTAAACTCCTTTATTGCATTAAAATTGGACTTATTACAGTTTGACAAGAATCTCTAAATATTTCTCATTCAACAGTACATATCTATTATAACTTGATAATAGAAAATGAATAGCAATTAACTATTAACTGGTAAAAATAATCACATGACTACTACTACTAGATATGCTCCTCAACCACAAATCCAAATATATAGGCTTAGGAGGAGTCTTATTCATTAAGGACTAAAAATGGAACAATAATGTGTACACCCACTCTCCCTCAAGGATAGGGAGAGGACAATTCTTTGAAATAGAAAACCATAAGTATGAAATAGAAGAAGAAAAAATAAACTAGAAATTTTCCCCTAATAGTTAACCACCATGATAGGGACATGTTTCTTGAAAACTATCACATCATGAGTTACTCCTATTTGGAACAAACTTCTTCTTCTAGTTGCCTTATTGGTGGATAAAAGTGCATTTTTTGTGACTCGTGGCTATTCATTTAGTGTCCTCCTTTACTTCCCTCTGGAATTGTCATTCTCCAATTATTATGGCTTCTCCCCTGTAATTTTCCATAGTCCTTTACTACAAGCTAGAAATCTAGTTGTTGCGAGCTTAGTTTTTTGGGATACAGGATGTTATATTTTCTATGAACTCATGCACATCATTAATAATCATAATTAAACCATAAAAATATACTAAATCTTATGAACATTCATACATCCATACAATCATATATCAATATATCATATTTATATTTGGACACATATTTAGGTTTGTAAAAGTGCATAAAAGGCAAATGAAATATGTATGAAGTCTTGGAAATGTTTATGAAACTTAACAAATGAACTAATAAAATCATAAACTAATGAAAGAAAAACTAACCATTATTTAGACACATCATCATGCATCCTTAAAATCTTAATATTCTTATGTAACTCCTTTGTGGGATCAAAATCAACTACATAATCCTCATCTTGGTTAATAATATTTATCTCCTACTCAAGGAATCTTCTGCCTTATACAAACTCCCATTTTGATTCTTAAGAATAAAGGTATAACCTTGTAGGAACTCTACTCACTTCATATGTCATTGATTAAGCTTGGTTTGAATATTAATAAATTGAAAAGAATAATTATCTATGTAAAGAAGAAACTAATTGAGAAAAAGATAATGTTGACACTTCTCTAGTGCTTGCACTATAGCATAAAATTCATGGTCATAGATAAATACCTCTTTTTCGAATTGCTAATCTTATCACTAAAATGGGCAATGGGCTTTCCCTCTTGATTGAGATATGACCCAGTGGTTTTCCCACTAGTATCAAAAATAACTTGAAGCACCTTTAACTTTTTTGGAAAGGATAACAATAGCTCCATGGTGACCTTCTTCTTTAAGAGCTTAAATCTCTTATATATTTTATTTCCCACTTGAAATATTTCCTATCTCCTCTCATGGTCTTGGTGATGGGTACAAAAATCCCATTAATATTTTTGGATAAAACACTAGTGAAAACTTGCTAGGCCATGGAAAATTTGGGCTTCATAAACACTCCTAGGTTTAGGCCACTCTACTATCACTCTTTAATTTTTTTAGGTCCATTTTTGTAACTCTTAGATGAAATTATAAACCCAAAATAAGCTAATTCCTTCTTCGTAAAATTGAATTTCTTCAAGTTAGTTATAAATTTCTCCTCCTTGAGCCTTTGAAGACATGCCTAATATGCAAAATGTGGTCTTCCTTGTTGCTAAAACATAAAACCATTAAGGTAAAAAATCACCAATTTTCCTAAGAAAGTTCTTAACACTTCATTTATTAGCCACATAAGTGTGATATGCACATTCATCAATCTAAAGGGAATCACTAACCTCTCATACAAACCCTCCTCAATATTAACAATATTTTCATATTTTACATTCATCCCCTCTCTTTTCCTAATTTGATGATATCCACTTTTTAAATAAATTTTACTAATATACTTAGCCTTACCTAGGTAGTCCATAAGATCCTCCATTATCAATAAAGGAAATTGATAACTGATAGTTAATTTATTAATAAACTTTGAATCTATGCACATCCTCAATTAATCGTCCTTCTTAGGCTCTAACAAGGCTAGCACTACATAGGCTAAGGATTTCTCTAATAATCCATGTTTCCAATATCTCATGCACTTATTTTTTCACTCCATTTTTATAGGGGTCAATCTATAAGTAGATTTTTTGAGTAAACTCCCTCTTTGAGTCAAACTAATGTGATGGTTTCAATGCTCCTTATACATACAGATCATTTTTGAAACTCTTTTGACACAATATAATCAAATTATCATTAAAAAAAAATTGATTTCAATTGTCCCTACTTGCAACACCTTATGAAATATTACAAAATATATCCCTTCATGTTTGAATTCCTTCATGAAATATTTTCTTGACATTAGTAACATCCTTGGGATATTGTGTACATATCCTTCCTTATTTGTCAACAAATTAAGAATATATTTTCAACCATTCTTCTCCAATGTATATGTGTTTTATCTCCCGTCATATATTTCCTTCATATCAAATTACCATAGACTTCATCTTTATCGTTTTCTATCCAAAAATTGACTAGGTATTACCAATAAATCAAAATTTATCACCTCTTTTTGCAACCATGATATCTTATAAGGATTTTTGTGAACCATTTATTTAAACCCTAAATTATCCACCATTTCAATTGAGACAAAAATTTCCATACTCCAATTATCTATTATGAACTTGGCAGTTATAGATTGCTTTGCACATCATTCTAAATACATTTCTCCTCTAAACTAGTTCATTTTTCCTATTTTATAACTTCAATAATTTCCTCTTCATCATAAGTTCTTCCCCCCTTTCAAATTCATCTAGCTAGCTAATAGACCTAATGGAATTATCATCTTGTTTGGCTACATGTGCACCTTTAGATTTAGTCCTTCTTGATCTTTCTCCACTACACTATGATAAATCATAAAATACATGTCCAAACTATCCACATATAAAAAAAGTCACCTAAAAACTTCTAACTCAACTCCTTCTAGGCTCACCTTTTTCTCTCAAAGTATAAGGTCTTCCCCTAGCTTCATTTTTCTTCTCATAGACATCCCAAATTTACCACCAATTCACCATACTAATTTTTCTATCAATTAACTAAATAAATCATTATTTAATTAATTTTCTTCACCATTCATCATTAATTAATTCTTCCCTAAGGTTGATTAATTAAATTAAATCAATTAGCCTTAGTCCCTAATTCCTCCAAATTAATTAATCAATCAATCCTTGATTAGTTAAATAACTAAGACTGATTAATCTCTAGTACCATTTCCTCTAATAATTAAATCCACATCATCATTGCTTATTTTCTATTTAATAATAACCATTATATCCATCTACATGGATTAAAATCTAAACTTAGCATCATTTGACATGTGTCCCCTCTCCTCCCATGCTCCTACATGTGTGAGCATGCCACCTTATCCAACTTCTTTCTCACACATGTGTAAGAATGCACTATTATAAGCATCTTTGAATACAATCCCATCATTCAAATGGTCCAATATGTGTGATCATGCTAACATTATCCACACCTTTCTCACAAATTTGTGAGCATGCTATCTTGAGGGCATCATAATCCTCCACATCACCCTGTGATATTTTGACTTATGGCCACTCCTTTTCTTACACATGTGTGATTGTATCCTCAACACGTTCCATTTCTCTCACACATGTGTGATCATTTCTAGCTCTTACACCTTGTGTGGATTTTGTCACATGACTACAACTTCAATCCATGACTTTATTACCCTCAAATCCTATCCCTCCATCAACATTACATCTTTTCCCTTTATATTCCTTGGGGAAAATCTATAAATTAGAGGCCTTCCCTTCCATTTGAGCATCTTCTCATATGATATTCCCAAGCTCCCATTTTCTTCATCCATCATCTTAATCCCAACATCATGTTGTTGATTTAATAATAAATTGCATCACCCATCCTACATCATAAAAATAAAATCAAGTGGATATTTTGTGTGAACTCTGCTTCTACCCAATATAAGGAGAAAATAAAAAACAAGGTAAGATATTTTATTATTATTGATTCTTTTATGTTTATTTATCCTTGTTTATTTTCCTTATCTTTACTTCTAATTGTATAAAGAGTTGGCCTCTTCATCATCATTATATCTTCTTTGCATCTATCCTCTTCCTTTACCAAATCCACCTATACCTTTAGTTGTTCCATATTGCCTTATTAGTTTCTCTTCAACTTTCAAGGTGTATGATACGCCTCTTTGATAGCTCACAACTTCATCATAATTAGCTCATCTTGAATTCTCATCTCTAGTTCATTGATATATCAAGCTACTTTTTTGTAATCTTACTCATTTTAATCCAACTTGGTGGAAATCCTATAAAAATCATTAGTGTAGACTTTCACACTTAGTTACCTTTGCTACAAGTTCTATAATTTATTGATTAGCTCAAACTAATAGTTAGTTGGTAAAATATTGGCTTTCATCTTACTCACCATTTGACCCATCTAATGATTTCCTCCCTATCATTTTTCCTTTTGGCTTGTACCTCCTTCTACCAAAGTGTTGAATGTCCCTTTAGATTAGTCTAAGAAACATGGAAAAATTTAGGGAAAATCTTCGCCAATTGGAAAATTCTAGGAATCGGCCAAGTCAAAATTGGTGAATTAATCGTACCCATCAGGGTGTCCAAATCGCCTAGGTTTTACGAACTGTTAATCCAATGGATGTCCATTCGCCAACAATTTTTTTTATGAGGCATATTTAAGCAATAAATTTTCTATAATAGACTATGCATTTCAAATGGACCAATTAATATTTTCACCTAGAATCCTGGGAGCATGTAATAAAATGCCTACATATTTTCCAATACTATTAAAACAACATTATATGAGGACCCATTTCACCAATTAAAATTTACAAATAGTTTCTTGTGAAGACCCATTTTGCCAATTAAAATTTATAAATAGTTGCTTATGAGGACCTATTTCACCAATAACATTTAAAAATAATTACATTTGATGACACATTTTGCCTTGAAAATTACAACATATCATTGCATAAGCATTCGAGATTTGCCAAATTTTTAATATACCATTTAAAAATCCTACAGAATTTGCCAAATATGGATTGATATAAATACAATCAAAATTGTCATTTATTCTTACACATTTTGTTCAGTTATGAGGTTCTACTTCTCGATTCAAAAGTCACTGAAAGCCAAAAATGTAGACTTAAAGGTGAGTGATCATTTCTTCATAATGTTATTAATTATAATAATAAGATTTATTTATCTCTTTTCCATTCTTGGTTTAGTATTAAAGATGATTTTGAGTAGGGAATGGGATCTATATTCTCTATGCTTCTTAAACAAGAAGAATTTTTTTTCCAACTTTTATTTGAAGTGAGAGATCAATATGTTGAGCAGCAAGGGTAAGACTCCTCAGGGTAATGAAGAGACTAGGAGGCCTTCAAAACACCCAAAATGTGGAGGTACCATACAATATTACTTTAGAATTGGCCAATATTTTGATCCATCAGATCAAGATGGAGCTATATCATCAACTCTTCCACCAAATGTTAATGAAGAAGGCATTCACAATACCTCACCACCACAGGAACGTCAAGGTTAGATTGTCATTGAGTTAAATTAAAATGTATCAAATGAGGATGGCAATACCGCAAAAGATGTTCCAAGGGATACCCTGGTTAGCTAGAATGAGATAATTAACTTGGATGAGGATGATGTTGGTAGCAATAAAATAAAAGGAAAATTAAAATTGGGGCATGAGTGGGAAATGACAAGGAATTTTCAACTTGGTTGGTTATCGAAGTACCCATTCATTGTACCAATGGGGGTAGAAAATGAAAATGATATTGAAAAAGAAACACTTTGCAAGTGTATGATTTGTAGTTAGAAATGTGGAAGAGCCAAGACATTGTAGCTAAAGCTTGACACTATAGAAAAGCATATCAGTAAAGTTTATGAAAAACAAATCATAGACAAAAAGCAACAATCAATCGTATGGTGGAAATACAAGGAGGAATGTATTCATGTTAAGTATGCCACGAAATATGAAGAGCATAACCATAGAATTTTGAAGCTTGAAAAATGTCAAGGTACAATTGAGGCTCATTTTGGAAAAGCAATGGAAGTAGAAAATCTATCAAAAGCTATTCAGATGAGTGTTGTTTTTCATATTTTGTCTAGAGGGCATCCTATGATAGACTACCCATAATATTCTAGTTTATTATCTTATTTTAGTGTTCCTCACTTTCCCTTCTCACTTTGGTCAGTAAATGCTAGATGGGAATGGGAAAAATATCTTGCTACAATTGAAAAGGAAGATTTAAAGGAGAAAGTAAAAGAGTCAAATTTCATTGCATTATCTTTAGATGAAGTTATTGTGGTAGACAATACTTCTTGGGTCTGTATGCATTTGTATACTATAGAACAACATGTTCACCAAGCTCATCTTCTTTGTGTTCGTAAAATGAAGGATAGTTCAACATCGCAAAATCTATTTGAACTAGTCAAGAAATCTTTGAATGAAATTACAGGTATGGATGAGTTGACAATTGCCAAAAATTCAGTGTGTGTAGAAGCTAATGGAGCTACAGTGATGCAAGGAAAAGGAGCGGTGTTTTCACAAAGTTACAAACTACTTGTGCACCATACATCCTTGTCATTCACTGCATGGCCCATAGAATGAATTTATCATTCAAAATTGTAAGCAATTTTCTTACAATATCAAAAGTTGAAAATCTAGTCCATGAGATCCATGCATACTTCTACCAAAGTCCCAAATGTTTCCAAGAATTTCAACATTTTGTTGAGGGAATAACACTAGCAAACAAGCTTCTCAAGGATTTTGATACCAAATGGATCTCCCTGCATGGACTAGCACAACAAGTTCTTTCATAATATCAATCCTTTATTGGACTGATGTACGAGCATCACAACACAGTAGACAAAGCTCTTGACCTCTTACATAGGTTAAGTAATACAAAGACACTCTTGACTTTAGCTAGTCTTCTCCCCATGTTGGATGTCATGAAAAATCTTGTGAAGAAAGCCCAAGACAAAACTATGTATATTTATCAATATTCCAATCTACGTAAACATACATGTTTGGCCCTCGATCATCTATATCTAGATCTAACACAAGAAGGCACAAATTATTTCATGTGGCAAATTTTTTTTTATTTGAATAATCTTGATAATTATTTATAGTTTAATGCAAGTGAGCACTTATGTATTTGTGTACGTGGATATGAGATACCAATGTACCATTGTAAGACAACCAAGCACTCTAGTAGAGAAGTAGCTATTAACGAGGAAGATTTTAACAACATTGTTAAATTTTGTTAGTGATAATTTGAAGAAAATTGAAAAATCTCTTTCCTCAAAGATTCGTGAAAGATTCCCTCGACATGAAATACTTGAAGCCATGGGTATTATGTATCCTCAATTTTGGGTAAACCGAGATGACCCAAAATATTTTAATGATAAAGTAAAAATCTTGATCGAACAATTTTTGAAAAAGGTAACATACAATGAGCAGATAATAGAAGGAAGTTTAAATGAAAATAAGCTTAGACAACAATTTAGAGTTTTGCAATAGCTACGAAGGACCAGTATAAATCCATGGGCACGGAGAAGGCCTTTGAACCGGGATCAATAAAAAAGGTTTGGACAAACTTAGGTCAGAGTGAAATATTACTTGATTCGATATCAGAATATTTCAAACTTGTTGGTTTATGTCAAACAATGATATTGGGGTCAGTGGAAGATGAGAGAGTTTTTAGTACATTGGGTTTTTTGAAATAAAATTTAAGAAACAAACTAGACAAGAATTTGGAAAATTGTTTGAGGATGAAAGGAACTGCGTATAATGTCAAAAAAAATCATTTTCAAAGGGCATTCGCAATCTGGAGGTCCACATGTGAAAGAAGAGGGACTGAGTTGTGCAACATAGACACTTAAATTTTAAATTTTGGTATTAGTGGCACTGGTAGTGGCAATGGGACTAGGATAGATGACATTGACAAAAATCACACAATGAATGTTGAATTTGAGACACATGCCGAAGAAAATGAAGAGCAGACTCATAATCAAGAGGACTCTTTTACTTTATCTCAAGATGAGTGTTAGTTTGAGGAACTTGACTTCATTTGGGAAATGGAAGAGAATTAGCAGATTTTAGGTATTTATATTGCACTTCATGAATCAGTTTTCATTGTTCTGAAGTCCAAACTATAGTTGATGATATTTTATATTATATTCAATGAAATTGTGAATCATTGCACTTCATGATATTTTATTTTATATTTCACTTCATGAATCATATTCAAAATTGTAAATGATGATATTTTATATTTTAATTGTGATATTTTGTATTGTATTCCATGAAATTGTGGTATTTTATATTTTATATTGTATTACATGGTATTGAATTTGATATGTGATTCTACATCATTTTTAAAGAACAACTTATCACACTACTTATAGATTTCGATTGCATTTCCATTCACACAATCTTTGATAAATAATTGAAAGGAATATTAATTCATTCCTTGAATAGAAGCTAACAATTCAACATCCATATCTTAAAAGTTAGAAGCTCTACCAAACTGATTATAAAAAGAGTTTATGATACTCCAGCATTAGAAGTAGCTGACAGGACCATAATTTATAAATGTTGCTAAGCTCACAAAAGAAATAGTTGAGAGCCTTAATAAATATAGAGACATGCATAGAAGTGTTGGTTAATAGATTTATCACCTAACTCTAAATTCTTATGCCCACAAAGGTGACAAACGTAACAACAATTGAATCAACCATAATAGTATTTCAGACTAATTCTTTGCTTATTTTAAAAGGTGGCAGCTACCTTCTTCAGATATTCAATGAATGATTTTTAACTAATATTTATTTTAACCAAAAAGAAAATGAAAGGAAATGCTTTTAATCAAAAAGCTTTGAAAGGAATCCACACAACTTAAACAATAAAAGCTTAAACTACCAAATCACCTAAATTATATTGAGAAATCCTTACGCATCCATCACCATAAAATCGCTATTCACAGATAAATATTCCACAACAATGAAATTAACCAAACATCTATCATTCCAATAATAGATAATCCACTGGAAAACTACTCAGTAAAAGCATAATAAATCCACACGCCATAACTCAAAGATTACGTATGCATGAACCTCACCATTGTCTTTCTATATTGAAATAATAGAAAAGCAGTAAAAATAGAAGAGTCTTGATAACAGTTTAAGACAACCATTTTAGAAATTAAAATAAAAAGGTTTTGAAGTATCAAGAGAGCCAAATCAAATTAAATAACATATAAACTAAAAAAAAAATAGGTCCCAACACCGACTCCTTCGCTTCCAATTATTTCCACCTCATGTTGCTCCAATAACACCTCATGTGTCTTTACTCTTTGCTTGTATTCTCAGTACTTGGTGACAATTGTGGTGATATTTTTTCTTCTTGGTGTCATGGTTATTTGTAGCCTTGTCCTCCATTTTAAAAGTGCATGGTCTGAATCAGCTAGTGTTTCATAGATGTTGTCACTTTCCACCTTAAATGAGCTCATATAGGTCTGCAAGTTACTCAATTTTTTGAACGAGTCTCCAGTGGTTGTCTCGAGATCACCTACTTCTTTATGATACACCTCTTTAAATTCCTTTATTATGTCTGCAACATCTAGTACCTTTTCATTGAAGTCATCTGTGAACTCCACTTCAAGAGCATTGAAGTTCTCCTTAATCTTCACCAATATGTCAAAGTATTTTTCTAACACTTTATTGATTTCCTTAATATAATCTTCATATACTGTCAATTTCCAATCCAAGGAATCAAACCAACTAGGATCAATTTCTCTAGGGTCATCCACCAATTTTTCTTTTATTAACAAAGTGTGCTCCATGGAGAGTAATTCTACAATTTCCCTTGAAATAAAAAATGTGCTACCATTTTCTCTCCCGATCTCATAGAACTCACCTACCAGTTCCTTTCTTTTATTAGGCACATTAACATAGAATTGCATAAATTTGTGAATGTAGAAAAAACCATCTTGATAAAGCCCTTCTATCCATTCGCTGGTAGCTTTAGCATAACCTAATTTTTTCTTGACCCATTGCAAAGTGTCAGAATCAATACCTTGAACATTTGAGCTTGAGGCTTCCATAGTGGTCGGAGTCAAAAATGATAAAATAAAATTTCTTAAAGAAAGAATATTAGATTGCAACCGAAGGTTCTCCTTTTTTAGTTTTTTTTCTCTTTTGATCAATGCATTAACAAAGTAATCAACATGATATACATCACCTTCTAAAGTAGATGGCCCCATATCAACATGAGTAACCTTATAGTCAACTTCCATTATCTCATTCTCATTTAGGTCCTTTTTTGGATCAACAATCTCCAATAGTTGATTCCCAGAAGTGGAATCAGTGACAATTCATGACATCCTCTTAGCCTTTTTGGGCTTTTTTTGACCCTGTAGCAACATGGCAACTGTATCTACTTCAATTTTAACTGTGGGAATATTCTTTCTTTTCTTCTTGATTGCTTTCTTTAACCATACTGGGGAAGATGCCACTAATCTAGTGTCTCTACTTTCAACACATACATTTTCTTTCTTTTTAGTTGATTGAATAGAAAGTGAAAAAAAGTATCTTGTATTGTAGAAGGGTGATCTTCAAAGAATGTAGGAAAAGAATTATCATCAATTATTTGTTGAAAAACTCCCTCAGAGTCTATAGGCACTGTCTTTTCTTGACTATCCTTTTTCCTAGGTGTTGAGGGTACACTATCCTATTCCCAAATTGATTTTAGCTTGGCCCCAGTGTCTTCTAGCTTCTCACCATCTCCTCTTGACTATGATCTAGTGCTAAATGGCCTAATTGACTGATTTCCAATTGATATATTTATGCTAGAGGCATGTACAATACCTTTCTCTTTTCTCCGCGAAACTCTTTGCTCATGGGGAGAACTCGCACTTTGGTGCAATTTTCCATTCAACCAGTTCGAAGTTATTCTCAAAATAGGGGCAAAAAGGACCATTATGTCTAAAACTTCATCCTCTGACCAATTAATTATGTACAAGATCTTAGCAGCAAGCGCTTGATATTCGGGATCAAAGATCATCGAGTCTTCTTGTGCATCTTTTGGAATATTGCAAGAAATACAAAAAACTTGTATTTTCCTTAGGGTCAATCTCATGAAATTTCTTCTATGCACCTCGCCTTCATCTGTACAGTCTTTCCAAAAGTTTTCAATATGAGGGCGATGTTCATAGTTGCTAGCTCCATACAAATTTTGAAAAACATAACCCTTGTTATCAAAATTAGTTCTCATGGGAAAACACTAAAAATTGAATCCATTCAGGGCTTTCTACACACCCCTAGCAATATCATTACTTTTGCAAGAAAATGAAGGCATGGATGATGGAAAAAAATACCCCTTCTTTCCCATGTTTGCATATTTAACATTTGCAATGGCCATCTGCCAACAAACTTCAAGAAAAACCAAGAAATCACTTGGGTAATGGGGGAATTTTATTGGAGCCTTCTCAAAACCTCTAATTCTAAGATAAATGAATTTGTTGAATTGAATGTAGAAAATTCCAAAACTCATTACCAGAGAAAATGCTTCAAGTGAAACCCTAAGCTTAGGTTTTCCATCAATTCTTCTCACACTTTCTATTAAAAATGCATCATTGATGTAGCATAAATTCCTCATTCCAATCTCCTTAGTGGGTTGTGGAAACCTTCTATATAAAGGCATGTTCAGTGTCAGAGAACTATACGGTTCTAACCCTACCTAGATAGCCTCTTGAATAGCTAGAATTGAAACTAGGTATGAGCATATGTGGAAGATAATACTTTTCCAAAAATTTATCAAATGCTCATTTAAATGATAACTAATAATCTTAGCCCAGTCAATGAAGTTATTTTCACTACAAATCACTAGAATAAAATGAAACATCCATAATTCAAAAGAGTCTGAATATGCATTACCAACCACATGATGTAGCAACGTGATAACATCTAAAATTTCATCCTTAAAATGAACCCTTTTAATCTTTGAGGGCAACTGATACTTACCCTTTTTCTCAAACTTCAACCAATTCTTCTCAATGAAAGTTTTGCACCATTTCTCATTCATTTTGAAAAAATCATCACCAATAGATATAGACATTTCCTCTACAGTTTACCTCTCTGGAATTCTTAATGTGCGAGAAATAACTTCAAGAGTAATTCTTGAAATGACTAGCCCATTCACAGCCCTAATTTCTCAAGTCTCTAGAATGTAGCCCCTTGCGCACAAAATCACCAGGTCGACACTTTGTATAGCCTCAAGAAAACCTCCCGCATGCACAAAACTGCTCTACACAACTTTATCTTCCACTGGTGTTCTCTTCCATTTCTCCAGGCACACCAAAAACTCCTCCAAATTGAGGTGGCCGATTTCAATGTCCCTCATGCCAAACAAATGATTTTTAATTCCACTTTGCATGAGTGCAAATTCATGGAGATAGAATGTTTACAATTGAGAAGTACTAGCATTGGCAAAGAATGAGAATGTAGGCTAAATGACATAGTAAAAATTCACCACCCATTGGAACCTATGTTGTTAATTTTGATAGGATGTGCATTAAATGTGGCATTCAATTTCATTCCTCAAAAAGATAGCCTGTAAACCTGAATGCTTTTTAAAATTCCCGAAAAGACAACTCAAGGCTAGTCCTTACATAGAATTCAATGAGATGACGATGCCTTTCAAAGCCAAGATAAGTCCATAATGTCACGTGGTCGCGGAAACTTGGAACCTTATAACCAAACTCAAAAGTTTTGAAGTTTTGGAAACCTCCAACTCACTTACTACAAATATGTCTTTGACCAACAAAGACTTGCAACTCAACAAAGCAAACCAGGTCGAGGAATCTGGAAGTTATGAAAATTGGTGTTTGCTTCCTTTTCTCCAGGCGCCCCAAAAATTCCTCCAAATTGAGGTGGCCAATTTCAATGTCCCTCATGCCAAACCAATGATTTTTAATTCCACTTTGCATGAGTGCAAATTTGTGGAGATAGAATGTTTACAATTGAGAAGTACTAGCATTGGCAAAGAATGAGAATGTAGGCTAAATGACATTGTAAAACTTCACCACTCACTAGCACTTATGCTATTAATTTTGATAGGATGTGCATTAAATGTGGCATTCAATTTCATTCCTCGAAAAGATAGCCTGTAAACCTGAATGCTTTTTAAAATTCCTGAAAAGACAACTCAAGGCTAGTCCGTACATAGAATTTAATGAGATGACGATTCCTTTCAAAGCCAAGATAAGTCCATAATGTCGCGTGGTTGCGAAAACTTGGAACCTTATAACCAAACTCAAAAGTTTTGAAGTTTTGGAAACCTCCAACTCACTGGCTACAAATATTTCTTTGACCAACAAAGACTTGCAACTCAACAAAGTGAACCAGGTCGAGGAATCTGGAAGTTATGAAAATTGGTGTTTGCTTCCTTTTCTCCAGGCACACCAAAAAATCCTCCAAATTGAGGTGGCCAATTCCAATGTCCCTCATGCCATACCAATGATTTTGAATTCCACTTTGCATGAGTGCAAATTTGTGGAGATAGAATGTTTACAATTGAGAAGTACTAGCATTGGCAAAGAATGAGAATGTAGGCTAAATGACATAGTAAAACTTCACCACCCACTGGCACTTATGCTGCAAATTTTGATAGGATGTGCATGAAATGCGGCATTCAATTTCATTCCTCGAAAAGATAGCCTGTAAACCTAAATGCTTTTTAAAATTCTTGAAACGATAATTCAAGGCTAGTCCGTACATAGAATCCAATGAGATGACGATGCCTTTCAAAGCCAAGATAAGTCCATAATGTCGCGTCGTCTTGGAAAATTTGAACCTTATAATCAAACTCGAAAGTTTTGAAGTTTTGGAAACCTCCAACTCACTGACTACAAAGATGTCTTTGACCAACAAAGACTTGCAACTCAACAAAGTGAACCAGGTAGAGGAATGTGGAAGGTATGAAAATTTAGAACATCACAACAAGGTTATAAAACTTTGAGGACTAGCGACTAAGGTTAGGAAAAGCACAAAAACCATGACTTGTTCAAGAAAGTGAACCAAGTTGAGGAATCTCAAAGTTTTGAAAATTTAGAACTCCGCGAAAAGGTTATAAAAATCTGAGGACTAGTGACTAAGGTTAGGAAAAGCACAAAAACCGCAACTTTGAGCATTCTCCAAGAGAAATAAATAATAAGGCATTGAAAATAAATGAGGTAAAAGACCTGAATGACCAAAGGAGGGGAAGTTTAATTTTTTTGACACTAGTTTAAAAGTTACAAATAACAAGAAGTAAATATAATGAGCTTATTGATGAATATAATAAGAGTCAACAAAAGGTTGTTGAACTTGAATTCTAGCTCTAGTTTAATGAACCAATTAAAGTACCTTGATTAAAGCATGAATTCATATAAATGTTTAGTGGATCTGATAAAATATTAAGTAGTCATGGAGTTTGAGTATTGATGTGTGAATTCTAATACAATTCCACTAAGATTATGGATTCCTAGAATTAAAATTACCTTATAGTTCAAATTTTAATTGTGTTAAAAGTAAAACTTGAACATGTAATCAATGATTCATCACTTAACTCAATGCTTAATAACATATTAACAATATTATTAGTAGCATATACAACAATGAAGATCAGAAATCATTTAATGTGTATCTAGTATTTGAAACCACAAACTTTTTCTTCAAATGATAAAATAAAAAATAAAGATAATTGAACATCAACACATTACTGAATTCTGAGTTTGAACTTTTTATCGATTTTCACATGAAGGAGTACATAGAGGCATTGGAAATGCAAAATCTTTCCCAAAGACAACTCTGCACAGAGCTAATTTGGAACTCAAAAACTCATATTATCAAATATTTAAAAATCAAATCCCTATATCACCTTTTCTAGCAACTTCCACTCTTTAGGTGGTGGAATTTCCATTTATTCTGACTGATGTTGTTTCACTTGAATTTTTGTTAACATTTCATGATTGTAATTGGAACCTATCTTGAATTCTTCGGTCAATTTTCCATTCAAGGTTATCAGTGTTCTGATGGAATCCAAATAGTTCACCACATCTAGGTTATGAGGAAACTAGTCCAAATCAATCTTCCTTGCACCCTCCATCTTCTTTATTAAATCATCATTTCCAATGAATCGCTCATTTGTGTTAAAAGCCTTTGGAAAACCAAGCTCTATGAAGTTCCTTACCTTTTCATCCACCTTCTTCATCGTTTTTTTCTGCCAAATGCAAATATTCCTTTGTTTCATGCATTCTCAAACTCTTTTCAATGATAGATGACAACTTCATTGAGGTAGCAATCCGATTAGTAATCCCTTTTGATTTCAAATCATTATCACTAGATTCGTAGACTGTTTGTAGAACTTGATTTGCAGATTTCTCTAATGCCAACACATTTTTGTTGTCCACTAGATATTTTTTGAGCTTCTTATAATGTTGTCTGATAGCATCAATCAATTGAAACATGTCACACAAATGATCAATCCTCTGCATTATTTCATCCCAGATCTTTTGTTTCATATGCCTCATTGTATCTCTACAAAATGCAGATAACTTATTTTGACAAGAGTTCATTTCTATTTTTGGTTCCATTAGCTTTGCCTCCAATCTTTCATTTCTTTTTCTCTCTTTCTCCAATTTTTGTTCCCATTGTGCATTTCCATTCGCAATGCTTAATCTTATTTTTTCCGAAGTGGATTTTTGCTCATCATATTTCTTGTTGCTCTCATCTAGAATTTGCTTCAGGTCATTCACTTCTCTCTCATTTTGTTTATCCTATTTTCTTGTTTATGTACAGGCATATTTTTTTATTCTTTTTTCTAATTCATTGCTCTTGTTATTTGTTGCTTTCCTCTTTGATTTCTCATTTTCTAGGTCTTCTTGTAACTTTTCTATTTGAGTCGACAACATTTGCTTCTCTTTATCTTGCTTTAGAAATGATGTGTACACCAATTCATTGTTCTTCTTGGATACATTAATTTTGTCAGTATTTTTGAGTCTAAAAAAATCCAATTGAAAATTGGTCACCTAGTATTCGGATCGATCCATCTAATTTTTTGGTTTGTTTTGAACTGTGGGAACAAAAATTGTGTACTCCATGATTTATTTATTTGTATCAAATGTGGGTAATACCATGGTTGTTTCAGGCTCTAAAGTTACAACAAACATACTCTCCATCAGTTGCTTCTTTTCTTTTTTATACAAGTATGATTTCTTTTTAAACTCTTCAATGAAATCATAACCTAGGGATGCAGGAACAATGAAATCCTTGAATGGAAAAGGAATAGGAGTACTTGAAGTTGCTAATGATTTCATAGACACACTGAGTGGTAGTGGGGGAGTGCCTAGAAATAAATCCTTTGTGGTGGATCCACTAATAGTGTGGCTTGGACCTATCAAAATCCTTTGCCTCTTTTGTATGCCTTGATCACTTGGTGTTTTTGTGGTATCTTGTATTGTTTCCCTCTTGTGTGTAATTTTTTATTGTAGCACATGTTGAACACTAATAGTACTACTAACCATACCATCACCACTAGAGGCAGTTCCAATTGCACTAAGCTCTCCACCATGGGCATGTCCTATAAAAGTTCCAAGTCGGTTTACAATTTTTGAGAGAAATTGATTTTTGTTGAAATCACGTATTTTTAGAAAATATAATGATTTAAGCCTTAAAAATTTCCATTTTAAGGATTCCAATTGAAGAGGGTTTGATCAAACCACCCTAGATCAAACCCCCTTGGGTAGAACCTCACTAATTTTAAACCATACCTATAAATGAGTCTCTTTTATACCTATCAAAATGCTGATAAAATATCTCTTTTAATTTACCTTTTGGGCGATCAAATGAATTCATTTAAAATTTATTTCAAATGATTATGGTAGTCCTTAGAATGAGTTATCCAATGAATATAATTTTAATATATTTTGGTTTTATTACGTATTTATTTTTTTCAGTTTTATTAAACATAGGTTTTTCATCAAAAATGAAGGTCTGTGTTCTGCACATGTGGAAAAACAACAGATTATCAAAAAAAAATTAAAAAATATGAGTGCACCAAATATTGAAGTCCTTGATCCAACAAAAAAAAAAAAAAGAATTTCGATATATACAAAAAACGTTACACGTTATACGGCCACGCTATGTCTGAATTGTAACTAGTTTGACTTTGAAACTTGATTAAAGAAAAAATATTCAATAAAAAACTAGCTAACCAAGTGGAAGCACCAGATATCGTAGTTACAAATCTAAATTCGAAAAAATTAGAATTTTATCCTTCATGGAAAAAACATTATGCATTATACGGTGTGCATCACTTTCTAAAAATGTTGTTTTTTGAAAAAAACCAGTTTTCATGGAAGATGGAAAAAGCAGTGCAATCTAATTCCAAAAAAAATGAAAAAAATATTTTTAGAATCTATAGACAAAATTTGACGAGACTCTAGTTTGCATCATCTTCAAATTCCTCACATTTTAGCTGCTATAGGTGCCTGAATGTGAAGATTTAGTTAAAAATAATAATTTCAGTGTTCAGTTTGGCTAAAAATTGTAAACCACTATTGTGGGATCACCTCCTAGTTGTGATTGTATATGACCATGAGGATGAGGATTAGAAGCTCTAACAAATTGAATTGTTTTGGATATACTTGTATACCCTTGGACTACTATATTAGCTCCAAGGACAGTTTTATCAACTAGTTTTCTATGTTGTAATCTATTATTGTATGAATTCCTTGTTCTTGGGACCCCAAACCACCACCTTCATAACCCATTTTTTCTGATATGGCTGCTCTTGAATTATATGCTTCTTTTGTGGCCTCACTTAAACCAGATTTTATATGGACTTGTTCTACTTCTTCCCTATTCATATTCATCACTAGTTTCTTTGTTTCCATGTTCATCGGGATGCTCTATATTCCACAATTTTCTAAACTCAAGATCTTCTTCATTATCTCCATACTCTAAAAGAGCTCTTGGATCACCTAGCTCCTTCCTCATAGACCAAAAGGCAGTAATTTTTTATCGTGACCAATTTTTATATGTAACTTCCTTCTCTAGAGAACCTGGAATTTTTACTCTACTAGATGGTTTATCACTTTTTTCATAGAAATTCTTGTATGCCCTAATTGTCTTTCAATGCAATGCCATAATTTATGTTGACAATTGTTCAAAAGAAATACCATTCTTAGCAGTACTTTTCTCCATTTCTATTTTTACCTCATCCCAACAATCCTTGTTTCTTAAATTTTAAAGCAAGGGTTTACTTTGATATTGAATTCTACTTGCAACATTCTGATTGGCCACAATCATTGATTTAATTATGTCACATGGATCATACTGCCAGTGAAAGATAGCATCAAAATAAAATAAAATAAAAAGGTTATGTGCCACACTAAATGCTTTTCTCTCGAATGTGAACCCTCCACATGAAAAAGGTAAAGCAGGAAATAAGGTCTTCTTTTGTTGACTAAGAAAGTGTAGTTCATCAGCACTCTGTATCTGCCTTACATATTCCAATGCAAAAACCCTTTATGTCACATGTATTGGAATTTTGTATGGTTGTACTCCCAATCCATAAAATCTTAGCACAGTATATTCTTCCATTAAGTACCAATCAACCAATTGTATTTCTTTTCCTAGTTGAATGTAGTTTCTACATGACATAGGCAATCTAGGCATTGGAGTATTTACAATTGCTTGATGCAATGGAGTCAAAAATTAGTCTACAAAATGATTCTAGTTCCTTTGAGAATCATGCATCTTTATCTTAGTGGTCCATTCATATACTGGAGCCATTTTCTTTTCCTTAGCATTACTAAAGGGTTGAATCTAAATTTTGTTGGTCTGAAACATTCCTCTAAATTTGAGTAGAAAAAAGATAGCACAAGTAGGTTTTGAACCTAAATATCTTGGTGGAACCTCCTTTAATCATTAAAAATCATTTATCCATGGATTCTATAATGTGTTGACTAAAATTATATTTGACATGTTGAACACAATAATGGATATTATATACCATTTCAAGGAGGCTTGCACCCACTTCCAAATTGCTATCCAGACCAAGGAAAATGCTAGCACGAAAATAGTATCATGAACCCATGGTTTAAAAATATCCAAATCATAAGGAGGCTTATGATCACCTTTCAATTTGTTTCTATCCTAAACTATTTTATTTAAGAAAGCATTTTTTCTCCCTTTCTTCCACTACTTCATAATCACAAGCAAGCTTTTCTAGGTCAATGTGGACATTTCCAAATTCTTCAGTTGTAAACCCCAACACTTTTCCAAGTTCTTCTAGATTAATGGATAACAATTCTTCTTTGCTATCTTTATTAACAATTTCTCTTTCGTTATCATCATAATTTTGGGCATAGACCATGATAAATTTTGGGCAAGGGAAAACCTCACGTAACATCATGCACCTTAATCTAGTTACCCACTGTGCATTGATACTATTAACTTGCATTTTCTTTGCAACCTTATTTTGAGATGAAAATCTAAGTGTTGAGGTACACACCTACCATAGATTTCAGGATCATAAATATCATGGTACCCATTAGTGAAACCTGGGGTTTTAAGCAATTCTACATAATGTGTTTTTTATCGGACATTTCTTTAGTGGCATTAGTGGTAGACATGCTTATACAATGTGAAATTATGAATTTCCAAATACCTATTAGTCCTCCTTAATTTTTATTAATTCTTAAGTCTCTAAAGCCTAAACCCAAACTTCAAAGTTTGATCAAATAAGATTTTAAGAAATGTCAAATGATGAAACGTAGCCACAAGAATTATTTCACTTACCTGGATTCTAACTCTTGAAAAGATTAATGTTGACAGTCGTGGAAACTAGAATGGATTTGTAGTTTGTTGGAAGTGGAACTGTGGAACCCAAAATAGAGTGGTGCATTGCAATGAGCAATCTGAAGATTGAAATCTCCCCATGTGTTGACCCTCTCACTTAAAAAAAAATCACTTGACACTTAGCAGTACAAAGTGCTTTTTCTCTCGAAATTTGAACATTAAAGTGAATGAAACGTCTTAGGTCTACATGTTACAAATTCTAAACCATTGATCTTTCTAAATCTAATGGTTATAGGGTAATTTCAGAGGTTTAAGTTTGCAAGCCTATCGCTCTATGCATTTCATTCCAGAATGCAACTACAACCATACATCAAATGTTCATCAAACGATTGAAACTTGAGTAATTTATGATATGAAAAAATAATAAACATGTGTTTTAAAGTTGTTTTAAACTTTAGTGTGCTAGGTTGACATCAAGGCCAATTGGCTGGTAACTTAATGTTGCAAAGGACCTAAAAAAATGAATAATGATACCAAGAATTGGGGGATCAGGTCAACGAAAAATTAGAAATCAATAATATTTCGATAATCCCTAACAAGAGTGACACATTTTTAGTGTTTATAATGTTTTTTGTCAATTTGATGGCAACTTTATTTTTTTATTTGTATTGCTTTATGTTTTACTTTTAAATATGCATGCAATTATTTCATAAATAGATAATACTTAATTTCTTAAAGGAAAAAAAATGATTTGAATAGATTCATAGACACTAAAGTTCTAAACTCATAAAATTAACTCTTTATTGTAAGTGTAAATGAATAATGAAGAATAAAACAACACAACCATTTATTTTATTACAACATGTCACATTATTACAAAAAAAATTAAAGACGAGTAGTTGTAGAGCAGGAAAGCTCCTGTTTTTTATAAATAACATATGTCACTTTACATAGACATAATTTATTCCAAGTTGTTGCTCGTGACAATGGATTACAAATTGATTCCAATTTCCAAGCTTCTGTTGGTGACAACTTAATACAAACATAACTCTAAAAATAAATGCATGATTCCAAGCTTCTGCTAGTGACAACATAATACAAATGTGGCTCTGAAAATAAATGCAAGGGATTTTCCAACCATGCTAGGGAAAAGGTGGATCCAATCATGTCAAGGAAAAGGGAGCTATGAAGATACAAAACGTACTTGTCCCCTTTAAGAACTAGATTCATGTAGAAGATGAGGGGTTGTAAAACTACTCCCATCTTTTACCTACAACCTCGATGCATTGGGACAACACTTATCTCCATTAGAGCTCCTCATCCTGGTTCAAAACCTGTATGAGAATTTGCGTTAACCAAATCAACTTCTTTCCAATTCCACCCATTCTGAACTTGAAGGAAATTGGTATTTTACTCTGTAACTACATAACTGGAGGCAAGAGAATTTACAGTATCCCTAATAATACCACATCATCTTCTTCATGAATCCTTATTAACTCTAGAAAATGAAAACCCTTATGACACTATCCACTATCACTATCCCTATTTATGGGCCACTAGTGTTGCTGCCAGCTTGATCCATGTTTACTTGTGACTTGTTCCGCCATGTGTGTGAGGTTGGGTATAATGATAATCATGATTTGCGCAAACCAAGAAAGTAACTTAATTGATTCATGTGCAACTTAAGCCTTACATGTACAATTAAAATATTTAATTTGATTGATGTTTGGCTACATGCCAATTGTACCTCAAGCTGACAAGCTGTCAGAATCACTAGTTCCACTCAAATGATATGAAATCATACAAATCTTGTTTCATTAAAGCTATGAGCTATCCAACAAATCGCTTTAGATGTTCATATGGCTTTAATCGTTGCTCGTAGTACAACTACCACACTTTCTTCAAAAAGATTAAGAATTTTAATTCAATGAAATGTAGAATGTTGAGGCATTGAAAAGACAAAATGAGCAATGAGCGATGAGCCTTGATCTCACCACATGTCTGCATCTAACAGTTCTAGTGTTATTTCAGAGATTTCAAATTGCAAGTCTAGTGCTTCAGAGAATTACTTCCAGAATGCAACTATAGTCGTCCATAAAAAAATCATCGAACGGTCGTGGTTATATTGATTTGTGCTGACATCTGGCTACAGATATGGAATATCATTTGCACTATTATAAATTATTTTTAAAACAAACGACACAAAGTCCGTTTGTCTCACATTCACATGAGAAAAATAAGTAAAGAAAAGTGATAGTTTCTCTTTTAACAGATGAATTAATCCGAACACAAAGTCTCAAAGATGAAAATATATGCATTCTGACCTAATAGATAAACATTGAGGAATAATCATGAAGAAACACAATTCATTCATAATTAAAAGGAAGCATTAATAAATACACAGATTTAGAAATAAATTCCTTTATCTCTCCAATGCCAAAAATGTGGATTCACAGACCCCACACCCTATATAATCAAAAAAGTGCTCAAAAGTTGAAACTATCCCCCCCCCCCCTTATCATTATGTGTCACAAAAGGCTTCATGCATGTTGTTAAATCGCTGGAGGTGTCGGGACTTTGTACAGTTCTAACTGCATTTCCCTAACTAAATTGTGAAATTCAGCATGTTCTTCTTCTTCTATTAAAATGAAAATCACCTTGTTGTACTCAACATAGCTGGTTTTCTCTTTCCACACCATTGAACGCAACTGGGAAATGATGTCGAGTTGTTCTTCTTCAGGCCAATTCAAATCTAGTTGCATGATGGGCACAGGTTCACCTTCCCATTCCTTGATATTTCTAGGAAGTACCATTTTGAGGAAACTTTGGAGTTGAAAATGCTACCACCTTTCCTCGTATGTAGGCTCACTTAACTTTGGTGGTGGGAACTGACCATTTATTTATCAATAAAAATGTGCCAATCTGCTACTAAATCTGTTTTGCCAACCTCCTTATTTAAGAGTTGTACTTTCAGAGGATTTAAAATATTACGTTAAACCTCAAGTTGGCATTTCAAATCATTTGAGAAGAAATCCCTTAAAGGTGTCGTACAATTCATTAAATGAGCTGACACTTCAAAAGTTGTGCATCCCGTCGAGGTCACCCCATCGTTGAGAAACAAAACTCTATAACCATATGTCGGGAGTTCTAAAGTTTTAAGAACCTCCAATATTCCGACTACATAGGACATCATTGGATAAGACTTGAAAGTTACAGATAGGTCAGGTGGTCAGGTAGTTTTGAAACTTCAGGATTTGGCGACTTGGTTACAAAATTTGGCAGGGCTATGACTAGGTTATAAAACTTACAGAAGCCACGACGTCATCAAAAACTCACTTATTTAAGAGGGAAAAAATTAATTTTTCAAGTGAAAATTTGATGGGTAACATTGATTAATATATGGTGCTGCCCCATATAGCAGCTATTTAACTATATAAAAAAACATGTGCTTAAAAGGCTCCTTTAGTAGCGCAGGCTTTAACACTAGTTCCTTAATATTTCACACCTTGCTATAGTTCCTTTGACTGTTCTAATTGTTCCTTAATATTATTTTGGTTGTTATGACTAAGTGATTTAATAAGTAATAAAATTTCAACCATTCATTTTTGGAAATCTAACGGTTCTAGTGTTATTCCTGAGGTTTCAATTCACAAGTCTAGTGCTTTAGAGATTTAGTTTTGGAATGCAACTACAATCGTCCATCAAAAATTCATTGAATGGTTGTGGATTATATTAATTTGCACTGACATCTGGCTTCAGAAATAATAAATGTGTTGACACTTGTCCACATTTCAGACTCTTTATGAAGGAATTTGAATGTGCAAAAAATTTGTTCCGGAATTTGATAATTTCACCAACCACACTATGATTTTTTATTGGCATATCCATTTATATCGCCACTGAATTTTTTTATTAATTTGAGATTATGTTTAATTCGCCAATGAAAATATTTTTTTTGCTTTGAAAAATGTTTTTAATCACAAACATTTTTTTTCTATTTTGAAAACAAGATTAATTCACCAATGGAAAAAAAAAAATGGTTTGAAAAATGGTTTAATCACCAATGAAAAATATTTTATTCATTTAAAAAAAATTGCAATTCACCACGATTTTCCACGGACTTCTAGCGATTATAAAAGATTTGCCAATTGGGATTTTTTTTCCTGAAAAATGAAAAAAATCACCAATAAAACTAATATTTTATCGTGAAGTATACAAGATTCGCCAAGATTTTACACCTTCGCCGAGTGGGGTGGGTTTCTTAAATTTTTGCCTACTGAGCAACCTTCACTCTCTTGGGCTCCTCTAACTCTTCATACTCAAAATACTCCTCCATTTCTATCAACCAATCAATTAAATCATCTACTTCCAAAATATCTAAGAAGGTTGACAACTCCATCTTTATTCCTTTCTCAATGTTGGAGATGGATATTATTAGCCTCATTTCTCTTGCATCCATTTCTACATTTTCATTTTCGTCTTCTCATCCCCCTACTTTAGCTCTTTCTTCTTCATTCTCACTATTAACCTCTGCCACTCTTCTTCGCAAAGGCATCTTGTTTTCCTCATTTCCCTCCCTACTACTACAACTCTTATAGTTGCAACCTTACATAGGGACACACAATCACTATTGTGTTGGACCCTTGTCAACTCTAAGCCAGATATAATGAAATCTTTCCTATAGCTATAACCTACTCTAATACCATGTTGATGGTGCCACCCTATATGTAGTGCTTGGAATTCAAGGCCATAATTATACTTGGTTGTCAACCATAACAAGTTTTAAGTTTACTTGCAACCTAATTACTTGGATATTTTTGGAAGGGAAAATACACAACCTTTGCTACAAGTTTCCCCTACAACTGCCAATCCGATTTATACAGACTCAACTTAGTATTATAGTAGCTTTGTAACATAAATAGCAAACCACGTGTGATTTAATTTCCCTGAGTCTCTTTCTTTTCTCTTTTAGATGGGTTCACTTCTCTATCACATATGAGGACAAAACTCAAATTATCTATAATTGATGACCTCCTTTATATTTTATCTCATGCAATATTTACATCAAAGGCATGTCCTATATGAGCTTGTGAAGCTCAGTTTTCCTATCAAGAGTTCACAAGCCCTGAGAGGCCCTGCAAAGGGGTAAAATCAATTTCAGTCATGCATCATTTTTTGTTGGTTTCCGCTCCTCCAAACTCTTCCTCATTATGAGTGCATATGACACAAATAGATTGTCGTGCCAAGGCTACCGACCTATGCTCATTCCAATCAATGCCACAATTTATTTCTCTGCCAGCATCTACTTACCTGTCACATCATCGATCTCACACACTGTCGAATTCTTCATTTCCTACAGGGGTCTTCTTATTTCTGCCACCATCAGCCTTCATAGATTGGACAAGAGTGATTTTTTTTGCAGACCCATTTACACCCATCGGTACACTCTCCCTTTTCGTGGTTTCTTTATTTTACGCCACGCTGACTGCGCACATTCATTATTTTGTGTACCTTTACCAGCATTTGCAGATTTGGTCAGCCGATTTCATCTACTCGTACCTACATTTGAACTCCTGCCAACAAGATTTTGGAGGAGCGGAAACCAATAGCGGTGGGCAGCGAAAAACAGTGGGAAAAATTAAAATTTAGTTTGGTGCTTTCTTAAGGTGGGGCTGGCACCATATTAGATGAATTGAATGGATAAAGAAGAGGCCACATCAGCTCTCTGAGTCTTTTTACTGGTACCATCATCACTAGACCCTTGTATATGGTTGCGTGAATCAAATATTAAAGGAAAGATTCCACAATAATTGGCTTATATTGCCAAATACGTACATTCTAATATGCAAAACCCTAAATCATCACCAACATTTGTAGAGACAATAACTTTAAATACCTCTAAAACCAATTAAATAGATATTGAATTATGTGTACAAATTTAATTAGTAAATTAATTTGAATTTAATTGGTAAAGGTGTAATTGTCACAAAAATATATTATTTTTAAATTATGGTGGATAATTAAATTATATTGGTGGATAACTAGAAATAATTATGTATGATATTTAAATTAAATTTTTATTTTGAGGAGAAAATAAAGCTAATTTAATTGGGAAAACTATTTAATTTCCAATTTGTTTGAAGGAATTTATTATTTGGATTATGAATCAAATATTCTTTGATCATGCAAAACTAAAAAACCTAAATAATTAATAATTCTTGCATGATGAAGTTAATTTCAAAGAGAATAAATAATAAATTATCATCAAGTTCATAGTGTATGAAGGTGATCAAACTAAGAAAATTTAAAATGAATAATAATAACCGTAGCTTGGGGATATTATTAAATTTTAATTATTATTTTTTAGGGTTAAAGATGTACGGGATAAGGATATTATTAAATTTTAATTTATTTTTTTAGGGTTAAAGATGTACCTCATTAATTTGAAGACAGTATAGTTGTATTTATATAAAAATTTTGAAATATATAAATAATAAATATAATAGTATATTATAATAATAACATAAATAAAATGATATAATTATATAATAATAATGACATAAATATAATAATATAATATAAAATACATAAAATATTGACATAAATAATAAATATTTATATAACAATATAATATTTAATATTAATAAATTAATAATATTATAAAAATAAATTATATAAATTAATAATAATATTAAAATCAATTAATTAATAATATAAATTATAAAATTATAAATTAATAAATATAATAATATAAATAATAATAATATTATTAAAATCATTTTTTAAATGATCTATCAATTGATCTTATTTATTACATGCAAAAAAATAAATCAATTTTTTTCTAATTGACCTTTCACAACTCTTCAACGTACCCATTGCACAAGGTGCCATAGCTAGTTATATCTCTTCCTTCTTTACACATGCCTTGGGTACTCATTTTTTCTTGCCTCCTCCCTTTCTAGCACCTCTTTTCTAAAATTCCTAAAAAAAAGGACATTTTTATTTCAGCTACCTATTTTGAACACCAAAATCTCGTCATAGATGCCAAGCTACCTCTTCCAAACTCCAACCTACCTAAACCTCCCTCTCATTTCTATTTGCACGTGTTGGCTATCCATTATTACGGCTAGAGGGTTGATTGAATGGTCTCAAAATCAAATGGCTGGGAAAAAATTTGAATTTCAAAATCATAGGCAAACGAAATGGATGTTGGTTTATGTGGCTAGCATAATCCCCTTAATTCATCATGTTATCAAATTTTGAGTATAGCAATCAAATTATTAGTTCAAGTTTATTTTTTATTTATTTCAAGGAAAAAGTGGCTTCTTTTATCCCATTTTAAGATCTCCATTTTCATGCATATACTATTAGTTCTAAAGAAATCATAATTCTTGAGAGTATTCCATAAATAAAATCCAACCTTTCAACACACAAATGAAATCCTTGTTGAATTGATATTTAAATTTTAGATCCATTTCAAGAAAAAACTTTTCAAATCCTAGAACACTCCTCTTTAATTCTTCACAAATTTCAAATCACCAAATCCTATTTGTTGAAAGTGTAGTGTGCTCTATGGTTTGCTAGTTTTTATAAAAGAATCCTTCAAAAAACTCATCCTCTTTGTTCTTTAAATTAAGAAAATCTAATAGATTTATCCAATTATCTAAGAATATACAATTAAAAAAATATAATATAATTCATGCATAATCATTAAATAAAAGTAATTCAATATTTAACAATATATAATTCTATTTCTAATAATTATCTTCTATTTAATTTCAATTTAAATTTTACAATAATAAATAATTCATAAAATCTATTATTGAATAATTAATCAGCCATTAATATCTATGCAAACACTTCAATTAATAAAAAAAAAATATCAAATATAAATAAACCATTAAACAAGATCTATAAATCTAATTTAACAAACGTAATTCAAATAAATTGACACTTAGAAATATTACTAGATAAATAGTTGAGAATTGACCTTACTAAAATAGAAGCCTTTTGGAATGACCCATGCCTTCCAATGTGACAGAGACAAGGGGCTTTGTAGATAAGAATTTAATATATAAATAATTCTACCATTTCATATCTATGCCTATAATTCTATAAGTGGCACATATTTTATTTGGATTAAGAGGTAGCAAAATGTATTTGTTGACTTGATTCATAAGATATATGTTGAATAAGATTTGGATTGCTACAGTCTACATGTTTCAGAGAGTTAGAAGTGTAAAAAATATTCATGAGGGCTTCAAGTAATAGCTCACAAATAATGGCAGAGGAAATATTCTTTTGTGAGGTTTGGTGTTTTGTGGATTTCATTAAGTAAAATGTTATTTTGTTCTATAGTGTTTGAGTTTTCTTCTTTTTGTTTACAAGTTATTTTTCTTTTATTAAAATGTTTTATCTGATAATGCAAATCAAAAAACATAAAATTCAATTTTTCATTTGTATAATCATTTTTAGTTTTGTTATGTTATGCAACTACTTTATTTATATTGATCAAAGTTGAAAAGAACACAAACAAAAAACTTTGCCCCATATTCAAAGGCATTTGAATACAATACCACAGATGCCTGAACTATGAAAACTTACCACTACACTACACTCAATTCTACTTTAGACACTCATCTTAAATACATTCATAATATGATAGTCAATTAATTATGATTGCACCTTCAGATTTATTTTTGTAATCAGAGAGATATATTATGTATATATTTACTTATTAAAAGAACTTCTTAGTAATGAGAAATCAAATCATTTTAAATACTAGAGAGTGACATCTTTCATGTGGACACTTGTCCTGATTGAAAAATCCTGGACATTGTGAATGTTTCCTAAGGTAATACAAAACATATAAAATAGGATTGCCAATGCTCAAAGTTTCTTGAAGATAATGGTGTATAACAACACATTAGAGAAGAATTACATGGTCCTTGTCAACATTGATTTGAATTTAATCAGAATTTCCAACGGAAGTGCATTGAATAATGGCATTGCCGTTACAGCTGAAGTACCTCAACACATTTTAGAGCTCAAGGAAGCCAAGATTTAACCTTGTGTGTTCCAAGAGTTCAAAAATTGACTACAAAACTTGTCAGCATCAAGGTCGATCATTTTTATCATCCTGTTTGATGATAAACATTAGTGACAGTAAGTTAAGAGTATTCTATGACAGTGCAGCAGTTGATTTCTCTAGTATTCGATCAGCTTAGAAACATGAAATCGGTTTTCTTCATATGCTTTTCTCCATGTCTTTTATCTCACAAAATTTTCATTCTTAACTTAAAATGAATTTCCCAAAAAGCAGCCTTCTCTTAAAAGCAGAATTAAGAGCACATACCTTTATTATTTCATCAGTAACTATGGGTAATGATGATGTATATACTCTGTCTCTGGCATTTCTCGCCTAGCCATAAGACAACCAATGTTCATGTGAGTAAACAATGTAGTAGGTGTATTTCTACATCCATGGATAATATTTAGCTAGATTCAAAGCAAGCATTCATTTTCATGGCCAAATCAACACACTGTAAAGAGGAAGATGGTAGATTTAGTATCTGAGAGTAAACCAATTTGTTGGTCTAGATGCTATGTACATGTGGTCATGAAACACACATCAATGCACCTAATGTGCATCAGATCAACCTCGAAAGGAAATTGAAATTGGCCTTATATAAATTAGATTCATTACAGGCTGCTATGTGCCTTTGATAGTCATTCTTCTGTGTCATGCATATTTTACATTCAAATAGTACCATCTCAATCCTATGTACCATCATTGATGAAACAGAAAATTGATACAATTCATGTCTTCTAAGAAATTTGATATAAACCAATAATTGATGGATTTTTTAAGTCCACTCTTTAGAATGGAGAGATTAAATGGAATTACTTACTTGTTGTTCCCAGTTTGTACATAAAGTCATCAGGAATAGTATACTTGTTTGTGCAAAAATGCCACAGATAATTCCAAGCCAGAGTCCCTGGAATATCCACAGAAGTTTGGCATAAGCAACAAATTGAAATGTTAATAATATTCTATTCTTTGCTTTTGTAAACACCAGCATTTTGCCTGCAGCCTAGGATTCAGATGAAGCATAGGATTCAGATGTAGCAAATAAGTCCTGACAATGAGATATAATATGAAGTTAGCTTTATGCCTACAATTAGTTAGGATTATTCTAAATGAACAATTTTGAAATGAACAGATTACTGCTTCGTAGCATGCCTTATAACGGGAAAAATATTTCATATTCTCAGACTACCGCTGGGAATGGTCTTGCTAGTTGAACGTCAAAACCAGAATTTCAATAAATGTTTATTTTCAGAATACAGCATTTTATATCATTTATCTGTCAAAATTCTCATTTATCTCTTAAGCATTGACAACATAAATTTCAGAGCTTTGTAAATCAAGTCGGGGAAGTGCAACTGACCCTGCCACCAATATGCAGTACAAAGGCCAAAAGGACGGACATAGGAATGCCAACCATGTAGAATGCCCCAAGATTAACATAAGCACACAATTTTTGCCACCCACATCCTCTAACAATGCCTGAAATATTATTTTCAAAAAACCATTACTCCAACAGAAAGTGTTTTTGCAGTGTTTACTTCAAGATGAATAATTTTATAGCTCCAAATATGAGTATCGAGAGTAAATCTGAACCTGAAAGAGCGCCTTGGAGTCCATCTAAAATTGAGGAGGCTGCTAGCAGTGGGATCATGGTTGCAACATAATCAATAACCTCCTTTTCATTGCTATAAGCATAACCCCAAACATTTCGTATAGAGAATAAAAGACATCCTATCACAACTGCCTCTGCAATTGCCATAAAGAACACTACATACACTGCTAAGCGGGCAGCATGTGAGTGTCCAGCTCCTAATTCATTTGAAACTCGTGTACTGCCAGGCAAATATTGCGAACTTTTTATATTAAAAATGACTTGGATTAAATCTTTTACAATCTAATATCCTTTAAAAAAAATTCCTTAAAAGGTTAAAGTAATAACTAACAGAAACAGTGGAAATTTACTAGTTGGTTGTAAAATGTACTAACCTTACAGCAGCACCTAAACCAAAGGGAATCATATATACTAGAGTACCAGTGTTAAGGCTGCAAAATATAAAAATAGCTCAGATAAAAATAAAGTAGATGCAATAAAATGCCCTTATTAAGATTCATTCATAGTTAAAATTCTTATACCACAGTTCATAATAAAAATTCTCACATTGCACATACATACCATATTGAAAGAACTGATGTCTGAAGTTTTGGATTAGGCAACAAGCCTGACAAGAGAATAAGCATTTCAAAGGACCAATACTCCAAGCTGTTGGCAGCCATAGAACAATGAACAAAATAAGTTTAGAAAAAAATTCTGCTATATCCTGCCATGCATTATTAACATCTTACAATATAGTATGATGAATAAAAATTAATCTGGTTTATTTGCTAAATTGTTCCTCACATGCTATGAAATTTGAATATCCGGAAGGGTTAAACCTCAAAGAACGTACATTAACCACAAAAATGCTATGAAGTATTACACAGATAACTTGGACCAAATCTTGTAGCTAAGAAATTAAACTAATATACCAGATCATCAGTGAAGATGGAATGGCAAGCTTAAGAAAATCTTTAATATCATGGAAGGCCTCCCTTGTAAAGGATGTCCATGTCTGCTTGCATAAAGGTGAGATGTTAATATATAGTAAGAGAAGTGCCACATTGACCCAGTTGGAAATGCTGCTTGCCAAGGCAGCCCCTTTACTACCTAATCCAGTTTTAAATACCAAAGCCCAGCAAATGGGAACATGGAAACACATAGTAATTGCAGAGCATAGCATCATGGGAAAGACAATGCTTTGTGACTGGAGGAATTTTTGAAGGGGTTGAAGAACTGCATAAGCAAACAGGCTGGGAATTAACCATCTGGCAAACTTCCCTGCTTCAAAAGATATTAAAGGGTCCTGCCCAAATGCAATTAGAATGTTGCCCATATATGCCCACACCACAGCAAGTGGTATGCTCACACAGAAAAGAGCAAAAATTGCTCTCTGTACATGAATCCCAAGCTGATGGTATTGCTTTGCCCCATAGGCCTGTCCACATAGTGTTTCCAAGGCACATCCCATTCCCATCTGTACAAGGTGAAGAGAAAAATAGTTAGTCTTCTAAACAAGATTGTATTCATGACTTCTAAACAATAAGTTTGGATTTCCTTACTTCACTTTATTGAATTATATTGGATTCATGAAAGAAGATTACCAACCTCTAAATAACTACTTTTCTGACACTAGGAGCACATCTAAAAGATCAAATTTGATTTTTGTTTCCTAAGGCTTAGAGCACTAGTTCAAAGGTGCAATACAAGATCAAAATTAGTTATGATATTGTATCTGCCGAGCAACCCTAATTGAAAAAAACAGGTTACTTTAGAGAATCATTTAGGAGGTATTAATAAATTTCTTAGAACTTGTAGCGCAAACTATTGATAACAGAAAAAGGATGTTTATTTAGCACCTGGGTGCACAGCCTGACTGCAAGTGCAAGAACATTAACAGCCTGCCATATGCTTTGAGTCTGTGTTTAGGCTCAAAATATTTCAACAGTCCATCATTATCAAAATAATATTTCGGGGATCAGGTGCCTCTTCAATATTTAGTCATTTGCAATAACCCATCTTTCATATGTAGTAATTTGTTTCTTTCAAACATCTTATATCAAATATGGGTTGCAGGGGATGGCTTATCTATAAAACAGAGCAGTTTGATGTCTTATGACTTTACGCTTTATAACGGCCATTTGCTAGTTCAAGATCTATGGAATCATGTACGTTAGGACCCAGTACAACTAAGCATATAAGTACCAGTCACTCTAGAAGGAAAGGAGTCCAGATTCTCGAATTATGGCTTGATTTTTCAACCTTTCTAAATCTTTTTCCTCTTAACAAGGAAAATGATCTCAGAAATGTATTCAAACTATGAACTCTTACGATAAAAGCAAACCAAAAGCAAGGAAGGTTTGTTAATCATACCAGCAGAGTGAAGCCGGAGACACTTGCAAAGGAAATAGCAATAGATGCACTAGAGAGTGCAAGCTCCCCTAAATGGCCTACCACCATAACAGATACCACCTGCAAGCTATATTGCAACAAACTCACAGACACCATAGGCCCTGCTAGCCAGCATTGTTTCTTTACTTCCTCCCATACTAGAGCTCCGCTCCATTTCACTTCATCCTGCTCATCTCCGAATACAAATGTTTCCTCCTTGGCAAGAAGCGGATCTAGCACATCATTCTCATGCCTATGGCTATGAATTGAATCAACTCTCTCCATGGTTGATTGAATGGAAGAATTACATTCAACCAACTTAAACGCCGGATTTTATAGTATAAGAATATTGAATCGCCTCTCCGTAAAAGAGAGGCGGAAGAAAATAAATAAAGAAATAAATTGATCTTCCATTTTATCACAGTTTTTTTAATTCTCATTGCTCATGAAGATAAGCGTGACAAAGTTGACCACGGGACAAGATGTACATTCAAGTCGCTTGAAAATTCTGGGCCCCCGAACAATCAGTGTGAATTTTGTACATATCAGTAAGAAAGACAACCATATTTTTCTGCTGTTTTGGAATTTGATAAAACAAAAAAAAAATTAATTATAGGTAGATCTTCATGTTTAGGGATTTCTTCTGATTAACTTAGGCTATTCTACCCAATCTAGTTCAGTGCGATTTTTGTTTTTTTTGTCATTGTAGATTCCCGAAGATATCTTTGGTCAGTGAGTAACATTTTTTTATTAATTTTTTTTTTAATGATTAAATAATATTTTATTATCTAATTATTATCAAGTACCATATTTTACTATTAGTTGTCTTGTTATTTAATTAATTCATCTTAATTCGGATTAATTGTGTTATAATTATTATTAATCTTTCTCATAATTATCATTAATTGTTTATTTAACATTCAACACCTTCTTAAATCAAATATTTATTATTATTTAGTCAATTAACCACTTTCATGCAATTAGTTAAAGTTCTTTCATGCAACCAATTAATTGGAATCTTGTAGCCAGTAGCCCTCTGGGCAATCAATTCCTCTCAACAATCCTCAACCATTGATCTTAATCTTGCAACTCTTAATCTCGATGATTCATTTAAATCAATCATTTCTATAAAATCAACCTCCACATCTTGTTGATGGCTAACCACGAACTTTGGAGTTTTGCATCATTGCTATCATTCACACACTTTTGAGCTTGAAGAGCATACTAAAATCTAAGAGCAAAGCAAAGAAGGACAATAAAAGTAATTCATGTCAACATGATGAAGGTAAATTGTATTGTTTAATTGAATCTGATTTCATTTGTGCTATTTGTTTTATATTGATTGATTTGGATTGCATTTAGGTATTTAATTGCAGATTTGTGGTTACAGCTTTAATTCTTTATCTCCATTAAGACTAATGTCTGATCTTTCAAGTTACAGTGATAAATAAAGGATTATTGGTATTTTAAAATATTTTAGAGAAATTGTCAAATTGTGAGGTCTAAGTTTTCAACCAATTCTCTTGAGAGATTGGTTTTACAACCTTGGGTAAGTATTCATAAATATCAAACAAATATGTAATGACCTAGATACAAAATTTGAAGAACTTATTGACTCTTTTTCGTGTTCAAAATATAGATGTTCTTAAGAATGCTCCTTATAATATGGATAGTACTTAGTTGTTTCTAGATGAATTAATGTCTTTAAATACCAAGAAATAACAAAATCATAAAATTAATGGATAGTACTCCCCTACTGGCTTGCCCTCCCAAGTGTCCTCCTTGGATGTTTCTCCCCCTAGCTCCCTCTAAACCTAACCCTTCCATTCCCCTTGAATCCCCTCCCCAAAACATGCATCAAGAGCACTTGTCCATGGTGACTCCTAGCTAGACGCTATCATTTGTGCAAGTTGCACATAGGGCTCTGTAGCTTAAAATGAATGAAATTTGTGAAACAACAAATCTTCAAAATGATATTTTGAAATGGTTGCTTTCACAAGTTGTTATTACTAAAGACAAAATTCAAAAGTTGGAGATGACAGTGCTCAAGAATAAGCAAGAATGGTTGGGGGAAGTTGAGGATGCATGAGGCATTGGAACATGTTGACCAACCTTGCCTAGTCCTTTGAGAAATGGACCAAGATGGAGACAAAGATTGATGAGATAAAATATACTATTGGGACCTATGAGGAAAGGAAAAAACTGCAAGATGAGATGGCTACTATGAGAAGCAATCAGGAGAAAACTATCCATAGTATGTAGGACATTGTGGATTACAACAAATAAATTGTGAAGAATACGACTGTCACTATCCAAGGGTTCCAAAAAGAGCTCGGGAACTACCATTGTAAGTGTGTAGGGGAAGATCCTCCAGAGGCTACTGCCTCTAGGAAGAAGGGAAGAAATGTTGCAAGTTCTACCTTTCCTTTGATTAATGATGATGAAACCAAGAAAAGCAAGCCACTATCTTTCAAAGAGAAATTGAAATTCTTGGTGAACGAATAGCAAGATGTCAAAGGCCTCTAACTATTGGGTGACTAGTAGTTGTCTCTGGTTTCTTGTTGATTTCTTTCTATCTTTGTGCTTTGTTTATTTGCTACACTTTTAATCCATCTTTTTATTTTTGGGTGTCTCACTTCTTTTGAGCTCCCTTGTTTGGCCTTTATGGCCATTTTTTAATGGGTATGTGTCCTTTCCATCTTTATCTTAATTAGGACCAAATCATAATTTATTTTACTAAGTTGGCTCCTAACTTAGCTAGGGGGTGAGATTCAACAATTTAAATTTTAAAATTTTGAATTTTGAGTCAAAACTTAACCACATGAGATCAATCATGCACATTGAGAGATTGATCAAGGGTAAATAGTACCATATCTTAGAATACAAAATGGATATTTAGAAGTGTGGGATAATAATAATAAGGCGATGAGTGAGAATAGGTGCATAAGGTCAAGATACAATTGAATATATAGAACTGTGTGTCTGCGAGAGTAAATAAAGATGGATATGGATCTAAGAAGGAGCCTACCATGGTTAAAATTGACTCAAGCACTAGTGAATGAGGAAAAATATAGATAGAACACACTAGATCCTTGCTAAGGGGGTGCCCATTGACTCACTCCTACTCTTATGGTAGGAACTAGTCAAGCAAGGATTAGACCGAGGGATTGTCCACTTCACACAAAATTAGAATGTTCATGGATGGGAGAAGGATTGTTGTGGTCTATCCAATTTTCTTAATGAAAATGAATGGGATGATGATGGATGATTTGATTATTATTTTTTAATTTTTACTTAATGCAATGTCATTTGATGTCATTGGTTGAAGGGTCATATTGGAGTTGTTTTTTTATTTTAGTGAGAGTGTTGAGATTTTCCATTTTCAAGTTTCAATTTGAAAATCAAAATTTAAAATGAGTGCATTATGTTGGGATCAAGCATTTTGCAAGAAAATTATCAAAGTTAATCTACTTCGTCTTAGAGAAATACTTTGAATCTATTCTAAATAAAAGAAAACTTTATATTTTAACCAATAAATGATGACACAATGTTACTATTATCAAGCAAGTTTGAGTTTTCTAATTCCTAAATGAAAGGTTTAGAATACTTATGAAGAATCTATAAATAAAGAAGCTTCACCAAATATTTTTGGTGTTGTTGATTGCGGCTTATGTCCTTAGAGAACCCAACTTTTTGTTGATTCTCCTTTACAACAATTGGAACCTCCTCTTGTTGACAATGAGAATAGGAAAGCTTTGAATATAGGAAGTGGAGAATAAATGGAAGATGTATGAAGCTTTGAAGTTTCAATTCAAAATGGAAAAGACTCATAGAGTCATGTGTTGAGCATAAGAATGTTGTAGGTGGAGGCCACAATGCAAAAGGATTAATTCTCTATATGTGACTCGCTATCCTTGTTCTAGAATTAAGGAATAGGGAATGTAGAGATATTATCATGAATCTTGGAAAAATTCAAAAAAATCAACCTCTTAGATGCCAAAGGCAAGGGGAGTAAAAATAGGTTTGAGGCATCTCAATCACGGGGAATTATTTGGGAGAAGACTTGAGAGTTGATGGATAGATGAAAGTAATTGATTGAGAGTTAAGAGGAGAGGAGAATTATCTAGGGGGAGTTAATGCTCAATAGGGACTAGAATGGACTCTGAATTAGGAAAAAAATGGTGGCAAGATAACCAAAATCAAAGTAATTATTTGTCTACCAAACACAAGGTAACTACTTTTGCTGGGTTGGTCCCTCAATCAACTATATAGTCTCCCAAGAAACCCTTTAGTAAAAGGTCTACAAAAGGTTTTTAGTGTTGCACAAGTGCTTGGAACTCAATTTGAAGGCTAAATGAGGTGGATAAGAGGCTACGAAGGGCAAGGAAACTATCATGATGTTGAGAAATGTTGAGGGGATATACAATCTAAGGCATGTGGGTCATGATTTGGATTACCAAATCATCATTGGACTGTCATGATAGCCTATAAAATTTTAGGCACTTACATTTAGTCAAACTTAGCACAAAAGTGTGTCATGTGTCACTATATAATATTAAGACATTCCATCCTGCTCATCTCCGCTACACTTCACTTCATCCTGCTCATCTCCGAATGCAAATGTTTCCTCCTTGACAAGAAGCGGATCTACCACACCATTCTCATGCCTATGGCTATGAATTGAATCACCTCTCCCCATGGTTGAAGAGAGATGAAAAACACAACTTAATCTTCCACTTTATCACACAGTTTGAAAACTGTATTGCTTGTGGAGGGAGATAAGGGAGAAAAGGGTATCAAAAACTGAGTGGGCCGCCCACCACAGCCTTTTATCTGCTTTTGTGCTGTTTTAGGGACATATAAAGTTTCCAACATATCGCCTTGTAAATTCTCTGATCATGATAACTACATGGAGGGAAAGTTGGTGACATATATACACTAAAAGACCTCAGTTTGATAAAAACAAGAAATGCTCCTGTCAGGGATTTAAGGATTTTTTCAATAGAAGACAATCAAAATTTTGATAAGACTGTATGCGTAGATTTTGGATAGATCTTCAATTATAGTTAAACATATATTTTGTCATATCTTGTCATATTTTGTCATTTCTTTTCTAATTGATTCGACGAGATGTGGGTTATATTGTGTTCTTTTTTTTACAATAATTGGAAAGTTTTAGTGCTTAAACTAGGGGATATATGGAACTTTAAATTGATTTTTTTATGTAAAATGCTCCCTGGAATCTTCAGATTTATTCTGTGTTTTAACTATTTGGAAGAAAGCTTAATTGCTGTGTTTTAACAGTAATATGTTTTCAATAAACCCAGATGCAGCAAGCAAACTGGCTTTGTCGGTGAATAGATAGAAAAGGCCAAGAAAAGGCAAACTAGCTTCCAAAACAGGGGATTTGGTCTCTGAGGTATAATTTTGATTCCATTACACTATTTTATTTAGAGAAATTGTGGAATTTTGAGGTCTAAGTTTTCAATCAATTCTCTCGAAAATTGGTTATAATTATTAATTTTGAACAAATGATTTAGATGAAATTTTGAAGCACATATTGATTCTTTTAAGTGTTTGAAATATGGATGTTCCTAAGAATGCTCCTTGTAATATGGATAGTACATAATTGTTTCTAGATAAATTAATGTTTCTAAATATCAAGAAATAAAAATATCATAAAAAAAATATTTGCTAAGTTGGCCCCTAGTTCCTGGAGGTGAGAGTCAACAATTTAAATTTTAAATTTTTGAATTTTGAGTCAAAACTACATCATGCAAGATAACTTGTGCACATTGAGAGTTGATTAAGCGTAAAGAATACCATATCTTAGAATAAAAAAATGATATATAGAAGTGTGGGCTAATAATAAGGTGAATGAGTGATAATAGGTGCATAAGGTCATGATACAGTTGAATATATAGAAGTGCATGTATACCATAGTAAATAAAGATGGATAGGGATCTAGGAAGTAGCCTAGCATGGTTAGAATTGACTCAAGCACCATTCAAATGAGGCAAACTATAGATAGCACACACTAAATCCTTGCTAAGAGACACCCATTGAGTCACTCCCAGTCTCATGGTAAGATCCATTCAAGTGTAGATTGAACCAAGGGATTGCTCACTTCACACAAAAGTAGAATGTTTGTGGACGGTAGTAGGGTTGTTGTGGTCTATCTAATTTTATTAATGGAAATGAATGGGATGACAATTGATGGTTTGGTTATCATTTTTAATGTTTATTTGATGCAATGTCATTTGATGTCATTGGTTGAAGGGTTATATTTGAGTTGTAGTATTTTTATTTAGTGAGAGTGTTCATATCTCTCATTTTCGAGTTTCAATTTGAAATGCAAGATTTAAAATGAATGCCTGAAGTTGGGATAAAGGGTTTTTGCAAGAAACTTATCATAGTAAATCTAATCTATCTCAAAGAAATACATTTAATCTATTCTAAATAAAACAAAGATTTATATTCTAGCAAAGAAATGACAACACAAGGTTACTATTCTCAAGCAAGTTCGAAATTTCTAATTCCTAAATGAAAGGTTTAGAAAACTTGTAAAGGATCTATAAATAGAGAAGCCTCATAAAAAAAAATTGGTGTTGTTGATAGTGACTTGCGTCCTTAGTAAACCCTTTTTTTGTTGATTCTCCTGTACAACAATTAACAGCTCCTCTTGGTGACAATGAAGATAGGGAAGTCTAAATATATAGGAAGTGGAGATTAAATGGAATATGTAGGAGGCTTTGAAGCTTCAATATGAAAGGGAAAAGACTCATAGAGTCATTTTTTGAGCATAAGAATTTAGTAGGTGGAGGCCATAATGCAAAAGGCTTGATTCTCTATATGTGATTTGCTATCCTTGTTCTAGAATTAAGGGAATAGAGAATGCAAAGCTATTATCAAGAATCTTGGCAAAATGCAAAAACATCAACCTCTCAAATGCCAAAGGCAAGGGGAGTATGAATAGGTTTGAGGCTTCTCAATCATGGGGAATTGCTTGGGAGAAGACTCAAGAGTTAATGGATAGATGAATGTAATCGATTGAGAGTTAAGAGGAGAGGAGAATTGGCTAGGGGGAGTTAATGCTTGTGGGACTAGAATGAATTATCAATTAAGACAAAAGATGGTTACAAAACAACCAAAAATAAATTAATTATATATCTGCCAAACACAAGGTCACCCCTTTTGCTAGGATTGGTCCCTCAAGCAACCATATGGTCTCCCAAGAAACTCTTTATTCAAAGATCTACAAAAGGCTTTTAGTGTTGCACAAGTACTTGGAACTTAATTTGAAGGATAAATGAGGTGGATAAGAGGCTAAGAAGGACAAGGAAACTATCATCATGTTGGAAAATGTTGAGAGGATATGCAATCTAGGGAACATGAGTCATGATTTGGGTTGCCAAATTCATCATTGGACTATCATGCTAGCATAGACAATTTCAAGCACTTACAAAGTCAAATTTAGCACAAAAGTGTGTCATGTGTCACTATGTAATAATATTAAGACGTTCCATCAAAATAGACCCAAGACTAAATGGGAATTAGCAATTTAGCATGGGTATGCAAATTTCACTATTACATTTTTTCCACACTTTGAGGTGCATGTGAATTCTAAAATGAATATGTATTTCAAAGTATATGAGCAATAATAAACATGCGTGAAACGTAAATATTTGAACATAGAAGGATATAGGGTTCATGTAAAGTAATGGATCTGCTAAATCTCTTTGTGTGTATGCTCTCACCTTGGCATGCATGTTCTATATAGACTTACACAATAGGGAAAAATATGTGCAATGAATACCTAATGTCTAACAAGTGAAATATACATAAATTACAAACTTGTCTAATTATTTATTAATTAAAAATGTAGGGATATAAAGAGTAAGGCTATAAAATTCTTTGTGTATCAAAAGTGGTGTGGTAATACTCCACCTAATATGGTGATAGTATGATGGTATGACATATTAGAAAATGTCATGTCATGTGATAAAGATCCATATCATGGTCATGGTGATAAGTCTTATGTAGCATAAATCACTACCTAAAATCTCAACATAAAAATTTGTGACAATATATTCTCCCTCTGATTGATTGCATAGAACATGCACAAGGAATTGTAGGAGGAGAGAAAATAATATGAAAAGTAAATATAAGTGAATAAATCATATAAATAAGGTAATAAATGTCATGGATAGCATCATTTGACAAACACATGGGTAAATATCAAATGATAATCATGTAAACCATATGGACTATAAATAATAATCAAAGTGTAAGATTTCCTCAAAATGGACAAATCACAAGGTAAAAATGGCCCTAGATGCACAATATAAATGGTATGGGAAGACATGGTGTCCCCAATGTAGCTCTTGGTACATTTTAGGCATGCGAACATATGGTAGGATGGGGATGGTATCATGTCTTGAATGTGGCTAGATAGCTCTAGGAACATAATCAAGCATGTAAGCACAATATGATATGGGGAAGGTATGATACCCTCCAACATACAGTCAAGATAGCATAGTAGAGAATGAGAAAAATAAGATTCCCACATTCTAATAGTTAGCTATATTTAGACTCTCGTCAAATATTTTTTAAGCACAAAATGTTTAACAGTACATCATTATCAAAATAATATTTTGAGAATCAAGTACATCTTCAATATTTAATCATTTGCAATAACCCATCTCTCATAAGTAGTAATTTGTTTCTTTCACACATCTAATTGGAACTTGAATGACCCACTTGCAATCATAACATCAACTGTCACCCAAGACTCAAATACAGTAAGAAGTGTTTTTGAAGAGGTCGATCACCCATTTTCCCAAATCTACTTAACTTACACCCCCATTTCAAAACCTTTAAGCAAGTATTGTTCCTCATGAACCACTTATTATCAGAGCTACCTGCTTCAGTAGAGCATCATTATGAAATATTTACTCTGTTGTAGGACCAGAAAATACATCAAACACGGATTGCAGGGGATGGCTTATCAATAAAACAGAACAGTTTGATGTCTTATGATTTTAGATTTTACAACGGCCGTTTGCTAGTTCAAGATCTATGCAATCATGTAAGTTAGGACTCAGTACAACTAAGCATATAAGGACACCAGTCATCCTGGAAGGAAAGGAGTCCAGATTATCGGATTACGGCTTAATTTCTCCTGCTTTCTAAATCTTTTTTCTTTATGGGAATTTAACAAGGAAAATGATCTCACAAAAACATTCAAACTATAAGCTCTTACAATAGAAGCAAACCAAAGCAACCAAGTTTTGTTAACTATACCATCACAGTGAAGCTGGAGACACTTGCAAAGGAAATACCAATAGATGCACTTGAGAGTGCAAGCTCCCCTAAATGGCCTACCACCATAACAGATATCACCTGCAAGCTATATCCTAACAAACTCACTGACACCATAGGCCCTCTTATCCAGCATTGTTTCTTTACTTCCTCCCATACTACACCTCCGCTGCACTGCACTTCATCTTCTTCATCCCCAAAGACAACTACGCCTTCATTGGCGAGAAGCGGATCTAGCACATCATTCTCATGCCTATGGCTATGAATTGAATCACCTCTCCCCATGGTTGATTGAATGTACATTCAACCAATGTTTATATCATAAGAAAGACAGTATAAGTTTTCTCCTGTTATTGGAATTTGAGAAAAGGGAACGTGTTTTCAGTTACAGGTAGCTGTCAACGTAGTGGCACAGACTCATTTGTATGGAGGGGAGAGTGGTAAAGATGGATTAATGTTTAGGGATTTCTTCTTTTGTCTCAAAAATAGATTCATGTTTAGGGATTTCTTCTTTTGTCTCTACTCGTGGATTTGATCTTTGAGGTACAATTTTTATCCGGCTGAATGGAGGCTATTCTGATATAGTTCATTGTGATGCTTGTTTTCTAGTGATATATAAGGATTGGTGGGATTTTAAAATATTTTAGAAAAATGTGAATTGTGAGGTCCACGTTTTCAATTTTAGAAACGAGTTGATCATGAATAAGAATGTTGTAGGTGGAGACCATAATGCAAAAGTCTCAATTTTTTATATGTGACTCATTATCCTTGTTCTAGAATTAAGGGAATAAGGAATGTAGAGCTATTAGCAAGAATCTTGACAAAATGCATAAACATCAACGTTTCAAATGCCATAGGCAAGGGGAGTATAAATAGATTTGAAGCTTCCCAATCATGGGGAATTGTTTGAAGGAAGACTTGAGAGTTGATGGATAGATGAATGGAGTTGAGTGAGAGTTAAATGGAGAGGAGAATTAGTTTAAGAGAAGTTAAGGCTCAATATCTAGACTAGAACGAACTCTCAATCGGGATTAAAAATGGTGGCAAAACAACCAAAACTAAAGTAATTCTATATATATCAAACACAACAAGGTCACCCATTTTGCCAAGGTCAACCATATAAAATCTCCCAATTAAGGTCTACAAAAGTTTTTAAGCGTTGCACAAGTACTTGGAACTTAGTTTGAAGTTTAAAGGAGGTGGATGAGTGGCTAGGAAGGACAAGGAAACTATTGACATGTTCGAAAATGTTGAGAGGATATGCAATCTAGAGTACATGGGTGATGATTTGGACTATCATGTTATTCTATACAATTTTAGGAACTTACAAAGTCAAACTTAGCACAAAAGTGTGTCATGTGTCACTATGTAATCATATTAAGACATTCCATCGAAATGGGCCCAAAACTAAATGGGAATTAGCAAGGGTATGCAAATTTCACCATTATATATTCCCACACTTTAGGGTGAATATGAATCATAAAATGAACATGGATTTCAAAGTATATGGGCATTCATAAACATGCATGAAAAGTAAATATTTAGACTGTCACATCCCTCACCAACGTCATCCAAGTTAGATGATGCAGTTTTAAAATATTTAAAAATAAAAACAAAAGGAAAGTCTCACCAAGGTCGTGATGTAACAAGAAAAATATGATATTTCTTCTTGTTTATAGCTAGAGACAACCAACATTGAGTAAGTATGGTGTAGGAGAGGGGAAAGGGATGTATGTTTCATTCATAATATGACATGGCGACCCTTTACTTGGCATTGGAATGGTAGGTCACATGAAAAAGAAGGGACAAAAAACACTCACGGACCCCCCTTAGAGTGTGGTCCCATGGGAAGGCTTCAAGATCTATTTTCATAGAGCAAGGGGTCCCATGAAGCAAAAAAACTTATGTTATAGGATTAACTGGATTTTTTTCCTGGAAAGTAGCGGCCCCTAACTTTTAGGACTACAAATTTGAGCAGGTGAAATTGAGGTAGGGCTAGAAATTGCCCCTACAACTTAGGAAGTTTTCTTCCATTTGTCAATCATCTAAAATTTTAAATTCTTGTTAGAAAACAAAAAGGAGAGAAAATTAATTTTATTTATTATTTTTTATCTAAGTATTGCAATTCATTCCTTAAATTTTGGAGCTTAAACTATTAATCTCAACTGTACTATTAAATTTATGGGATCACCATCTTTAAAATATTCCTAAAATGTCAATGGCCCCTTGGTCTACTAGTGAAGTTGAAAGGTTCTAAATGAGCCCACCATGGATCAAGTCTTGTTGAGTACAAAGGCTCTGACACCGGAAAAGGGATGAGGATCATGCCTCAGGTGAAATTGTCAGAATGGATACCCCTCAATCCTTGGCTCTTAGCAGAAGAGGTTCATCCCAAGAAGGCTCGTGCTCCCGTATCAGATAGCTAAAAATAATTTGTGGATGACCTCCATCAAAAATAAAATAAAATGCTAAAACATCTCAGCCACACCCACTGAATTTTTTTAGGATGCCCCTTCCATGAGACCTTACCCTTAGCTTCTCATTCAAGTCTGAGTGGAGGAAATAAGGGAAGAAATTGTGTGAAAAGAGTATAAAGAAGAGTAGGGTGAGAGGAAGGAGAGAAGGTGTGAATGGAGGTGATTGGGGGTTGAATCGACCTGCAAAGGAGTTTAAAGAGTTTAGGAAGGGGACGCGAAGGTGGGACAAAATCCACCAAAGGAAATGTATCCTTAAGAAATGCCATGATTGCAGGGTATACTTGAATTAGGGAAAAAGCATGCACATAGAAATGTAGAGGGAGAGAAAGGGGTGTGGGAAGGAGGAATCACATGGGAAAGAAAGCAACGAGTAGCAGAGGAAGGACGTGCATAGTCTGGGAGAAAAAATGTGTTCTCATGGAATGCACAGATTGGAGGATATGAATGAAATGGATTGTTGAAGAGGTTGGAGAAAATCTCAAGCAAAAGTAATTGGTAAATGAAAAACCAAATTCCACAACCATTGCCAACATGAAATATAGAAGAATTTTGGATGAAATTTTATCTTCAACAAGAGTCATGTGCAAAGAAGACAAAGGGGAAAGGTGAAAAACAAAGGTGTGGGAGTGGTGATAGGTGAGGAGGAAGAAGAAAACCTATGAGAGAAGGAATGAGGTGAGGAGAAATTCATGATCCTTCTGAGCTGATTTCTTGTGATTCAAGGGCTTGAAAACAACATGAAGAGGGGTAAACTTAGATTGAGGAAACATAGCATATTTTAGCACCTACATCAACATATCTTGACCATTGTTCCTAGAGCTAAATGCATTCCTTCGCATTACCTTCCTAAAATGGTGGTTAATCTTGAACCATCCATTTTCATAGTTGGAAATTAATTAATTTAAGTTGATTCATGCATGTGTACATGCTATTATATATTCAAGGAAGAAATGTTTGTATTCAACAGATCACATGCCTCATGCATATTGTTACATATTTTTAAAAATATGAAGTCAAACCAATTGAGTTGCAATAGAGAAAGATAAAGTGTAGACAAAACACACCTATGTATGTAATATGATATCATACCCCCCATCCCCCATCCCACATGGTGGACAAAACACACCGATGAAAAGACTTGACAAATGGTTATCCACTTTTTGTCACATGTCTATCACTGGAAAAGGATGCACGATCGATAGGAAAGTAAAAAAGGAATAGATAAAACACCCTAAATGTCGCCATTTTCCACATTTCATTTAGCACTTTGCTAGGGACGGATGCACGGGTGATGGAATGGAGTTGCAAGCATTCACATTTGGAGGATGATCTAGGGAACGAAGTATGTTTTTATCCATTTTTTTTTTATGTACATAGGTGTGTTTTTTCTACACTTTAGATGCATCCATGTAGCTAAATGTCGCCATTTTCCACATTTCATTTTGTAGTTTGTTGGGGAGCACGGGTGACAGAATGGAGTTGTAGGCATTTGCATTTGGAGGTCGAACGAGAGTAACACATTCGATAGGTGCGACCAACAGGTATGTATATCTGCCATTGTATATTCCATTTTCCCATTTTGTAGGAGTTGTGAAGCATTGAACAACTATTAAATATGTTTCTATGAAGCAATGAACGACTCTTAAATGGATTTTCTATGAAACATTGAACGAAAAAATAAAATGTTTTGTTCAATGTGTGTACGGTTTTAAATTCAAAATAAAATGGGTTTTCATTGATGGAAAAATAAAATGTTTTGTTTGTGTGTAGGGTTTTCATTTCAAATACATAGTTGTTTATGCTTTTTTGTTTTGAGGGTTTTCAAATTTCACTGTGAAGAATTAAACGGATATTGGTTGGAAAGATGGGGTTTCATTGTGCAAAAAATAAAGGGGTTTTTATTTGAAACACATAGGTGTTTTATGTGTTTTTGTGGGTTTTGTGTTGGCTTTTAAATTTTTCCTTTTGGTTGTTCGTTGTGAAGATGGGTTTTCCTTGATGGGAAAATAAAGGTTGTCCCTTATGAAAACAGGTTTTCATTTGAAACACAATGTGGGTTATGTGCCGACGGGTTTTCAAAATCATAATTTAGAATGGACAGAAAGCCCAAAACTGTACACGCAAACAAAACCTTTTATTTTCCCATGGAAATTATCATTATGAAGGTTGCAGTGTCTAAATCGTTTTAATACATTAGGTGGGTTGCAGGTTTTTTAAAACAGAGTGTTTTGCATCCTACAATTTTTACAAAACAGTATGTATGTATTGGAAAGATTTGTGTTATTTAGACCATAGGAATGTGGTGATATGCATCATTAACACCTAGTAAGGTATTTGGGTTCAATGTGTAGAGGGTTTTACAACATTTTGTGAGTTGAAGGTTTCGTAAATCATGTTGTCACCTCACCTCCCACTGTGTTTTCCAACTTGCAATCATATTGTGCATGTATATTTGGATCATATTAAGAAATATAATGTATATTTGGATAAATGCAAAATGGCATTTCCCTTTTTTCATCTGATTGGAAGAAATAAAATGCTCAACATTATTTGCAGTGTTGGAAAACACACTATCCCATGTTAGTTAGTTCGTGTTGAAAAGTTTTGTTTCGTTATGACCAAGAATGTAATGAAGTCCACTTTCAAATTTTTGAACAACTCTTTGCTACAATCAAAATGGAATTTGACTTTTTCATTTGATTGGAACAAATAAAATGCTCGCATTATTTGCATTGTTGGAAAACACAATATCTCCTCTCAATTGTTCCCTCAAATACTGGTATATTATATGAATTAGCCTTTAATACTGGAATATTATATGAATCGACCTTTAATACTAATATAACTTATATAGTTAGGGGAGAAGCTAAAGTGTAGACCAAACACACCTATGTATGTAATTTTATATCATAACCCCCATCCCTTATCTTGCACGCTAGACAAAACACACTGATGGAAAGACTTGACAAATGGTTAGCCATGTACCGACATGTGTCCATAATTGAAAAAGGGCATGCACCTGGTGGGAAAGTAAAAAAGGAATAGAAAAAACTCCATAAATGTCACCATTGTCCACATTTAATTTTCCTATCTTCCACATTTCATTTTGCAGTTTGTTGGGGGAGGGATGCACGGGCGATGGATTAGAGTTGCGGGCATTCGCGTTTGGAGGCCAAATGAGAGTACGTTTTTATGCTTTTTTTTATGTACATAGGTTTTTTTTGTCCACATTTTAGCCTTTTCCATGCACCTAAATTTCCCTCAAATACTGGTGTCTAAATGGTTTCAAAACATTAGGTGGTTTGCAGGTTTTGTAAAACATAGTGTTTTGCATTCTACAATTTTACAAAATAGTATGTATGCATTGAAAAGATTTGTGTTATTTAGACTGTAGGAATGTGGTGATAGGCACCATTTTGTAAACACCTAGTAAGGTATTTGGATTTAGTATGTAGAGGGTTTTACAATATTTTGTGGGTTGGAGGTTTCATAAATCATGTTGTCACCTCACCTCCCACTGTGTTTTCCAACTTACAATCTAGTGCAGTCACGGTAGGAGGGTCCTCAAAGAGAACTATTTGGATCGTGCAACAAGAGTTACACAACGGAATAAACACATAATATGGAGGAAAATACATATTAAAAAATTATTATTGTCATAAATTTTGATTACATACAATCGGCCACATCCGAGCTTATAGATTTGGCTCACAGGCCTGATATAACATGCTCAAAATACGATATTCCTATATGCTTCTTAATGTGAGCTGAAATATCAGATATCGAATCTCCAATCTACCTAATATACTTCCTAATGATTGGTTACAATTATTTATATCATATCCAGGGGCCTAGAATCATCCACGCTAGCCAAAGATCATTACAATCTTCAATGAAGAAAATTTAACGTGCATGAAACATGTCATCCTTCAATTTGAATTTCTCCTCGGCGGGTGCATATGATGAAGTGTGGACCTAAAATTATGGTTGGGGACACTCCATGAAAATATTTGAAACACCTCGCAAGGATCCACAAGTTATGGGGAAGATCCATAAGAGATCAAACTAGTCGTTAGGTTTGAAATTATTCTAGTGTCGACTCTAGAAATTGTCAGTTAATCTGAAAGCGATAACTTGCTAGAAAAATATCCAATCATGATGCAATCTTGTAATAAGGAAAATGAACATTTCCATGATGAAAACATAGATCCACAAGGTCTGGTGAGAAAATATGAAGATATACCGAATTGGCCAACTCGAACTGAACAAGAACAAAACTGAATGAAAATATTTTTGTTTGATGCAAGATTGCAAAGAACCAAGGATGCTCCTACATCAAACATTTGGGGTTATTTTAAAAGTGAGTCCCTCACTTTGTTGGGGCTAAAGGAAAACCAATATGGTCTACCTTAGTGTGAGAAATCCAAGAAGAATCCTCCACTGGTCTACGTTTCCATTTTACAAGATATTCTTTGTACTGTCTTCCACGTGTTGTCCTCCCATCTCTAATATCCAAAACCTCTTCTATATCATCTAATTGTTGTTTAGGAAACCGTTTCTCCAATTTTGCTTTACTATCTTCACTGAATTTTGTTTCATGGTATTGATGTAGGTTTACAATATTGAATATAGGTGATATACTCATGCCATCCGGTAACTCTACTTCATATGTATTTCTTGAATCAAATTTCTTCAAAATCTTACAAGGTCAAAACTTCCTCATTTTGAGCTTATTGTATGTGCCAACTAGAAATATTTCCTTCCTCAAATACACCATCACTTCATCTCCAACTTCGAACTCCTTATGTCTCATGTTTTCATCTGCTCGTTCCTTATACTTTTGGTTCATATATTCCAATTGTTGTTTTACTTGAGTATGCACTTTCTTCATATGTTCTACAAATTCCTTTGCTTCTACACTCCTTTTATCTTCCTTACTAATGTCTCACAATTCTGATATACCTTTGTGATGAAATCCAGTAATAATCTCAAAAGGTGTCTTTATAGTACTCCTATTCATTGAATTATTGTAAGAAAACTTTGCTTGTGCAAGGCCTAAATCCCAGCTTCTGATCTTCTCCCCAACCAAACATCTCAGTGAACTCCCCAAACTCTTGTTTACTAACTTTGTCTATCCATCAGTTTGTGGGTGAAAAGTAGAACTGAACTTTTAAATCTGTCTTTAACTTCTTCCAAAATGTCCTCCAAAAGTAACCAAAAAAATTTGTATCTCTATCTTAAACAATACTCCTAGGCAATCCATGCAATTTGACTACTTCCTTGAAAAAAAAGTATTCTACGTGTACTGCATCTATTGTCTTCTTACAAGGTAGGAAATGTGTCATTTTGGAAAATCTATCCACCACCACAAATATGGAATCATTACCTCTCCGTGTCTTTGACAAACCAAGTATGAAATCCATGTTGATATCCTCCCAAGGTCTCTCTGGAACTATCAAAGGTTTATACAATCCAACATTCTGACTACTCCCTTTTGCAGCTTGACAAACTCTACAACTCTGCACAAATTTCCTATTATCCTTATGAATTTGTGGCCAAAATTAATTCACTTACCAATGCTATTGTCTTATCAATTCCAAAGTGTCCTGCCAATCCCCCATTATATTTTTCTTTCACCAAACTTTCCCTCATTGAAATATAGGGTATACACAACCGATTCCCTCTAAACAACATATCCTCCTAATTGAAATAATCTAACTACTGACTCCTATCCTCCAAGACTGGTTCTTTACACGCTCTCCAAGGTTCTACAAAATCTGGGTCTTCCTCATACAAGTTCTTTAATTCATCAAAGCCTGATATCTCCACTCTCATTTTTTCTAGTAAATTCCTTCTCCTACTCAAAGCATCAACGACTATTTGACTTTCCACTCCTATGTTTCAAAATAAAAGTATAACTTGGTGAGAATTTCGCCCATCTCATGTGTCTCTGATTCAACCTAACTTGACTTTTCAAATACTACAATGCTTGATGATCTGTATACAACACAAAATCCTTAGGAAACAAGTAATGTCTCCACTTCTGCAAGGCTTGAACTATGGCATAAAAATCCTGGTACTACACTGAATACCTTTTCCTATCATCATTCAATTTCTCACTGAAATAAGCTACTGGTCTTCCTTCTTGACTTAATATTGCTCCAATTGCATTTCCACTTGCATCACAGTCTACCTAAAATACCTTATTAATTATGGTAAAGCCAACACAGGTTGCTTAGTCACCTCCTATTTCAACAACTCAAAACTTTAGTCTGCTCCATATGTCCACTTAAAATCTTTCTTGTCTCCGCTCATTGTTTCGGTCATAGGACTGCAAATAGAACTGAAATTCCTAATGAACTTTTAGTAGAAACTAGCCAATCCATGAAATGATCTTACATATCTAATTCTTTCTGGTGTAGGCCATTCAAAAATTGCTCTTACCTTCTTAGGATCCATTTCCAATCCATCAGCAGATATCACAAATCCCAGATATACCAATTCTTTCTTCATGAAACTACATTTCTTAATATTTATCAACAATTGCTCTTCTCTCAACCTCTATAAAACTTGTCTTATATGCAACAAATTTTCTTCTCTAGTCTTACTAAAAATCAAGATGACATCCAAATAGACAATCACAAAATTACCCAAGAATTTCTTCAATACCTCATGAAAGTACTCGGTGCATTTTTTAGTTCAAAAGGAATCACCAACCACTCATACAATCCTTAATTTGTCTTGAATGTTTTCTTCCACTTATCCCCTTCTCTAATTATGATCTGATGATATCCACTCTTCAAATCTATCTTTACAAAGTATTTAGCTCCACTCAAACAATCCATAATGGCATCCATCTGGGGAAAAGGAAATATAAAATTCACTGTGATTTTGTTTATGGCTCTAAAGTTTGTACACATCCTCCATTCTCCATCCTTCTTAGGTGCTAGCACTATAGGTACTATACAAGGACTTAATATTTCTTTGATCAAACCCTTCCTCAACAGCTCTTGCACTTGTCTATTCAATTCTTCATTTTCTATCGATGTCATCTAGTGTGCTTCTTTATTAGGCAAACTAACTCCAAGAATCAAGTCCATACAATGACTAATACTCCTCATAGGTGGCAATCCATTAGGTATATTCTTTGAAATGATAGCTTCATATTTTTCCAGCAACTATTTTATCTCCTCTGATTGTTCTTCTACATGCTTCAAGTCTTCAATCTTCTTAGGAACTAAGGCATAACACATGTTCTCATTTCTCAGTCCATCCATAAATATCCTTCCATCAACCAAACAAATTCTAGAACTCGTGCAAACCTCAACTTTAGGAACATCCTCCAAGGGCAACAAAGTCTGCTTCATCCCATTAGCAATAATGGTATATGTGTTCTTCTTCCCATCATGAATAGCCTATCTATCATACTACCAAGGCCTTCCCAACAAAACATGGCATACATCCATAGGCATGATATCACACAAAACTCCATCATGATAATTTCCTATCTTCATGTTTACCAAACATTGTTCACTTACCAATATCTTATGCCCATCTTCAATCCATGCTATTTGATAAGGCTTCACGTGTTTCAATATTTCCAACTTCAATTTTTTCACCATTTCTTTAGAAACCAGGTTCTCAAATCTTCCACTATCAATAACCACTCTGTAACATTTACCAGCTACCTTGCATCTAGTTCGAAACAAATTCTTTCTCTGAAACGATTCCTGCTCCATCTCACTTTGACACAACACTCTTTTGTTCATCAACGCTTCTCCCTCTTCTGGTTTATTAGATGATCCTACATGATCCTCCTCGACAAAGGTTTTTCTTCTACTGTTCTTTGTCTTCCTACTTGTCTCTCCCTAATTACATTCAAATTTTCTATGCCCTTCTCCACCACACTTAAAATAAGTTCCCTTGAATACTCTTTTCTCCTATCCTCTATCACCTTTTATATAACCCTCATTCTGATAACCACCATATCCTCATCTTCAGTAAGAGTTTCCATCATCTCTATGATACAAATTATAATTCTGACTGACTTCCTTATCTTTATTCTGATCTGCAAAAGATCCTCTTCCTCCTCTAGTAAAAATTCTTCCTCTCTGAAATCTTCCACCTCTTCCTCTCTGTCTTTTCTCATGTCTTTTACTCATCTTCTCTTCTTCTTTTAGGTCACATTGATATGCCTCCTCGACACTCAACAACTTGATCAAATTGATCTCATCCTGTATAGACAACCTCAAACCATTCACATATCTAGCGACTTTCTCGGTCTCATCCTTTGAATGTCTTGATCTGATATTCAACTTGTAGAACTCAGTATACTCTGTCACACTTGAATCCTTTTGCTTCAAATTCTGCAACTTTCAGAACAAACTGATTTGATAGTTTGTAGGCATAAACTTTATCTTTAATTAGGTAAAGCACAAAACTATGTCACACTTTATAAAGGAAATAGCCAATGCTGATCCAACTTTTAAACTTGAATCACTAAAAAGTGGCATACATGTTTTGAATTTTGAAATGATGTAAACTAGTAAAATGTGTATTTTTTAGTATATTTTATACTTGTATTTTAAAAATAAAAAAATAAAAAATATTTTAAACTAGTTTTTAATACATTAACACTATCATTTAGTTCTTGATAAAATGCTTAAATATGAAGTTACATGGGACATTAAACTTTTTATAGTAATTTTTTTTTTCTTTCAATTTTTTTTGCTTATTGATAACTTGAAAATTTAGTGCATGGATATATTTTTTTCCAATTTTGATAAATATACATTTTTAAATAAATATTAAAATGTGCGTGAATAGAAAAGTAGTTGTTTTCATTGGACGTCAACTTTCATATTAAATATTTATCTCAAATGGAAAAAAAATTATACCATCTTGAAATAGATTCTTTTATCTAGTGCATCATATATATATATATATATTAAAATTAATAAGTTTTAGTATTTTTCCTTGGCATGGTAATCAACCTAATATTTTGTGCTGATAATCGACTTTTGGTAAAAATAAAAAAATAAAATATAAATCATAATTAAACTATTAAAATAAATATATTTTTTAAAACTACATTTATGGATCTACAAAAGGATATTTTTATTTATTTTTTAAATGTTATTTTTATTAGCAGGAGTTATTGAAACTTCAAAATTTTTCAAATAATTTTATTGTTTTGGTAAATTGGATTAAAAATTGGCGCTCCATATATTTTTAGCCAACAATTTTAGTTGAAAATGTTGTGGAAGTATCTAACATAGTTAGAATGAATATTACTAGATCATATATTTAACTAAAATTGTTTTTTAGCTAAAATTACTTAAGTTCAGTTATGCTGATAAATTGGCTAAAAGTGTGACACAACTTTGCACTTTTACCCTATAACTTATTTACCATCTAATCTCATGATTTTATCTTCTCCTTTCCTCTTCTTTGCCTATGCAAATGTTCCCACCAAAGGGATGCATGTACTTTCAACTTTGTACAAGAAAATTTCACCTTCTTGTCTTCAACGGTACCTTCAAAATCAAAATAATTCTCCATCTCCATTATCCAATTAAGCAATTAATCAGAATCTAACTTGCCATTATAATCCAGTGGATTGAAATGTGGTTTAGTATTTACTCTGGTTAGGGCTCTTATGAACCTATCTTCTCCCTGATCAAGGCTAGGTTGCTCTTCTCTTTCCCTTTCTTCTTGTTATTCTACCTCTTCATCACTCACATCTTCAATTGGTCAACCTCTCCTTTGGGCCGTTTTGACTGCTTCTAATCTAGCAATAATTCCTCTCAACATATCCATTATATTTGTGTCTGCATTTCCATGCTCTCCATTTACTCTACCATTTCTTCTTCCCGCCGTCCTTACACAAGTCCTCTATAGTTGCAGGTCAAATCTTCAGTCCGCCACCCCACAACAAATATTTCATAGGACTTCGCAAACTCTAACAATCTCTTAAGGAACAAATATCACTCTGATACCAATTTTGGTGCAGTCAAAGTAGGAGGGTCCTCAAAGAGAACTATTTGGACCGTGCAACAAGAGTTACACAATAGAAGCAACACAAAATATGGAGGCAAATGCAGATTAAAAAAATCTTATTGTCATAAATTTTGATTACATACAATCGGTCACATTCGGGCTTATAGATTTGGCTCACAAGCCTGATATAACATGTTCAAAATATGATATTCCTATATGCTCCTTAATGCGAGCTGAAATATTAGATATTGAATCTACAATCTACCTAATCTACTTCCTAATGATCGGTTACAATGATTTATATCACATCCAGGGGCCTAGAATCATCCACGTCAACCAAAGATCATTACAATCTTCGATGAAGAAAATGTAACGTGCATGAAACAGGTCGGCCTTCAATTTGAATTTCTCCTCAGCGGGTGCATATGATGAAGTGTGGATCTAAAATTAAGGTTGAGGACACTCCACAAAACAATTCAAAACACCTTGCAAGGATCCTCAAGTTACAGGAAAGATCCACAAGAGATCAAGCTAGCCGTTAAGTTTGAGATTATTTTGGTGCCAGTTCTAGAAACTGTCACTTAATCCAAAAGTGATAACTTATCGGAAAAAGATCCAATTGTGCTGAAATATTGGAATAAGGAAAATGAACATGCCCATGATGAAAACATCGATCCACAAGGTTTGGTGAGCAAATATGAAGTATACCATATCGGCCAACTCGAACTAAACAAGAACAAAACTAAATGAAAATATTTTTAGTTGATGCAGGATTGCACAAAACCAAGGATGCTCCTGCATCACAATCATATTGTGCATGTATATTTGAATCATATTAAGAAATTGAAACACAATTTTTTCTCTGCATAAGACTTGTTATAAGGTGTCTTTTAATACATTTGTACTATCTAAATTACATTCATACCATTTTATTAAATTTCAAGTTGCTAAACACTGGTTTATTGAATTTTGTAACCCACATAATGTTTTAAAACCCTTTAGCAGTAACAAATCAATTGGTTACAAACCCCTTACCTCAATTTTGTCGGTTTGTCATCTTCCCCACCTACAACTCCGCCCCCTACTCTCCAGAATTTCTCTTTCAACTTGCAGGGATAAAAAAACCCACAATACAAAGTGTTTTCCAATAAAATTACTTTGAACAATTAGTAGGGAGAAGCTAATCTCTTGAAAAAATGCACCTATGCATAGACATTATAACATAACACCATATCCCCCATCCCACTCTCCCAAAAAAATGCACCAACGAAAATACTTTACAAACCGAGTTGACAGACATTCGTACTATTTTGTAATATTCCATGTTGCAAAACCGTATGTGTTAAGAAGCAAGGCACTCATTGTGAGACAACCCTTTACATTTAAACAAGGAGATTCAAATAACTAAAAACCCACATTGTGTTTTTCTAATTACAATTATTTTGTGCACTTTTTTTTCAATCATGAAAAATTTAAATGCAATTTTTACTCAAATTAAAATTCCTTATAAATTTTGAAGGGGCCTTTGAATACATTCACACTGTCTAAATTATAAAATATTTTCAAGACATTCATTATGTTTTATAAAAAATCATGTTGGAAAATCCTAGGTGTTTAGAAACAAGAAACCCATATAGTGTTGTAAAACCATCTGCAACTCGATTGCTTAGCACCCCTCACCTCGATTTTTTCAATTTTCTCCTCCAAATCCTACACGTGCACTCAAACCTTCAGCTTTCAATGTGCAAACATGAAACATAGAGTGTTTTCCCCCTTCTTTCTCCAAACTAAAAATGCACATTGAAGTCCACCTCCAATTCCTGCACCAAAAAAAAGCTCTGAAAATGATAACTCATACTCACATTATTTGTACTGTCTAAATTGCATTCATAATTTTTTGTAAAATTTGAGGTTGCAAAACACTGGTTTTTCAAAATCTGCAACCCACATAATGTTTTAAAACCCTTTACAAGTAACAACCTAATTGGTTACTCACCCCTCACCTCAATTTGGCATGTTTTGTGATTTCCTTGAGAACCTTTTGTGAATTAGATAGTAATAATGTAATGAGATTAGAAAACACTGTTCAATTTAAGAAACCTACAACCCACATCGTGTTGTAAAATCCTCGAGACATAAAAACCCAATTGGTAAGTCAAGAAAACTGAGCTGACACACCTATGTAAATACAGTTGGTTAGAAACCCTCCTCACCTCAACTGAGTTAGTCATCTTCCCCACCTACAATGCCCCCTTTCTCTCCAACATTTCTCTTTGAGCCTGTAGAGTGAGAAAACCCAAAACATAGAGTGTTTTCCAATAACAATACTTGTTACAACATAAAACACATGTCTTAATCACATCAACCGCCTTCTCGCCCGTAGTGAATGGATAAATTCTAGCAAAAGGAAACAAAATTTTGGTGTAATTCAATGCAATGGGACACCTCCTCACTTTCCTTGTCATGACGTTTCCTCCCATCTTTCAGTTTCATCACTTTTATCATCCATCTTGGTGGGCCTTGCACTATGTCATCTCATCATGTTATGTATGTTTCTATTTATGTCTTTATGTGTTTTTGTATGTACATAGGTGCGTTTTGTCGAGAGATTAGTTGTGTCCATAGAGGGTTTTACAACATTGTGTGGGTTGGAGGATTCGTAAATCATTCACTCACCTCCCATGGTGTTTTCCAACCTGCAATCATTCAAAGTTTTAATGGTTGTTGGAAAATAGTGGGTGTTTATAAAACAGTGCCTTTCATTGCATTCCTATTGCCTAATTAACAAAATATTATCAAGACATTAATGCATGTTTTCTCCACCAATTAACTTTGAATGTATAGAATGAAATAAATGGCAAACCACATTGTGTTTTCCAACTTGTAAATTATATTCTGCATTTATTTTTAAATCATATGAGGAAATTGAATTGTAATTTTTTTTGTGTAAGTAAGAGTTTCTATAAATTGTGAAGGTGAATGAACTTTAGAACATTCTTACTGTCTACAAACTTTAAATTTTTCATTAGAAGCATTATGTCTATATATAATTGCATGTTGGAAAATAGACTTATGTGTTATGAAACCTGCAACCCAAATACTATTCTCAACTTTGAGAGTGTTCTTCTGATTAGAGAATGCATATGTTTTATTTTTAATAATTTGTTTACAAAATTTGTCTACCTTTCCACATAGGACTCTCATGTCTCCATCCAATTTATTCTCTTGTCTGCACTAGCATCCTATTTTTCTTTCTTTACATGTAATGTATGTTTCTATGTATGTTTTTATGTGTTTTTGTATGTACATAGGTGTGTTTTGTCTGAAGATTAGCTACTATTTTTTGGTCAATCAAGGTGATCACCAAGGATTTTGTTGACTTGTTAACCTTTATTCTTGCAATAATCTATATTTTTTTAGTTGTTTATACAAGTAATGATTTAGTTTACAATATCATTGAGCAATGGTTACACTACTGATATGTAATTTAGATGTTCATTGAGAGACATGGGATATAAAAAAAAAGTCTAATAGTGGTATGTGGTATCCTTCTTGTTTTTTTTCTATTCCCTTATTTATTATTGCAATTTATGGCATATTTGATATGCTAGTAGAGATTAGTTTTTATATATCTGAATGAACGTTCAGTTCTTCACAGTTCCTACAGAATGGAAGAATGACGGATATAAATGCTGATATATAGTACTAGTGTTAGCGATAGATTAAATTGGAAATTAAATTCCCATTGTATAGTTTAATATGCTTGTTTATTATCTATACAAGCTGGAATTTTTCACTCACCAAAACATATAATTCTATATTGGTGGAAATTGGAATAAAGAGAATTCTTTGTAGCACCAAATGTCTTTAGTTTGCCAATTTAATCTATCACTAACACTTTTCTTCCTTCCAAGTGGTTGATATATTTGAGGAAGCAAAATTGAATAAAACAAGGGTAGGTGAATTGAGAAGGAACCTTTAGGAGATGTGGAGGTTCTGCAATAAATACAGGTGATTCTAGGTATCATAGCTTGAATTTCAAGTATACTGGTCAGTTAAATTTCTAAAATTTATTTGGCATTAAGAAGTTATGATTTATTTATAGATGAGATGCTTACTATGGAGAATGCAAAGAATTTCCAGTTTAATTAAAAATAAATAAATGTTACATTATTATGTGCCTATTATATCCCAAAATTTTACATGAAGGATGTTTCATCCAAGTGTGGGTTTTACATGGGAAATTCTCAAAATAACACTAAATGATGATACTACATCCTTTTAGTTATCCCTTTGTACACAGAAACACATAAAGAGCTCTACATTTCAAATGAAAACCCTTTATTTTCTTGTTAATGAAAACCCATTTTATTAATGAGCATGGTAGATTTACATACTTGCTAGTTAGCCTCTACACCTATCGAAATCATTTAGGTAGTGTTCAGCCTCGGCTCTCATTCGACCTCTAAACACGAATGCTTGAAATTCCATTTCATTGTCCACACTCCTTAGCAAACTACAAAATGAAAATGTGGAAAATGGCGACATTTAGGTATGTTTTTTCTATTAATTTTTGATTTCTTACTAGCCATGTGGTCCTTTTTTGGTGATGAGACACATGATGTCACACGCCAAACTGTCTGTCAAGTCTTTTTGTCGGTGTGTTTTTTCCAACTTGTGGGATGGGGGTTATGATATAATGTTACATACATAGGTGGGTAAGTGCAGCAATCTGTGACACAATTTAGGTGCCAAAATTAAAAAAGGATGAAATAGGCCATTTGGCGCATGCCAAATTTGGTGTGTTCCAAATGTAATAGTTAACATAAAAGAAAAAACAGGTTTCAGACCCACATTTCTCTTCAACACGCAGCTTAACTTGGAAGATTTGAGGTCTGCAAATCGTGCTCGCCAAATCTTGTCCATTGCTTGCATCCTTAGCTTGCTATTTTCCATGAGGATGTCGCCAACACGTCAGAGAGGTCGAAGATTGCAAAGAGGTATGCATTTTTATTCTATTTATTTTGAATTTGATTTAGAATGCAAATTTAAATAGGTTTTTATAAGAAAACTTTGTTCTAATTCTCTGGGAATGAATCTCCACCTCGAAACATTGAGAATTCATAATCACCCCGTCATGAAGAGCCTCCTATACAAGAACAACCCAAAACCCCTCCATCAATTCACAGGCATCCTCAAGGAACACAAGAAAATATTCAAAATCAAATTGAAAACAATAAAAGAGACATTCAACAATTAATTGAAAGATTAACCGAGCATGTTGAAACCCACCCTTATAGGAGAGGGATTGTTGAATCATTGAAGCCAATTGTAACTCATGTAGGAGAAATGAGTGAGAAAATGAATTTTTGGTCAAATAAGAGGCATGAGATGAGATAATTTTATGCTAGTGGTTTGTCATATGTAGATGTCAAAAAATAAAAAATTAGCAAAGCCTACTTGTGTGCCCTATTTATAGACCCAAGAACTAATGAACCTTTATCTCATGCATGCAAGAGGTTCCCCATCCATTGGTGCCACCATGAGTTAATTAAAAACAAATTTTGGGAGCGGTGGTGGATGGTATTTGACCAACCTCCATGCAATAACCATGAGGTTCCATAACAATTTTTGAGGAAACTCTATTGTGAGTTTTTCCTCAATAAAATTCCAAACTATTTTGACATCTTAGACTTTCAGGGTAGAGGTGGGGGCTCCACACATGATAGGCTTGTTGCACGACGTAATCCATAGTTGGCACCAAGAGCCTTGACCAGACCCATGGTGGAGCATGCTGTTGTTCCTTCCATTGTTAAGGACAGTGTAGAGGTTGACACTCTAAAGTCGATTAACTCACTCACCTACACCATTTTTCAGTGTGTGAGTCCTCTAGTAGAGTCTGGTGTGGAGGAGACATGTAGGCCCTGAGCTCCACCCCACCATTGTGGCACTTGTGGTTTTGTTTTCACATACAATTATCAAAGTGCTTGTGATGTAGCTACACAACCTACATCAGTTGCAGAGGTGATGGATTTCACATATGATATTTTGAATGCTACATTTGGCATTGACACTCAAGTAAAATTTAGCAAGTTATTTGAATGTTTTTTATTAAAGTATATTTTGAAATTTAAGAATAATTAAATTAGTAGAATTTTGATATGATGAAATTTTAGGGCCGCACTGTTCATGAGGCATGCTCTATTCCTATAGACCCTTATACATTCTCGACAATGATTCCACAAGTATGCAACTAGTATTAAATATATAATTATTGCATATGAACAGTTGAATGTTATATTTGAATGTTTGTCTCATAACATGCTTTGTATTTCAAACAGTTTCCTGGTGCACCTTCTTCCTCCACACCTCACAATTCATATCCTCAAGCAACTTACACTCAAGTAGCCTTTATTCATTAATTGTGTTGTAAAACTATGTTAGCTAGTTTTCGTAATTTTGCATATTAACAAATCTAAAAGTTGATGAGAAACACAAACATTGCATTTGTATTCCTTGATCGTGTCACCTTATGTTCTCCTAATTCACTTTTTGTTCCTTTATTCCTTCCTAATCCCATACCATTAACATTTAATATTTCACCCTATTTTCCATGATCCCCTCCTAGCCCATCCCACTAATATCTTCTAGTCCATGCTACGTGTCATTATGTCCTTCTAGACTCCCATATTATTATACCCATTATTATTTCACCCTAGAATTTCCATGATACCGTATGTTCCACCTTATGTTTCTTTATATCATCCTATGTTATACCATATTTATCCATGTTTCATCCTAGATAACTCTTCTCTATTATTGCTACACATAGGTCAAGTTCACACTTCGCGTAATATAGTCAAACCCTAGACACCTCCTAATTCACCCTATGGTGCATTATTCCCTAATAATCACATCCCATTAACCTCTAATCATCCACCCTATATTTTGTTATCCCATCCTAACCCATCCCATCAATCTATACTAGTCCATCCAATGTTCCATTAATCCCTTTGGTGCAGGGGCACCAATCTTTTCTATGTTTCTTCATTAAGTGTCTGATAGACAAGGTGTGTTAGGATGTTTGAGTTGAGTTCTTGAGTCTTAATAAGGTCCAATGTGACCATTCTATTGTAATTGATCAACTTTGAGGGGATTTTGTATTCATCTTGTAAGGTTTGCAAATCATGTGGAAGGAATTGTTAAAGTTGACAAGGGGTGTCAAGGTAGATAGGATGGAATTTTCTTAGTTGAATAAGGTATCATTAGACTAGTTTTAATATTTTATGTGTTTAAGAGGGTCTAGGAAACAATAAAGAGTCAAAACTTGAAAGTGCCAAATTTATGAGTTGCATAAATGCAACAAATTTGTAATGCAATAGTCATGAGAAGTTTTAAAAGTAGTTGTAAGGTAGCTGGGAATTGGTTTGATGAGGAGACGCCTTTAAAAAGGCACAAAAACTCATTTTGTAACGTTGTCTTGAAGTTTGAAGCATTGGCAATAAGAATATCTCTATTTTTCATCAAATTTCTGAGTTTTCTTGTCATTTGCAGATCTGTACAAGCCCGTACAGTTTGATTGTGCCATGTAAATAATTTTACTTTGTGGTGGAAATTTTTAACAATATTTTGGAACAGGTTTTAGGGAGATCCATTGTGATTTGTTGTAAATACCCTTGTTTTCCGGTGACAGGCCGAGGACACCCTGTTTGAGGGTTTTGTAACCAAAATCATGATTTAAGGGCCCTTACACAGGATGTACCTATTGTAACTAGTGTAATGGGACCTAGGGAGTTTGAGTAGGTTATAGGTTTCATGATTAGAGTTGTGGAGAAGGAACTAAGGAGATAAACTTGTTGTCTTGATGAGTTTTGTGAAGAAAAACACATGAAGATGGAGCCTTGGGTCAAGGGTTTGTGGAAATCAATGAGAGTGTGGAGTTTTTTCCAAAATTTGAGAATATTGGGGTCAAAATATACATCTCTGAGTTGGTGGCATGGTTTGGGAGGTTGTGCAAGTGAGACTTTGAATAAACACTCTTAACTTGGCATGAAATTGAGGTTTTTGGAGTTTTCTATGTTGGAGGTGTCAACCCTAGGTGTTTATTATGGTTTTATAGGTTTAAGGGCATAGTAAATTCTTCCCCAAGGTTTCAAGGGTCTGTGTTAAGTTTAAAGGTATGTTGCTTCGTAAATCTGGTCTAATTCATGACCTAGGACAGTGTTGAGGATCTAATTTCAAGGGATTGTTCCAAAAGACTTGTATCTGGTTAAGAGATATGTTGTATAACTTTGAAATGGGTATTTGAATCCACATTTTTATTGTCAAGTGTTTTGGAAAGCATGGGAGTTAAAGGCTAAAAACTGAATTTGAACTACTAATAGGTTACATGGGTGAAAGTGAGAAATTATAGTCCTGATTGTTGTCAATCTTTGAGGATTGTTTGGATTTCTCTAATAGGCCATTTTAATCTTGTAGATTCCTTTTGAAGTAAAGTTGTCACTTTGAATGAGTTTTAGCCCCCTTTCTTCATCACCCTTCTATTCCCATCCCATTACCCTCTCTTATTTCACCTTATGTTCCATTATCCCCTCTTGGTCTTTATATCAACATGATACCTGAGATATTGTTTAATTTTCAATTGTTGACAAGATAAAACCTTGGTGATGTTGGTGGCATGATGGACCATGGAGTTTCTAAAACAATAGCCAATTTTGATCCATTGAGAGAGGTATGGAATAGATTAGTCGATTTGACATTATATTTTCTCTTTTATGGTCTATTATAGAAAAAATTTATGATAATTTTATGTAATTTAATTTCTATCTTGATGGTTTCTATAGGTGGTTGTCACTCCAAATCGTGGACGTGGTGATGTTGTAAATGTGCATGATGACTATATGTATGCGGTAAGTGATTATATATTTTGTTATATGTCATTCCACAATTCAATTTCTATGTATTAACATCTTTACTTTTTATTGTATCAGTTGAAGGTCCAGAGTGAAGAGAGGAGGACTAGCGAGCATGTTTGAAAGATAAGAGAAGCAACAGTCACTCTATCCAGCTAAATTTGGAAGGCAACATGGGATCTATTTCCTTCCCCTAGAGGGAAATGACTATGTATTAGGGTTGTTTTTTGTATGCCTATGTGGTATTTTGGAACATATGTTTTTTACTATCGATATATACGTGACATTTTATGTCCATATGGCTCCTTTGTAAGTTAAGCCTGTATGGTTTTTTTGGATATATTGTATATACTTTTATCAATATATATCATTGTATAGCCTTTCGGCTTTTTGATTAAAGAAAATATTATTTTTCTATTGCCATTCTTGAATGATGTTATCATGTGTATCATGTAAATTGTATGCTTGAATTTTGTAGGCATGGATTTTGTTTACATCTAATGCTTAATTAATTATTGTTGAATGCTCAATAAACCCCATCTAAAGTGTATTGTGTAAATAAGCTCCATTGTGGTGGTTTGTATCCTTTGGAATGCTTCAATTACTTGTGCCTCACTTATTCACATGTATGCTTCACTTATTCACATGTATACTTCAACTATATTGTGTGTATTCATGTGTATGCTTCATGCTTACAATGCATAACAAAAAAAATATTTTGGGGAAAATTTTGACAAACCAAAAGTATAAGAGTTTTTAAAAAAATTGGGAAAAATTGTAGAACAAGAGATAAAAATACTTTTTTTAAAAAAATTGAAAGGTATTTTCATAGCATATAGAGATATAGAGAGAAAATAAAATAAATATTTTAACTAATGAATTGTAAAAAATGGATTTTTATAGTTTATATTCATATCATTGATTACATTGCATTGCGCATCTTTCAAAGTCAAAGCATTACTTCACTTTTCATAACTAATAACTAGATGTTGATAGATGAAAAAATTTCAATTACAATATAGTTTGTACAAAGTCAACCTAAGCAGTTATGTAATTTCTTCACATTGCATCACTAATAACTAGGAGCAGCAACCAATCGCATTTTCTTATCATGGCATTCAATGAGACCAAATTTCTTTGAGGTATTTTTTCAAATAGTTCACTACCTTGTTTGTGTTACCACATTTTTCATACATCTCTACCAAAGAATCTTGTCAAACATTTCATTGCCTTGTTTCTATGGCTAAAATCCTAAAACAAGTGATTTCGAACAAGCTATGGATGCTTCAAAAAAAAATATCAAAAGAATAATAGTAAGCAATAACATAGACAAGGCAGTGAACTATTTGAAAAAATGCATCAAATAAATGTGGTGATGGAATGCCATGGCAAGCCATAGACAAGGTAGTGAACTAGTTCAAAAGATGCCTCAAATAAATGTGGTTTCATGGTGACAGAATGCCATGACAATCAAATTGCTTTTGATTGTCATGGCATTCCATCACCATGAGACCTCATTTTTTTGAGGCATTTTTTAAAAGAGTTCACTGCCTTTTCTATGCTACCACATTTTTCACACATGTCTATCAAAGCATTATATCAAATAGTTAATTTCCTTTCTTCTATGGATAAAACCTTAAAACATTGATGTAGTAGGGGAGGTTTGAAATCTCACTAAACACAATTCCAATCATTAATCACAATCCTTAAGTCACAAATCCTCACAGCTATGGATTGTCATGAAATTCCATCACCATGAGAACACGTTTATTTGAGGCATTTTTTCAAAAAATTCACTACCTTGTCTATGCTACCACATTTTTCGTACATGTTTACCAAAGCATTTTATCAAGTAGTTCACTGCCTTGCTGCTATGGCTAAAAGCCTAAAACGGGTGGTTTTATTGAAATACTATTCCCACAACTCATAACACCAATGCACCAAACATACTTAAAATAACCTTCACATGCTTAAAAGTCCCTCACAAACTGTTGCCTTAAAGGATTTCAACCATTTCCATTCTTAAACCATTGAATTTCACCAAAACTCATCAAATTGCCAACTAGGGCATCACACTAAACCACTCAACTCGCCTCCCTACTCCATAAACCATGAAAATATGTTCCCTACCCATAATTATGCCATTCCACTAAGTTACAATAGGATACAATAGGTGGAATGGCTAAAAAGTCATTTTTACACATTCAACTACTTGCATTTGACAACTTTTTCCCTAAGCGAGAAATCACCACCATGGGAAAAGGCCTCAAAGATAGAAAAAAATTAGAGAGGTTATTATAAAGGGGCCCAACATGATCCCATAGGCTTAGATGAGAATTTTCTAAGAATCACAGTGTCTGAATATGAGCATGTTGAAGTTTGCGACCATTTTGCACTTTGGACTCTTAAGGGATTCTGCCGGTTGAATGTAGCTCATATTGATTATGCATGTTTCAATGGGAAAGATGACTATGCCTAGTGTAAACATACTCACCCAAATGCATTGAGACAGTTCGTTTGGTCACACGAGTTGCAAAACAAAAGTTGCCTCACTTTACAACTTTCAATTACTTACATTTGACAACTTTTTCCCCAAGTGAGAAATCGCCACCACAAGAAAAGGCCTCTGAGATAGAAAAGATCGAGAGAGGTTATTGAAGAGTGGCCTTGATTCCATAGGCTCAGATGAGAAGTTTCTAAGTGTCATAGTGTTTGAATACAAGCATGCTGAAGTGCACAACCATTTTGCACTTTGGACCCTTAAGGGATCGATCCGATTGAACGTAGCTCAGAGAGATTCCACATGTTTGGGTGCAAAAGAGGACAATGCCTAGCATAAATGTACCCACCCGGATGCATCAGGATAGTCTGTTTGGTCACATGAATTGTAGAACGAAAGTTGCACCACTTTGCAACTTTCAACTACTTGCATTTGACAACTTTTTCCCCAAGGGAGAATTCACCACCATGGGAAAACACCTCTGAGATAGCAAAAACCAAGAGATTTTATTGTAAAGGGGCCCAACATGATCCCATAGGCTTAGACGATAAGTTTCTAAGAATCATGGTATCTGAGTAATAGCATGCTGAAGTTTGCAGCCATTTTGCACTTTGGACCCTTGAGGGATCGATCCGGTTGAATGTAGCTCAAAGTGATTCCGCATGTTTGGGTGTAAATGAGGACTATGCCTAGAATAAAAATATCTATTTGGACACGTTGGAACAGTCCATTTAGTCACACGAGCTGCAAAACAAAAGTTTCACCACATTGCAACTTTCAACTACTTGCATTTGACAACTTTTTCCCCAAATCAAAATTTACCACCATAGGAAAATGGCTCTGAGATAGAAAAAAATGAGAGAGGTTATTGTAGAGGGGCCCAACGCAATCTCGTAGGATTAGATAAAATTTTTCTAAGTGTCATGGTATCCGAGTAATAGGATGATGAAGTTTGCAGTCATTTTGCACTTTGGACCCTTAAGGGATCGATTTGGTTGAACGTAACTCAGAGCAATTCTGCATGTTTGGGTGTGAAATAGGACCATGCCTAGTGTAAACATACCTTTTTAGATGTGTTGAAATAGTCCGTTTGGTCACACAAGCTGCTGAATGAAAGTTGCACCACTTTGTAAACTTTCAACTACTTGCATTTGATAATTTTTTCCCCAAGTGAAAATTTTCCACCACAGGAAAATGCCTCCGAGAGAGAAAAAAATGAGAGCATTTATTGTAGAGGGGCCCAAAAAAATCTTGTAGTGTCAAACGAAAAGTTTCTAAGCATCATGGTATCCGAGTAATAGCATGCTAAAGTTTGTAGCCATTTTGCACTTTGGACCCTTAAGGGATCAATCTGGTTGAATGTAGCTTAGAGCGATTCCACATGTTTGGGTGCAAAAGAGGACCATGCCTAGCGTAAACATACCCACCCAAATGTGTTGAAATAGTCTATTTGGTCACACGAGCTGCAAAATGAAAGTTGTACCACTTTTTAACTTTCAACTACTTGCATTTGACAACTTTTTCCCCAAGTGAAAATTTTCCACCATAGGAAAATGCCTCTGAGATAGCAAAAAATGAGAGAGGTTATTGTAGAAGGGCTCAACATGATCTCGTAGGATCAAAGGATAAGTTTCTAAGCATCATGGTATTTTAGTAATAGCATGTTGAAGTTTGTAGTTATTTTTCACTTTGGACCCTTAAGAGATCAATCCGATTGAACGTAGGTCAAAGTGATTCCGTGTGTTTGGGTGCAAAAGAGGACCATTCCTAGTGTCAATGTACCCACCTAGATGCATTGGAAAGTTCTGTTTGGTCACATGAGCAGCAGAACGAAAGTTTCACCACTTTGCAACTTTCAATTATTTGCATTTGACAACTTTTTCCCCAAGTGAAAATTCGCCACTAGAGGAAAATGCCTCTGAGATAGAAAAAACTAAGAGAGGTTATTGTAGAGGTATCCAATGCAATATTTTAGGATCAGATGAGAAGTTTCTAAGCATCACAATATCCAAATAACATGCTAAATTTTGCAACCATTTTGCACTTTGGACACTTAAGGCATCGATCCGGTTGAGCGTAGCTCAGAGAAATTCCATGTGTTTGGGTGTGAAAGAGGAGCATTCCTAGCATAAAAATACCTATTCAAATGCGTTGGAATAGTCCATTTGGTCACCCGAGTTGTAGAAAAGAATTTGCACCACTTTGCAACTTTCAACTACTTGCATTTGATATTTTCCATCAAGTGAAAACTGGACACTATCGGAAAACGCCTTTGAGATAGCAAAAACTGAGAGAGGTTATTGTAGAGGGGCCCAATGTGATCTCGTAGGTTCATAAAAAGATTTTGTAAGCACCATGTTTTACAAGTAATACTCCGTCAAATATTGCTTCCCTTCTGCACTTTGGACCCTTAAGGGATCGAGTTGGTTGAACATCGCTCTGAGTGATTGTGCTCTCTTTTTGATGGAATTAGGTGGTCAATAGACTTAGCTGCTATTTATTTTTGGTTTGGTTGAATTTCAAGTGATTTTGTGCAATTTAGAAGCCAGTTACTGAGGTTCGGTCTGTATACCCTATTTTAAGGGTTTTGAGTGCATTAAAATGTCATATTAAGCCTTCCACCCATTGTATGATTTTGTAGCACGATGGAAAGGATTAGTTAGGGTTGTAAAACATGTGTGCAAGGGAGGTGAATAGAGGGTTTTTAGGTGATTCCCTAGATGTCAAATGGTGCATTTTTTAGTGGAAAATGGTGGTTTAGTGCTAGGGTTTGAAGGAATCTTTGGGGGCAGCGATGTCTCTTGAACTTTTAAGCTTGTGCAGACCTTTTTGAAGGTGTTTCAGGATTTGGTTGGTTGTGGGAAGGTTTGGAGTATGGTTTTTCAATAAACCCTTGCCTAACTTATGAATGAAGAGAATTTTGGGGTTTGTTATGTTAGAGGGCTTATCATGCCCTAAAAGTGGAGGAATTGGTGGTTTGGCAGACTGGTTAATATTGTCCAATGGTGGTTTGGAAGACTAGTTAATGCTACCCAATGTAAAAAAATATGCCTTTCTACAATTATATTAGACATTATTTCATTCTTACTCATAAATCGACATGCTTTTCCTTGAAGACAACTTTAAATGTAAACCATGAAGCATTACAACTAATTTTAAATGTAATATACACATTTAATTGAGGCATATATTAAAGAATATACACATTTGCATGTATTAATTTCTCATAATTTTTGTACATCGAAAATTACACTAAGTCAATGACAAATATTACAATAGTGATGGAAGAACATCTTGAAAATATTCCCATTTGTCAATACTTGTAGCAATACATGCAGGGAAATAATCCTCCCATCCACAGTCCAAATCATGAAATATATTGTACAAGAAGAAACAAAAGGAGATGTTGCCCAATTTCATTTCTCCAATCCACCTCAGCTGGCCTAGTTATTTTCATTCCAAAATTCTTCAAAACATGTACATCCCCTGCTCCCTACGAAACACATGGGTAGTAGCCTCTTCATGGTTGTGTACTCTCATAGGAATTTGGTCCACAAAAAACATGCAAAAGCATACCAATATTAGACATGGACTCACATAAAAATCATTAAAAGAGAAATAACTAAATAATGTCAGACATACACCTGACGAGACCTACTATCTCCTTCATGCATGCTAGATAAGGAGGTCGATTGAAGGTACTACAATGGTGATGTGACCCTTCACTACTTTCTCATCTCTTGATGATCCTACGCATAAATTTCAAATATATCACTGACATAATTAACATAAAACATGTAGCATATAAGAATACGATAAATCTACAAGATGGAAAAGAAAGAGAAGATTAACAACCAAAAAATGCACCAGCAACCGATGTTTCTCATACCACCGAACACTTGCACCACCAACTGATGTTCTTTTCTTAAAATTTGACAAACTTCAATATTACCTATAGTCACAATCAGAAAAGGATCAATGCCAGTCGTAAATACATATGACATCAAACACTAATAGGGAATATGGTGCAGAGCACATTGTCCTCCATTTTCTAAGTTGAGTCTAGTTAGGATGAATGAGTCAAGATGTTTCCAAATAAGGTTTGAAAGTCATTTAATATGATAAAATAACCCATTCCTCTCATTGTGTCCATTGTAACTTGAGGAATAGGTATGCTACATCAATAATCTAGTGTGGGAATGTGGAATTTGTGCAGAGGAGGTTGAGTTTTTTGTTGGGCATGAAGCCCTAGAGTGAAAATTTGTGTTTTCGAAGTGAAATAGTGAGGTTTTGAGATAGTAAAGTGTGTGAAAATATTGTGCAATGTTATTTCTTGATGAATTAAGTTTGGGAAGAGGTATTTAGACCTGTTTGAGATATTGGCAAGTTTTGGTGAGGGCTGGATGTGTGATTTTCAATAAGTTAATACATTATTTGGCTTAAAAGGAGGGTTTTGTGATTCAGTGCTTGGGTGAATGATTGTTTAAGGGTAAATGGTGGATTCTTTGGTTTGACCACATGTAGAAGGTGCCCAATTGAATTTTGAGTGAAAGGGAAAGCTTAAAGTAGATTCCCTTTGAAAAAGTGACCTAATTTGGGTGAAATTGAGTGGTTTGAGTGGTAAAATGATAGGAAACTTGGGAAAAGAAAAGATATTTTGTCCTTTTGAGTTTGTGTAGATCTTTTATGAAGTGTTGGAGGTATTGGTTGGGTTAGGAAAGCCCTGGAAGATTGTTTTTCAATAAACCCCCATGTAAAGAGAAAGAAATGAGGGTATCATGGTAGGGTGGTTTGGGAAATGTGTCTCTACAAAGTAATTATGGAATTTTGGGTTTTGTTTGTTGGTGATTTCCACCCAATTGAAATTTGGGTGAAAAGTAATTTTTAAGGTATAAGTCCTTTGGAAAAGTGACCTATTTGGGAGTCCAAAATGGTGAAAAATCTTGATTGCAAGGTGTTGGTCCAAAAGAGTGATATGCCCATTTGAGATATGTTTGGAATGAGCATAATGGATATCTGAAACCCTAAATGGTTTGTGTTTTTGTTAAGATGGTCGATATTTATTACTTGGTTTTGGTGTTTGGACACGTACAAGGAAACTAGGTTGAAATAGTGAAGAGCTGATGAAAAAGAGATGTTAGGGAAGAATGTTGGTTTGAGTTGGATGAACTTGTGTTTGTAATTGGTTAACCTCCCTTTTATTTATCAGAACACCAAATTAAAGGTTTTTAATAGAGAGCAACATATAACCATCATTTTGCATATCTACATTAATGTAATTTCGCTAACCCTTATACAATCAAACTTAAACGCTTGAAAGAAAGCAATGATCAATAATGTGACTTTACAAATTCAATGTGCATACTTAAAAATCAATATAAAGAACCATTCGGGTCTGCTCTACTCTTTATTGTGTCAACTATTGCCTCGTGGTAAGACTCACACACTTTCCACAAGTTATTGTTCGCAGGTCTGCCCTTATATTTAATCAAATGAACATTGGTGGTGATGACAAGGTTCGAGAAATGAAGAATATTTCAATGCATGTCAAAGTCCTCAAACAACCAAACTACAACATTCTTAATTGGATACCTTCAAATCCATGTTCCAGTAACAACCACTAAACCTGTAGGATATTCTATCTTTTCTCTATCTATAACTGGGGCCTCCAATTTGTTTTTGGCCTCGATACAACAACATTGGTAATAATCTATACCCTCTTCATTTTCTTCATCTGCAATCATCACATAAGCATGCCCTGCATTGATATGTTCATCTTGTTAGATTTATTTATTGAGAACCATAATAAAACCTGTAAGTAAGATATATTACTCGGTTCTAGTAGGTTCATTACATGATCAAAGTCAATGGATGATTGCATCTCCATGATTTGTAGAGTAGTTGGGAGCTGATAAGTGTCAAGTGGGGTTAGACTTCTTACAGACCATTCATCAACCCACTCTATTGACTCACAATAATTTCATGCTTGAAGTGTACATGTAGAACAAAATAATTCCATCTTCCAAGTATGGATAGTCCATGTACCTACATTGGAGCTTCTAAAAGAGTGTAGCTCACTCGATCCTATTAGTGTACAACAATCCTCATATTTTGCAATGTTAGTATCATCTACTAAATGAAAAAATATACAAAATAAATAATTACCTTCACCACTTGGACCCATTGCACCATTGAACAATGGATCTTGCATCTGTCAACTTTACACTATCTCTCTACTTTAACTCTTCTCGTGATAAGACTCTTTTGATACATGCACCTACTCCATCATGCTCCCCATTTCCATGCCCGACTTTGAGAAGTTCCACATATGCTGAACACCACTGATCCTATGCACCCTATTCAACTAGTAAAACATTCTGGCATTCTTCAATTGTGATGTACAATTATCTGACCATATGATATACTGACTAAATGATATGCCCCTGCTAGCTAGATCAACATAGAACATATGAAAGCAACATCCAAAAACTTTGTAGAATGTGTGTGATCGTCACTATGGTAAAAGTGATACTCCCTCAATAATTTCCTATTTTCCTTTGTACTATCATTTTCATGAATGAATTCTATATGCACAAATATAGCAACCTACGTGGAGTTGTAGTACTATGATTGCACCTCGTTTTGTGGCTATAGTGTGTAGTTCTCTGCAAAGTTGACAATTGAAACAATATGATGAAGTGGAAATGTGTCCTTGCATAAATTGAACTGTGAGTCCGACCATTGTGCTCTGTGTGTATGCTTTGCATACTCATAGAACACCTGATGAGGAAAAATGCCCATAAAATGATACACTAGAATCCTATCACTGACCAATTCACACTACTTTGCTTCTTTCCCATCTTTTAGACTATATGCCACTGTCTTATATTTGCCAAATTCCATAATTTTGTCTCCAATTGTGTGTGTACTAGGCATGTGTTGGAAAATTGAAAAATATTGCATGCCACCACAATGATCTCATGTGCCATCCAAACATGACTTCTTGTAAAAAAATTGACCATCCTCTCTTTCACATAAAATGGAAGACAAAAATTTCCTTAACAATTTAGGTGGAGGCATTATGTTACATTCCTGCAAAACATTGTCAGTATGCATATCTACACATATATGTCGATAAACATCATAATGGTTAGAAAACTCAATATGAACCCTACAACAACAAGTAGCGTGTGTGTGATTTATTTTGATAGAAAAAGGCTTTAGCATTTCAAAATACCTTTGAAATATTTTAATTTCAAGAAACTTCTATACAAAATCAACAAAAAATTGGGTTTGAGTGGTATCCAAATAAGGAATTGGATGTGGCTCATGGATTTTACTACTAATTCTCCTTCTTACAACATCTCTTTGATTAGGAGAGGTTCTTGTGTTATCCTTCCAATAATTCACTATTAAAGATCTCAAGCCTTGACCAATTCTTGTATCTTTCCATGACACTCTACCCGAGAATGCCCATAACTCATTGCTATTTGGATCCTCCACTCTTTCACACCTTCCTTTGTCTCTCATTAGAGATGATCTATTTATTTTCAAAGACTTACTTTCCTTTGTAAGGTTCACCTTGTTCCTTGTTTGACTTCTTCACAATTTTGTTGTCATCACATGTCATGTGGCACAACTATCCTTCGTGCATGAGGTAGAACCCACACTCTCATATGCACTCATCAAGTTCTTTACAATGGAATTTTCACTAGAGTCGTTTGAAACTCTTAGCCCAAGAGCCTTCATGGTGGGCCTAAATTTGTGTTGCCTCATAATTTCAAAAAATAGTTGACATCTTCCACCCTCACTTATCTTTACAAAAAATAAACTCGATACCCTCTATGCATATCTTTGACATGTACATTTTTGGAATCTTATTAGGCATCCATTTCAAAAAATTGGAATCAATATCAATAAAAAATGTAGGTTTTCTATGCAAAACTCTAGGAGGAGTTCTCAAATGTAAATTTGTGTCAACAACATCGGGGATAGATCGCATACCTTCAATCGAAGGTGCAATCGATGACATACCTTGAGATTGACATGTAAATGATTTTGTACCTCCAAGTTGAGATGTCGTCTGTGGAGTGCCGTCAAATAGAGATGTGTTTGCTGTTGTACTTTCAAACTACAATTTTTTTGATGGTGTGTCTTCAATTGGAGATATGATTTACGATGTACTTCAAAAACCACATGTTGTTGCCGATGTGTCTTCAACTAGAGATGTGGATTTAGCTTCACCTATGGTTGGTTATGTGCCTCCAACTTTGGTATCCATTCTTTTCCTTCCACAAACTTTCCTTATTCTTGCCCTTTATTTTTCCAATTTGACATCTTTCTTAGATTGCACGGGAATTTTTGGCTGTATGGGCTGCAATTCCTTTGCTTCACGAGCTACAATTTTTGATTCTCTTCTCCTTGCATTTTTAACTACACGTTCTTCTGGTGTTAGAGGCTTTGATCATTTCCTCGACATGACGTTGAATGCTACATGTTCACAAAAACACATAGAACCACAAACACACATAGAAAAAAAGTAAGTAATGCATTTTATAAAAAAATTGATATTGCTGATTACATTGCATTAAATATAAAACACACCAAAGCAATTTATGAAAGAAGGCAATGAGCTGTTTGGAATTATCAAACATGTCTATGCTATATGCTAGACAACATTTTTCATATGATGGAGTTAGATGTATGTAGGGTTAGATATTAGAGTAGGTAGTTTGAGTGTGTTTTAAGAGTGTGAAAAGTAGCTAGAGGTTGATGCAATACATGTAGGGATCCACAATGAACTTGTTCAAAGATTTAGAGGAAGGCTCTTAATAGACTTACACACACTCTTTCAAAGTTTCATCAAAGGAAATATGCTTCTAAGAACTCCAATCCACACTAAGGTATAGGGGATTTGCATGAGCCTATTAAGGAATCTAACAAGATTAAAATAATAAACCAAACACAACTTGATCACTTAACTTACCAAGAAACAACATTTTGTATCACTCACTCCTTAACCACTTACAAACTAGTAATCCTTCCTCATAGGACAATCACTCATATCTAATGAACCAGGTAACTTATGAAGACTATAATAGAATTTTCAAATACCCTTTTCCATGGGCTTAAACATATCTCAAAACTACTATAAACTCTTTTGGATAAAATGCCTCAAACTAGTCTTGTTCCACTCAAGCAACTAGGCCAATAAGGCCACTCTTACAAAGAGACACTCCTTTAAACACCTTCAAAGATCTTGATCTCCATGGAAAGTATTTTTTTAGGTTGTCAAACCTCAGATTCCACCTATTTTAGGGACTAGAACATTCAATATGGTACCAACCTTCAAACCCTCACTCTAAGCTATTTCAAACTAGGTTTCCCCTAGGGGTTTATTGAAACCCAAACTTCCTCAACACTCTACAAAAAACCAATAATTGGAACACTTTAAAAATAGCTTACGAATTCTCTAAAAACTTACTCCCAACCTTTAGCACTATTATTTCCTCAAACTCTTACTTGAAACCTCAATTTTTGGTCAAGACACACAAGGAATCAACTAGGACAGTAACTCACAAAAAAATTCCATCAACTCTTCAACTCTTCAACTCTTGAATCCTTATTGAACATGGAAAAAAACTTTTCAGCCTTCATTTCACTAAGTTCTAGAGGTATCCACCAAAAGAAAAGTTCATACATGCATTCTTTAGTGTTCAAAACCCTAAAATAGGGTTTCATACCCATTAGCACCAAAATCATCATAAAACTCACAAAACTCCATGAAATTCAATTAAAAAAACTAAAAATGAAATCTAATACATACCTTTAATGTTTCCCACAGCTTTTAGACCATGAACCACTTGTGCGGGGTTGTACAGTGGTCTGAAACATAGATTTACCAGTCAAAACTCAGAATTTTACACTAAAAATAGGGAATACTTCTTGATCTTCTTCATTTTTTCCATACTCTCAACTCAAGGTTCTCCTCATATTGATGGACTCATAACAACATAAAAAAATTCCTATAACTAACATTCTACTTACCTAACCTTGCATGCACCTAACTCTGTAACTTTTGCATCTTTTAGCAACATTTTTACCACATTTTGCCAAATTGCAAGCTATGACACAACTGAACTCCCTTAGCTCCAAATACATTGTAAAATGGTATAATTTACCTTATTTAACAAAAAATACTCAACATTAACTAAAATCCTAGCATTTGACCATGCTCACTAAAGATGACCTTTTTGACAAAATTGAGCTTACAAGGTGATCTTGCACCAAAGGCTTGGAACATTGATTTTCAATAAATCCTCCTTCTTTCAAGAATAGAAAGGCCTAAAGCAAGGTTTTAGTTTTTAGATGCATTAGAGAGGGTTCCGATGACTAAGATATGATAAGATATGAAATTTTTTCTCTATTGTGAATGCTACAGGGAAGTGAATGTGAATTGATTAGTTGAGCATTGAATTGAGGTTTTTGAGATTGAAGATTGTTTGAAAGTTATCTAATTGTGATTGTTGAGGTTTTTGTCTCCCTACTCTGCATCACAAACCTAGGGTATAATTTCTTTCCACCAAAATGAAAACTAGAGAATCTTGTGTTTATTGTTCTCAAAATCAAATTTGTGATTGGCAATGAAGTCATTAAGAATATGAATTAAAAGAAGGGTTTGTGATGCTATATCTTATAACTATTCACTATTTCTTTGGCAATGAGGTAACTTAGAAAGACCATAAGTATTCTCAATTGCACAAAATTTTCCATTTTTTAATTTATTAGAAAGGTAAATGGTATGAATGAATGGAAACTTGCATTAACAACTATGTTAACTCACTTGAATATATCTAAGCACATGTGATGAAGGTGATTTTTTTATGGAACAAAAAAATTAATGGAAAATTGCATTAACATTAATGAAAGCTATTTGGTTTTCCATATTAGTTGAAAATAAAAGTTTTACAAATTAGTTGAAAATAAAATGAAATAGAGTGAATTCCACTAGCCATGCTGGAAATGGACTACTATAAGCAATGCAAATATAATTCATAAGTAAATTTGTGTTAAATAAATGTCATGTTTTACATTTTTTTGTTCTTCAAACTCATAAAAATTAAACTTTTTTATGAAAATCCCATATAATTCAATGTTGAATTCTATGTCAAATTGTTATGATTAAAAAACTCATTAAAGAAATTTATTGTAAAAATATATATATATATATACTAAATATAAAAATTTCAATATTACCAAAATGAATATATTACCTTAGATAATCTAAAATGATGTAGAAACTTCAAAATGTCTTCTTCCACATTATCTACTATGCAGATTGGTGGTAAAAAGGTGATGGATCAAGTATAGATTAGTAAAACATGAGGGCATCTGCATAAAAAAAGGTGTTTCTAAATTAGATAAAGCATTGAACCAGATAGATACAAAAGCATGTGGCCTAAATCACGAGGTCAACCCCTATTTTACCATTTCAAGGTAAAACACATTTTGTGCTTCCCAAATTTGGAGAGCACCAAATTTGGCGCTCTCTACATTTAGTGAGTGACAAATGTGTTGTTTTGAAATGGAGAGATTCCATAGAGACAAAGGGAGTAACACTCAAGATAGAGAGAGAGGTGATAGGAGTGAGGGAGATTAGTCTAGGTAGTGTGGTAGCGATTGAGACTTGAGAGTGATAGAGACTTGAGAGGGATAAAGATTTATCCAATTATAGTGGGGGAAAATACTTGACAACGAGAGAGGGGTTGGGAGGGATGAGACCCGAGAGATACAAAAATACCAAAGGGACTGAGAGAGAGGGAGTGTGGGAGAGGGGGTTGGAGTGAAATATATTTGTCTAGGTAGGGTGGGAGGTAAGTGAGACCTGACAGAGAGGGATTGTGAGAGAAGGCATTGGAGTGAAACAAATTATTCTAGGTAGCATGGGAGGGAGTGAGAACCAAGAGAGAGACCCTATACCATTAAACTGTAAACCCTATACCATTAACCCTTAAACCCTTAATCCCTCAACCCTTAAATCCTAAACCCTTAAACCCTAATCCCTCAACCCCTATACCCTCTTAATCCCTCATACCTCAACCCTCAACCCTTAAACCCTAATCCCTCAACCCCTATACCCTCTTAATCCCTCAACCTCAACCCTCAACCCTCAATCCTCAACCCTCAACCCTTAAACCCTAATACCTCAACCCCTATACCCTCTTAATCCATCAAACCCTCTACCCTTAAACCCTAATCCCTCAACCCCTATACACTCTTAATCCCTCAACCCTTAAACCCTAATCCCTCAACCCTTGTACCCTCTTAATCACTCAACCCTCAACCCTTAAACCCTAATCCCTCAACCCGTATACCATCTTAATCCCTCAACCCTCAACCCTTAACCCTCAACCCTCAACCCTTAAACCTTAATCCCTCAACCCTTATACCCTCTTAATCCCTCAACCCTCAACACCTAAACCCTAATCCCTCAACCCATATACCCTCTTAATCCCTCAATCCTCAACCCTCAACCCTTAAACTCTAAACCCTAAACCCTAAACCCTCAACCCTCTACCCTTAACCAGGTTAAACCCTAAACCCTTAAACTCTCTACCCTTAAACCCTAAACCCTAAAACCTAAACCCTCTACCATCTACCCTCAACCCTCAACCCTTAACCAAGTTAAACCCTAAACCCTTAAACTATCTACCCTCTACCCTTAAACCTAATACCCTCTACCCTCTACTCTTAAACCCTTTTAAACCCGACTAAACTCTCTACGCTAATCCCTCAACCCTTAATCCCTCAAATCTTAAACCCTAAACCCTAAACCCTCAACCATTTATCCCTCAACCCTTAAACCCTTAAACCCTAAACCCTCAACCCTCAACCCTCTACCCTCTACTGTCTACCATCAACTCTCAACCCTCAACCCTTAAACTGTAAACCCTAAACCCTAAACCTTGTACCCTATACCCTTAACCCTTACATCCTTTGCCATCTACCCTAAACCCTTAAACCCTCTACCCTCTACCCTTAAACCGTAAACCCTATACCCTTAACCCTTAAACCCTAAACCTTAAACCCTCTACCCTCTACCCTCTACCATCAACCCTTAAACCCTAAACCCTAAACCCTCAATCGTCAATCCTTAACTAGGTTAAATTGTAAACCTTTAAACCCTCTACCCTTAAAATATAAACCCTAAACCCCTAAACCCTCAACCTCTATACCCTCTTAATCCCTCAACCCTCAACCCTCAACCCTTAAACTCTAATCCCTCAACCCCTATACCCTCTTAATCCCTCAACACCTCTACCCTCTACCCTTAAACCCTAATACCTCAACCCCTATATGCTCTTAATCCCTCAACCCTTAACCCTCAACCCTTAAACCCTAATCCCTCAACCCCTATACCCTCTTAATCACTCAACCCTCAACCCTTAAACCCTAATCCCTCAACCTCTATACCCTCATAATCCCTCAACCCTCAACACTCAACCCTTAAACCCTAATCCCTCAACCTCTATACCCTCTTAATCCCTCAACCCTCAACCCTCAACCCTCAACACTTAAACCCTAATCCATCAACCCCTATACCCTCTTAATCCCTCAACCCTTAACCCTCAAGCCTTAAATCCCTAATCCCTCAACCCATATACCCCCTTATTCTCTCAACCCTCAACCCCTATACCCTCTTAATCCCCCAATCCTCAACCCTCAACCCTCAACCCCTAACCCCTAACCCCTAATCCCTCAAACCCTATACCATATTAATCCCTCAACCCTCAAACCTCAACCTCAACCCTCAACCCTTAAACCCTAATACATCAACCCCTATACCCTCTTAATCTCTCCCCTCAACAATTAAACCCTAATCCCTCAACCCCTATACCCTCTTAATCGCTCAACCCCTCTACCCTCTACCCTTAAACCTTAATCCCTCAACCCCTATACGCTCTTAATACCTCAACCCTTAACCCTCAAACCTTAAACCCTAATCCCTCAAACCCTATACCCTCTTAATAACTCAACCCTCAACCCTTAAACCCTAATCCCTCAACCCCTATACCCTCTTAATAAATCAAACGTCAACCCTTAAACCCTAATCCCTCAACCCCTATACCCTCTTAATCCATCAACCCTTAACCCTCAACCCTTAAACCCTAATCCCTCAAGCCCTATACCCTCTTAATCACTCAACCCTCAACCCTTAAATGTTAATCCCTCAACCCCTATAGCCTCGTAATCCCTCAACCCTTAAAACCTAATCCATCAACCCTTATACCCTCTTAATTCATCAACCCTCAACCCTTAAACACTAACCCATCAACCCTTATACCCTCTTAATCATTCAACCCTCAACCCTTAAACCCTTATACCCTCTTAATCCCTCAACCCTCAACCCTCAACCCTTAAACCCTCTACCCTTAACTAGGTTAAACCCTAAACCCTTAAACCCTCTACCCTTAAACCCTAAACCCTCTACCCTCTAGCCTCAACCCTCTACCCTTTACTAGGTTAAACCCTAAACCCTTAAACTATCTACCCTCTACCCTTAAACCCTCAACCCTCAACCCTCAACCCTCAACCCTTAAACCCTTTTAAACCCAACTAAACTCTCTACGCTAATCTCTCAACCCTTAATCCCTCAACCCTCAACCCTCAACCCTCAACCCTCAACCCTCAACCCTCAACCATCAACCATCAACCCTTAAACTATAAAGCCTAAACCCTATACCCTATACCCTATACCCTATACCCTTAAACCCTCTACCATCTACCCTAAACCCTTAAACCCTCAACCCTTAAACCATAAACCCTATAACCTTAAACCCTAAACCCTAAACCCTCTACCATCTACCCTTAACCCTTTACCCTCAACACCCCCGCTCTCTCTCTCAACCCTACACCATCTACCCTTAAACCATAAATTTTAATCCCTAAACCCTAAACCCTAAACCCTCTACCCTTAACCCTTAATCCGTAAAACCTAAACCCTAAAACCTCTACCCTCAACCCTTAAACCCTAAAACCTCAACCCTCAACCCTCAACCCTTAATCAGTTTAAACCCTAAACCCTTAAACCCTCTACCCTTAAACTATAAACCCTAAACCCCTAAACCCTCTACCCTCTACCCTCAACAACCCCTCTCTCTCTCAAACCTACACCATCTACCCTTAAACCATAAATCATATTCCCTGAACCCTAAAACCTCTACCCTTAACGCTTAATTCATAAACCCTAAACCTTAAACTCTCTACCCTCTACCCTCAACACTCAATCCTCATCCCTTGAACCCTAAATCCTCTACCCTCTACCCTCTACCCTTAACTAGGTTAAACCCTAAACCCTAAACCCTCTACTTGAGAGAGATGGAGAGGTAGAGGGAGTGAGGGAGGGAGGGAGTGCAAGAGAGATAGAGAGAGTGAATGGGAGAGGGAGGGGGGTTAGGAGGGGGAGACTTGAAAAAGAGAGGGAGAGGGGGTAGGATGGGGATACTTGAGAGAGAGAAAGAGGGAGAGAGGGTGGGAGGAAGAGACCTGAGAGAGAGGGAGAGAGACAAAGTGGGGGAGAGATAGAGGGAGTGAGAGAGGGAGTGGGAGAGAGAGAGAGGGAGGGAGAGACATAGAGAGATGGAGGGTAGGAGGGAGAGAATTGAGAGAGAGAGAGGGGGAGGGAGAGGGGGTGGGGGGGAGAAACCTAAGAGAGAGGGAGAGGGAGAGAGGGTGGGAGGAGATACCTAAGAGAGAAGGAGAGGGAGACAAAGTGGGAGAGAGGGGGTGGGAAGGAGAGACCTAATAGAGTAGGAGAGAGAGGGAGTTGGAGATAGAGGGATGGGAGAGATACAAGGAGTGAGAGAGAGACTTGAGAGATGGAGAGGGGGTGGGAGGGAGAGGGAGTAATTAGGATAGAGGATTGGAGAGAGATGGAGGGAGTGAGAGAGAGATAGAGAGAGAGAGAGGGGGTGGGGGAGATACATGAGAGAGAGGGAGAGAGAGAGAGTGGGAGGGGGTGGGAGGCAGATACCTAAGATAAAGGGAGAGAGATATAGGGAGTGAGAGAGAGATAGGATGTGGGAGCAAGACAGAGGGAGTGAGTGAGAGAGACAAAGAGAGACTTGATAGAGGGAGAGATTTGAGAGAGAGAGAGAGAGGGAGGGAGAGGGGGTGGGAAGAGATACCTGAGAGAGGGAGAGGGAGAGAGAGGGACTTGAGATGTAGAGAGAGGTAGGGAGGAAGATATTTGAGAGAGATGAAGAGGTAGAGGAGAGGATAGAGGGAGAGAGATAGGGAGGGGAGTGGAAGAGATAAGGGAGTGACTATGAGAGGGGAGAGGGGGTAGGAGGGGGAGAATTTTGACAAAGAGAGAGAGGAGAGGGGTAGGATGGAGATACTTAGAGAGAGAGAGAGGGAGAGGGGGTGGGAGGGAGAGACCTGGGAGAGAGAGAGTGGGAGAGAGTGGGAGAGATATAGAGGGAGTGAGAGAGAGGGAGTGGGAGAGAGAGGGAGTGTGTGTGTGTGAGAGAGAGAGAGAGAGGAGGGGGATGGAGATACTAGAGAGAGAGTGAGAGAGAGAGGGAGAGAGATAGAGTGAGTGAGAGAGAGGGGATGGGAGAGAGATAGAGGGAGTGAGTGATAGAACTAAGAGAGGGAGAAGGGGTAGGAGGGAGAGACTGGAGAGAGAGAGATAGAGAGATAAATATAACAACCTAAGAGAGGGAGATGGAGTGAGAGAGACAAAAAGACCAAAGAGGGAGAGAGAGAGAGGGAGAGTGAGAAAGGGGGTTAGAGTGAGATAGATTTATTTAGGTACCTATGTGGGAGGAAAAGAGACCTAAGAGAGGGGATTAAACTGAGAGAGAGTAGTCTAGGTCACATGGGAGGCAGTGAGACTTGAGAGAGAGATATTTTAGAGGGATAAAGAGTTATCCAATTAGGGCAATGAGTTAGAGAGCGTATGAAAGGTAAAACCTCAACTATCCATCTACGATCATAAATTGTGCATTCTAAGCAATAACAAAGTTTTCAAGCAAAGAGAGGGGAAATTTAGGTTTTATTGAAAGCAAGTAATTTGGCGAGCATCAAATTTGGCGCTTGCCAAATGACCTGCTTTGGATGTGTTAATTGATAGGATTTTCCAAATTTCCTCATATTTTTGTTCATGCTCCTCACCTCATTTGCACGTCTTTCAATGCAAGTATATAAAAAAACTATGATAGCATTAACCTCTCTCTTAGCTATCTAAATATATAATTATTTTTTCATTTTGATTTAGTTAAGGTTTTGATCCATGACTCCTTTTGTAAATGCCTTTGTTTTTGGTCAAAAACCAGCATGTGCTAGTTTTAGGATAAATTTTTACTCGTTCATCGAAACGTGAAACAAATTACATTTTTTGAATCTAGACTCCATTATACACATGATGAAAAAATAAATCAATTTTCGATTAGTTTTCAAAAAATTCAAGAGGGAGCATGCTCAAATTTTAGCTTTTCAAGATGTGTCCACTTTGAAAATTCATTAAATATTATATATTCATTAAAAAAATTATTCGAAAGAACGAGGACAAACTACATGGTGTTAGCTAATTTCTCACCATTGGGATTTTTGGAATTCTAAAAAAATGTTGATGTGATTAAGACATGCGTTTTAAATTGTAACAAGTATTGTTCTTGGAAAACACTCTGTGATCTAGGTTTTCTCATTCTGTAGGGAGTTGTAGGCCAGAGATATGTAAGGCTATCCAAATTCACCTGAGGGGTCAGTAACTAATTGGGTTGTTACTTGTAAAGGGTTTGAAAATAGTATTTGGATTGCAGGTTTTATAACACCCAGTGTTTTCGAACCTAAAATTAGACATAGAAAATATGAATGTAATGAAAAAATTTTGGTTACTTACACATTAAGAACCCAATTGGTTGGTCACACCTCAGCTGATTTTGGATACTTTTATCTATCCCCCATTGACAATTATATTGACAGCATGAATGTATTCAAAAAATTAAAATTATTTAAATAGAAAGAATGTAATGAAAGGCAGCTTCAAAATTGATCACAAGTGTTAGGTAGACTAAAAATTGTGTTTGAAATTCCTCTTATGATTGAAAAAATATAGGCTTGCTTACAGTAGAAGGTGCAAAAATATTTGGAACTTTAACTGTCTATAACACTCACAATTTTTTTACATATTATAGCCAACCACAGATGCATCGTTTGGATGTGTGTTTATAATGTGCATTCTATTTATGTTAATATGAAATGTATCAGTAGGAAATGACACCTAAATTTGTATTGTTTATGGTAGTTTTCTTATAAATGAAAGAAAAAGGTTGACATTTAAATAGTTTGAGCTCGACTATTTTTCTCACCATGGATACTTTCAAATGAATAATCATAGTAAATGCTATTTGTAACAATAAAAATGTCATTTCACTATCTTCATCTGATTGCAACAACAAAAAATTCTCACATTATTTGTAGTGTTGGAAAACACTGTTACAATGCTCACATTATTTATAGTGTTGGAAAACACACTATCCCCTATTAATTATTTCCTTGTGAAATTTTTTTGTTCCCTATGCACCAAGAATGTAAGGAAGTCCACCTTAAAATTTTGTTTCTTGTAATTGAGAAATATATACTTGCTTACAATATATGGTGCAATAAATTTTTGAACTTCAACTATCCTATAACACTTGCAATGTTTTTACATATTACAGGCAACCACAAATGTGTACTTTAAAAGGGAAAGTGGAAGAAAGCAGGAGAAAGGATAATTCTGAAATCTGGTTTTTAACGTGTATTTTGATATTTTGAATGAATTGGTTGTATGCATTTGAATTTGATGTGACGTTTACATTCTTTCCATTATATGGAAAGGATGGAAAAGGAAGTGGTGGGCATAAGCAAGTTAGTGTCCATTTGGGATAGGAAAATGTGCCTCGACAGGGCAGTAAGAAGAAAGGGTGCCTAAGGAGGAGATCATTTTCTTGAGAAAAATGTTGAGAAATAGGAAACTTGCTATCCTTCTACATTGATTTAATAGGAAAATTGGTTTCCAATTTCTTAATTTTTGGCAAGGAAGTGGAAAAATTGGGCCTTGACCTTCTTGGCGACGTTTCTTGGATAGATTTTTCAATATCTTGAAAACTTTTATGCATTGTTGCAATCACTTTTTTCTTAGCTTTTAGATTGGTTTTGTGATTTTATTTAGAAAATTTCATTTTTGATACGAATACGTTGATTTTGATAATATATTGGAAAACACACTATCCTCGGTTCCTTCAAAGGAAGAAAGTGGAAGAAAGGGCAATTTTGAAATTTTCTTTTGAATGTATATTTTGATATTTTGAATGAATTGGTTGCATGCATTTGAATTTGATGTGACGTTTACATTCGTGCCATTACAAGGAAAGGATGGACAAGGAAGTGGTGGGAATCCATTTGGGACAAGAAAATGTGGATCAATAGGGTAGCAAAGAAGAAAGGGTACCTGGGGAGGAAAATTTCTGCCTAGGAAAATGATCTCCTCCCAACCACCCTTTCTTCTTTCTTGCCCTATTGAGTCACATTTTCTTTTCCCAAATGGGAAAAAGTCTTTAGAAATAGGAAACTCGTTATCCTGCTACATTGATGTAATAGGATGACAAGATTCCAATTTCTCAATTTATGTCAAGGAAGCGAGAAAATTGGGCCTTGACCTTATTGGCTATGTTTCTTGGATAGAGTTTTCAATATCTTGAATACTTTTATGTGTTGTTGCAGTCAATTCTTTCTCAGATTTTAGAGTCTTTGTGATTTTATTTAGAAAATTTAATATTTGTTACCAATATGTTGATTTTGATAGTATATTGTAAAACACACTATACCTAGTTCTTTTAGAGGAACAAAGTGGAAGAAAGGGTAATTTTGAAATCTACTTTTGAATGTGTATTTTCATATTTGAATAAATTGGTTGCATGCATTTGAATTTGATGTGACACTAACATTCTTCACGTTACAGGGCAAGGATGAACAAGGAAGTGGCAGGTGTGAATAAACGTCACTAGTAAGTTTGAGGTCCAATTTTATCGATTCTTGACACTTGACTACTCAATTTCTCAATTTCCTTAAATTTATATTAAAGAAGCAATAAAATCGGGCCTTGACCTTATTAGTGATGTTTCTTGGTCTATCTGATTTTTCCTTTTCCTTCTCATCTATTTCCAATTCTATTTCTCCTCTATAGGTACATATAAATGATTTCATTTTGTATATATAAATGTGTTACAAAATTTATCTACATTTTTAGATAAGACTTTCATCTCTCCCCCCAAATGATTCTCTTTCTTTGTGCTTAGATATGATGTTGCCTTATCCTTATATTCATACATTATTTGTTGAATGTAGTCATTTATATTGATGGGTTTGTTGTAATTTGAAGGTGTTGAAAGTGTAATGGTCAAAGAAGAGGCTTCCCTAAACCCTCTTATTACACGTACAACAACGAGGATTTGTGCGAGTGGAATCACCCCACAATCAGTTCTAAGGACCCAAAGAAGCCTATAAGATTTTACCTGAGCATCTCCTCAATTACACATACAAGGAACTATAGGAGAGGATGAGAGAGGTTGAGAATAGTCATTCTCCATTTGGTCTTTGATCATGTAATTATTAAACAAATATGGAGTGGAATTATATTATCTTTGATCATGTAATTATTGAACAATTATGGTGTGGAATTACATTATTTTGGTATGTTTGAATACTATGGTCTTCTTGTAGTAGTGCCATGATGCGATTGTTAGGTTTTATTTTTAATCTTTCCATCAAGGCTCGAATCCCTTTGGGGTGCAGTTTTTGACAATTTATATTGGGGATGAGGTCCCCCATTTGTGACCTCACTAGTTCATAGCTTTGGGTCAAAAGCATTTACCCCTCTTAATTAAAAAATATAAGACTATATTCTTTCAAATTACATGACACTTTTTGTTTCCATGTAAAATTTCATTATAAACAATGTCAAATGCCATCAAATAATGGTAGGAAATTCCACCTCAAGTCTTATTATTTATGTCAAACTTACTTACAAATTTAAGCACATGTAATGAGAACTTTCTATTATGTAGACTATAAGAAAATAATGTATTGAAGTTCACCTTCATATTTTATAACAAACCTTTGTTTGAGTAAACATTGCATTTGAATATCTCTATATGTTTAGAATAAAAAATGCACAAAATTTTTGCAAGAAATGGAAAATACATAGGGTTGTGACTCACTTCTCAATTCTTGTTTAATGAGCACTTTTTGTTATGCAAATTGTAACAAAATTTTTTATTGAAGTTCATCTTCATATTTAATAACAAACCTTACTTTCAAAAAACATTCTATTTCAATATTGTCATACATTTCGAACATAAAATGCACATAATAGTTGCAGGATGGAAAACACACAGGGTTGTGACTCACTTCTCAATTCTTGTTCAATGACCACTTGCTGTTATGCAAACTGTAACAAAACACTATATTGAATTTCACCTTCATATTTTGTAACAACCCTTACTTTCATCAAACATTCCATTTGAATATTGTCATACGTTTTGAACAAAATATGCACATAATAGTTGTAAGATGGAAAACACACATGGTTGTGATTGACTTCTCAATTCTTGTTCATGACCACTTTCTATGTAGACTGTAACAAAACAATATATTGAAGATCACCTTCATATTTTATAACAACCCTTACTTTTAACAGACATTCCATTTCAATATCGTCATACATTTCAAATGAAAAATGCACATAATAGTTGCAGGATGGAAAACACACAGGGTTTTGACTGACTTCCAAATTCTTGTTCAATGGCCACTTTTTGTTATGCATACTGTAAGAAAACAATGTATTCAAGATCAAATTCATATTTTATAACAACCCTTGTAAAAAACATTCCGTTTCAATATTGTCATATGTTTCAAACAAAAAATGCACATAATAGTTGCAGGATCGAAAAGACATAGGGTTGTGACTAAATTCTTAATTCTTGTTCAATGACCACTTTCTATTATGCAGATTGTAACAAAATAATGTATTGAATTTCACCTTCATATTTTATAACAACCCTTACTTTAAGCAAAAATTATATTTCAATATCATCATACATTTTGAACAGTAAATGCACATAATAGTTGCAGGATGGAAAACACATAGGATTGTGTCTAACTTCTCAATTCTTGTTCAACAACCACTTTCTGTTATGTAAACTATAATAAAACAATGTATTGATGTTCACCTTCATATTTAATAACAACCCTTACTTTCAACAAACATTCAATTTCAATATCGTCATACATTTGGAATAGAAAATGAACAAAAAAGTTGCAGGAAATGGAAAACACACAGGGTTGTGACCCACTTCTTAATTCATGTTCAATGAGCACTTTTTGCTATGCATATTGTAACAAAATAATGTATTGAAGTTCAAATTCATATTTTTTAACAACCCTTACTTTCAGCAAACATTCCATTTCAATATCATCATATGTTTGGAACAAAAAATGCACAAAAAAGTTGCAAGAAATGAAAAACACACAGGATTATGACTCACTTCCCAATGCTTGTTCAATGAGAACTTTTTGCTATGCAAACTATAACAAAATAATGTATTCAGGTTTAGCTTCATATTTTTTAACAACCCTTACTTTCAACAAACATTCCATTTCAATCTCGTCATGCATTTGAAACATAAAATGCACAAAAAGGTTGCAAGAAATGGAAAACACATAGGGTTGTGACTCACTTCTCAATTCTTGTTCAATGAGCACTTTCTGATATGTAAATTGTAATAAAACAATGTATTAAAGTTCAAACTCATATGTTTTAACAAACCTTACTTTCAACAAACATTCCATTTCAATATCATCATACGTTTCGAACATAAAATGCACAAAAAAGTTGTAGGAAATGGAAAACACACAGGGTTGTGACTCAATTCTCAATTCTTGTTCAATAAGCACTTTTAATTATGTAGATTGTAACAAAAAAATGCATTGAATTTTACCTTCATATTTTATAACAACCCTTACTTTCAGAAAACATTTCATTTCAATATCGTCATATGTTTCGAACATAAAATGCACATAATAGTTGTAGGATGGAAAACACATAGGGTTGTGACTCACTTCTCAATTCTTGTTCAATGACCACTTTTCGTTATGCAAACTATAAAAAAACAATGTATTGAAGTTCACCTTCATATTTTATAACAACCCTTGCTTTCAAAAATATTTTATTTCAATATCGTCATATGTTTTTGAACAAAGCATGCAAATAATAATTATAGGATGGAAAACAAACAGAGTTGTGGCTGACTTCTCAATTCTTGTTCAATGACTACTTTCTATTATGGATACTGTAAAAAATAAATGTATTGAAGTCCACTTTCATATTTTATAACAACCCTTACTTTCAACAAATATTCTATTTCAATATCGACATACATTTCAAACATAAAATACACAAAAAAGTTGCAAGAAATGGAAAACACACAGGGTTGTGACTCACTTCTCAATTCTTGTTCAATGAGCACTTTTTGTTATGCAAACTATAACAAAACAATGTATTGAAGTTCATCTTCATATTTTATAACAACCATTGGTTTTAGGAAACATTGCATTTGAATATCTCCATATGTTTGGAACAAAAATTCCACATAATAGTTGTAGGATGGAAAACACACAAGGTTGTTACTCACTTCTCAAATCTTGTTCAATGACCACTTTTTGCTACTGCAGGTTGTAAAAACACAATGTATTAAAGTTCACCTCCATATTTTATAACAAACCTTTACATAAAATGCACAAAATAGTTGCAGGAAATGTTCAACTTAGCTATAATGGTCCTACAAAGCATTTGATAGGTCAAAAGTCAAAGGTGTTGTTGCACACCTTATAAAAATGTAAGATGCCACAACAATAGCTACATTGGAGGTTGGTGGAGGAGGGAATTTTTGTAATACGGTAGTGGATATAGAGCAAAAAAGAAATATCCCACTTCAAATAGGACATGTACATATAGGAGTAACGATTATCATTTTAAACAAAATCCAAGCCCATATAATTTACCTCCTCACCTGTGACTTCCGGCAATAGGAAGACCACTTGGCTGAAAAATGTCCCCTTTGCAGCATCTGAATTGCTACAAACTCACGCACTATGAAATAAAAATTTCATAGTTGGTTCAATTTCATATTCATATGGAACAAGAGATAGTGGTAGCCTTGTGTTTCCATTGCTCACCAATAATGTTGATGATTTTTGAGTTGTCGAGGAAATGGTATGGGCTTGGAATTTGTTTAAAAGGATAATTGTTACTCATGTCTGTAGATGTCCTATTTAAAGTGGGAGCTTTCTCATATATTCTATATCCACTACCGCATTACACAAATTCCCTCCTCCACCAACCTCCAATACAAATATTGTTGTGGCATCTTAAACTTTTATCATTTGTACAACAACACCTTTGATTTTTGACCTATCTATTGTTCAATAACACCTTTGAATTTTGACCTTTATCAATTGTGCAACAACACCTTTGAATTTTGACCTATCAGTTATGCAAAAAAACCTTCCATTGTTGTCTTTATTTTATCAAATTCTCATCTTTTAGATTGTATCTCTCTCCAAATAACATTAAGCTCCTCTTATTTTGACCATGACAACTTCTTCTTTCATTTTAATTCCTTTTTTAATCAGTTAATTTTAGTCTTTGGTTGTTTTTTTCCACTTTGAGAATTTGCAACTATTGTTTTCGCAATGTCATTATCATTAGAGTATGTAGATGTTTCTTTTGGCAAGCTCATTACTGAACTTATCTGCCTTTTCAGATAATACTTTCATGCCTCCACCCAATTGATTCTCCTTTTCTGCACTTAGATCTAGTTTTTCCTTTTCCTTATCATCTAGTTCCAATTGTATTTGTTCCATGGAGTTGATATCTTAAAGAATTCTTGGCTTCATTTGTTCAAATCCACTTATAGTATCATCTCTCTCTTTCTTTGCTTGCACAAATTTATATGCAATAGAAAACCTTTCGAGTTAATCCAATTTTGCATTTCCATTTTCCCCTTGCATAGACTGCACATGCTCCTTCCTCCACTTCTCATGAATAGGAACAACCTCTTTAGTCAATAAAAATATATCTTATTCACTTTGGTCCACTTCTTCCCAAGTTTTTTAAGAGAAAATTCCTTTTTCATTACATACTTTCTAGTACGCCCTCATATTTTTTTATTACTAGCATGTCATAGAATTCTCATAGAAAATATTTTTGGGATTCTGCCAAATTTGTTGTAGGAAAAGTGATAGAGTTTTAAATGTATTAAATAATTTTATAAACCTTTGCAGCTACTTTTTTCCCAACTTTGAGAGTGCATTTATGATTACATAATCCATATGTTTCTTTTAACAAGTTATTTGCAACAAGTGTATTTATGATTACATAATTCATATGTTTATTTTAGCACACCTTCACGAGTTCCATTTACTTGAACACCCTGATATTAAAACACATCTGAATTCTTATGGACTTGGATACATACATCCTTCTCAAGATTTTGGTAGCTCTTTCAAACACAAAAGGCCTCCCTTTAGATCAATACGTCCACCTCCTCCATCATCTTTTCCATCTATTGTTAGACCCTATCCATCAACCCTTCCATCCATCTTAGGCCCATATATTCCTTATGCATATCCTTGCGTACCATTTCAAGAACAACAAAGAAACATACCCTTGAATTCCTTCCATCACCTTCCACTTAAAAATCCTTGGTTTTCATAAAATTCCTCTATGCCTTATCCAATCAATTGGGATACCAAACAAGAAATGCATAAATCAAAGAATCCACAAAGACCTAAATATAATCATGTCTCACTAAGAAGACATGCCAACATAAAGAAAAATATGCTCCAAAATCAAAAGAAAAACATTTCCAAGAAAAAAGAAGGTGCCAATTAAGAAAAAATAAAAAGGCTATAAAGAAAAATCAAAAGTGAAAACAATGTGGGTTCCAAAGAAAGAAAAAGAATCCACACATTTGAATAAAAAAACAAAATTTCTATCCCAAATTGATAATCCAAAAGACTCCATTATTCTACCATAATCCATTCCTTCATCTAATAATATTTCATCTCATAAGTCAATCAGAAGTCTTTCCTCGTCCTCCAAATCCATTTTGGGTCCTTATATGCCCAAGTTTATTATCTCAACCACTCTTAATATTTCAACTTTCACCACCCTTCAAGGTGTGTGCCAATGTTGTTTTTACTCACATTCCCTCATAAAAAATCCATTCCATACTTCCATTTAACCTTCATCCCTCATTACATACCTTTAATCCAATCGTTTTCATGAATTCTTAACCCCCTTCTACCTACCCCTATCCATTCCATTATCTTTACCAATTTTCCTACCAACATATTTAAGTGGGAACATGTTATACATGGTCTATAAGAAACATTTATTCAGTGGGGTACTATCTTCCGCAAAGAGACACTTGAGTCCTCCATTCATATTCATACACCTTCATCAACTTCCATTTCCATGTCCATTCATATCCATTCATGTCCACTAGCTTTCACATCCATCCACGTAACCCTGCTTGTACATGGGGGCAAGAATTTTTCACTCGTATGATACATTATTGATTATCCTATTTTCACTTAGCCATCATATTTCTTCATTTGTATTCCTTGATATCCACTTTATCCATCCAATTCACTTTGATCTTCCATAAAGTATTGGGGAAAAATAGCAAGAACAAGTATCTAATGCATGCTTTATACCATGTGTGCCTTCTATCCTCCATATCACTTGTCATCCATCGCATGTTTCCTTTCATATCCATTTACCTTCCATGTCCATTTCATATCATTATAACTTGTCACACCTCTTAGAATGGGGGCATGTTATTACTTTGACATTTCATCTTTGGAGTCCTCCATAGGTCCTCTATTTATCCTTAGTATAAGAGAAAACATTTTGGGTTCCCTTTTCATTGGTTCCCTCCACCCATAGCATTCCATATATTGATCCATCTATCTTCATCCTCCATATGGGGTGTATCCTTTCATGTCATATTATTAACCCATATCATTGATCCTTATCCATCCATATCTCCTTTGGTTTTCATCTTGACTAAGGAATAAGATCTTGTTTATCATTATCATTTAAATTTTTATTTATCATTGTGTTATCATTGTGTTATAATTGTTGTAAGAAACACATTTAAACAAACCCTAAACTCTTTAACATTCTAAAGCATTGGGATTTAGTGAGTCACAACCCATTGTGCTTTCCATACTTACAACTATTTTGTGCATTGGTCCTTATCATATGCATTGGCATTAGCATTTTTCATTATCATAATCTTGCATATTTATCATTTTCATATTGCACGCATGACAACTTGTGCTTCATTTTAACTCTTGTCTCTTGTCTTCATTAGTATCATTATCTTTTTATATATTTTTTTCTTTTTGTCACATTCTAAGGAATCTCAAGGATCTCTACACCTTTTTGTGTATGAAGGAGAGTGAGGAATGGGGCATGAGTCTTTCTTGTGTGTGTGTGTCAAGTTGGTCCGTCTTATGATGATTACAAAAATAATAACCAATAAAAAATGGGGATTTGTTCCACTCTATGATGAAACAAATTATCACTTCATAGCCTTTCCATTCCATTCACTTCCATATCCATCCTTTCATATCGTTTCCTCCCATATCAAATATATTTCATAAGCCATTTATATGCTTTTATTGCATCTAATCAATGCATTGCATTCCTTTCTTCTTTGCATCCACCTAGGTCATTCACATTTCTAAATCTTTCATATAATTTTCTATCTACAACTAAAAAATGATCACTTCATAGCCTTTCCACTCCATTCATTTCCATATCCATCCTTTCATATCCTTTCCTCCCATATCGAATACTATTCATAATCCATTTATATGATTTTCCTGCATCTAATCAATGCATCACATTTATTTCTTCTTTTCATCCACCTAGGTCATTCATATTTCTAAATCTTGCATATCATTATCTATCTACAACTCAAAAATACCTTCATCTATCATATCAAGATTGGCAATGTACCATATCAAGATCAATATCACAGAAATATCAAGGTTATGCAATCAAATACTGAGGGAAACAACCATATCAAGAGTCCATGTTCAAGGTGAGTTTGTTTTATTTCATGCATGCATTATCTTTTAGCTCTTAGACACAATTGAGGTTTACAATTGGTGTTTATAGATCTCAAGTGTTAACATGCTCATACAAAATTTTGAAATATGTCTCTTCTTGCTTGAAAAGTGTTACAAAAGTGTTCTTAGTTGTTGTGACTAACAAATGTATGAGTTACAATATTGTTTTCTACTTGTAGCAACTAAAAAATATGAATGATCTAAGTTAAAATTCTATCTTGGGGGTCCTATATCTAATCCCAACCATAGGAGAGAATATACGAAGTATTTTTGACTAAGTTGGAAGGCTCAAAATTAGGCCAACCTCCTTTGCATGCCAAAGAAGCTTCTGTGTTTGAATTACTCTCTTTAGCTCATTGAAATGTGCTCTAGTTGGTGACGAGGCTTCTATATTTGTGCAAGAATTTGAATTTCCCCTAGATACTTCTACATTTCCCTTAGAAAGCTCAAAATTCTCATTGATTTCCTAGATGCTGCCAAACCACCTTGATTGTTCCATAATCCACTCCTACATGCTTTCTAGATGCTCTTAACTGATAATTAATTTTTCAAACTACTGGCACATGATAATGGAGCATGTTTCATATCTTTCTCTTCTATATGCCATAGAGAAATACTTCTATTTATGATCATTCTTCATTGGTTAGCTATAGGCTACTACCTTAACCTTCATAGTAGATCTATTGACTATGACTAGGTCTATAGAACACTTTTTAAAATTCTCATCCCTCGTTCAAGGTATTAGGGATGACATATAATTCACCTCTTCTCGCTGTCAAGACACCTTAATTACCACCAACAGTGACTATCTACCTTGTCTATTAGAAGGTTAGAAATTTTATTCTTGACATGATTAACACCTTCACAAGTTATTGGTCATTAACCTTCATATTCTACCATATTTGGGTATTTCCTTGAAATATCTTTAAATATTAGGCATGGCTACAACCCTTTATGTAATTCCATCAAACAAAACACATTCCTTATGTATACTTGAACATTTTTAATACATTTTTATGTTGATTCTATTTGTCAAAGGTAAATGAAGTTGGTAATGCAAAAGTTTTTTGATTCCAACTACATGCAGAATGAGTTGCTTCATTGTGTTGTCATGGATTGGTTTCAAAGAGATTATTCATTCATTTGGTGATCTATGGCCAAAGTGGTTGTTCATTCATTTCAAATTACTTTTTGTTCATTCAATACTTGTTCATATGGTGTTGGTGCAAAAGGTATTGATATTTGTTGTAAAAGTTTGATAGAGTTGTTTCATGACAAAGTCAGAGGTATTGAACAAGTACTCATTGCACATTCATCATTCACATTTTATTCTTGATGGCTAAAACATTTTGATTTTGTGACTCAAAGGTATTCAATGGATAATTTTTTGGCATAAAGACATGATTGATGTTGGTTGATGAGATCTTCATGCTTCTACAAGGATCTAAACCAATGTCAAAAGAATAATATTTTGCATCAAAGGTATATGGTCAGAATCAAAGGTTGCAAATCAATTACATGTTTTCAAGCCCATTGAGTTTGTTTGAAGTTTTTTTGGGTTCTTTCATTGCTTGCAAGTTTGTTCTTAAATCCTATATGAGGTTCATTATGAAAATTTTATAACACGTTTACTTTTTGTTATATTTGTTTGGTGACTTACTGTTACCAATGGAAAGGCGCTTTAGTTATGTCTGGAGGGTTTTAAAATCATCAGAAATTGGCCCTACTCCTTTGATTAACCAGCTTAGCAAGTCAATAACTTATGTAATATCGTCCCTAGTACTTATTCTAACAATCTACTAGGGAACTTGTAAATGCAACCTTTGATAAAATTTGATTTTATATAATGCTTTGATGGATGTTTATGCCCCTTTTACTATCATATATCTTTATCTTATGACTTCTCATCCCCATTTAATTTTCCCTAAGGCTTCCTATCATATAAAAAACCTCTCTATATGCTTCATGAAACTGTCATTCTCAAAACCATTGTTTTATGTTTGTATTGTGGTATTCCTCTATCTAATTACTTCTTTATACTCTATCATTGCACTCTTGAACATTGGAATACCTATTCATTCATACCATTGTATCATATCAAGCCTTTGTATTGTTTCCTATTTGGCTTTCAATACTGCCCATGACATGTTATCTTTGATAGTTGAATGATTATCCTTCATCATGGTAGTTATCCTTTAGGAGTGACTATTCCATGCTTATATTTTATTTTCTCTTTTTTTTCCCTTGAGAATGGTGAATTTAATGTTGATTTTGAGAACCAACCATTATGATTTTTTTGTATCTTAACTGTTCTTTAAAAAAATCACCTAATGCCTTCTCAAACTCTACCCTAGCTTCCTTTGTAGGGATTGACAACATAATTATTTGACTGTTACTATTGTTACTCTAGAAAAACTTTCAACAATCATAAAACAACATTATCATAGGTCTAATTTCCATTTTCATACTTTGATATTGCATAGTCATTTAATCTTTTCATCTAATTGACCATACACCTTTGATGATGAAGAGTGCTTCTCATGACTTTCTTTAACGTTGTTACTCCATCAATCATTTCTTTTTTTTATGTTCACCTTTAGGATAATACTATCCTTGACTTTATTTTCTAATAAATTTTTGTGCTTTTGATTGCCATAATGAATTTGATTGATACAACTACCCTGGGAAGCAAGGCATGTCCTCTTTTCATGGTTTTCATCATAAGGGGCTGTCATAGATTTTCAAAGGTTTCCTTTAATAACTTTTTCCTTTTTTTTCTTATGATGACTATTCATTACATACCACTATCATAGGCCTTCTCTACCTTCTACTTCATGAAATATCTTGGCTAGTTCATGAATTTATCACTGCCCACTATTGATTCATGCCCCTTCTCATATAGTAGATTGTTGTTATAACCATCTATATATAACCTATTGAAGCAATCACTAGTTTTTCAGTTTGTGTATCTTCATATGCTTGTACAAAAGTCTCAATCTCAATAATATAGGCTTCTTCTTATTCATTTTAAACTTCAAAGCTTTGGTAGCTTCCCATTATCATGATGACTACTTTATCCTTGAGTGTAATTAAACTGCCTTTTAAGGGGTACCTAATTGAGTTCATGTGATTGGATTTTTAGACTGTCATTAATAGGTTTACTATGTTCAATATTTTAATATTATGCTTTGATCTATTTTTTTCAAGCATGCATAGCATGTTCAAAATCACCTATTTTAGGATTTTAGCCATAACATTTGTTGGTTATTTTTCTAGAACCAAACTTAATCTCACCATTTACCTATAATTTGCTAGAATCCAATGATAAGAAAAGGTAAGGATTGGCCAACGAACATGTACTAGCTTGCAAGGCTAGACCTCTTCTCTTTAGGCTTTGTGAAACCTAGGAGGGTGATCCTAACAATGTCTATATGATACTCTTGTGTCATTTTATCATGAAGATTAAAAAAAATAGATACATTCCCACTAAAAGAAAATAGACAAAATTCACTAAGGATTTGGCTAACCGTTTAATGAATTGTACCTAAGCAAGGAATGAGCAATACTTCATACCACTATACTGCAATTACCGGTGTGTCAGAAATTTTAATTAAGATTTTTGTTGTTTGTCAAGTGCGGGTAGGCTCACTAACATTAAAGATACCTAAATAATGGACCAGTGCTTCATCTAAGGGTGATGGACTCACATATGTAATAAACTGTACTACATTAGCAATAGAAAAAAGTATTTAAAGACTATTAATATAATTATTTACAATATACCAACTCGATGTATCTAGAAGTGGAAACTGCTTAAAAATCCTTGAATTTCAATTAAAAATCTATGATCTCATTTAAGCACTTACTTAGCTCTTTCAACTAAAGATAAAATGAAATCACACATTCAACCAGAGTGATTGAAGATAAATAAATGAACCTTGATCCCTTTATTCATAATTCACAAGACAAAGTTATAGAGGAGAGAGACTAATTAAGGATGAGAAATTATCATTCATACACCATTTCTATTGTAGAACCATTAATCCTACTACAGATCTTAATTCATTCCTAAGGCTCAACATTAATCTATTTATTTGTGCTTGAAATACCAAAATTACTCTCACATGAGCTCAAAATTTTCTTCACCATCAAAAGACCCATGTAATTAGCCATGAATTCCCATTTATAGAAACATGGAGCAACAAGCATTGGTCCAAATTAAAATTAAAGTAACATTTAAATTTGACATACATTTCATTTTCAATTTCAAAATTCCCTAGACAGTTACATTTGAGTCCTTTGAAAGTGGGGGGAAAGCATATAAGACAAAATTATTTTCATTTTCTAAAGAAGATACACCCACCTTTCAAAAGGAATCTTTCATTGATTGCAATAGCTCCAAAATATCTTCCTCACAAGCCAAAGGTATTAACCACGTGGATGCCCAATCAAAAAAAATTTAAAAGAATGAAGAGCAATAGAAAGATACAAAATTAACCCATCCAAGTCAGCATTTATGCCACCAATTTCCATGTTGGGGAGAGAACAATATTTTGTAATACTTCAACAAAAGCCTAATTTGTACTATTTCCAATCTATTCATTGTTTCTCTCCCATTCGTTATTCATCATGGTTGTAGGTTGCACTCACCATCCCACAACTTCCAGTCATTCCTCCAACACATCCAAGTATTTTTTCTTCCAAGCTTGGAATTCATCCTCAGTAGGCCAACTAAAGCTCATGACTCTATCAACCTTTTGTCTATAAGGTAAATATTTGGTAACAACCTGATTGGCTTCCTTATCAAACTCTTCTAGGAAAATATTTGCAAGAGACAACATATCCATGTTCCTATTTAGCGTACTCATATCATGCCCTTAACAAATTGAAGCATCATGATTTGAAATGACTCCATTAGTTTCCTTTCTCCAATCTTACAAGTTTTTGATGTTACCATCATTCCTTAAAATAGATGGAAGGAGACCATGATTTTTTTCATGAAAGTTCTTGGCCATTTCAATTATCTTGGTCTCCAAAGGCTCTATATTTCCCCTGAACTCTTGAATTTAATTCACAATTTGAATGGTTGGCTTAATATTTTCAGGGGGGTTAACATCCTGCTTGGCTCTGATGGACATCATTCTCAATTCTTGTAAACTAGGAATCCATGTATCCATAAGTGGAATATTCTTCTCCTTATCATTTTCAAAATTATTTATAGAAAAATTCATGGAGGAATAACTATCATGGATGTTATGTAGTCTATTATTAACCCCTCTATTTAAATACTCTAGAACCATAGTGATAATCTTCATATTATTGTCAAATATATCCCTATTGTGATTGTCGCATTTTTCTTTGTACTCACTTAGCTACTTAAGAAACCCCTCCTTGTTGGAACCTTCCTCCATCTATGGTACCTCTAATGTATCTATTTGTACCACTGAAATGGGTATAGTTCCCATATTGTATGGCATAATTTCCCATGAGGAACCTATTTAATGGGTATAATCAATAGGCATTGGCTCATGGGAAGTAGGGGAAAAGGTAGCATCAGTTTGTGTTTTTTCTCCTAATTGAAAATTTTGTAATTTCTCTTTCAATAATGTTATCTCCGTTTGTAGTTGCATCTTTTGTTGTTTAGTATTTCCATAGTCAACAAAAAATTCATTGTATTGCTTCCTAAATTTCTCCTTCTTTGTAATTACTGACTCCACTATGGCTTTTGTAAACTGAGAAACATTCACTAAAATTTTAGTTTCCTCAATGGCTAATGTGTTTGAAACTCTCTTTATTATCAAGCCTCCCTTGTAGTCTGGTACAAGCACTGCAAGGTTAGGCTTTTTTGTACTTGAAACTAAGGCCCATATAGCCAATGTATCTCGCTGCTCACTGATGCAGATCATTGCAGTGCAATTATAGCCTCCTCCTTTGAATTATAGAGGGGACTATCACCCATTTTCATTGTATCAAAGACAATGGAAGAGGCTAGATCCGCTATTCCTTACTAATGCTTTGCCTTTTGTTGTGGTCACTCCATGAAATTTGGTTTTCATTTCCTTTAGGACCTATGCCTAATTAGTTTCCTTAGGTAAATCTAGATGAAGACTTCTTTGTTGAGCTACAATAGTAGCATATTCATCCTTCTTAGCCTTATAGGAAAAATCCATGAATGCTTGAGATTTTACAAATGAATCATCATCCATGAATCTTGTGCATACCTCCACCTTATAATCATCATTTTTGTTAATCCCAGTGAGTTCAACCTTGCTCAAAATCATACTTAATTATTATGGCACAATCACTACCGGTGTATAAGGCATTCCCTATTGCATTTCCTACTTAGATACCAAGATCTCTTCATCAGATTCATCATCATCATAATCCACCAAAAATGTTTATTTGACCTTTTTCTTCTTCAATGGTGGCTCTTTTGGTGGTGAGGCATATTATGATGGGGGATCAACATCCATAATTTCAGGCCCAATTGACCTTGGAGGACATGCTGGTGGCATTTGTGGTACTAGAGAAAGAGCTCTTTTCCCCTCTTGTTGAGAGGAAGCGGAAACTACATCTTCCTTCTTTGCTTCATTTTTCTCCTTATGAAAAGCTTTTTTTTTTGTTCCTTGGGAGGCTGAGATGTAGGCCTCTCCTCCATAACAAGGATTTCTCCTCCACCCTGCTCCTCTTCCATGGGGGCTTTCCCATTATCCTAAATCATGCATTCACCCTCCAGGTGTCCCACCACTATTTCAAAATTATAGAACACATGTTTCATTCTTTGCATTATATTTAGGATTTCTACAAGAGCAGTAAAATTGAGGTCATTTTCCCTTACCTTTCTTTGCATTTTGTTAAAAAAAATCCATTTTTCTTTTTTACCATCTTTCTCCAAAAGATCAAAGATATTCCTTATTACATCCTCGAGGTACTAGAAAATATTCTCAAGTTTGGAACTCTTGTTCTTTATCTTTAACCAAGCTATGAAACCTTCAAGATCATGATACTTCCTTGCCCCTACTCTTTTCATGTGAATTTTTTGAGTATATTATTTATATTATCCCAACCTCCCATAATCATTACAAAATCACAGAAGAATGTGTATGAAGGGAAAACTATTCCTTTTCCTTGATCCTTCAAATTTTTTATTTTCAACACTTCCCAACTACCACATTACTTCAAGGAACCCAATTATTTCTGGTACACATTTAGGCAGAAAATGAGGTGAGATAGTAGCACCATACACTCTCAAAATAGTATATGCAGGATAAGGGATAACATATCCCCAACTATGATCAACCCCCAATTTAGGCCTCCTATATTTAGGTCTTAAGAGATCATGCAAGGCCTTGAGAATTCTTGGCACATTCGCAACTAGAGATCTTATTGAATCTAAGGAAAATAGGTTCTCAAATATCACATAGTCAAATTTTATGTCATCTTTATTTAGATTAGTAGTCCAACACTAGATTGGAAATTCCAAATTACTCTCTACCCTATCCAATGCCATATTTTTCCAAAAGTAAGGTTCACCCTTGAATAGAAACATGTGCATGAACATTAAATACTAGCTGAATCTTACCCCAATCACACCGTTCTTTAACTTTACTAGAACCTCATTAATTTTCTCTACAAGAAACCTCGTATAATCATATATTGTGCAATAATGGGGGTGCTGGATGTGGGATACCATATAAATCCATGCCATGGGAATTCCAGTCATTGGGTCATGGCCAATTATCTGAAAAATGGAGTAGAAAGTCCTTTGGAAATAAGGGAAAAAATAATTAACATGATAGGGCTCTCTATCAAATGGTCCCACCTTTCGGCCCCCAATCTTAGCTAGGTACTTAAGAAATATATGGACTTTAAATGAATGCTTAGTCTTCTCATATTATTCCTTAAGATCCTTTTCATTGATTTGAACTAGGTCCCCACTCCATTCAGTGAGACTAAAAACAAGAGAAATCTCTTCCTTAGTGACTTTAACCATGTCAATTTTGTCAAAGGACCTCACAGTCTTGGTGACAGGGTCACAATTAACATTTATTTCTTTTAACAAATCAATATCCAAGTATACATTGGGCACAATAAATTTTCCCAAGTCAAGATTCCAAGCATTACTAACTAGAGCACCAAAATTTCTATTTACAAACTAGCCATTGAATAAATCCCATCCAATGCAAGGTAATGTGGCATCCCTAATAGAGCTATGCATTTCAATTAGGCCTTCCACTATGTGTCGAACCCAGAAGAAAAATTAACCCTTAGGTTTTTCATTGGTCGAGGGTGGTAGCTGGTTAGCTAGGTCCTTACTCAAAGGTCTTTTGTAGCTAGAGTCCTCCCCATCTGATGAAAATTATTTTGGTTAAAGATCCATGACTCAAGGTTTTTTATAAAATAGGGTTTATGGTTTCATAAAATAAAAAATATGAAAAAGACAAGGGTTTGACATGAATTATAGCAATGCAGGACTGACTAATCATTCGAAATGAAAGTCAAACCTTAAAAGAAATGTAAAGCCAAGAAAACCTTAGTGACAAACTAATAGAGAGAGTATAATTGATCATGTTTTTAATAATTTAAAAGGTGGTATAGTATACCAACTTACAAGCTTGGTGCAACCTTAAAACCCTAACTCCAATGTCAAACAGGCTTGAAAATACAACACGAGCTCCCTAGACATGTAGAATTATTTTATCAATCCTCAACTATGCATTAAAACAAGTTTTAAAGACCTTACAACTCTTAATTTGGTAGCTCAATGTCCTATATTCCATTATGGCTCACTCGCACAAACCAGAATGACTCACTTGCCCTCTATCTCGACTCTGAATGTTGTTCGGTGATCTTGAAGAAAAATAAAATGACCACTAGTCTAGATTGAGTCAACTTAATTTGAAAAATATCACTATGAGTAGTCATTTCATTTATCCAATCCAAACAATCCATGTGGGGCCACTTGCTAGTGATCTACGAGCTCCAACATCTCCTTGTCATTGAGGCAAGAGGCCATGTGTTAGCTTTCGCTCTCCCCTATGAATCTTAACCCCTGTGCAACTTTTATCAACGGGAAGATGGGGAAGGGCTGAGATTAAATCTCCCACCTTCAATATGTGTGTTTCTTAACATGATCTCACATGCCTATGCACATAATCCTTAGGTATAATTGATAGCCATGATTAAAATATCCTTTGGTTATTACAACACGTGCCTCTAAAAATCCCTTTAGTAACCCAAAATTTAACGCCTTCAATCTGTGGTGAAATATTTTATTAATTTCCTTTCATTTCCTAATGTTTCCTTTGTATCTCAAATGATGCGACATGACATCCTCCCACTTCCTCATTGAGAGATGGGAGGCAAAGGTGGGTCCCTTAAGAGATGGCAGGGAGTGGTCAAGATTGACCCACATCACCCCTCCTCAACCATCAATCTTATTGAATGGATAGATTTCCTTCATCAAAGCATGTTGGGTCCCATAGACATATGTCATATGCCCGCTACCTCATGAAACTATTTGAATGCAAAAATTATTTAAACGGGGATGTGAGGAATGATCTAGATGTAGCCGCATCGCTTCATCACCACCATTGATGCGGTCCATCTCAACGCCTTCTGACTTTTCAACGATGTTGAGCCCTCATGTGTAGAAGATATATGGCACTCGTCTGACAGGTCGTGATAATATTTTAATGTAGAATGAAATAAAATGGGGGCATGGGGAATGACCAATATTTTCTATAGGTGATCAAATGGTCCTCATAAAACAAGAAATCTACACATGCCAATTTTTTAGTTCTTAAAAATGGACCATGACTAGAAAAACAATGGGTGAGGACATAAAAACTTAGGATAGAACCCTAGATCCAACAAATATTTTAATGATTTGTTACCCGCATAATTTAAAGGCAATATTTTTAATAAGAGAATGGGTAACAATAGGACTTCTAGGACTCAGGGGCTGGTCAATAAGATGATCTAAAAGGCACAAGTTAGGACTTAGATGACTAGAAACTGGTGATAAAAGGTCAACGAGAAATTAGAACCATAGAAAAGGATGTAGACTTAAGGTAATTTGGAAAGGGTTTTAGCACTTCATAAACCCTAAGGCATGATAACAAGAGACAACCTTAAGCCCAAAGACATGAAACTAGCTAGAATTTCTAAAAAATTTAGGGGAAACACAAAGCATTTTATAAGGGTTCCACTATTGGCTCCTATTGGAACGTCTATTCTTTTAGAGAAAAGTGAGATCCTAGAATCTCAGGTTAAGTAGACCAAACACATAGAACCAAAAACTAGGACCTTCCCAGATAAGACAAGAGAACCAGACCAAAGAAAATTGACATATATATAATATTTACATGATTGTACAATGTACATGTAAAAGAGAATATTTTAAGAGAAATACTTCTTCAAGAACTGTCCATGTACTGGTAGTTTGAGAAACTCACCTGTTAAGCTCTGAAGAAAGTATGAATCTTCCCCATGTGTATTGGATATCAAATAAGGGTCTAACCATAATTCTTCAAAATTTCCATGCTTTCCCTTTTCATGAGCCCTCGCATTCCATACCAGTACAATATTATCCACCTCAAAATTTCTAGGGGAAGCCCTCTTGTCATGTAAGTGTTTTACTTGTATTTGCATCTTTGAATTATTTTTATGAGCTTCTCTTCTAGTTTCATCCAACTATACCAAATTGTCAATCCTTTTTTGCATATCATCACAAATGTTTTCATCTTATTCCTACACAAATTTATATATCTTTAGAAAATTGTTTTGTGGTAGCCTAGCATCCAAACCATACACTAAACCAAAGGGTGAGTGACTAGTAGTTTTCTTCATAGTGATCCTATCAGCCCACAATGCTAACTTTAGCTTTGAGTCCCAAGCCTTCTGATTCTTTTCAAACACTCTTTTAATTATCTTTATTAGACTCTTGTTGCTAGATTCAACTTGACCATTTCCTTGAGGATGGTAAGGGGAAGAATAAGAAATATGTATGCCATTCTTCCCACAAAAATCATTGAACTCTTTTGACCTGAAACACATAGCATTATTAGAGATGATTTTCTTTGGGACTCCAAATCTAATGAGAATGTTTCTTATCAAGAAGTCTATCACAAATTTATTTGTTTCCTTCTTTGTGGGGATTCTTCCACCTGCTTTGTGAAATAATTAGTTGCAACAAGGATCCATGAGTGTCCCCCACTTGATTTCTCTGATATTTCACCAATGAAGTCTATACCCCATTGTTGAAAAGGAGCCTAAACAAAAATAGGCTTAAGTGGAAAACTCCTTGAAAAATTCAATTTTATTGAAAACCTTTGATAAGCATCACAAGTCTTGAAAAACTTGTGAGCATCCTTAAAAATAGTGGGCCACCAGAATCCCACCCTTAAGATCTTATGAGCAGTTTTCTTAGCTATGTAATGGCCACCACACACTCCACTGTGCATGTTTTGCAACAAGTCTAATGCCTTATTTCCATCCACACATTTGAGCAACACTCCATTTGGGCTTATCCACCACAATTCATTATCAATAATTACAAAATATATGGCATGCAACTTTAGTGTTCTCTTTTCATTATCGATCATATTTGCAGGGCATTGTAAGTTTTGTAAATGCTAGATAATTCTTTTGTACCAACCACATGTTTGCATATTATAGATGGGTGAAACATCAACAGATTCAACTTCATTTATTTTGTTTTATTCCAAGTTAGTCTCTGCCATTAACTTAGCTAGACCTTATCCTCTAACTAAATTGGTGATCTAAACATGAATGTTTAATTCTTGGATCCTATTGATCCATTTGAACCTTCTACTTGTAGTTTCCTTTTGAGTGAAAATATCCTTCACATCAATACCAGGTACAAAAGCTATGACTATATCTCCCATCAAATAAGTTTTTAAAATTATTTACAGCCTTGACTAGAGCATACACTTGTTTTTCAATCATATCATACTTGAGCTCTATATCCTGTAAATATTTGCTAAAGAATGCAATGGGTTGTTCAAATTTCTCATGATTTTTCTACAACAAAACTGTAGCAACAGTATGGAAATAAGCAAAAGAGAAAATATGCATTGGTTTAGAAAAATTGGGAGACTTCAAAACAAGAGCTTCCTTGATAAATTTCTTTATGCTCCTAAATGCCTTACTAGGCTCCTCACTCCAAACCACCTTCTCTCCCTTCTTTAACATTTTGGAGATAGGTCTTGTGATCTCTGCAAAATTCATCATGAATCTTCTCATGAAGTTGATTTGACCAAAGAATGACTTAATACCTTTTACATTCTTTGACTAGGGAATCTTTTCTATGGGAGCTACCCTTTTAGGGTCAATTCTCACTCCCTCCTTGGACACAATATGCCCCAAAAAATTTCCTTCGGTAACCCCAAAGGAACACTTTTTCAGGTTGATTCAAATTCCATATTCTAATGCCTTGATGAATATCTTCTCCAAGTGCATGCAATGGTCTTCTTCTTTCTTGGAGTAATTTTTCAATCCATTCTAGTAGATTGCCAAGAAAAAGTCAATAAAATTAGAAAAGTTCTTGTCCATATCCCTTTGGAAAGTAGAACCTACATTGGTTAAACTAAATGACATCCTAAAATACACATAGGTGCCCCATGGAGTTGTGAATGCAGTCTTGTACTTATCAAAATCCACTTTTACCTGGTTGTACCCAGAAAAACCATCCATCATAGACAACAGTTCATAACTAGTCACCTTTTGCAACATAGCTTCCATGTTAGACATAGATAGTTATCTTTCAATGATGATATGTTCAAATTCCTGAAGTCAACACATAACCTTATATCACCATTTTTATTTTTGAATAGCACTAAGACACCCATGTGGAATTCCAACTAATAGGCTTTATGATGCCAATATCCCTTAGCTTGACTAACTCATCTTGCATATTTGGAGCTAAAGATGGATTGATGGGTCTTTGCTTCTGCTTAAAAGTCTTGGCATTTTCTTTTAGAGGAATCTCATGTTGGAAAAGTTCCTCTTTGTATGCTTTCAAGTCATCATATGACCAAGCAAAGACATGTCTGTATATTCTCAATAAGGCAATCAACATTGTCTTGATCTTGGTTTTCATCTTTTTTTTCCTACATATACCTTCTTAGGGGCATTTTCAGTCCCCAAATTCACTTCTTCTAGATCCTATGGATAGGTGGTAGTTGTTTTAACCTTGCTCTTGTCTTGACTATCAAATACCCTTTCTAATGCTACAAGGCCATTTGGGATCTTGTTTATCTTCAGCTAAATGACTTCATTCCCAAAGACTGGATCCTTACCATCTCTATTCTCAACAAAAGACCCAAAATCAATCACCTGAATTTTGTATTCATCAACACATTTTAGAAATTAAAAATATCATCATCATCATTGAATATTTTTTCAATTGTGTATATTATTTGGGATTGATGGTCTTTCTTGTACCTCCACCTTAGAGATTCTTTCAAAAAATTTATCATCTAGTCTAAGTGTAATATTATCAAGCAAGTCTTCCACTCTATTTTAACCTCTCTCCATCCTTTCAATTTTGAATACATCAAATTACTCAATGGAATCACAAAAAATTATATAATGTTTCAATTCTTACATGCATATTTGGACCTTACTTGGGATATCCCCAACTTTGAGTCATCGATTATCATTAACTTCTTTATCCCATGCTTTTCAGCTAGCCTCAATCCTAGTAACAATGTCTCATACTCTACCACATTTTTTGTGCAGACAAAGGACAAAGTGAAAGAAAACTTGTATGTATTGCTACTAGGTGACACCAACAATATACCTAAACCAAACCCTTCTTTAGAACTTGCACCGTAAAAATACATCTTCCAAAGTCCATCCTTATTAGATAACCTTATAACTTCATTGTCTATGGGTAAAAGCCACTTATCATTTTGTCTTGGAATATCTTCCACCTTAAACTCATTGATATCAATATCGATAAAATGGATTATATCATCCTCAAGAGCATGTTCCAACATATAGGGCACTTTTAGTTTTCTAACCACTTGGAAATCCTTACCATCAATAGAGAAAGTAGTGTAAGACATATCACACTACATGCTACATCCCATTGAAGAACTCCACTTCCTAGATAATGGCATTCCATAGTTGGGTGGAATATCTACCACCACTACACTCATCTTGAAATCTTCCTCTGGATATGCATCTAGTCTATAGGGAAGCTCATTGATTACACTAGTCATAGGGACTTCCCTTGAGTCCATAGAATAAAATTTTCCATGGGTACTATCAACTTTTAGTCCCAGTTCCTCCATGATCTTGGCTGGAATTATATTATTGGATGCTCCAGAATCAATGATACAATTTTTTTAGAAAATTTCCCTTAGCTATCAATGTGAGAAAAAATGGGTCTATCTTTCCAGGATAGGATGTTATAGAATTTCCTAGAAAATACAAGGGGTATCAGTGATTAATCCATCAATCTCTTTGTCTTTCTTTTCCTTTTCACTCACTCTAGGTGGAGTGTACACCACCAAGTCATTACAGGCTATAGTAGCACCATTGATAAGGGATACTATCTTTTGTTTGTGCTCATTAATTCTCATCATCTCAAGCAAAGGGACATAAATTTTTACTTGACTAAGCAATGAAAACATGTCAACAAGAGTGTATTTAGGTAAATCAATTGGGACCATACCTTTTTCTGTATTGCTCTCCTTTTGTTGAACCTTTGTTGTTTCAATTCTAGGCTTGGCATCCTTTCTTACAGATTTAGTAATCTACTTCTGTACTTCTTTCTTTTATAGCAGGGGACTTGGACTCACCATTTTTTTTGGGTTTATCAACTTTCTTAGCCCAAAATTTTCCTCCCTTACTTTCCTTAGCCTTAGATGCTTTCCCTTTTCCATTAGATTTTTTCTCTTTTCCTTTTACATTTTTCTTCTTCATAAAGAGACCAACTGGGCTCCCTTGATCCCCACCTACTATTCTATTCCTCAGACGATGTGAACCTATGGCTTGTGCAGCCAAAGCCATTATATATCTTGAAATTTCCTCATCCAAGGGTCTCCTCGAGGACACATTATCTTCATCTGCTTCCAAGTTGTACACTTGATTATCACTATCATCATCTTCATTAGAGAGCACTTCTTGGTGATATGTACTAGTGATATGCCTTTGGTCATCCACATCCATTTCATGAGACTCCAAATCAAATGAGCATTCATTATAAAAAAAAATAGAACCATCCATAATCATATTTATGTCAACATCATCCTCGTTAG